>CM052081.1:18477335-19077335 GCA_020010945.3 Muscidifurax raptorellus
ACCGATACACAAATCTGGAAACAAGAGGTACATAACTAATTATAGACCAATATCTTTGATATCTAATCTAAGATTTTCGATCTGGGATTATAATAGTATATTGAATTTTTGTAGTACATTTGATATTTTATCCTATAATCAACACGGTTTTGTTAAAGATAGAGGTGCAAAAGATGCTCTGGCAGAAATAACCAAGATTATTTATGAGAAATTAGACAATAGTACCCCGATAGCAATCACTTCTCTCGATCTTGCAAAAGCTTTTGATACGGTAGATCATAAGATACTTCTTGATAAACTTTACAATTATGGATTCAGAGGCACGGCACATAAACTTATAACTAGTTACATGAAAGGTAGAAAACAAAGAGTAAAAATTAATGACTGCTTAAGCGAAGCCAAAACAATCACCACTGGTGTACCTTACAATTAATATTCACTTCATCCTAATAATAATGATAATCCAAAATTTGGTCAATTATATATTATAGTAAAAGAAATTGCAAATAAATATAGGGAAAACCAATGCAATAATGATAAAACGGGTATGAATTTAATAAAGTATTTGGAAACATATATATCAAAAAATAATCCATATGCTGAAGCATATAAAATGATGTATAAAGTAGAAGAAGAAAATATAAAAACACTTAATAATAATACTATACCTCGTCAAATAATCATGATATTATTTCGAGATGATTGTACTAAAAATAAATAACATTTTGCTTTATGTAATGAAATCGCTGTTATATGTAGATAATGATGGCGAACCACCTGTAGATCGTGACATTTGTATTTATCCAAAAGCAGATAAACCAGAAAGAATAAATATACTTAGTAAGCACCTTGATCCGATGGTTTACCCTTAATGTTTCCATTTGGTGAACCAGGATGGAAACCTCATATGGAAAATTCACAAGAGGATAGCAAGCATACCAACATTTCTACATTACGATATTATTCATATAAATAGACGATTCGTTGTAATTTTAACCCATGTTTGAATTTAAAGAATTTATCACACCAATTTATTGTCGAGGTTTGGACAAGAATTGAAGCTTGTCGATTATATTATTTACGCAGTCATCAAGTGCAATTACGAACTGAAATGTATAAAGGTTTGATGGATTATGTATCTAATCGTGCAAATATTGATAATATTAAAATCGGAAAAATGATAATATTATCATCATCTTACATAGGAAGTTCTAGAGCCAAACAACAAAATTATTTAGATGCAATGACACAATTGCAAGTCTATGGTAAACCAGATATTTTTTTAACAATGACTTGTAATCCTAAGTTGCGTGAGATTCAGGAGAATTAATTGCCCCATGAAACCACTTTAGACCGTCAAGATGTAATAGTCAGAATTTTCTATGAAAAAGTTAAAATTTAAAAATCGAACTTATAAAAAAGAATATATTTGGTAAAGTTAAAGGATATGTGTATGTCATTGAATTTCAAAAACGTGGATTACCACATATTCATATGTTAATATGGTTATATCAAGATTATAAGTTTCGAAATACCGATCAAATTTATGAAATCATAAGTGCTGAAATACATGATGAGAATAAATATACTAGATTATATAATATAGTAAAGAATAATATGATTCATGGTCCGTGTGGTTCACAAAACCAAAATAGTGTATGTATGAGTGAAAATAAACAATATTGTACTAAAAATTTTCCCAAACCATTTATTGAAAAAACACAATACAATCCAGATGGGTATCCTTCTTATCGGCGAAGGAACGATGATAAAAATATAAAATATTCAAAGCATAGAGTGGCACATAATGAATTTGTTGTACCATATAATCCTTATTTATTATTATTAATACAATGTCATATTAATATAGAAATATGTAGTACAATAAAGGATATAAAATATTTATTTAAATATTTTCACAAAGGACCTGATACCGCTTTAGTGAAATTCACAACTGAAAATAACAATAATGATCAAAATATCATAGACGCCAATAAGGATATGTATAATTCTGACGAAATAACACAACACGTTTCGACAAGATACGTATGTGCAATAAAAGCTATATATCGTATTTTTTAAATTAAACTGAATGAACAAAACTATGTAATTTATAGATTGGCTGTCCATGACCAAGTTAAACAATATGTATATTATATGGTACTTTCTATAAATAAGTGCCAAAACGGAAAGGAAAATATTTTTTGAGAAAATCTTTAAAATGTAAAACTTTATAGTTGTATTCCATGAAGAACTGTATAAGAATGAACATACTACCTTTGGCTAAGCTTAAATTAGTTTTTTTTTCATTTTTTAATACATAAAAAACGAATTGTCGACGGAGTTACATTTTTTTTCGAAAAATAGCACAAACTATCTATTGGTACTAATGCACATAATAATGTTATTAGAAATGAAACAGAAATACATTTAAAATAATAAAACAAGACAAAAAATAAAATAATAATAAAAAATTATATAAATAAATACAAATTTTTATTTTTTTTAAATAATAGTACACAAAAGAATAATTACATAATTTATTTGCCGTGGTTACATATGATAAATTTATAGAATTTTTATTACAAACAACAGAATATAATAATAAAAAACAAGTATAATATAACTATTAATTATAATATACGCGAGAGAATGGTTGATGTTATTGTGCGGTATACAGGTGTTAGTGGAGAGTATACAAATTTTAATTTAGTAGAGCCGATCGAAACTGAGCATTTCTGTCGACGGAGTTACAAAATTTATAATAAATTAATAAAATTTACGTTGAAAAAAAAAAAGTATTATCTCGTAGTTTTACAGTAATAAACATAACTTCCCACATATTTTTTAACCATTTTAGTAAGCTTATACGTTATTGCTTCCGTAAAAAGTACGTGTCGACGGAGTCACATGTAATTGAAATACGCATTTTTTTTTTAATATTTGATATTAATTTTACTATACGCGCTTTATAATATTAAAACATTAGACTTTCAATTGAAAGTACTGAACAAACAAAAACTTTTGATCCACCCAAGAACCTTTTTTTATATTATTAAACGCTTTTTTTATTAGAAAAATGAAAGTTTTTCATAACTCCGTCGACAAAATTGTTACTAGGCGGAACGAAGCTTATAGTTACGCAACGGCGGCATAGGTTTGAATTCGATTAAATTTCATGGACAATTGATTTATTTAGACCAAAATCAAAGTTATTTCAGCTATAAAGTTTAAAATAAATTGTAAAGTAGTGTATAAAGGTAGACTTTAATTTTTCA
The DNA here is from genome assembly GCA_020010945.3 of Muscidifurax raptorellus. Classification (NCBI taxonomy): domain Eukaryota; kingdom Metazoa; phylum Arthropoda; class Insecta; order Hymenoptera; family Pteromalidae; genus Muscidifurax; species Muscidifurax raptorellus. Next base: position 18,480,614 of record CM052081.1, read on the forward strand.
TTTTTAACTAAAAGTAGTCGACGGAGTTACACTTTGAGCTGTTTTAACGCGGTTTTTTAGTGTACAATAATTAATATTTTTCAATATTGCTTCAAATTCTATTAGAACTATGTTATAACAAATATATGACGCTTTAGTTTTTGTTTTTTACCATATTTTCAAGCGTTAAATTAGCTAAAGAACGAATTTGGCACTTATTTATAGAAAGTACCATATAGAAGGTCAGAAAAATAAAAGAATTAATAAGAATATAGATACTCTCTGTCAGCAGCGCTCGAAGAGAGCGGTCGTGTTTTTGTGCGCGTGTCAGTTTGCACGGATATATTAAACGTATTACAAATTAGGTTGCGCTTAAACCTAAAACATGATTATTTTTGCTTGATTAATAACATATGATAGGCTACGAGCCAAGATGACCGAGGATGTTAAGTGCTCGGATAATTACAATTTACATTATTACAAGTGTCATCCTAATAAACAAGTGAAAACAGTGATCTGCATCATATGTGAAAATGCATACCACAAGAGTGATTTCGATAAAAAGAAAGTGCCTAAATATGTTGGTGAACACTTAATAATCTGCCCTGAACATGTACTGAAGGATATAGACACAAACACTGCCGAGTTTCAGTTAAATGATGTGGCAAAAAAAGTTATTGCACTGATAAAATTGAAACAAACTGAAGAAATTAGACGAGAGCTGCTTCAAGAACTACAAAATAAAACAATAGAGAAACATAATGCCTCAATATATAGTGAAGAAAGTGACATTGAAAACCTAATAACCGAAAAGAACCTACTTAAACAACTAGTTACTGAATTGCAAGATAAAAATCAATTACAGAAAGACATTACAGACTTACAAAAACTAGAAAATACAGTTACACATACAAATAAGAAAACATATGCTGAAGCGATGAGTGAAATGAAACCTAAACCGAAGCGGATTCTAAGAATAAGAGTGAAGGCCAACGACCCCAGCCAGCGAAACACTATGGAATTGCTGACAAGCTGTCTTGTCGCAGAGAAAAATATACAAACTAAGACATTCGCAAAAAAATGAAAGTGAAATCAAAATTAGTTGTATGAATTCTCAAAGTATTGAAACTGTGGAGGCTACATTAAAAGATAAACTTAAAAACTGTGAAATCAAGTTAGAACAACAAGGTAGTCCAAAAATCAAAATAACGGGTATAATCAATGCTACAAATATGGATAAAGATGAAATAGAAAAAGATATTAATGCAAGAAATTTTAAGCAATTTAATATCAAGGGAAGGGTATTGCACATGTACACCAATTCAAGGAACAAGACCAACACAGTCCTAATGGAAGTACCGCCTGAAACATATAAGTTTATTCGTGAAAGTAATAATAAGATTTTCGTAGGGCATCAGTGCTGCAAAGCCTATGACCTCATAAACGTTACACCATGCTACAACTGTGGAAGATTTGGCCATAGTGCAAACAAATGTAGAAATGATCCCGCCTGTATTAAGTGTTCCGATAATCATAACGTGAGTGAGTGTAATAATACAAAAATCGAATGCGTAAACTGCAGTTTCAACAATACGACTTATAGAACAAGTTTACCAACGGACCACTTACCAACAGCTGGCTCAAATGTAGTATTCTCAAAAAAAAATTAAACAATACATTAATTCTATTGATTACCCGGTAGTACCTATTTTACCAATTTGGGATGAAGCAAGCGCTATGAGACAACTATGTAATCTACAAACTAATAAACAGATTTACAAAAGGCAGGTAACTACTGGCAAAAACGCAGGAAATAAACTAATTACGAAAACTACCCTTCAACTAAGAAGCCACAACCAACAAACACTCCAACAACAGAGCAACAATGGCAGCACAAGTGGAGCTAATTGAAGAAATACAAGAAAGCATACGTCAACAAGAGCGTTGGTATAGGGATGTCGAGACTTTTAATAGAGACAGAAATAGTAATAATAGTCTAATTTTACACTTGAATATTAGAAGCCTAAATGCAAATTCTTAAAAACTTCAAATCTTTATTAAAAGTCTCAAAATAAAACCTTATGTTATTGTATGTACTGAGGTATGGAAATTAACGCATTATCAGTAATATAGAATCAAGGATTATAAATTATATTATAACCACGGAGAAATTAATAAAAATGACGGTGTAGTAGTTTAAGTAAATGAGAATGTAATACACACGAACGAAACAATAGTTATAAACAAACTTAAAATATTGAACACTACTATAACATTGAATAATAACAAGCAACTTGAAATTTTATCTCTGTATAGATCACACGGTCTGAGTTGTATTGAATTTAATTTGAATTTCAAAACTTACTTAAATCATAAAAGTAAAACTAAAAATCATATTATAATCGGCGATTTTAATATAAATATACTAGACTGTAACATTATTAGCACTAATTTTCTAAACAATTTATTAGAAAAAGGTTTCTTTCCGGGATTTACTAATACTACCAGACCGTCTAATACCACTACAGAGGAAGGATCATGTATTGATAACATTTTTATCAATACAGACTTTCTCAACACAAAAGCCCTAACGCTTATGGCGCCGATAATTGACCATTATCCACTATTTTTAGAAATAAGAAATGGTAAATTCAACTCAAACATTAAAGAGACAAAAACAGACACGTATTACTATAAGTACAAAAAACTATTGAATGCGGCCAAACAAATAAACTGGACAAAATATAAAAATTCAAAAGATCCGAATGAAAATATAAATGATATAATAAAAGATATACAATCCTGCATTAAGAAATCTAGATGCAAAAAACAGAATATTCGTAATTCCAAGAAAAATCCCAGAAAAGACTGGATAACCACAGCAATATTGAACTCGTGTAATACAAAAGAGAAACTATATAATGAACTAAAACAAAAACCTGATAATGAAGAACTAAAAGACCACTATAAACAATTTGTGAAAACCTTAGATAAGGTCATAAAGGAAGCAAAAATCAAACATGACAAAAAAACTATAGAAAAAAATAGTAATGATCCTAGAAAACTTTGGTCATGCATAAATATAAAAATTGGTAAAATTAAAAATAAAACAGATACCAATATTTCGCAATTGAAAATTGATGATAATACGATAAAAGACAAGAAAGTAATTGCGAACAAAATGAATGAGTATTATTGCAAACTTGGAGAAACACTGAGCAATAAAATAACTATACCAATTAACAGAAATGTAAAGCTACCTGTAAGCAATACAAGAACAATATTCTTAAATCCCACAAATGAAACGGAAATGATAAAAATAATAAACAACTTAAAATTGAAAAAAGGTGGTATAGATGATATTAGTTCAAAGATATTAAAAACTATATCCCCAATTATTGTAGACACTTTGGCATTTGTGATTAATCACTGTATTAAAACGTTGATATGGCCCGACATGCTGAAGACGGCTGAATTTATACCAATTTACAAAGCAGGGAAAAAAATGATATGGGAAACTATAAACCGATATCGCTAATATCAAATATAGCAAAAATTTTTGAAAAAATTATCCACAACAGAATTACAAACTTTATAAATCAAAGTAAAATATTAAGTGAAAAACAATTTGGCTTTATCAAGAATATTGGAACTAAAGATGCATTAAATCTATTATCCAAAACAATATATGAAAACTTAGAAAAAAGTGAACCCATAGCTATAACTTTTCTGGATCTAGCAAAGGCTTTTGATACAGTTAACCATAAAATACTACTAAACAAACTTTATGCGTATGGTATAAGAGAAAAGGGGCATACATTGATTACAAGCTACTTAAGCAACAGAAAACAAAAAGTAAAAATAGATTCACATGTAAGTGATTTTGAAAATGTAAACACTGGTGTACCTCAAGGTACTATACTTGGTCCCTTGCTCTTTATACTCTATGCAAACGACTTGCTAACAAGCATGCCTAGAGACTCTATCCTGTCTTATGCTGATGATACAGCAGTTATAGCAACTGGGAAAACCTGGCCAGAAATTGAAAGCAAAATGATTAAATACTTAGATGATGTCTCAATATAGCTAGCGCTAAATAAATTAACATTAAATATACAAAAAACAGTCTATTTAACTTTTGGAAATTATAGTGATAGTGTACCTAAAAAATTCAAAATTCAAATTAATAATGAAACATTAAAGAGAGTGAATGAAAGAAAATATCTGGGCATAATTTTTGATACAAATATGAAATGGGAAAAACATATTGATAATCTTATGCAAAAGACTAGATATCTGATTTTCATTTTTGGTAAAATCACCAAATTTATGGACATTAATACAGTAAAAATTGTACACTATGCTTTCTTCCACAGCATAACTAATTGTATGGCATAATTGTATGGGGTGGTGCATATCAAAACAAATTACAACTACTGCAAAAAATTCAAACAAGAATATTAAAAATCATAAATAAAAACACCTTTCAAAAAAGAATGCCTCTAAATCTGAAGCAATCTTTCGCATATGAAAGTCTCCGATTTTACTACGAAGAGCTGCGAACCAATACATCAATTCTGCGAGTAAAGCTAGACACAAACTGATAATACCACCAAAGTATAACAAAACTATAAGTACTAAAACTAGCTATATCAAAGCTATCAGTATCTTTAATAAATTACCAAATGATCTCAAAACGTTAGGAATAAAAAAAAAACAAGTATAAACAAATTAAAAGATTGGCTTAGGAACAATGAATAAAGTTAATGCAATAGTGAGAATAGATTGCCAGCTAATTAATTTGTGGCTAAAATCGATATACTATCAAGATAAAGGTGCACGTCACTGTATGATATCCTCTAAGACGCAAAATCTACTTGAAAATAAAAATACAACATTAATCAAAAAAGAAACTATCAATAGCGAGGATGGAACCAGAAAAACTCAGCATTGAATAATAACATAACATTAGATATTAGAACTTATATTTGCGCCAAGGGTAATTGTAAATTATACAATAATCGACAACATCGTCGTATTTCCAATTACAACTACAATAAAATGATCAACTCATATCCGAAAATTATAAATAGCCTAGGGAACATAACAAATGAAATAATAAATGCATGGAGGCAAAAAACAGGAAACGGAAAAACCAATATCAAATATATAAAATTCATAAAATGAACAATTAATGATTTAGAAACAAAATCAGATTCTAACTCAGAAAGATATAAACCAATAGAAACGGTTTTTGACAAAATTGATGAAATGACGATAGAAAATAACAAAAAAATAAGTAATAAAAAGGCAATGGATGCACCGGGACAACCTATTAACAACTCAGCCAGTAATAGAATGACATATGAAGATATCAACTACCTAGGCTCAAACAAGGCGATTTTTTACTTTGATAGAGGAATAAGAGGGAAACAAATATTCCTAAACTCAATGTGCTCACTCAAAAAACAGTCACCGTATAATGACATCGTAGTTATTGATGACATAGTTTTTACTTCATCATGTAAATGCGATTCATCTAATCAACACAAAAAGATGTTTCCACATTACAGAGTTACCTGTGCAGTTGGACTCACGTGCCCGGCCAGGCTTAACTCATATCAAAGAATAGCTTACGCAAGAAACCAAAATGCAACAACAGAAACTTTTACAACGGCAAGATCTGTGCTAGTAAGGAATTGGTAAACTAAAATGCGTGTACACAAAGACTAGATCTTTAGAACGAACATTTAGATAATGATAGAAACATAATGTACAAAAACATAGAATCTCATAGATAAGATAGAATTATAATATACAGAAATATTGAATCTCATAATGTTGTGCAATGTAATCTTATTAGCAAGTATTAACTTTTGTGACATTGTCATGAAACTAGTAATTAGACAAAATATAGAATCTTTAGCATATAATAGATAATTTAGTGTATAAAGTAACAAAAATCCCTGGTATAAGTCATTCAATTTCCTAGCCGGGACTGACCAGTGACAGATCATTTAAATGCAGTTACAGCATAAAGTGGTCTGTTACTGGCTGGTCTAGGCTGGGGGGTTGAATGATTTCTACCGGGGATGGATTTATATAAAATGTTAAAAAGATTATATATCACTGTTAAATCCCGACACACAAATGAGGTAAACTAGAGTTGGGAAGAGAGTCAAAAAGGCTTTCGTAACCCAACCAAAACTTGCGTGCGAATATGTGTAAGTGTGAAGGATAGTAGGATCTGAGTAAGGAAGTCCGATTTGGAGACTTGCTACCTTAAGAATGAATGAATTGTATTGAAGATTTAAGTATGGCTGGAGGTTATTACTGTGTAATCCACGGCATAATTAACCAGCATTTTGTTATATTACTTATTGTTAAACCGGACCTGCGAACAGGGATCCTCGTATTCCTCTGCAGGATTTGCGACGTTATAGTGTGTTAGGTGTAAAATAATAGCTACTCTGTACCGGATTGCAAATGTTTATGTGTAACTTTGTTTATATGTAACTCTGGAAATAAATAAATAAATAAATAAATACAGCATTAACAGCTTAGTACAAATTGAACGAAGACGATGATAATGCAATAGAACATTTGTAATCATGAAATTTCACATCATTACGTATATGATAAACGACAAAAAAAATGGAATATGAGAAATAAAATTGTATAGACCTATAATAAGTAGAATGTATTTTGTAAATCCGAAAAACGTGAAACATTTTTTTTAAAGTCTTTTATTATTACATGTACGTGGTGCAAAATCGTTTACATATATGTGTACTGTAGATAGTATTGTTTACAGTACATATAAAATAGCATGTTTAAAAAGAGGTCTTAGTAATGACAAAGAATGGGATAATTATTTAAAAGAAACTGCGTTATTTAAATTTCCAAAATCAATGTATGAATTGTTTGTATATACACTTGTTTTTCAAAGACCACACAATTCACTAGAGCTATATAATAAATACGAAATTCATTTTATAAATCCAAAACTGGAAAAAGTTAAAGCTGAAAATATAGCGTTAAAAAATATTGAAAATATATTATTATTACATGGTATAAGATTAAATGACTTTAATATTCCCAATTATGATAATAATTTAGTGCAAGAAGAAAATGATAACATATCACACGATTATGTCGATAATGAATTCATACAAAATTAATGATAATAATACGATGGATACTATAATTAATACATTAACTGTAGATCAAAAACGGATATTTGATTTAATTATATATAGCACCATTAACAATATTGGTAGTAAATTATATTTTATTGATGGTCCAGGTGGTAGTGGCAAAAGTTATTTACACAATGTTATTATTAAATATTTAATGTCTTTAAATATATCATTCCTTGCAATAGCAAGGTCTGGCATTGCTGCTAATTTGTTACTTGATGGTAAAACTGTTCACAGTACATTCAAATTGCCACTTAACATTAATAAACAAACAACGTGTAATATTTGTATTAATGCAAAATATGGAGTATTTTTGAAAAATACGCAAGTTATAATTTTGGATGAAATCTTAATGGTTTCAAAACATACCTTTGAACCAATAAATACGTTTATTCAAGATTTATGCGGTAATATTGATTTTTTGGTGGTAAAATTATTGTTACATCAGGCGATTTTCGACAAACACTTCCTATAGTTCGCCATGGCAATCGGACAAAAATAATAGAAACACGCATAAAAAGAAGTCAATTATGGTCATCTTTCATAAAATATCATTAAAGGATAATTTAAGATTGAAAAATATAAGTATATAATGCATTTAACAATTGGCTCCTCGATGTAGGAGAAAACAAAAATGCGACAAAATTTGAATTAGAATATGATATGAGAGAAATTCTAAAAGAACTTATTTGTAATGATGATATAATTACAGAAATTTTTGGAGATAAAATAGATCGAAATGACTTAGCTTTGAAAAATAAAGTGATCTTATCGCCTTCAAATTCTGATGTATTAGAAATTAATGAAAATATAGTAGAAAATATTGACGGAAAACGTTAAGTATTTTATAGCGATGACAGAACTGAGAAAGAAATTGATGATACATGAACCGAATCAATACCAACAGAATTTCTAAATTTATTAACACCTAATGGATTACCACTACATAAATTGATTTTGAAAAAAGGTGCAATAGTTTCTTGTTGAAGAAATTTAGATATTGATGGTGGCCTCTGTAATGGAACGAGACTAAGTATAAAAGATGTGAAAAATTATGTAATTATAGGAAAAATCATGACTGATAAAAATTTTGGTAAAGTTATTTTATTACCACGTATTGATTTGCAATCGTCATTAGAAGAAATACCTTCTTATATAATAAGAAGACAATTCCCAATACGATTGGGTTTTGCCATGACCATAAATAAATCACAAGGTCAATCTTTTGATAAAGTTGGATTATATTTGCGTACTGCAGTGTTTAGTCATGGTCAATTATATGTCGCTTTATCTAGAACGACATCAAAGAATAACTTGAAATTATTTTTAAATAAAGAGTCTATTTACAATCATAATAATGAGTTGACTAAGGAAAACCCCAAAAAATGGAAATTAAACCATGACGCAAAAATATATACACGAAATATAGTATATTCAGAAATATTTCATAATTAATAATATTTATTTAATATTTTTAAAAATCTAGGAGATGTCTCAACGTTTGTAGACACTGTGATTTTATTTAGATATTTATAAATACACACACACACACACACACACACACGACGAGGGGGAGCTGTACCCCATGTGGCGCGTCCTCGGGTGGTGGATAGAGGAACGCTCGCTGTAAGCGCATAGTACTACGTACGTAGTGCTGCAAACAGAGGGTAGGAGAGAAATAAAATATCTCCCGCGGACCAAGCAGCTTATTGAAGATCTGTCACTACCGGAAACAAGGTTTGATCTTAGGGTTATGACTAAGCAGGCGCTCGCCGATTGCCGCAGTCCGACTCGACTTCGGCTGCTGAAGGGAAAGGATACGAGACAAACTGGGTTCTCCCACTCCCAGGCTGCCGGAAAGTACAGGGGCCCGGGAATGTTTCGCCGACACGCCCTAGCTGCCCTATCATCCGGCGAAAATCCCAACGATCTCAATAGTGCCGGGTGGCGCCCGGAATGGGCCCTATTGTAGTCAGAGGGGGGGCCTCGTTACCCTTTCCCGGAGGCTTTCTGAGGAAGACTTGCGCTGGGGCATGAGGCCAGAATTCACACCTGTGAAGCATAGCTTCGCGGAGAGAGCTCAGTGGTAGGTAGGTGACTAAAGTTGGAAGAGGAGGATAAATAAAAATAAAAATGCATAGTACATCAAAGAAACCAAACTTGGGAACTTCGGATACCCCAAAAAGTGTTTTAGCAACTGGGTTCCCTACCGAGAGATCGGACGATAACACCAGTCTCAGTAGAGAAACGATTGCCATGGAGTGTAGTGCAATAAAGACTATTTCTGAAAGGGCAATACGGACGGAACAAGAGCAGGTAAATCAAGGAGGCAGTAACTCAAACTGGGACTACAACCTTGAAAGAAGAAATGACCATCTGGAGCGTCTAGGAGAAAAGATCCAGGAACTAAGAGAGTTTGTAAAGGACAAAAATAACGTCCATAAAACTATCAAGGACATGGCACGAAGCATTAGTGTCATGTATAAAAGTTTATGCAGCGCGGAGAATGACCTGCTACAGTGCCAACGTTCATAATATATTCAAATTGAATGTGAATTTAGAAAAAACCTAGTTGTGCTGCTCATTGTTTTTTTAATTTGAAATATGAATTTAAAAAAAGAGTTATTCGTGCTATTGATTCATAATATATATAACATAAGCAAAACTATCATTTTAAAAGTATTTGGTAAAAGATCCTTTTTTTTGGCGCTATTTTAATACACTTTGTATAATTAATGTAATCAGATGAAATTTGATCTAAACTTGTAAATTTTGATGCTGCCTGTAACTCATCATTAAATATTTCAAAAAATTAGATAGAGTAAACGAATCAATGCCCTACGAAAATTCGCTTCCCTTTGCCTCTTAGAAACTACACTGACGTTTTTATACATTCAAATGATGATTTTTAGTGAAAACTGCAAATCATCTTAAACGTTATTAAATATTGTTCAAATAATTTGATGTTTTCACAAAAAATCATAACGCAAACATCGAGAACGTAGGTATAGATCCGAGAGTATACCCGAGTGTAAACCTAAGTAGGGACCGACGACCTATTCCAGTGTCGTGCTCTCTCAGGTCACTCACGTGATTGGTTACCAAAAGTAGCTAGAGGTGCCAAATTTGAATTTTAAAATGACTTTTAGATATCCTTAAATGTTATACTTCTGAAAACTATACATTTTTTAAATTTTTTGTACATATTTTAAATTATATTAACTAATGCAAGTTCAGTATTATTTATTATAAACAATGATAATAAATTTATATTTTGTAAGCGATCCAGCGATTTGAATCGCGCGCGCATGTCATGCGCAGGGTCGCCGCGGTTCGGCGCGCAGGCACTGCGCGCGGCGCTCGCGACAACTCGCGTCGCGAGCGCGATCGGCAGAGAGAGAGAGAGCTTCCGGCCGCGAGACGAGCAACACGTGCTTGAGATCACCGACCTTTTTGATACCGCGCGAACGCGACCTACAGTGCCTCCACCGTGCGTGTGTGTATCCGTGGAGCAGCGAGCGAAGGCGAGTACGCGAGCGGAGTCATCCAGCGAGCCAGCGACGAACCAGTCGGTACGCCACCGACTCGCAGACCACTCAGTGTACCCGAGGGAGGACGCTCCCGCCTTTTTGCGCGCGCCGCACCACGCAGGAGCTGCGCTTTGCGAGATTGTAAGTACAATCATCATTTGTCGCGCTTCAATTATTATAGCGATCGAACTCGCCGCGAGCGAGTTATTATCGGCGTGCGCAATCTGCCTTCTCGCGTCGCGCGTATACAACGTCTTGTTAGCTCGTGTAATCCGAACTTGAATAAACAGACGTTCGCCTGTACCTAAGTGTTTAGATTTCGTTTGCTCCTAACGTCCTTATATTCCCGAGTATCCCGACAGCCTACGCGGGCAAATCGCGTGTTTCGCGATTTGCAGGACAACTGACTGGCCGAGCAGAGTGCTACGGCGGCACGGCAGCAGTAGGCTGCACGAGCGACGGCGCAGGTAATCGCCGTCGCATCAAGGAGAGTTTCTCTCCGTTGAACGGGACGAAGAGAATCTTCACGCCGGAGTCGAGCCTCCGACGCAGCGTTGGAGCCGTCGCATCGGCACAAACGCCCCGTTACAATTTCTATTAATAAATCAATATTTAATAAAAATATCCTGAGTACCGATAACTCGTGCTAGTCGTAGGACGGTAAGTATAGGCGGGTAGATAAGGTTTGGCTAATAAATGTATATTATTAGTATTAACAGTGGAATGCAATATTTGCAACTGACTAATTTCGTTATTTTTATATAAAAATATATAATGTTAAATATATCAATGCAATATCCAATCATCCCATTAGATACGCAAATTTCCTTTGCGGGTATTGTAATAGTTGCTAGAATGTTTTATTGTTAAAAGGAGATAGATATAAAATAAAGCATTGGATAATCAAATGCGCTTCTGCTACGCGAGAATACGCGCAAACGCCGCTGCAGAAAATGTAGCATATTCACACACACAAACATGGCGTACTGTGTCGCTGAGTCGCTCACTCACACAAAAGCACGTGTTCAGTGACTGACTGTAGACGTGTATCATCTAGTACACTGTTTCTGTGGCAGCGCCCCACGAAGATGAAGTGAAGTTCTTCAATAAGATCACAGGGAGTGGGGGTCTTCGGTCTACCTCTCTTTCTTACACCATAGTAGGGAATTAGTAAATTCTTATCGATTTCCGACGTAACAACATTCTGAAACGGGACATAGCCTCTATAATGTAAAATGTTTACCAATTATTAACAAAAATACAACTCAAATTCTGGGCATTTGGATACATTGGAGAGAGATTTAAGGATTAGAATTTCACGCAAATTAATACTTTGTACGATAAGATAGTACATTGTACGATGATAATAACCCCAGTAGCAGGTGTGGTCCATAGTGCGTCTGTTCACGACTTACAGTATCTATGAATGAATTATACTGGCATACATGGAAATATTAAACCGCGTTTAATTAACTATATTTTTATTTTAACAGTCAAATATAGACTTTAAAGATTAACATCTTTACGTCAACTTAGAATTGTATTAGTTTAGCATAAATACTCACGCTTCTATCAAAGCATCCATTCTTCCACCTTGTTCAACATTTCCACTCATTATATTTGTCATCATATTTTGCATGGTTGGTTCAGATAGCATTTGCCTTGCCATGTTTATTAAAGCCGGATTGCTCAATAGTGGACTGAGATCCATATTCTGAGTCAATTTTTCTTCAGCAATTTTTAAGTTATTTTTCAAACTTTCATTATCAGGTTCTAACTCCAATGCTTTTTTATAATTTTCTTTTGCTTCCTTATATTTATTTAAACTTGAGTAAGCTAATCCTAGTCTACCATATGCTTTACTATAAGTAGGATCGAATCCTATGGCTGTATTGCAATCTTTAATCGCTAGATGGTGGTTTCCGATTTTGCTGTATACTGCAGCTCTGTTGCAGTAGTAAACTGCATTTTGATTGTCCAATTCAATAGCTCTGCAATGGAAAAAATAATACAATGAATAGAATAATATGTGAAATGTTCGATTTTTCGCATTTTTACTTTCAGTAAAAATGATTATATATACTAAAAATATATTATATACAAATAATAGAATAGCAGTCCCAACGAGTTATAGCGGGAGAGAGAGAGAGCATTGACGACATAGAATAAGGATAACCGCCGAATAGCTCCGAACCGAGAAGGTCAAGAAAATAAAAAGTACAAGCTGTCTCGTATAGTTAAGGAAAGCATGAGTCACTAACACATTATACATTTCAAATACTTTAAAAGCTAGGGAACGAGAGACGACGAGAACGAGAGAGGCAAATAATTCCCGAAATTGTAATACGCAAAAGTTAAAACAAGACTAGGATTCGAGCATGCCGAACGTCGCTAGAAGCATTTCAATATCGAGTAAAAAAGTATGAAACATCACATCCGTAATGAAGGAGGTCAAGGGCGAGCTGAGGAATGTAGACGTTAGAAATGCAATACTTGGCGATAGCCAGAAATAGCAACAGAGAGACATAACTTCGGCTACGATCGACGGACCGCCATGATTACGCATCGCGGGAGCTAAGTCAACAGCGGTCTCATTTTCAATACATCTATTAAATGCAAGAGAGGTACGAGAAAGAAGGAGCCTGTCACAAGCAGAGAGCCTCCATATTTACGGCCAGCTAGATAATATCATACTTTTATTACATTTACGAACGCAAGGGAGACCCGACAAGCTATGTGAACAATAAAAGCACCTGCACAAATACAATAATTACACAGGCACACAAAAAAAATGAACTTGGATGTCTATCCACAAAATCCATGTACTGCTATGTATTTTTGCACGCTGAGTCCGAATCTGGCATTCGTTTAACCTCATCACGTCGGGTTCAAGGGCATTTGAAGGTCAAATTGCAGAAATCAGCAATAACCAATACAAGACATCTATCTGTTAACTTTTGGGGGGCGCTGAATTCAAATTCGATATTTGTTTTTCTCCATGCGGTAAGTTTGAAGGTCAGTTCAAGGTTACTCTAGGAAAAATTAATTTTTGACTGCAGATTCTGGAAGAGCGGGAAATTTTACGTCCAGATAGATATTCAATTTTTTTTTAATATAACCCTCAAGGCTATATGAAAGTCACTTAATCTTGTTGGATGGAGGATTCGTAGGACAATGTTACGTGCCGAATATATTAGACGTATTGTATGAATGTTGAAAGACGAAAAAAATACTAAGCGTTAATTTTAAAAGGATTTTACGTTCCGAATATATTGGACGTATTGTATGAATGTTGAAACACGGAAAGAATGCTGAACGTTAATTTCAAGTTGTTCAGTGGAGTCAACGAGTATACGTTGATTATACTGAGCTTCAGTCGATTTCAATTGAACTGAACTCTTGTATGATGCTCCTATTCGTCGACAGAGCTACCAGTAATTAAGGGGACACACCACCTTTAAATCTAAAAAAAATAATTATTTCTAATTTCACACATTTCATACTCGTTGACTCCACTAATATACTTAAAATTAACGCTCAGCATTCTTTTCGTCTTTCAACATTCATACAATATGTCCAATATATTCGGCACGTAATATTTCGGCACGTAATATTATCCTACAAATCCTCCATTCAACAAGATCAAGTGACCTTCATATAATCTTGAGGGTTATATTAAAAAAAAAAATTGAATATCTATCTGGTCGTCAAATTTCCCCCTCTTTCAGAATCTGCAGTCAAAAATTCATTTTTCCTAGAGTAAACAGATTTGACCTTGAACTGACCTTTAAACATACCGCATGGAGAAAAACAAATACCGAATTTGGATTCAGCGCCCCCCCCCCCCCAAAACTTAACAGATAGAGGTCTTGTATTGCTGATTTCTGCCATTTGACCTGCATATGCCCTTGAACACGACTTGATGAGATTAAATGAATGCCAGATTCGGACTAAGCGAGCAAAAATATATAGCAGTACATGGATTTTGTGGATAGACATCCATGTTCATTTTTTTTAGTGGGCCTGTATTATAGAGCAGAGTAAGTCGGAAGCTATAGATCAGAGGAGGAATGCTTGACAAACAGCAGTTAAAAGGCCAGATACGAGAAATAATGAGAAGAGCAATAGAGAAAAGATCATAGATAAATCCATGTATGGAAAATTTAAGCTCTCTTATTGGATATTTTCGTCGAGAATATTCTCGAACATTTGCAACGCCACCATAGAGGAAGTGCCGACTATATAAGTTCTATATAGAGTCTGGGCCATGCTGTGCGAAAAGCTTACTGCCCAGCTCTTTGTCGAGCCCACTCGTCTTCTTATAAGCTCAGTCGAGGGCTTGATTACCATCGGATAAGTTTTCACCGAGTCGAAAGCTCGGTTCGGGACTTAGCATCATCGCGTATAAAATCAGTCGATCCGGGATTCAAATTAAACGAGACAGTCAGAATAATCGAAATAAATAGAATCTCGTATCGCAAACAGATTAATTAATGCAGGGCACGAGTAAATTTCGCATTGTATAAATAAGACGAAAACCGGAAAAATCGAGCCACGAGATAGAGTAGTCACCGCATAGCAACGAACAGAAAAAAGAATAATAGGACAGTCAAATTAGCTTTTTGATTTACGAACATTCCAACAAATAAGTTTGAGGCTTTATATGGCTTAGATTAGCATGTAGAATGATAATATAACATTGGCAGCAGCTAATTTTGTAAAGTAAATTAACAGTTAACAATTAAAGTGTAATATTAGCACTTTTTTCGTATTTACGTCTGCGGTTTGAGAAGTACTGACTTTAGCGGAAAATGTTGTAAATAAAAGTTGTTCGTTATTAAATTATCTACAAAAAATCTACGAGGGCACCTCTTTAAGTGCATTAGTTTATTGGTAAATTGAGAAAAACCACGTAATTTGTCAAAATAAAAAATTGTTAAAAACTTTTGAAAAAATTTATTTTTTACATTGATATTTTAGGAAAAGGTTGAACTTAGTAGCGTAAAATAGCCTACACAAATATCGAGGATCTAGCAAGTATGGTTTCTGACTAAAAGGTACCAATAATCTTAAAATTTTTTGTTTTCACTGTATTGGCAGAAGCAGAAAAATTGAACAGTTTAGTTGCCGTTAATTGAATGTGATCAAGAAAAGTTATATTTCAATTAACATTTAAAAAAAAAAATATTAATTAGGGACGCTCCTGGGTGCAAATGTTTATAAAATACCTAATTAAAATTATCCACAGAGACAACATTTTAAGCCGATCAAAAACGAATAAAGTCCACTGAAAAGTTGATTTTTTTATCTAAATTTAGAAAAAAAGGTGGTCCTCTGCGAGCATTAGGAACCAAGATAGGTTTTCTTTTTTATAATAAACCATTGCTTCGTAAAAAAACGAGATATTGTAATTTTTCAAATTTGTAGCTGCAGTTAAAGTCTTATACTTTTTAGATATACAGGGTGGATCATTTTAATCTATAATAGGAAATATCTCAGAATCATGGTTGGATACAGAAAAATGTTTTAGACAAAAGTTGTAGAAGTCAAAGGGGGTCAATTATTGGTACTATCAAACTTCACTTTAAACTTGTTTTTGAAGGTCATTTTTTAAATAGGAAGATCCATTTTTTATTCCGGATTTGAAAAGAGCAGAAAATTTTACGTTCAAAATGATATTTTCATCAAGGTCATGGAAGGTCATATGAAGGTCAAATTTACAAAAATTGGTAAATAATGGGTGTTAGCTCGGAATAACGGTTGGAAACATTGAAATGTTTTCGAAAACAGTTATCAAGGATGTAGAATATCACCTTCTGGTTGCTATAACCTTGACCTTGAATTTGGTTCTGATGGTTATGTCAGGGTCTAAGTGAATTTTCAAGCGGGAACCCTCGGTTTTGATCTCCGATTTGGTAAAAATAAGAGAATGCACGTTGAAAATGCTAATCAAGGCCATGGTAAGGTCGTGTCAAGGCCATTTTACTGTGCACTTCAAAAGTTAAAAATAAATATTTGAAGTTTAAAAGACACCAAAGACCTTAATCATTTGTCTAATTTTAAGGTAAATTTAGTCTAAAATAACAAAAAAAATTACATGAAATCCATTCTTTTTTAAGACTAATGTTTCTTACTTGGTATTTAACATTTTTTTAAAGATAGAAAATCAGTCAAGTACTTATGGCTTTTTCAATGTCATTTACTTCCTATTTTTAGCAATACCCAGAAACAACGACGTGGACGTAATAGGATTGTTTCCTTTGGGATGCTTTATTTCAGTGAGTCCCCTTGCTTCTCGCTAGGGTGATTGTTTAACGTGAGTCCCCTTGCCTCTCGCTGGGGTGCTTGTTTAACGTGAGTCGTCTTGGCACTCACCGGGGTGCTTGTTTAACGTGAGTCGCCTTGCCTCTCACTGGGGTGCTTTATTTCAGTGAGTCCCCTTGCCTCTCACTAGGGTGCTTTTTTTCAGTGAGTCCCCTTGCCTCTCACTGGGGTGCTTGTTTACCGTGAGTCCTTTGCCTCTCACCGGGGTGCTTGTTTAACGTGAATCGCCTTGGCACTCACTGAGGTGCTTGTTTATCGTGAGTCCTCTTGCCTCTCACCGGGGTGCTTGTTTAACGTGAGTCCCCTTGCCTCTCACTGGGGTGCTTTATTTCAGTGAGTCCCCTTGCCTCTCACTGGGGTGATTGTTTAACGTGAGTCTCCTTGCCTCTCGCTAGGGGTGCTTGTTTAACGTGAGTCGCCTTGCCTCTCACTGGGGTGCTTTATTTCAGTGAGTCCCCTTGCCTCTCACTGGGGTGATTGTTTAACGTGAGTCTCCTTGCCTCTCGCTAGGGGTGCTTGTTTAACGTGAGTCCCCTTGCCTCTAACTGGGGTGCTTTATTTCAGTGTGTCCCCTTTCCTTTCGCTGGGGTGCTTGTTTAACGTGAGTCCCCTTGCCTCTCACTGGGGTGCTTCTTTAACGTGAGTCGCCTTGCCTCTCACTGGGGTGTTTTATTTCAGTGAGTCCCCTTGCCTCTCACTGGGGTGCTTTTTTTCAGTGAGACCCCTTGCCTCTCACTGGGGTGCTTCTTTTCAGTGAGTCCCCTTGCCTCTCACTGGGGTGCTTTATTTCAGTGAGTCCCCTTGCCTCTCACAGGGATGATTGTTTAACGTGAGTCTCCTTGCCTCTCACAGGGGTGCTTGTTTAACGTGAGTCGCCTTGGCACTCACTGAGGTGCTTGTTTATCGTGAGTCCTCCTGCCTCTCACTGGGGTGCTTGTTTACCGTGAGTCCTCTTGCCTTCTACTGGGGTGATTGTTTAACGTGAGTCTCCTTGCCTCTCGCTAGGGGAGCTTGTTTAACGTGAGTCCCCTTGCCTCTAACTGGGGTGCTTTATTTCAGTGAGTCCCCTTTCCTTTCGCTGGGGTGCTTGTTTAACGTGAGTCCCCTTGCCTCTCGCTGGGGTGCTTGTTTAACGTGAGTCGCCTTGGCACTCACCAGGGTGCTTCTTTAACGTGAGTCGCCTTGCCTCTCACTGGGGTGCTTTATTTCAGTGAGTCCCCTTGCCTTTCGCTGGGGTGCTAGTTTTCGTGAGTCCCCTTGCCTCTCACTGGGGTGCATGTTTAACGTGAGTCCCCTTGCCTCTCACTGGGGTGCTTATTTTAGTGAGTCCCCTTGCCTTTCGCTGGGGTGCTTGTTTTCGTGAGTCCCCTTGCCTCTCACTGGGGTGCTTGTTTTTCGTGAGTCCCCTTGCCTCTCACTGGGGTGCTTGTTTAACGTGAGTCCCCTTGCCTCTCACTGGGGTGCTTCTTTAACGTGAGTCGCCTTGCCTCTCACTGGGGTGCTTTATTTCAGTGAGTCCCCTTGCCTCTCACTGGGGTGCTTTTTTTCAGTGAGTCCCCTTGCCTCTCACTGGGGTGCTTCTTTTCAGTGAGTCCCCTTGCCTCTCACTGGGGTGCTTGTTTACCGTGAGTCCTCTTGCCTCTCACAGGGATGATTGTTTAACGTGAGTCTCCTTGCCTCTCACAGGGGTGCTTGTTTAACGTGAGTCGCCTTGGCACTCACTGCGGTGCTTGTTTATCGTGAGTCCTCCTGCCTCTCACTGGGGTGCTTGTTTACCGTGAGTCCCCTTGCCTCTCACTGGGGTGATTGTTTTACGTGAGTCTCCTTGCCTCTCGCTAGGGGTGCTTGTTTACTGTGAGTCCTCTTGCCTCTTACAGGGATGATTGTTTAACGTGAGTCCCCTTGCCTCTCGCAGGGTGCTTGTTTAACGTGCGTCGCCTTGCCTCTCACTGGGGTGCTTGTTTTTCGTGAGTCCCCTTGCCTCTCACTGGGGTGCTTGTTTAACGTGAGTCCCCTTGCCTCTCACTGGGGTGCTTCTTTAACGTGAGTCGCCTTGCCTCTCACTGGGGTGCTTTATTTCAGTGAGTCCCCTTGCCTCTCACTGGGGTACTTTTTTCAGTGAGTCCCCTTGCCTCTCACTGGGGTGCTTCTTTTCAGTGAGTCCCCTTGCCTCTCACTGGGGTGCTTGTTTACCGTGAGTCCTCCTGCCTCTCACAGGGATGATTGTTTAACGTGAGTCTCCTTGCCTCCCACAGGGGTGCTTGTTTACTGTGAGTCCCCTTGCCTCTCGCAGGGTGCTTGTTTAACGTGAGTCGCCTTGGCACTCACTGGGGTGATTGTTTAACGTGAGTCTCCTTGCCTATCGCTAGGGGTGCTTTATTTCAGTGAGTTCCCTTTCCTTTCGGTGGGGTGCTTGTTTAACGTGAGTCCCCTTGCCTCTCGCTGTGGTGCTTGTTTTTCGTGAGTCTCCTTGCCTCTCACTGGGGTGCTTGTTTAACGTGCGTCCCCTTGCCTCTCGCTGGGGTACTCTTTTAACGTGAGCCCCCTTGCCTCTCACTGGAGTGCTTCATTTCAGTGAGTCTCCTTGCCTCTCACTGGGGTGCTTGTTTAAAGCGAGTCCCCTTGCCTCTCACTGGGGTGCTTTATTTCAGTGAGTCCCCTTGCCACTCACTGGTGTGCTTGTTTTTCGTGAGTCCTCTTGCCTCTCACCGGGGTGCTTGTTTAGCGTGAGTCCCCTTGCATCCTACTGGGGTGCTTGTTTAACGTGAGTCCCCTTGCCTCTCACTTCTCGTTTTGAAATTAACTCTTAAGTATGTGCTCAAACTGCCGACCGTTCGCGACGATACACAGTTGAATTCTTCGCAAAAAATGTCTTACCGTGGAAAGCAAGATATTTCTTGGAATCGCTGCACAAGCTGTTCGTATGCGTTTCATCATGTCTTCTCGTGCCGTTGGTTGCTGCTCGTAACAAGTGTTTTTTAAATATCCCCATAGGTAAAAGTCAAGTGAAGTCAGGTCAGGCGAGTTAGGAGGCCATGCAAAGGGACCTCCACGTCCAATCCATTGGTTTGGGTACCGTTCATTGAGAAATGTTACAATCTGTGCAAAATGTGATGGTGCACCATCCAATTGCACCCACATTCTTCGCCTGGTCTCTAAATCAACATCTTCAAGGAAGCCAGGTAAATGGTCTCTTAAGAATACTAAAAAATTGTGTTGGTTGACATTACCGTTAAAAAAATGAGGACCAGTCACATATCCATTTACAATACCACACCAAACGTTT
The DNA here is from genome assembly GCA_020010945.3 of Muscidifurax raptorellus. Classification (NCBI taxonomy): domain Eukaryota; kingdom Metazoa; phylum Arthropoda; class Insecta; order Hymenoptera; family Pteromalidae; genus Muscidifurax; species Muscidifurax raptorellus. The sequence continues at coordinate 18,500,932 of CM052081.1, forward strand.
GAACTCCAACCATGTTGATTATCAACTGTTCTGTGCCAATATGCATTGACATCTGACCAGTAATGGCAGTTATGTCTATTTACTTCCACAGTGTTTTTAAAAGTTGCTTCATATGAAAACATAACAAATGTGAACAACTCTGGATGCTGTAACGCCCATTGACAAAACTGAAGACGTTGTGCAAAATGCCGAAGCGTTAGTCCTTGAGTTAAAGTAATGTGGTAAGCATGATACCTTTGGGCTTCCAAAACCGTTATTCCGAACTGACCCCCATTATTTACCAATTTTCGTAAATTTAACCTTCATATGACCTTCCATGACCTTGATGAAAATATCATTTTGAACGTAAAATTTTCTGCTCTTTTCAAATCCGGAATAAAAAATGGATCTTCCTATTTAAAAAAATGACCTTCAAAAACAAGTTCAAGGTCTAGTTCGGTGGTACCAACAGTTGACCCCCTCTGACTTCTACAACTTTTGTCTAAAACATTTTTCTGTATCCAACCATGATTCTGAGATATTTCCTATTATAGATTAAAATGATCCACCCTGTATATTAGCCATTACTCTAAAATCAATTATGAATTGGAAATCCAATGTCGAAAAAAGACAACAGCGCAACGGCGGCCGAAAAACTTACCTCAAATCGTGGCGCTCTGAGAAAAGTATCGTAAATCGGTCAAATTTGATCGTATCTTACTTTCTTTAATTGGGGGTAGCGTGAGTAGAAAATAACTTAGCCGTCATTAGATGTAGTAAATTCAATTGTAAACATTAAAAATTGTATTGTTTTCACGATTTGAGGTAATTTTTTCAGTTTCGAGCTGTGAGCGCGCGTCGGTTCCCCCACTCCGTCTCCCGCGGAGCAATCGGCCGCCGTTGCGCTATCGTCTTTTTTCGACACTGGATTTACAATTTATAGCGAAACCTTTAGGACAAATAATCAATGAATTAAATGAGATTAAAGGTCACAAAAGACGGGATTACCATACAGATAATTTGTTGTATGGTAGCGTAACCTTCCAGCTAGTGGTCATCATAATAATTATAATAATGGTAATAGGGATGAAACGTAAAATAACGATGCCTAGAGCAAAATCAAAGTCAAAAAGCAACATCTACCTGATAGAACACCCAGCTGTAAATACGAATAAAGACTCTATCAACCCAGAAGCAGAAACAATTCTCATAAGTGACCCAAAACCACCAACACCGAAAGTATCTCGAAATAATTTTCAGAACCGTGTTGAAGGCGACCATTGAGCAAATGATCGCACAGACACTCAAACCCTCATACAATAGACTATTTAGCCTAATATTCTTTAAAAGTAATGTTTATTTACAGACCAGGACAACATGAATACCAAAACCAATACATCCATGTTCTGTGACATCAGCATACCTCTATGGAGCATAGTGAAGGAATTTGAATATATAGGCACACCACATGCCGTATATGTGGAAGACCACCGAACGGACCCAAAAAGTAAAAGAGTCACACTATGTTTTGGCACAGAAAAACAGGCAACAAAGGCCAACGAGTTAAAAACATCATTGATAAAACAAAATAAACTTAGACGACGTACTAAACTGCTGTCCGAACCATTATCAAGGGAAGGCATACCAACTTCAAAGAGAAGAGAAACCAACATGAAGTCAGAAGTGCATGTAGTAACCAACATACAGCACAACAAAGAACTCAGCAAAAACAGACTATTTTGCCTATCACCCTGGGAAGGCAAAGACAAGGAAAAGGATGAAACATTCTTCAGGCACTTCGCTCAATTCGGACCAATGGTATACTATGAGACCGTACGAGATAAAAAGCGACGCTATCCTACGGATACGTTCAATACTTCAAAGACCGGAATGCTGAAGAAGCAAGAAAGAAAAGCAATCCCATTTACAAAGCAACTTTTGCAGAACCAAGGAAACAGATATGAGGCAAAACTGAAATGGAAACCAAATTCCATTCATTTTGCAAAAAGGAAATAGATCTAAACCTCTACAATTTACACGAAATAACTTGCAAAAAACAGACCATGTGGACCACTTTCAGAGATCCGGAACAGTCACCGCAAAGCAACCAAACACCAACCCTGGACGAACTGAAGAAGACCTTAGCGTATTTCGAAAGCCTGGAAGGAAGAAAAATCGACCGACTAATGGAACCTCAAACCCAACCCGTACCAACGACTAAAATAAAAAGCGAAAATGAGAGTGTATGTGAACGGATGAATGTGGACGAATAAAATTTAGGACCCCAAAATAAGTTATAGTCAGAGCATACCCTATCTTATCCCCAATAATCTCGTTCCATCCCGAATCAAAATATATATCCATAATATAAAACAACATTATAACCCTATTCCCAAATGCATATACAACGCATTCACATAATCATAACATAACATAAGAGAGAATACATCATTAAAAGGCAACCCAAATTGCATGCACTAGGGACCCAATACATGTTGCATGACCAAACTTGAAACGAAATAGGAACTATAATAAATACCCGTATCCAAACATATATAGTAAAAAAATTGTCTTCTTATTTCCTATGTTTTAGAAATGGATTTCCAACTAGAAGAAATGGACAACCAAACCAAGGTTCTCAAGGTGGAGAGGCGAGGACCAAAACAGGCTCTAATAGAGTTCATTGGGAACCCTGACGACATCGCGAAAATGTTGAGAACCTTTGGCATGTGTGTGATGCACTTTAGGTACCACAAGTCCGCGAACACATACACAGTAAAGGTACAATACAGTGAAGAAGAAGACGCGGTAGCCGCCGCAATAACCTTCAACGCGGAACCAACCAGCACCAGAGAGGAAAAACAGAAGCAGGAAGCAGGACCACAGATAAAGGAACCACTACCAGCTCTGGAACTGAGACCCAGCCAAAGATCGATACCGGTACCAACAATAATAACGGGAGAGCTGGACGATACAGAAGGACTACGCTTCTGCGTTTTAGTGCCATTAGGATACTCGACCGAGGAATTCCTAAAGGAATTTATACGGTTTGGTCCAATTGACCACATGTACGAAGTGGTCATGAAGGACCAAGAAAACAACACTGGCATAAAAAGGAAAATGGGTTTCGTCCAGTTCTTTAAACATGAGGATACGGTCGCAGCAATGGACCAGTGCAACCAAGCCTACAAACCTAGGTGGGCAAGTAAGCGACATTTACCAAGAGGCCTACGCGTATATACCATAACCAAAAGGACCATGTGAGGATCTGCAGCATGCCGAATCCTGAGGTCCTACAAAAACATTCGGCATGTGGAATGGAGGTACCATATAAGGGTTGGACCAACCACATGCTGAAATGCAAAACAGTTAGTCCAAAGAAAGCAATTGAGGCAATCGATCAGCCGGACCTCATCACGTTGGACCACCAAAACGATCAGCTGCAACTCATCGATTTGGACCAACAAAAAGATCAAATGGACCCCATCACTTTGGCCCAACAACAGGATCAACCGGATCTTATATCTTTTGATCCGTGGGAGCAGCTCCTGCTAGAAATCGAAGAGGCCGGCATCACAGAAGTACCCACGAAGACCCTACTCGACCAGAGCATAGGAGACGAAGAAGAGAAGTCCACCATTTTAATTCCCATAAAAAAAAAAAAAATTAAAAAAAAAAACAATGAGACTAAATCATTGTCTTTTAACATTCATTTTCATGTAAAATTCCTTCATAATAAATTATATTTTGTACTTTTATAATGAAACCCGGACCATTTAACTCTAACCCCACCAACCATATCACGAGATACAATATATTGTTAAATTTTAAGATAAGATATAATAACCTTAGAAATAAGTACTAACAAATGACAATATTCAAAAAAAAATTTTTAATACATATACAATTTATACAATACAAAATAACCAATACATTAAGCATAGGAAACTAACAATACTAATGAAACAGGAACTAAGATAGATTGTAAAGGACCCTGTGACCAAATAATCCAGCAACAAGTAAGTGGCAACCGCCAGAATTAAGTTCAATAAGCTTTCTTCACCTTCTTTTTATTCAACACCAAATCAAGGACATGAAAGAGATGACCTATCCAACAAACCCATCCCATCGTGCAAATAAAAGAATGAAATTCATTCGAAAGGTCACATTCCGCGCACATGATAAATATCACATAGATCATGTGCAGGACACACTGTGCCAAACTAAGCAAAGGACAAATAAACGTAAAGCACATGTATAAAAAAAAAAAAAAACTAACAAGACAAAAAACACATAGATCTTGTGTAGGGTATGACGGCACACCCCGCAAACTAAACAAATGATTGGTAGAACCATCACGCGTACGTGTCATAAAAACTTGCTCCATATCTACAAAAGCAAAATGCACACTAACAAATCATCCCTGTAACATGTTCGCCCTTGTCCTTGATTTGAGATTTTAGTTTTTATTTCATTAACTGATACATTCACATCTTTGAACCTTACTTGTCATGGACCACCAACTGAACCACACTACCCTTAGGACCTGCGAAGTTTGTCGAGGACGACAAACATTTTCAAGGGGGGAGGATGTTATGTGACAACTTCGCGATATTCATATTCGAACAATTATTTCGAATATGAAATCGAGAAAGTTCTGCACGTAAAAGGTACAGCGAGACTCAAGGCCACAAAAGTATCAGGTAGCCAAGAATCTCGCTGACCTAAACAGTTTCCCCTCCACTGCGCGAGACCGCACGTGCGAAGCCACGCTGCAGTCTTGAACTTTGCACCATCGACAGGTCCCGTAAGGCCTAATGAGTGCGACGAATGCAGACGCACTGACGTCAACATGGGGAAGTGGAGCTTGGAGACGCGTGGGAGGTCCGGATATACTTCCGAAGCGTCCCCAAACCACGCTACCTCAGGCACTCCGACTCGAGCCGAGCTGCCGACCGGACAAGAATTTTAGTAGTTTTTGGTTTATTTCATACTTTGTTTCATTTCTGTTTAAAGTTCAGTTTATTGTATTGTATTTTGCTTACTTTGTTTTGTCTTGAGTTTACCAATATATATACATACATTTTATAAATACAAAGTCAATCAAAAATAAAGAAAGTCCAAGTGAAGCCAGGAGCTTTTTATTTAAAAAAAAGGGACTCGCCACAATATATTTTATTTGATTCACCCAGCTATATATATATATATATATTTGGACCTTCCTTCGACCAGAAGGATATAAAGGACAGATTCTTGAGGTTGATCCCCAGACAGCAAGAGAGCGCGTAAGGTAAGGAAATCTATTATAAAATAATTCCGCGTTTCAAACAAAGGGAAAATCTAGCTGACAGCCAGGAGAGATTCGAAGAGTGGAGTCTCTCCCGTAACTGTATAGTTGCGTGCGCGAGATTGACTCACGCAAAAACTTGATTTATATTGCTAGGTGACTAACAATCACCTAACACGAAGCAATGGTTTATTATAAAAAAAAATCTATCTTGGTTCCTAATGCTCGCAGAAGACCAGCTTTTTTTAAATTTAGATAAAAATATCAGCTTTTCAATGGACTTTATTCGATTTCGATCGGCTTAAAATGTTGTCTCTGTGGATAATTTTAATTAGGCATTTTATAAACATTTGCACCCAGGAGCATCCCTAATTAATATGTTTTGTTTTTTTTTAAATGTTAATTGAAATATAACTCTTCTTGATCACATTCAATTAACGGCAACTAAACTGTTCAATTTTTCTGCTGCCAGTACTGTTGAAATACTCTCGCTTTTTTAATTATTTTTGTTGGTCCGGGATGCCTGGTATAGAATTGATACTAATTGATTTATTAAGATTTTTGAATGTTAAAAATTATATGTGCTTCATCATTTAATGCCACGATGCATTAAATGCTACTCCACACCTAAAATAATACTTATGTTTTTATTTTTTTTTTTTTTTTAAATTTGAATTTTCTTGAAACAAACTTATTGAAGTTTGAAATAATTTTCTTTAACAAAAAATTCTATGTAGACTTTTTGCCTATTACAAGGGGGAGGGGGGGCAGGTAGGTGTCCGTCGCCGATTTTGATGAAATTTTGCTAATAGATAAAGTATCGAAAAATATTGGACACGTATTTTTTTATTTGTTCCAAAACTTAAATGAATGGGGTGAAAGCCCCCCGAAATGATAAAAATAGGTATTTTTTGTATTATGCATGCATCAATCTTAAATACAAGGAGACAATTAATAATTTTTTTGATTACGCAATCTGAAAGAGGCTGAAAAAGTACTCGATACGTGTTTTTGCTTTTACGCTAAAACTCACGTAATTAGTAGAAACCACCCTTCCAAATATTACTATGTATTTTGTCCAATTTGAATGTATTCACGCCATTCTCTGGTTTCAATCGTATTAAAAAAATATTCTCTATCAAGCTTGTCGAGTTTAGAAGTAGTTATTTAGTGGTGCCCGGCACTTTGACCTTGGGATCAAATTTAAAGGTCATCAACAGGGCATCTTTCATTTTTTTTTTAAATAGGATAACTTATTTTTACTATAAATGTAACTATGCAATTACTGTAACAGTAAAAGATGGCACAGTCCCGTTTATGATAATGAATATTTATATAAATGAAAATTGTAATGTCTTCCTATCAAATGTTACATATTAATTACAACAGGGATAAAAACAAAGTCTATACCTGGAACTAACAATAAGCCTGGGTCAAAATAAGTTAGGCGTCTCTATTAAGTCCCTTGTTATTTTTCAATAAATCATTGAATAAATTTTCATGTAAGCTTATAAAATACTAATTTGATACAGGAATTTAAAAATTACAAGAAAACATTTTTTATTAATTTTTCATTAAATTTATGAATGCTCCTTATGCATTCCGAATATGGGATACTTTGTGTTGTCAAGATATATAATTAATAAATTCTAATCTTTTTTATTAGTCATGAATTCTTTTCATATTTAAGCATCAGTATAATCCACTTTAAAATAAACAACTTTGTCCGTTCAAATATGTCAAAGTAAAATCATTTATTCTCCAATGTACGAGCTTGTGGCGCAGAGGCAATACTAATAATTTTATAAATTCTAATTATAAATATTAAATTTTATAAAATTCATTATTCTATTTTATATAGATTTTTTGTTCCAGTGTATAGTCCAGTGTATACTAAAAATAGTCACAAGATATTTTTGTAACTTTGAATGGAAATCAATTATACAAAAGATATACTTCTTATATTTATGCTTAAAATATACTTTTATATTGCAAAACATTGAATTATAAGTATTTTTTCCATTATTCTAGTTTTCTCATTTCTATAAATGAAAATTTTATAAATAAACGAATATTTGCAAACCAGTATAATGTACGCTGTTTTCAAAGGAGGAATGCTGTTGAAAAATTTAGTAATTTTTTGTCACTACTCATATCGCGTAATATTATTAAAGTGTTAGTAATTTTAATCATATTCTTTTCATTTTTTCATATTTTTTACCATGATGGTTGATCCATTAATTGTAGTGACGTTATTGTCACTAACTTTTAATCTAAATAAATTAAAAATTGACCTTTCTCATGTAAAGGAGGAAGAACAAATTCTGCATGATTACATAATAGATATAATACGAAATAGTATTGATAATCCCGTCGGATTAGAGCAAGAAATCCGACTACATTTTGATTGTGATGATAGTGATGATATACTTGCACACGGTATTGATGAGAGTGATAAAGACGAAGATTACAAAGAGGTCCCTGCTTGTTTATATAAAGATAAGTCAGTAAATTTCGACTACAAGAAACAAGCGGTAGAATTTTGGCAGAGCGGAAAAAAAAGCCATTATCAATTGAAGGTGTAAAAAGAAATTTTAGAAAAGTAACTTCGAATAAACAGTTACGTTGGTGGAAAGCTGAAGCTGAAGCAAGAGGAGACAGAAACGAAAAATTACACCAAGTTTCGAAGTACACTCTTGATAAATTCAAAGAAGATATGGCTTCTAAAATAGCTGTTCATGATATAGATTTGAAGAAATGGGCTCTGCAAAAAAAATTGACTTCAAGATGTCGTGGTTTAAAGCATCTCATTGGTGGGTAAAAGAATTCAAAAGGAAACATAAGATTGTTTCACGCAAAATAACTAAATTTGTTATCCATTCAACTGTGTAAAACATGAACAATCTATTGGCACAATATGAAACCTTTAGAGAAGACGTTAATGGATTAATTTCTCAATATGGCCCAGAAAATATTTTTAATTTCGACCAAAGTGGATTCAATTTGGAAATGCATAGTGGTAGAACATTATGTTACGAAGGAACAAAGAAAGTAAAATGTGTCGCTCTATCAGTATCCTCTACAACACATAGCTACACAATGCAATCATTTATATCTGCTGAAGAAAAGTTGTAATCACCACTATTTATAGTATTGAAAGAAACAGGTAGAAATTTTGGACTACGCGTTATCCAAAATCTATTCAAACCAACAAATGTATACGTTGAAGCATCTAGCTCTGAAAAGTTATCTAAAGGACTATTCCAAATTTGGCTACAAGAAATATTTTTACCGCGTAGGAACAACTCTCTAGTTCTTTTATTGGATTCTTGGAGTGGGCAATGTGAAAGTACAGTAAAAGAAGTTACACCTCCACACTTTAATCTGAAGTTGAAAACAATACCACAAGGTACAACTGTCATGATTCAGCCTTTAGATGTATACGGCTTCCGTATTTGGAAGAACTTCGTTAGAAAATTTTCAGATATAGTAATTTTACTCGGCTATAATGTAAATTTACATGAAAGAAATAATATTATATGAATGCAATCCATGACGCATAACCAGCTTTCTGCGTCAAGATTTCAAGATGCATTTAAGTACGGATGGTACAAAAGTAGTTATGCAGTGACAAACCCTATAAATTTTAAGAATCCAGTTGCATTCTGTTTTAAAGTCGAAGAGGAACCGATTTGTGACATGTGTGGAGACGTAGCAATAATAAGCTACTATGTCTTAAAAATTTTTTCATAGATTATCATTATTGTAATAAATATATACCCTGAAATAATTGCATCATTCATGGGATAAACACTTACATAAAATATGAAATTCAGTTCTCTCCGTGCTGTCACAGAGAATAGACGTGTTTACAAACGCTCCTTAGCCTTTACGTGACCGTCAATCAGTGATCAATAAGTGAGAATAGGGCAATAGCCCTCTACACCGCATTCCGCAAGTGAATCCCTAACAACAAAATGGCTTCTGCAATTAGAAGCCAAACTAAAGAAATCCCAACGTTTACATCAAAAAGTTCACCCAACACAAGTTACGCTAATGTAGCCCAAAAAAATCTAGCTCCCAAAAGAGACCAGGCTCTCATCATGGATGTTGTTAATGGACTCAACCTAACCGACTACACGTGTGCCATCGGCGATATAGTGGAACCGAAAAACGATAAGTACAAATATATTGAAATAAATGATCAAAAAATCACCGTCAGACCACTAGTATTAAAACAACAGAGAATAATCTTTTCCAATGTATCGCCGGATATCCCAAATTATGTAATAGAGAACATCCTTGACGAACTAAATGTAAAACGCAGTTCACCAGTGTCGACCCTGAAAGCAGCGATAGCACAAGAAGGATACGAACACGTAGGCAGTTTTAGGCGGCAAGCCTATATAAATCCCCAGGATACCGAAAAAATCCCAGATATGTTTAAAATAATGTACGATAATATCAATTACTTTGTATACGCGAGCACGGATGTGCTCAAATGTTTCCAGGGCAAGCAAGAAGGTTATGTGGCCAAGAACTGTACCAACGCAGAGCCCACTATAGATCCGTCTAACACCGACGAACACAATACTAATGTAAATAATACATCCAACACACAGAACGTGGAAATTCCTGACATTCCAAGTGAAACAGAAAACATTATAAGTATGGACGAAGAATTTTCAGAAAACCTGCCAGTCAATACAAAGGAGCCAATTATTCTAACTAAAAGACCACACCCAACATCTTGCTCGACTGATTCACAGATATATTTGAATACCGATAATAATGAATTTAATATTGCAATAAACAAAAATAAAAGAGGTAGAGTCGACAAGCCAAAGGAAAAGAAAAAAGCAGAAACACCCGTAAACAACAAGCCCAACAAACCTCCTACAGCCGTTGCTGATGAAATGGACGGAAAACTACTACCTCTACGCAACTATCTTGACCAAGCCGATACATTACTGAACTACATTCAATTCAAAAGCTTAATGGAAAACATCAACGGAAACAAGAATCCCGTAGAACTAATAAAAAAATATACCGATGATTTAGTCGCATTTCAGAAGTTCATTCAAGAAGATATCTACCCGAATATTAGAGATAGAAGCATTAAAGTGAGATGCACTCACATATTGAAAAAATTGAAAAACCCTACGCAAGAACTAACTCCCTACCAAACACCGAACGCATCAGATACCGACGAAACTCTGTAAAACTTCAGAAAAATACTGCAATGGCTAATTTATTACAATGGAATTTAAATGGCCTGGGAGGCCAATACGAATATCTGCAAAAACTTATAGTAGAAAAAAACATCGATATTGTATGCTTACAGGAAACAAATTTAAAAAACAATAAATTAATCAACATGAGAAACTTCACTTGCTACAACAAAAATAGATCCGACTGTTTGATTGCGAGCGGTGTAGTAGCTATTCTCGTAAAAAATCATTTTTATGCCAAAGAAATAAAACTTCAAACCAACATAGAGACTATAACAGTAACTTTAACAATTAACAACAACAAACCTATAACATTATGCAATGTCTATCTAAGTAACAGATACAAAATAGATTTAGAAACATTAGATAATTTAATAGAAGAACTTCCAAAACCCGTTTTACTCTTAGGCGACTTTAATAGCCACAATATCTTATGGGGCTCATATAAGAATGACAAGAGAGGTCGAATAGTTGAGGAGTTTATATGCAAACACGATATAGCCTTACTAAACGACCAAGCGCCCACCTACTTTAACTCAGCCACAGGAAAGTACAGTGCGATAGACCTTAGCATCTGCAGCAACAGCATAACTACAACAATAGAATGGGAAGCTCTAGATGAACTGCATGGTAGCGATCACTTCCCGATTGTCATCCAAATAAATAAATCTGACTCCGACTCATCCGAAGATATAAGCAAATGGAAATTTCATCAAGCTAATTGGGAAAAATACAGAGAACATATAACGCAGAATCTACCCGAGCTGCAAATGACCATCACAAAATATACTGGAAAAAACACAAAAAATATCAACACTATAGTGTTCAAACTAAATGAAATCATCGTAAAAGCAGCAAATGAAAGCATCCCTAAAACAACTAATTACACTAAATCTAAAAAAACACCCTGGTGGAACAAGGAATGTGAAAGCGCAATAAAAAAATCTAAGAAAGCTCTTAATCGATTTAAAAGAGACAACTCACAGAAAAACAAAATCGAACACAGCAAACTAAAAGCAATAGCTAAAAGAACAATTAAAAAAACTAAACAGAACTCATGGATAAAGTATCTCCAATCTATTTGTCACACTACAACAAGTAAAGAAATGTGGGAAAAAATCAAGGCGATCGAAGGCAACAAAAAAATTTACAACATAATTTTAAGAGAAAAAGAGGAAATTATAAATGATCCCACGCAGATAGCAAATTTATTTGCTAAACAATTCGCAGAAAACTAAAGCGATAAATACTATGACCAAGAATTCATAAATCACAAAGAAATGTCCGAAAAACAGCTGGATGCACACCTCGAGACAATAGAACACAACAACGAAGTACCACTGAATACACCTATCTCTATGAAAGAACTCACCGACGTCGTCGAAATCAGCAACAACAGCAGCCCAGGTCCAGATGAGATTCCGAATATTCTCATAAAAAACCTACCAAAAGAAGTACACGAAAAAGTTCTAGAAATTTTCAATATTATTTGGACAGAACAAGTATTCCCAGACCTCTGGAGAAATGCCATAGTGATACCGATACCTAAACCTAAAAAATCAAGATTTGAAAAAGAAAATTATCGACCGATTTCCTTAACCTGCTGCCTTTGCAAAATTTTCGAGAAAATTATAAATAAACGGCTACGATGGTACCTAGAGATCAATAATATAATCAGCAAATTTCAAAGTGGATTCCGAGAAAATTGCTCTACCAATGACTGTTTACTAACACTCGAAACGAATATACGTGAGGCCTTTGAAAATAATGAAACACTCCTAGCTGTATATCTAGATCTCGAAAAAGCATACGATCTAGTTTGGCGAAAAAGAATCCTTCGAATTCTCTCACAGCACAATATTACAGGCAATATGTTCTATTTTATTAAAAACTTTCTAACTAAACGAAGTATAAAAGTACGTGTAAAGAACCATTTTTCGGATGAAATCCAAATAGACAATGGCGTACCCCAGGGCTCGGTCATTAGTGTAACTCTGTTTTTATTAGCAATTAATGATATTCACTCATATATAGACGCACCTGTGCAATACACGATGTTCGCTGATGACGTAACCTTATTTATACGAGGAAAAAATATCACGACCAACGAAACAATAATGCAACAAACGTTAGACAAACTGGAGAAATTTGCGTCAATAACAGGTTTCAAGTTTTCAAAGACCAAAACACAGGCCATAATCTTTAGTAAAAATAAATCAAAAGAACGAACTGTACATCTCACTATAGGAAAAACTGCTATAAATATTGTCGAAGAAATTAAAATATTAGGCCTCATTTTCGACTTCAAACTAACTTGGAAGTCACACATCGAAAACCTTAAAAAAGATTGCATTCTCAGAATGAACATACTAAAGACGCTCGCAGCAAAAAACTGGGGAGCTAACCAAGAAATCTTATGCACCACGTACAAAGCCTTGATCCAATCCAAACTTGACTATGGATGCATAGCATATGGCTCAGCAAAAGAATCCACACTCAACCTTCTGAACCCAATACTAAACACCAGCAAGCGCATAGCAACAGGAGCATTTGTTACAAGTCCAACAATCAGTATATTAAGCGACAGCAACAGCATACCTCTGAATTTACGACGCAAAAAACTTACACTAAATTATGCAGCCAGAGTTTTATGCCATCCGAATAACCAACTATACACTACTTTAAAGAATAAAATCGACAACCAAACCGAAATTCAGCCCAAAAAAATGCAATCCTTTCCTTCAAGAGTAAAAGTATACCTACAAAATTATGAAATAGAAGAATTAGAATTTTTCACTCATGTAAACTCTCCAAACCCATATTGGATCATTAATGCAACTAATGCTTCAGAAAAATCAATTATCTCACTGACAGAGGCCATACAGTATTACCATGAATATCACCATATCCCTACATTCATAACAAAAACAGAGAGCGCAATCGGAGCTGCCGCAAAGCTGAATGACAAGGAAATGATTCTCCTCCAATTTCCTACATACTTTAACCAAGAAACATGCTTGATATTACTTATTCTCGAAACAATAAGAAATATCCCAAGCTCAAACAAGAAATACTTGATCTCCATTGACTCCCCCTATCTTGTAAAACAGATACAAACCGGAAAGTCAGGACGATCTCTTATACTCTCAGAAATAGAAAAAATAAAGCACCTACACAGCAATATAATAATATGCCACTCACATCCCGATTTGGAAAAAATGGAGTCGACGATTGAACTGGCCAAGGCGGCCTGTAGCTTAACCTTCAATGTGACAAAACACAAAGTAACCAAAGACGATTTTCGAAAGCTTATAAACATCAATGTCATAAAGGAGTGGAACAATATATGGATTACCAAGAGCCAGGGAAGTTACCTTCGCCAAATTAAGAGTAATATCAATGAACCAAACCCAGCTCTGAAACTTCCTAGAAAAGATCAAGTTTTAATAAACAGATTACGCATAGGACACTCCAAAATCACACACGAGCACCTATTAAATAAAGAAAATCCAAACATATGCGATATATGCAAAAAGAAGACCACTATAAAAGACATTTTGATCGAATGTCCAAAATTATACGATTAAACGAACTTACTTGTAAGTGAAGTTCTATCGTGATTGTATGAAGCGCCTCTTCCTCATGATCAAACGTAGTTCCCCCCAACCCCGGCTGATGTCGCCACATTTTTGACGCTCAAAAGAGCGAAATTTCCCCCAACCGGCCGCGCGGGACCGTGTCTCTCCGCGCTCGCGCCGCTTCTCATTTCTTCGAAGCTAATAAGCCGTAACATTTTTATTTGGGTCTCTACATTTCTGTAGAGAATGGGCGAGTTTTATAACTTTTGAGGGTGGGACTGATCATTTCGGAAGAGGCGCTTCATACAATCACGATAGAACTTCACTTACAAGTAATCAAACGTAGACGTTCAAAGCCTGTTACGGCTGTCTCAAGAATCTATGAGTATAAACACTGATTTTCAAAAATCTAGTATTTATTCATGCACAAAGATATAAACTAATAATGTAATACATATGTAACAGTATGTATTATGAGCTAACGATCGCTTTTCCAAATGCATCGCTAGGAACAGATAGATTTAAATTATAAAACTTTATAAATGTGTTAGAATTTTTTGTCCAACCGGCGGTTCTGGGTACGGTATCAATATCAATTCCTCTCCTTTTTGCCGCCGATGTTGACGCATGTCTTGTTGAATGCGCTGTAAACACATTAGTGTCGATTCCACTATTTTCCAAAATCTCCTTTACCCAACGGCTCAAGGTTTGAGAAGTGACTTTTTTATGCGGTTTTTTGTGAGAAATAAATAATGAGTTTATGTTGCTTCTGAGATCTTTAGTTTTTTTTAGGTAATGTTGAAGGGAACTCGTAGCACAAATTTTCCTATTTTTCTTGTAGAATGGTAGTACCAGACAAGGTTGTTTCCTATTTGCTCCTAAAGTTTTGATTCTATCTGGTATTTTTATTTCGATATGTTTGTTTGTAACTAAAACATTTTCTATTTTTATTAGCGCGAATGTTTGCATTATGTGTCCTGTTATCAGCGCAAATAGCGTAATAAGCTTCATAGTGAGTATTTTTAAAGACAATTCTTCGTTTTTTGGTAAGGATGAGAGATAGTCAAAGACGATTTTTGGGTCCCAAGTCGAGTCGTATTTGGGTTTTGATGGACGAAGTTTCGACAATCCCTTAAAAAATCTCTTCATGCGATCGTCTTGAGCTATCTCTGGCCCCACTAAGAGAGAAACAGCTGATCGGTAACAATTAATGGAGCTATACGCTGCGCCCGATTCAAATATGTTTGTTAAAAATAACAAGATATTTTCTATAGAGCTTTCAAACGGGCTAATCTTCGTATTTTCGCAAAATTTCCACCATTTTTTCAAACAAGAATTGTATTGTTTGTATGACGATTCAGTTAATGAAGCCAGCATGATGTCCATCGATGCCGCCGGGATTCCTTTGATCTCTAAAGATTTCCGGATAAGACCCCGACAACCAGGGTAGTTTTCCTCCAAAATTTGTCCATCGATGTGCTAGAAATCAGAAGATTATTCTTAGCTGGAACCTTTATTGGCTCGGCGCGCTGATTCGTTTTTTATTTTTCTCAATACTTTCAGAATCAGCGAGCACGGAGGGAATGCATAAAAGTAATATCCTTCCCAGGATATGGTAAACGCGTCGATTGCTACACTTTCTGGGTCTCTTCGCCAGGAGACGTATTTTTTACATTTTGCGTTTAATCTACTTGCAAACAAATCGATCTCCGGCTTGCCAAATTCTGAAATTATTTTTTGAAACAGTTTATTCGAAATTTCAATTTCTGTGTTTTCCTGTAATTTTCGCGATTCCGTATCAGCTTCAACATTGTCTTTTGAGGCAATGTAAGAAGCGTGTATCCAAATCTCTCGATTCTCGCCCCACTGCCATATAGTTTTCGCTAAATTACTTAAATTTTGGTATTGGACTCCGCCCATCCTATTGATATAGGATATAGCGGTCGTGTTATCAATGTGCAGTAAAATAGACGCCTTTCTGAGATTTTTTGCAAAAATTTTTAACCCAAAATAGGATGCTAGCAATTCCAAATAATTGATGTAATTCGATAGCTCACTTTCTTTCCAATATCCGTTTGCTTTTTGTCCATTACAATAGACACCCCATCCGGTGAGGGAAGCGTCGGAGTAAATCTCCAAGTCATAGCTGCAATTTCTAATGCGACACATTGGTGTCTTCTCTAGACGTTTCCACCACTTCAGCTCGTTCAGAACCTCATTTGATATTACCATATATTTTTCGTAATTGTCGTGATTTCTTTCAAGGGCTAGAAATTTTTGTCTCTCGGAAGCTTTAGTGTAGAGCCAGCCATATTCCACCGCAGTGCAGCACGATACCAGAACGCCCAGTATTTTTGCAAATTTTCTAATTTTTATGCTTTGATGTAGTTTTAAGTTTACAATTTTATTTATTTTTTCTCGTTTTTTCTTCGGCAGCTGGATAGTCATGTTTTTAGCATTGTAAATAAACCCTAGATAACTACAAGTCTGGCTTGGCGTTAGTTCACTCTTTTTGTAATTTACGATAAATCCTAAGTCTTCTAAAAGAGCTGTAGTGATGGACATGTTTTTTGCGCAGCTGTCGTACGAATATCCTAAGAGCAGGAAATCGTCTAAATAAATATTTGACAATAGACCTAGCTTTCTTAAATGTGAAACCACCGGTTTTAACATTTTCGTGAAGACAAAAGGCGCTACATTCAAGCCAAATGGCAGGCAAGTGAATTCGTACAATTGATTCTTAAAACTAAATCGTAAGTATTTCCTATCCGAGTTACAAATTGAAATAAGGTAGTAGGCGTCTTTTAGATCGACTGTGGCCATGTAAATGTTCTGTGATATCAGTTTTTTGACTGTTTTTGCATCTTCAATTTTGAAGTGAGACATTATTATATATTCGTTAAGCGCTTTTAAATTTAGAATGAGTCTACTTGAGCCATATGGTTTTGACCTTAAAAATATCTTTAACAAAAATTGATTTCGAACTGGTTTACATTTACATATGGCTCCTTTTGTTAGCAGTTCTTTTAGTAATTTTGAGATTTCAGTCTCTTCGTTGTTACTCCAATCTTTTTCGATAGGACTTTTCAATTGTACAGGTTTTTTGACAAAGGGAATTTTAGACCC
Organism: Muscidifurax raptorellus; assembly: GCA_020010945.3. Classification (NCBI taxonomy): domain Eukaryota; kingdom Metazoa; phylum Arthropoda; class Insecta; order Hymenoptera; family Pteromalidae; genus Muscidifurax; species Muscidifurax raptorellus. The sequence continues at coordinate 18,518,133 of CM052081.1, forward strand.
TTTCAACTAAGATATGATTCTTGGGTCGGACGTAATTTTTCGCCATTCATTAATGAAAAATTGTAATCTTCCAGCGATTAGACTTACAGAATTATTTATCGCCTGTGGCGCCTCTTGTCGTTGTCCTGATGTTTCCTCGACCGTGAGTGACGGTACGTCTGATTGTTGTACCGCTTGTTCTTCTCCGATCGGTACCTGCTCCACGTCTTCTGGGGATTGTTCTGTTGACAGGGCGGGTTGTTCCCGTTTTTTGAATTCTGGTTGTTTTTGGTTATTGGTCGCAAATCCTTTGCCGCCGCATCCAACGTTTTTGTGGACTTGACAATTTCGTCGAGATTGTCTCCGAATAACCATTCTCCGCAAGCAGCTTGAGATAGAGGCTCTTTGTATGTTGTGCTAATATTTGCCAATATTAGACTTCGGCGAATGTATGACTCGTCTCTTTGTAGATCTGCAAGTAGTTTGGTTGCGTCGCTTAAGCACTCGATTATTGGCAAGTCATTTAAATCTTTTCCGTCCTTTAAGAGAATTGTTTTGCATTTATCCTATCATCCCTGGTCATCGCTGCTTGTGGCATAATTCGTTTTAACTGCGGATTCATTTTTGGAGGGTTATAAAAACGACAATTTTCCGGCGTGGGATATTTCTTAATTAGATCAGCTCTGTCTTCGTCAGGTAACCCATGCTCGATGATATACTTGCCACGAACGACTAGCTCAGCGTGCAGCGGCGGAGCAAAAGTCCGCTCTTCATGCGTTCGCTTTCCAAGAGCGGATAGCACTTCCGAGCTCAGTGGCGCCTCCTCCTTTTCTGCGTCTAGCGTGTCGTCTACCGTGCCGCTCGGCGGCTTCGGCGCGCTGCCCGGCGCACCCCCCCTACCCCAGCCTATAAAAGTATATTTTTTTAAATAATAAAAATACTGACCGATGTATTTTAATTAGCTCTATCCAAAAACATCGCCAGATTAAACTGCTTTACCTTATATTTCTAATAAAAAATCAATAAAGATTTGGGAAAAAAAATTAATTATCTTGATTTTGATACTGCTATATCTTTTTAAATAAACAATATTTTAAACTGCTCCAAACTGCTCCAAACTGCTCTACATCCATATAATACTGCTCCATAGTAATTTTTATCGGCTCCGCTATAGTTAACTGCAAAATAAATAAAATTCATTTTGTCAGAAATGAGCTGACTGAAGCGCGTAGCGCGCAGGCGCGGCTCTCATTCATTGCCGGGATAAAGTTTGAATCAATTTTAAGGTGAACTATTAATTTATATGACAAGATTAAACAGTTTAGAAAATAGTGTAGGTAACTGAGATGCAAAATAAATAAACCAAGAAACTTAATACAAATACTTAATGATTTTATTGTTGTTGATTTTGTAAAAATATTCTTACGTTTCATAAGCACCCGAACACATATTTCCTTCTGAAAATATTCTTCTGGTAAAACTATAGAAACTTTGTCTCGCCATCTCTCAGCATGATGAAGATACTTATCTTTATGATTTTCGATCATTTTTCGGTTTGATACCATTTCACATGCCTGTAAATTATTTATAGCTGCACGAACGATTTTTGTATCTGCTTCAATGATTCGAATAATTCGAATTGTAGATCGATCACCAACGGTGTACCCTATTGTTTTTTGTTCTAGGGTGAAAACGGCTTTAGTACAGTTTTTCGATGCTTAAAGATTCAATGAAGTGAGGGGCTCAACCGTGTTTACAGAATATAAAATCATTACTAGAACGTGTATTAAATTATTAAATAGTATAAATAAGGCCCATATTATAAGACCGATACGTGTTATAATATTATACGATATAAGTTCGAAGTCAGTGGATCTTATCATGAAATTTTTGTTCATAAGTTTGTAAATTTTATTGTAAAATAAAAGAAAAATCTAAAACCATTTATCACATAAACTATAAATGCAAAGAGTTTTCATTATCGACTGCTCCAAATGTCTGTATCTTCCTATAGTTCGTTGAGGCTTACAACAAGCAAATTGCCGTTTTCAAAGTTACAAACACGCGGCAAAAAGCTTTTTGTACGTTTCTCGCAGTATGTGACCCATATTCCGTAGCGCGACGGGACAACTTGTAAGCAAATCCACATAGCGTCATTCGCATCGCTTCATTAATTAATCTTTCGCGCATCTGCTCATCCGGCGAGTTTCTCGAGATGTAGGAAAATCCAAAATTAGAGGAAGAAAAAAACAAGGCTGTAGGGATTCCAGAAACGATTCGTGTCCTGATCGAGATTCCCTGCTGATTCGCGCATGCTTGATATAGCGTCGCAATGAGCCGAGTCATAATCAGCCCCTTACATAAGCTACACGCTGTTTTGTCTTTCTTCGAGAAAATAGTTCGTCTCTTGGTTTTACGCGTGTTTCCGTAAAGTTTACATTTGAATGAACGCCGAATCCAGGACTCCGAAAGTGACGTGTACACCTCCTGCGAGGATATCCCGGTGCTAAAGTGTTTTTATTTTTGGAGTGATTCGCGCGAATAATTAGATCAGGATCGCGATCTTCTCTAAGTTATAGAAATTTGAAGTTGAATAAATTTATTTTACTGTATTGATATTAGTAAACTTGAAAATATATACTTTTCGATGCAGCGTGTGTCAAGTGCCGCTTTACGCGTTATACGAATTTTCAGTCGCAGTTTACACATCCTGAATTGAAAAACAATATTTGATGCACGTGCAAAACATAACTCTCCCACTCGTTTGACTGGCGACCTTAGTATTATAAAACTACCATCGCTACCTTTTAGTATTATAAAACTACCATCGCTGTTTCTTAGATTATCACAGATTATTTGACTGAAAATCTCCTTCTAATAGTCAATACAGTGGCACCTAAGGCAGAATCGAAAATAAAATACGTTATTAAACACCATTGGCATGTAATTTAAACTTTATCTCGGCAATGAATGAGAGCCGCGCCTGCGCGCTACGCGCTTCAGTCAGCTCATTTCTGACAAAATGAATTTTATTTATTTTGCAGTTAACTATAGCGGAGCCGATAAAAATTACTATGGAGCAGTATTATATGGATGTAGAGCAGTTTGGAGCAGTTTGGAGCAGTTTAAAATATTGTTTATTTAAAAAGATATAGCAGTATCAAAATCAAGATAATTAATTTTTTTCCCAAATCTTTATTGATTTTTTATTAGAAATATAAGGTGGAGCAGTTTAATCTGGCGATGTTTTTGGATAGAGCTAATTAAAATACATCGGTCAGTATTTTTATTTTTTTTTAAAATATACTTTTATAGGCTGGGGTAGGGGGGGTGCCCGGCGCAGCGTCTCTCCTCGGCTCACGTGACCGCGACCTATGTCTGTCGGTATCCGTCGACGTTGAGGCTGAGTCGTAGCTGTCTTCGGCTAGAAGGATACAATCTATGCGTGAGCTAGATTCTCCTTTTTTGGGGTGGCGTTTTTAAGTTTCTCAACGCGCCAGAAAAAAAGAAAAAATTTTGTATAGGTTAGAGCCTATGACAAATCATGGCAGAAGTTGGGTTAGAGCCCGTCTTACTGATCTTTTTCACAGTGTATGTGTGTATATATATATGTATATATATACATCCGCTCGTATAGCCGATATCGCTAGAGCGTTTTAGACGACACGTGCAGGTTAGGGCCTGTTCATTGACGCACGCCATTCTGTCGAGTCTTAGCCCGATCGTTGGTTAGAGCCAACGATAATGATTTTCTTGTTCGAGCCACGTTTCCTTTAGGTAAGGGCCTAAGGTGTGATCTGTTTATACACTGTACTTACAGTAGCTAGTGCTTGAAGACGAGTATTCGGACGAACTGCTGTCCCGGTGTCGTCTTTTTTGATGTCTCCTTCCTTTCCTTTTGGAATCCTTCCTCGAATGTTTTTTCGCGTGCTTACGACACTTTCGAGGGTACTCCCTCGATGACTCGTCGCTGTCGCTCTCGTCCCTGCGTCTTCTTCTTCCCGCCATCGTTGATTTTTCCTTTGTTTCCTATGTGTGATGTGGCCCCATCAACACAAAGCGAAGGAATGAGAAGCGGCGCGAGCGCGGAGAGACACGGTCCCGCGCGGCCGGGTGGGGGAAATTTCGCTCTTTTGAGCGTCAAAAATGTGGCGACATCAGCCGGGGTTGGGGGGAACTACGTTTGATCATGAGGAAGAGGCGCGCAATACAATATATAAAGAAAAGGAAAAATTTCAACACAAATGCACTTAAAGATAAAATCGAAGAATTACTTAAGTACCCACACCAATGTAAAAAAACAATCGAATTTATAGATGCGATAGGTATGCGCAACAAACTATAAATAAACTCACAGACAATGCATCAAATCTACGTAATTCTATGTATGTAAATCTATGTATTTATATTTCAAACTGCATGTAATTAACTAAATGTAATTTTTAACAACATGCTTTATAACTATTTATAATAAAATGTATATGTATATTTTGACTTGTCGCTAATACCCATTAAGGGGGATGCGACGATAAATAAATAAATAAAAAAAAATATGAAATTATTTTAATAAAAATAAAAATATAATAAAATATAAATTTTAATTATCTCCACACTCTCTAGAATACAATACATACTATACAGTTTCAAATATGTGATATTTCTATATCATATAGAATAGATTTTTTAAATATATTGGTACATTACAATTGTACAAGTTGTACAAATTGTACAAGTAAAATTTAAATCTACCTCTTCAAATGTCTAAACATCAGGCAATTATGCTTTTTATGCGATTAAAAAAAATTGCAAGGCATTTATTCTTACAAATTTTATACAATATATTTCATTTATGAAATAAAAATTCTTATTGTTAGAATAGCTGACAATCAGCAATTCTAGAAACTTTAGCGACTGCCACGACCTTCTTGAATAGCCGTTGTCAGTCGTTGAAACAGAATTTTAATGTTTTTGAAGAATTTGAACTCTTTACTGAAAACATTCTTCGAAAAACCAAAAATGTATTGAATAAATCTTGGATTTTCGATGTAAAACATTACAATCTTCATGTACATAAAAAATGAGAGATTCTATTTAAAAAATGAAAGTTGACATTGCAATAACCTTCAAATTTGATCTCAAGGTCAAAGTGCCGAGCACCACTAAATAACTACTTCTAAACTCGACAAGCTTGATAGAGAATATTTTTTTAATACGATCGAAACCAGAGAATGGCGTGAATACATTCAAATTGGACAAAATACATAGTAATATTTGGAAGGGTAGTTTCTACTAATTACGTGAGTTTTAGCGTAAAAGCAAAAACACGTATCGAGTACTTTTTCAGCCTCTTTCAGATTGCGTAATCAAAAAAATTATTAATTGTCTCCTTGTATTTAAGATTGATGCATGCATAATACAAAAAATACCTATTTTTATCATTTCGGGGGGGTTTTCACCCCATTCATTTAAGCTTTGGCACAAATAAAAAACACGTGTCCAATATTTTTCGGTACTCTTTCTATTAGCAAAGTTTCGGCAAAATCGGCGACGGATACCAACCTGCCCCCCTTTGTTAGACATTTTGATATAAAACAAAAATTGTTGTGTAGTTATCTTTCAGAAAACTTGTGTAAAGTCCCTTCACACATACTACATTGGTTGAAAAAGAAAATATAAGAAAAACTATTTTATATCATATATATATATATATATATATATATATATATATGATATAAAATAGTTTATTGTTCTCTACGTTTAATACACCTGAAATAGAACTTATTTTTAATTAACCCGCAAGTCACTAACAAAGGTTATATTGCCCTTGCTTTAACACGTGTCCAAAAATTTGGGAACTCAGAAGTTGGGAAGTGCATAAGCTCCAAATTTTTCGAGCTCGCGAGAGCAAGTGATGATATGCACGAGATGCGCCGCCTTATATGCAGTTGACCGGGTCCGCACCGAAGCTGTTGCCGCCGCTTCTCTTCCCCTCCAGTTCCGCCGCTGAGCGCTGCACGCTGATTGGTTCGGGGCAGCTCCGCTGCGTAGAGGTAGTCTTCATAAAATTTTCTTTTTACGAGGGCAGTCTCCGACGTCCGCACTAGCAGTGGAGCTTTAAAAATTTTTCTCGATCTTTGTTATATTTTTTTCGCATCTCATTGCATCGCATAAGAATCGTGGACGTTACACTGTGAAAACAAAAAAGTTTGAAATTAATGATACTTCTTACAATTAGTCAGAAACTATGATTGCTAGATCCTCAAAATTTGGCAGGCTATTTTGCGCTATTAAGTTCAACCTTTTTCCTAAAATACCAACGTAAAAAATACATTTTTTCAAAAGTTATTAACAATTTCCGATTTTGAAAAATGTCTTGTTTTTTTTCTATTTGCCAATAAACTAATGCACTTGAAGAGGTCTCCTCGCAGACTTTTTGTTGATAATTTAATAACGAACTACTTTTGTTCACAACTTTTTCCGCTAAAGTCAGTACTTTTTAAACTGCAGAGGAAAATACGAAAAAAAGTGCTGAAATTACTCTATACTTGTTTTTTGTTCATTTACTTTACAAAATTAAGAGCTACCAATGTTATATCATTCTACATGCTTATCCGAGTCATTCAAGACCTCAAACTTATTTGTTGGAATTTTGGTAAAAAAGTCGGTCTCATTGTCAGTCACATATAATAAAGCCATATGAGAACCAATCGGAATCGAGCGCATATTAAGTTACTAGTTTTTGGGTGCTAGTAGCCCTTTTAGTAAGGAAACTTACGATCATTATGTGTCGCGCCATCTCTCAGAATAGATACGTATATTATAAAAGCGTAATAGCTACGCTGAGTGTCGACAAAGTTCGGGTAAGTGTCATTTCAAGTGAATAAACGAGGATTTATTGCTTTTAAATTGTGATTTTTCAATTGAGTTCCTACATTTAAGTCCTCACACAATTGCATCTTATAACTTATATCTCGCATCGACTACTGGCCCAGTGACTCCGATCTCCCGCCGAGAGGACGAGTAGGTAGCAGAGCAGCAAAGCAGCTGGCTTGACAAAAGGTAGTTGTCACTTCTATACTCTGCTACTAGCCAGCTAGAAGCTCCTCTCTCTCTCTCTCTCTCTCTCTTAGAAGAAAGGCTATAGGACTAATGCGTGCCATCTATTCAGAACTTTTAAATCGAGTTTTATATTCGGAAGACGTGAGCTCTTTCTTTAACAAGGGGTTTCCCGAACAGGTAATCTTGGCTATTCTTCAGGATTGAGGGAGTGTCTAAGCACCAGAGGTGCTTGAAGACTATCATAAGACTCTTGTCGTTTTCTGTGTTCCCTTTAAATCAATCATTCATAAAAAATGATCCGTCCGTTGACAGTTACTTCGGCCTAGGACGTAACAATATAAAGATACACCCGAATATTTATATCTTTTGAACAAAATCAATTACACTATTCAAATAGATACAGACCCTCATAGAAACGGTTGCTATATTCAGAGCAGTTGTACGCCGGTAATAACGAAACTATTCGAAAATTGCTAATAATTTTGTGCCCGATATCTTCAAAAATTAATCTCATTTTTCTTATTATCATACACAAAGTTCGAGGTTGCGCACGCATTTGCGTTTGCAACGTACCCCTTTCTCACACACTGAGAAGAGCGTGCAGAAATGTAATGGCGGCTAGCTCAGCGTGCCAGAATGTACAAGAATGATGACAACGCAATTCTTACTCGATAACATTAATTTTTTATTGATAAGGATACCATGTAATAGATATTACATGGTATCCTTATCCTTATCAATAAAAAATTAATGTTATCGAGTAAGAATTGCGTTGTCATCACATTCTTGTACATTCTGGCACGCTGAGCTAACTGCCATTACATTTCCGAAACGCATTACCTTAACCAAAGGGCCTGTATCCTTTCAAATTTTTTTCCGTTAAACACAATATGTATTTTCATTACAAACATCACAAAACACCTGGGATGAAAAGACAGACACAACACTCATAAACTAATGTACCCCAAAAAACATAAACATTAATATCTATAATTACAAAGACCGCATTAACTCCACTAACTTAGAATTCAGAAATCTCCGAACGTCGGAGATCTCTGGAATCTCTAGAACGTATATCAATTTATCTAATCTTTGCATAACGTGATCGTATTTTGAACGTCTTGCAAAGGTCATAAATTTTATTAATTACAATAAAAAATCCTTATTTATAAAAATATCAACTAAAAAACTAAAATTAAAAGAAGTGAATTGATTAATGTAATGGAATCACCGATTCCATTACGCATCCAAAACACTACGATTGCTATATATATATCACATCTACACACACACACACACTTGTGGATCTGAAAATCGGGAGATATATTTTCATACACCTGTCAGCGGCACCTTCACACAAATGGACTATATTCCGGTGAACCACGCAATAAATAAAAAATGCCATAAAAACGCTAATGGACATATTAGATTCAATAATAACTTCATAAGAACCGCGAGATTGTATTTTTCAACGGAAAGCCATACATTAAAAAGCACAAGATCGAGGGGAGTTGTTTCGACGATGACCTTACGCAATACAATCAGGCGACAAATCATCGCAGGAAAACGATCACAAATAAGAGAAAAATTGGAGAGCAGAGAGAAACAGAGACGCAATATTCGTCCATCTGGAATTTCATAGGAAACACATGTACGATCTTCAGTAAAAAGAGAGATCGCGGGAGAGTTCTAAAAGAGACGAATTCTTAAGTGGTAGTCATAAACTATGATGTTTATGACTTGACCTGTCACGATTCTTTTAATATTGAGAGAGGAAAATACAAAATAGTGAAGCCACCTTATATGGAAAACGCTAGCCCGAGAAAAACAAGGGGATATGCAAGTATATAAAGCCCGGGAGCAAAAGGCAATCATCGCTCAGTAATATCCGAAATCTCTCGCAGTACGTTACTCTGCTCGTCGCCAGACCATTCTTAAAACAAGTATCACGCATTACTCGCTACTCATACGTTTAAAATTAGAGAGTATACCGGACTTAGTCGCTCAGTCGAGCAAGTGCATCCATCGGCATTTTTCCAAATATCACCCCTGCTGAAAAGAGGAAGCAACAGAGGCAGTGGACTCCCTGCGATCTACACTATGCACACCAAAGGAATGAGCCGTCACACCTAAGTGCATCTACCCACGCTGTAACCTGAACCACCGAGCCTAGGCTGGAAGGCGCCGTGGATTGACAGCTGCAGACACTCAAGAACCTCTTCACACATATATACAAACAGCCACGCACACTTACACATTAAGGTACTTTTCTCTTTTCATAAAAATAAACGTGTGTCGATTTAAAAGAAATAATGTATAGTTTAAGTGACTTCGTATCCGGCTCCCTTCCCCGGTAGGCGATGACCGCGTCCGCGGTAGCCAAAAGGGACTTCCTATCATTCACTCTTTTAATCATTTAAATTATTATAACTTCCATGTATCGCCAAGTTCGATTATCAATTCAGGTAGGAATTCATGTAATTGTTTTAATGTATTAGATTTTGTAATTGAAAATTTGTAATCTGGACGTGACATTAATCAATTAAATTGGGTGAATTTTTTAATTATAATTTATATTTTAAATGATAAAATTCATTGATGAATTTTCCATCTGCACATTAATGCAATGTAAAACAGTTGTTTACAAGAAACTAAAGAATAACCTTTGATATCCGGTATCAACTTTCGATAGGGTCAGGTATATATAAATTCGTAATGTGAATAGTAAATTATCGTTCAACTTACCAACGACAAAAATTGTGTGCAATTTCAGATAAAGTTATTTATTTTAATTGGCAAACAAAAAGTTTTTCTTTAAATTAATTTCATTGTGAGTATCAGACCATTGAGTACGTTGCAAGCAAGCGTATAAGGTAGTATCTAGGAAAGTTAATAAATTTGTGACAAGAAAATCAGTAGAGAGTAGTAAAGAATTAGAGAAAAATCCGAACAATTTGTAAGTGACGTTAGACAATGTGCACTATCTGTTGCATGGGCTATTGTTTACAACACTTATCAAAGCGGATTCGAACTTGAAATTTATTCCGGGAGAACTTGGGCTCTTGAAGGAGCAAAATAGATAGAGTGTACGGTACAATCAATATTCTTCGGTTCTTCAATGACTCATAGTTATACCATTCATACCTATGAGCTGAAGAGAAATTCCTTTCTCTTCTTTTTATAGTTTTGAAAGAGCCACTGGTAAATGTTGTCCTGTTGTTGAAGCCAATATTTTTCGTTCTAAAAATGTTTCTGTTGTAGCTTTGGTTCTGGAAAATCAACTACAAGTAAGTTGTAAAAAACTGTAACATAATCAACTATCACAACTAATATGTAAATTATTTAAATTCAAAAATTATTTCTATTTTAGATCTTTTTAAAACTTAGTTAAGAAAAAGTTTTTTATCCGAATGTAAAGTGTGAACCTTATATAATTTTATTACTAGATTCTTGGAGTGGTCATTGTAAAAAAGCATTGAGGAAACGTTACTAGAAAATGAGATTGTAATAGTAAACAAAAAAATTACAATTGGATCCACTGGGAAAATTTAACCATTGGACGTATTTAGATTTTGTATTTGGAAAAACTACATTCGCCATTTTTCAGATAATATCTTGTTAATTGATTATGATATGAATTTATACTTACGAAATAATATTAACAAATTACAATCTCTAGGTCATAACCAGTTCTCGTCACCACGATATATTTTTTTTTTCGTCGCAGCCTACTTGGCCCAGCTGACGGGGGACTTCCACCACCTCTGTGAGGAAGTTGCCCATACCCCATACCCCATACCCCAACTTAGAACCTGAATGCATCTCCGGTAAAGACATGTTTCAGCCTGCACCATTTCAGTTAAGCCGACACTCTCTGCCTTTAGAGAGGGCATCGGGTCCGCACTTCAGTGTTTAAGAGAAGGACATATTTCAGCCTCAGCTCCTCGACGGTAAGGCCGGCGCTCCCTGCCTATTGCATCGGATTGGCCAAACCCATATTACCTCCTATACATTTTTTTAAAGCCCCTAACAACTGCTTTGCATTTGCCCAGACTTGCGTCCGTGAGACAGGGAGAACCCGGATTTTCACTGAAGGAAAATTCCGGGAAAAAACCTGCTTCGAAACAGCCGGTTTCATGGGTACTTTTCCCGTTGAAAGAAACTCAGAAAAAATCTAAGTGACTTCACCGGGAATCGAACCCACGACGCCTGGAACAAACGTGTTTCATTCGGCTAAGGTGTGCGCATTAGCCAACTGAGCCATTAAAGGCAAACTTTGAGGGTGAATTTTACACCCTAAATTTGTCTATAAAAATATGTTCGCCAATTAAAAAATAAGTATCTCTTAATTTTCGATAAACTATAAGATATTTAAAAGTTCCAGATACCAGTTTGTTTTAGTTGTCAGTCAGAAAGATAGGGATTGCTACCGTTATGGTTAAAAATAAATAAGTAAATTGTATTTTTAAATTGGAATCAAATCGTAATTCATTTAATAGTAAATTATCAATTAGTACCTGTAGTATATCGAAAAAACCTTTTTAAAGTGTTAAATGTTCATTTTGAGGGCGTTTTGAAAGAGAATTTCGAACAGCTCCACTTTGTCAAAGTAGGAAGATAATCTGGTAAAAGAGGACTTGACTTATGCCTACAGACTGGATCTATTATAATAAACAAAAAGATTGATGCATGACATAATATTCAAAGAATTTTAGTAATCTAGAAGACCAAATTTTACTACATGATTTGGTACGTGCTTGTAAAGATCCATCTGAAATATGCAAAGTTTATACTGGGGAAATATGTCAATATATATTTCTTATTTGATAAATTATATATTATAGACACGTATGAAGAAGCCCTGCAAAAGTTAACTCTACTCAACGACGTTAAAAGTGTTTTAACTTTTTAACATGTTCAGAAAATGTCACGTCAAATCTGAAGTAAAATGAAAGAGAAGTTATTAAATAATGTGATATCAGCGGGCCTGGAGGGGGGGGGGGTGAGTGAGTGGATGCTGATGTCCGCGGGGAGATCGGCGGAGCGCACCGAGGAGCGCTCAGTGCAGCGGTGTCGGGCTGTCTGTCGGAGAGCCCGCGGGCAGACGGGCTGGTGTTGCCCGCGGTGATGTTCTCAGTGCCATGCCATTGCTAAATGCCCGTCAAAGCTTCACGTTGTCTAGAGAGCGGACACAGCTCGGACCTCTCTAGGTCGACTTTGGGGGCAAGTCTGGACGAGGAAGGGCCGTCCAACCCGGTGAAAGCTACACTACCCAGTTCTTGTAAAAGGGAAGGGGGGGGGGCTCTGGGGAGCCTTATATTTGTGTTGAGTTTGGGGCCCATCCCAAAGAGGGATCGGTCCACTAAAAAAATGACTAAGAGGCGTGGACCACTTTAGTCGGGGATTGTTAGATCGATTGCCACCTCAGCTATGGGCTGTGGAGGTGCTTTGAGGTGCTCGCTGCGGACAATCTTCGGCTTCGGGACTCTAGGCTTTGGCGGGATGGTCCGCTTCCTGACGGCTGGGGTGGGCGACGATTTTCGCTTGGTCGGGGAGACCAACAAAACCTGGAAGGGCTCCAGCCGAGTGGCTTGCTTCGCCGCTATCTTCTGACTGATAATCTTCAGCTGTGGAAGAGCTACTAGTGATGGAGCTACTGGCGGGGGCGCCAGGAGCGCTCTGTAGCCAGGAGAAGCAGGGCGAGTGGGTATATCCACCAGCTCCAGGTGCTCCGGCCAGTCGGCGCTGAGGACATGGGCTGCAGGCTCAGGAGCACGCGACCTCGGCTGATGTGAAGGAGAGGCGAGAGGTGGACAATTCACCTGGGTGCTGAAGTCCTGGTGGGCCGTCGTCGGTTGGGTCAGGGTGGCGGCGGCGAATCCCAGCGGAGATCGACGTTGTCGTTCCAAAACTCTTGCCCTGTGGGCTTGAGTGAGGTAGAGCCGAGGTCTCAGAATGCGAGAAGGAGAGGAAGGCGAAATAATCACGAAGTAATTATTCGTAACAAAAATCAGATTTATTCTACGTTCTAGTAAGCTGCACAAGTTACCCAGGCATCGAGCTCCTATATTATATCCGGGATCTGAGCAAAAGGGGGGGGGGGCAGTGTCTTAGCGCCGGGACCGGCGCCTCTACAACTCCTCCAGAACGCTCTTTTACTATGGGGAGGGCGAACTTGTGCGAGCAGAACAGGACTTGTGCGAGAAAGCCGGCGGGAGGGTTATAACAAATGACGAACCGAAAGAAGACGTGAAAGTGAATGAACCGTCAAAGAATATAGTAGTAGAATCTGACGTAACAGTCGACAAACCTCGGTTCAATAACAATTCTGTTTAACAACATTATTGAAGCTTCTCCGATGCCAGGTAATGCATTTTTTTTATAATGTATATTCCTGTATTATTATTTCTCATTCTTTTGAATCCTAGATATTTAAAAATTTAGAGCCATCTCCAAAAGAAAATTAACCGAACCTTCAAGTAAAAGTATTTCAACGCAAGATTTGAAAGCATGGCTGACCAGGCGCTCGCTCATTGCCGCAGCGCGATTAATTTGCGACTGTTGAGGGTGTGAGATAAACTGGGTTCCCACGCTGCCGGTAAGTACAGGAGCCCGAGGCAGTTTAGCCGAAATGCTCTAGCTGCTCTATCAACCGGCGAAAATTCTGATGGCTATGGCGGTGCCGGGTAGCGCCCGGACAGGGCCCCGCCATGATCAGAAGGGGGACCTCGCTACCCTCCTCCGGATGCTTTATGAGGACGACTCGCACTGGGGCACGAAGCTAGAATACATGTCTGCGAGGCCAGAATTTCGAGTGAAATCTGAGTAAAAAGTAGGCGAGGGAAGAGAGATATAAAAGATACATTATGATAAGGTCCATTAAGAAAAACAAATAGGGACTTGGGATACCCTAAAAAGTGTCAATGAAACTGGGTGCCCAACCCAGAAGCCAGGCAGCAACAACAGCCTGGTAAACGAGCAGGGAGTGAAACTAGACAGTAATATCTGCCTGGAAAGCACTTCAGACGTAGAGTTGATAACCCCTCTGACCCCCATTGTCCATCTGATTCATGGAGATGGAAGTATGGAGAGCGGTAAATTGAAAATGGCGAGAAGGGCAAAGGGACTCGATCGTTAAGGTCCTTCCAGGAGAAGGTTGAAGCTCTAGTGGCGTTTATCTTGGAAAAGAAAAACATCCACACGGAGTTAAAGACTATGGCAAGGTCTACTAACAGAGCGCTGAAGGATTTTATGAAGACCAGAACAGGTACACACAAGGACGGTACCCGAACCCGACCTCACCGATTTCAATGATTTTACAATATGTTGTAGTACATGTGAAAATAAGAGACACGTATTTTTTTTACGGCTCATAAGCGTATTCAGGAGGTGAAAACGGCCCCTAAAGTTAACCCCAAATGGTGATTTGAAGAGGAAGGGTGGCATCCCCTATTTTTTGGGTCGAAAACATATTTTTTTTGGCATAATTTAACAATAAAAAAGTTTTAAAAGCCTAAAAAAATTGGGAACAATTTAAAAACATCCATATTAAAAAAATAAAGCTGACGTCTTTCGGCTTTTTAAAAAAAATTACCCCTAACGGGGGTACACCACCCCTTACACAAAATAATTTTAAGTACGTACTTTAATCCATAAAATATCGTAGAAAGTTTGTATATAGGGGTTTTCGAGGTCGCTCTTTATGAATCTGTTATCAGATTTTAAAAATTCAAAATGGCGGATTCAATATGGCGGACGAAAATGACAAAAAATTTATATATTAAAAAAGATTTTGAAGTACTAAAAAAATTCGAAAAAATGTCCTAACATTCATAATAAAACAATAAAGTCTTCCGATTCTTTCATAAATATTACCCCCAAGGGGGTAAACCACCCCTAACACAAAATACTTATTATTTATTTATTCATTTATTTATTTATTATTACCATTACATATGCCTAAAAGAAAAAGGCATCCTATAGGGACAAACAGAGTTGCCTGTACATAGGGATGGTACAAAACTTACAACTAACTTAAAACTAAATAATGTCTAAAATAAAATTTTCTTTACAACCTTTAAGGAGGTCCATCCAAAGATTAAGTAACAATGTAATAACAACGTTTCTTCTTTATAATACATATTTTTCTCTTATATAATTTTTTAGTCTTTTCTTTATTGCAGATTTGCTGTATACTAACTTTTTGAGATCATTTGTCAAATTATTGTATATATTAACGGCTACGAAATAGCTGTTTTTTTTACTTACTGTCTTACCTATTCTTGGCAATTGTATACTCTTATTTCTAGTATTGCTAGTGCTTGATGTATATATTTTTCTTAATGTATCATAATGGAAAGAAATAGCTTCTAATTGGAATAATTGCCTGACTGTAAGAGGTAGGTCTAGTGTTGAAAAGTGATTATTATTTATAATTTTTAGTACTTTCTTTTGAATTCTTTGAATTGAATTTAAACAGTTATTGTATGCTCCTCCCCAGGCAATTATACCATAGTTAACTAAACTCTGAAAAAATGCATAATATACCATCAATAATGTTTTGCGATCCATCCCATTTTTAATTTTAGCAAAAATGAAAATTAAATACCTAGTTTTTTTTACAATATAATCAGTATGTTTATCCCATTTCATATTGAAGTCGAAAATTAATCCTAGATATTCGTGGCTTTCTACTCTTTTTATTATATTATTCCCTATTTCAATTTGTAAATTATCCGGAACGCTGTCAGAGTAGCTGCCATAAGCTATGTAAACTGTTTTGTTAACATTTAATGACAATTTGTTCAAAGTAAGCCACTTCGCGACTTTACTTAGATACTTATTCATCTTGTCCTGTGCAGATGACCACGTGTTATCGCTAGCTACTATAACAGTGTCATCAGCATAAGACATAATAGTGTCGTTTTGCATATCTCTCAGTATCACATAAAGAATGTTCACATAAAGAATGAAAAATAAAGATCCTAAAATGGTCCCTTGTGGTACACCAATGGATATTTCTTTGTATTCGCTTTTACACTCTTGTATTTTAACATATTGTTTTCTACCTGAGAGATAGCTAGTTACTAAATTTAGGGCACTGCCTCTTATTCCGTATCTTTCCAATTTATCTAATAGTATTTTATGATAATAGGTTTACTTTTGCCTAAATTTTTATAAATAATGTTCGAAATATAGTTTAACGCGTCCATAGTTCCTCTATTCCTTACAGACTCATATTATTTGTCAGATATAATTTTACACTCCGTCAAAAACATGTACAATTTATTGTACATGATTTTCTCAAAAATGTTTGCTATGTTTGATATAAGCGAGATTGGTCTGTAATTCGCCATACAGGACCTATCACCTGCTTTATGTATTGGAACTATGTCAGCATTTTTTAGTGCATTAGGCCACTTGGATTGCTGGATACACAGATTAAAAATGTGTTCTAACGGTTTCGCTATAAAAGTTGCTATGTTTTTTATCGTTTTTGCATTGATATTATCAACACCTCCAGTTTTTTTTTCAATGAATCTATGATTTTTAGAATTTCAAAACTATTAGATGGGTAGATAAAGATAGATTTATTATTTCTTTCTGGAAGTTTTAGTTGATTATTATCCAAATTTGGAATTTGGTTACTTAGATCAATGCCCACTTTACAAAAATAATCATTCATTGTGTTCGCTATAGTTAGTTTGTCATCAATTTTTTGGTTGTTTACAACTAGATAGTCAAGTGCCTTGTTTTTTTTTTGTTTTTGCCTAGCTTAGTATTGATGATATTCCAAAGCTGTCTTGGATTGTCAATATTTCGTTTTATTTCATTATTTTGAAATTTGTATTTCGCGTCTTTTATGACTCTATTTAAAATTTTTTCGTAATTTTTGTATTCGTTTTTCAGTGCTGAATTAGTTGGGTTATCTTTCCACAGTTTATACAAATTTTCTTGAGTATTACAAGACACTTGTATTGCTCTAGTTATCCAATTTTTTCTTAGCAATGAATTATTATTCTTTCTATTTAATTTTTTATCACACGTAGCTCTCTCGACACAGTTTTGTATCATTTTTACTAGTTTATTTAAAGCTTCATTGGAGTCTTGTATTGCCAGCAATGACTGCCATTCAAGCTTTTTAACTATATTTATTAATTTACTATAGTTTAACTATGCTATAACATTTTCACTAACTTTCTGCAATCTAAGCTGGTCCATGTTTATGAACAATGGATAATGGTCATTAAAAGGAATATTTAATTTAATTGACTCGATTTGAATATTTCTAGTTTTCGCAAAACAATTATCAATACATGTACCCTTCTCCAAGTCTAAGGAGGGGCGTGTAATTCCTTTAAAGTATGGTACATATTCATGTTCAAGATAATTATTTATAAATTTTTGACTAATTGTTTTTTCACTAATTTCATTTTTCACTACATTTTTTTCTAATATGTCAATATTAAAATCTCCAAAAATACAGTGGTTTTTATTATTCCTATGCTTAGACAAAAACTTTCTTACGCTATTTACAAATTCCGACTTTGGTATATCATGGCACCTGTACATCGCAGAGATTCTTATTGACTCTCCACTCATAAGTTTAATAACTGTACTTACAATACTCAATCTATCAACCACTTCTATTCTAGTATCATCATATAAGTTATTTTTTATATACATTATGACACCATCAGCCTTGTTGATTGTACTTTCATTATAATAACTTTTATAACCCTGCAGTTGATAGAATTGAGGATGTTGCAAGTTCCATGTTTCCGTACATACTATAATACATGGCTTTTTTGCTAAACGCTCAATAAAAGTTTCTAATTTTATAAAATTTGCATTGAGACTTCTTATATTAACGGACAAAATTAAATTCTTTTTCTTCATTATAGTCTTGTTGAGCTCCTTGATATCCTCTACTTCACATTAAATCTTGCTTACCTCATCAAAATTAAGGTCTTGATCCATTTCTGTTTATTTCTTGCTTCTTAACCTATCTGCTATACGTGTGTTGATGGAGTTCAGTGAACCTGCAGACAATCCAGATGCTTTCTTTAGTAATCCTTTGTCTGATGTTTTTTCTACTGTACCGACATATCTTGGTAATATTGGTTGTACGGTATAATCGGTAAGGTCGATATACTTCCTTATCTTGGCCTTGAGAATTTCGCATTCGTGGCTATCTGTCGCCACGTATTCTATGTTAAACTTTGTTTTATATCTGCTATTACTAAAAGCACAATTTGTGCAATTCATTTTATTAACTTGACATTCCCTTGTTTTATGTTCTCCGGCACACTTTAGACAGATAGAGTTATTTGTACATTTAGTACCATTGTAGCCAAACCTGCCACAATTGAAACATGGTCTGACATTACAGTAATCATACACCTTACAATTTTGATATCCCACGAAGATTCTGTTATTATTTTCTCTGACGTGTTCGTATGCGTCAGCAGGCATCTCTAATATCACCGTCTGCAGTTGAGTCTTGCTATTCTTGTAGGAGTGCAACAAGACGCATTTCTTTTTAAAACTGCTGAAATTCCTCTCATTGATGTCCTTTTCAATATTTCTGTCATCCATATTTTCAAAATTATCTATTCCCACTATTTTTACTTTGGGATTCACTACTTGCTCTCTGTTTACTTCACATGTATCTGCTAGTTTTAACTTTAACACGTTATGCACTTTACCGACACTTTCCTCGTTTAAACAGTTTATAATTATTTCATTTTTCTTCTTGATAACTCTTTTTGTTTGAATTGTTTTGTCCTTGATCAAATAGTGCGACACCATTTGATTCACTTTTTCAATGGTTTGATCTTCAGCAGTTTTATTTATTATAATTTTAGGTACACGTTTTGGTTTATTATAATTTTTTGTACTAGAGACAACTTCAGAAAGAAAAGTTTTAATGTTAACAGCTGGTGTGTCGTTTTATTGTTTCTCCAATAGATCCTTTAAAAACTTATTTTTTTCTTTAAGTTCTTTATTTAATTCTCTTAGTATCGTATTTTTACGTAGCAAGCTGTTATCTAGAATTTCATCTTCATTCTTGTTGAGTTGTTTGTCAAATTCTTTTAATATTTGGTGTCTTATATCTTTTTTCTCAGTAGACTTGACTTGGGCAATTATAAGCTTTGCTTCATTACTCAGCGTTCTACTGTTCACTTTTGAGGTTAGGTCTAGATCATCGTGTTCCCCACAGATTCCAAGAACTTCACTTGATTTTACACCTTTGTTGTTTTCGAATTCGCTAGTATGATATACACTTTCACATATTAGACACACTAGACTTAACTTTTTGCTCTGGATGGGATTTGTAACCGATATGCTTTGGACGATGGAACGAGCCTCCGCTCTCGCCAGCCATGACCCTCCTCTCTCCTACTCTATTAGTTATTAAAATTAAAAATATTTTTATAGATGCAGCAGATGAATTCAATGACATTGAAATGACAGTCGAAGAATCATTGCATTTTCTCGAAGATTTCAAAGATCAAAATGCAAAAATAGTTGAGGATCAAGTACTACATCATATTCCTGATTTTCTGGAATGAATGTACAGAAGAAAATGATGAAGTCGATTTTGAATATTGTAACGGTTGCGTTTCCCTCGCGCCAGATTTTGTCAGTCGGGACCAGGATTCGGAGAGGGAAGTTAGGTTGAAAATAACTCCGTTTGGTTTTGGTTTAAGTGATTATATATTTAGTTATCAATGTCGCGTGCTGTCATTCGCCACCTGTAACAAAACCAAACAAGAATACGCTGTTTAAAAAGACTTGTCTCTTACAATTAATGCTTAATATCTATCGGGTATCTAGGCGGTACTTAATATCTATCCGGTATGGTGCGGTACTTAATATCTATCCGGTACGGTGCGGTACTTAATATCTATCCGGTGCGGTAACGGTACGGTGTCGCTAACTTACAAACACTCCATCGCTTACATAGGAACCGTGTACGCTCGGTCTGGAGTTCGGTGGTTCGGTTCTTCCTCTGTTCTGTACGCGTACAGTGGCAGTAGGAATGGCGGAACACCCAGGTGTGTGTCTGATTTCACGGAGTCCTCGCAAGAACGAGTGCTCACGATCCTATGCGGCCTCCGTGCCGGTTCCTAGCTTCCTCCTACCCTGTGTGCGCACAGTGGCAGGCGGAACGGAGGAATGTCGGAGTGATCTCGGTGTGTGTTGACTGTGTCCCACAGGATCTGATTGAGACGTGTGCGCACGACTCAATCTGGTACTGTGGCAGTTTCTTACGGTTTCCTTTGCCCTGTGTGCGCACAGCGGCAAGTGGAACGGTGGAACGGTGGAGGTGTGTGTGGTTGCGTGCCGTGCCTTATTTCGCAGGATCTGATATAGACGTGTGCGCACGACTCAACCGGATAGTGTGATTGCTTTTCGCGGTTTCTCTTACCCTGTGTGCGCACAGCGGCAAATGGAACGGCGGAACGGTGGAGGTCCGTGTAGCGGTGTGTGCAGAGTCTGACAGACACGTGTGCTCACGACTCTGCAAGTCTCTGTAGTCAGTTTCTGGTTCCTATTACCCTGTGTGCTCACAGTGGTAACAGGGACGGGGAAACGGTGGGACGGTGGAAGTGTGTGTAACGGTGTGTGTGCAGAGTCTGACAGAGACGTGTACTCACGACTCTGCAAGTCTCTGCAGTCAGTTTCTCGTTCCTATTACCCTATGTGCTCACAGTGGTAACAGGGACGGAGAAACGGTGGAACGGTGGTTGGCGGTAGTTTAGTGCCCGTAGTTACGCCACGTGTGCTCATGAAGGCGCTCCTCCAGGTACTTAGTGGGCCTGAATTACCCTGTGTGCTCACAGCGGTAATCCAGATAGAGGACAGCGATGCGGTGTCTTCAGACATCTGCGCCGTTACGTGTGCGCACGAAACGGTCAGGTGTCGGTAGTTCTCTAGTACTCTCCTAACGGTGTCGTGTGCTCACGGCAACGCTCGGATCGGAAGCTCTAACCGAACTGCACGCTGTGCTGTCGCGGCTGGGCTTATATAGCCCCAGTCGCTGGCGCCAACGCCCTCTGGAGGTGAGTGGGTCGAGAATTGTGTGTGTATTCGTGTGGTGCTTTTCATGTTCTCTTCGCTGGTGTGTGTGCGGTGATTTGCGCCCGTTGTCGGTTTTACCCGTGGCTGTATTCGCATCGCTCGAGCACGTGTTGCTGTACATGAGCATTCGTCATGGCCGTTTTGTGTATGTTTACACGAGACTGACCTCTCGTTGCAATATAAAAAAAGGGCTGTAGAATTTTGGAAAAGTCCTAACACAAAGTCACACATGAAAGTTAAATTTTTACAGAAAAGATTTAAGAAAGTTAGATCCGTTAGTCAGCTGAAGCGTTGGGCTCGTACAATCAATAAAGGTGGCACTTACAGATAAAAAAATCGCTCAAATTTGTCAATATACATTAGATAATTTTAAAGCTGCACTTACCGCTGGTATTATTATTCATGATCGCGATCTACGTCGATGGACATTACAAGCTCAAAAACAAATAGGTTCTGAAGATTTTAGATTCAAAGCTTCTAGAAATTGGTTATCAAAATTTAAAACCGCTCATAGAATAGTGTCTCGAAAAATAAATAAGTTCCTTACGAAGAAAACAATAGAAAGCAATTCGGAACTTGAAAAGAAAGTAGATGCGTTTGTCGCCGATGTTCGGTTATGTGCATTAGAAGTCGGAATTCAAAATGTATATAATTCTGACCAGAGTGGATTTCAACTAGAAATGCATTTTGGAAGAACCCTCGTAATCGAGAGAGAAAAGCAAGTGCAATGCCTAGTACAGTCAGTTTCGTCAACAACACATAGTTATACGATTCAGCCTCTTATATCAACTGAAGGGAAACTGATGTCACCACTTTTTCTAGTTTTAAAAGAGGCCAGTGGTCATTTTGGACCTATAGTTGAAAGCAATTTATTCAAGGCTGAAAATATTTATGTAGAAGCATTAAAATCTGGGAAGCTAACATCGAGTAAATATCTTTTTATTAAATTGTATTTAATACTGCACAAAATGTAGCAAATATTAATGTTTTTGTTTCAGAACTCTTTAAAATTTGGATGAATATAGAGGGCGATATAGAGGGATGCACCAATGTTGCTATTATGCGTTGTGCATGGTGTAAAAAATCATTATGTTTTAAACGCTTTTTCGAAGATTATCACTATTGTAAACATTTTATACCATAAAAAATGGAAAATTAGAATAAAGGTTGTATACTTATAATAAGAAATGGCTGTAATTATAACATCTGTAAAACGATATGCATTCCATACATACATGCATTGGAAAAATTCAACTAATTCAACTATCATTAATAATTATTTCAAATAATTTATGCAATAAATATTTATTAACAAGTGGCGGACGAGTATCAATTTATATGAGTCTAGATCATTTTATCATACATGTTTTGCGAAAATGGCATTTTTAACACTCCATGTATGTACTTCCATATATACTTATAATTATTTTGTGTTAGGGGTGGTTTACCCCCTTGGGGGTAATATTTATGAAAGAATCGGAAGACTTTATTGTTTTATTATGAATGTTAGGACATTTTTTCGAATTTTTTTAGTACTTCAAAATCTTTTTTAATATATAAATTTTTTGTCATTTTCGTCCGCCATATTGAATCCGCCATTTTGAATTTTTAAAATCTGATAACAGATTCATAAAGAGCGACCTCGAAAACCCCTATATACAAACTTTCTACGAAATTTTATGGATTAAAGTACGTACTTAAAATTATTTTTTGTAAGGGATGGTGTACCTCCGTTAGGGGTAATTTTTTTTAAAAAGCCGAAAGACATCAACTTTATTTTTTTAATATGGATGTTTACAAATTGTTTCCAATTTTTTTTAGGCTTTTAAAACTTTTTTATTGTTAAATTATGCCAAAAAAAATATGTTTTCGACCCCTAAAAAATAGGGGATGCCACCCTTCCTCTTCAAATCACCATGGATTACTTGCTCTAGTTGTAAGAAATAACCTCGAATTTGTTTCGTTAAAAAATATTTATTGTAAGGCGAGATATTAAAAAAAACGCTTTTTGGGGGTTAACTTTAGGGGCCGTTTTCACCCCCTAAATACGCTTATGAGCCGTAAAAAAAATACGTGTCTCTTATTTTCACATGTATTACAACATATTGTAAAATCATTGAAATCGGTGAGGTCGGGTTCGGGTACCTTCCGTCGAATGCTAAAAATAGCAAGGATCGGGAATGCCAAACCTCTCCGTCCTTTGTTCAAAGGCAGATGGAGCAGTCGCCGAACAAGCGTATGAGAACATTACCGCAGGAGGATACGGCGACCAAAAAGAAGGCAAGGAGGGACGCAGCATCTCAGCCCTCACCGCCGACCTCAAGCGTGAAGCCATCTTGGCAGGCGGTCGAAAATAGGAAGGCGAAGAAAAAAAAGAATAAGAAGGACGACAAAGGTGGCACTGATTACTTAACTAACTGACCGTAAACCAAAATACTACCAGAAAGTAGAGACCGCCACGGGCAAGACCAACCCGGTAATAATGGAGATAGGAAAATCAAAGCAGAGATCCAGCGCGAGTACAACGACCACCAGAGTCGGTTGGAAAAGAAAGGATTAAGATAAGGATATGTTTCTGTTGGCGCTAGAGGAAATGCAACTCTCTGGAACGGCAAACAGTAAGGCTCAACAGGTGATGGAAAACATCACCCGAGCCTGTGACGCTGCTATGCCTCAAAAAGTGGCAAACAATAGACGACGGCCGGTATACTAGTGGGACAAGGATGCTGCAGCGGCCCGTAGCGAGTGCCATCGGACTAGGTGACTGGAACAACGAGCAAGAAGAAAACTCTACAGAACCGGAAGAGGCCAGGAACCAGTGGATTCCTGCAACCTGCAACCAAGAAATGAAGGACGCTAGGCGAAAGCTTAAAAAGAAAATTCGCGACAACAAACGACGGTGCCTTAAAGAACTACAGGATGAGGTCGACCAGGATCCCTGGGGTCGACTCTATAAAATAGTAATGAAGAAGATTAAGGGAAGCTACGTAACCCCTCCCAAGTGCCCGGTACTGGTGCACCGGGTCGGGACAACACTGTTCCCTGTACAACGGGAGGAATTGTGTACTATTGAAGCAGAGATAAACGAAGAAGCTTTTCCACCAATCACGACGGTGGAGCTGCTAGCTGCATTCAAAAGGGTTGGAAACAACAAGGCTCCAGGGCAGGATGGCATAACCAATATTGCATTGAAACATGCTATCCACGCCTACCCAGAGGTTTTTCTAGACTTGTACAACTCATGTTTCGAGGAAGGGATTTTCCTCACCAACCGGAAGAAACAGCACTTGGTGCTATTGCCAAAAGGAAAGAAGCCGCCTGACGACTCGTCGTCATACAGACCGCTCTACATGCTGGACACCTGGGGCAAGATCCTTGAACGTATAATCTGCGTCAGAATGGATCAAACCATAGAGGGCTCAGAGCGACTCTCGGAACACCAGTACGGATTTCGAAAGCAGCGCTCTACCCTGGATGCAGTTGGCCTAGTAGTTGACACTATACAAAGCGATAGAGGGAACAAGATGGAAAGGAGGAAAGAAGGAATACTTCGCTATTGTTACACTGGATGTGAAGAATGCATTCAACTCAGCTAAATGGAGTAAAATACATGAGGCGCTCCGAAAAAAAATGTGCCCCAGTACATAAGAAGGATGATGTCCGACTACTTGAAGGACATAATCTTACTGTATGACATAAAGAACGGCACTGAAACATATGCAGTCAGAGGAGGCGTCCCCCAAGGTTCAGTACTTGGCCCGCCGACTTGGAACATCATGTACGATGGAGTACTAAGACTACGACTACCCCAGGGGCGACTGTCATAGGATTTGCGGACGATAGACGATTGACTTCCTAGTCATTGAAAGAAAGAAGGGTTACAAGGCGAAGAAACGGCTGAACGGCATTACCCAGGCAGAAGTCTGGGACTCCATGAGAAAGCAGACAATGACTGAGTGGCAACAAAGATGAGATTCAAGCAAAAAGGGGCGATGGACACATCGCCTCATTCCAAAAATAGAGGACTGGATTGAAAGACGACACGGGGAAGTTAACTACTACCTCACACAGTTTCTTACCTGTCACGGATGCTTTCGGGCGTACCTGCACCGATTTAAATTAGAGGACCTTCCAAACTGCCCAGTATGTTTGGATGCGAACGAGGATGTAGGGCATATCTTCTGTGACTGGTCACGTTATCAACAGGAGCGACAGGAACTCGAGCGCTATCTACAGACCAGAGCAACGCCCGAGTCCATTATGAAGGCTATGCTGACTTCGCAGGATGGATGGTACGCAGTCAGCAACTATGCAGCGAACATCCTGAACAAGCACAGGAAAGACGAGGAAGAGAAAAGAAGAAGAGAGTAATAGTTTGTGTGCGTGGGTGTGTATGCGGGGGTGCGTTTGGGAGAGTGTAGGTATAGGGTATAGGGGAATGGAGGAAAAGGGGGGCGTAAATGGATGTGTATTTGAAGGAGTGCGTGCCAGGTGTGTCTGCGAGGGTGTGTTTGTGTGAGTGTGTATGTGTGTGTGTGCGTGTTTATGCGGGTGAAGCAGGTGACCGGCCGATGCAGATAGAAGAAGACGAATTTGATCCTGAACCCCTAATCACCTTGTGGATGGGGGATGTACGGAGATGTCAAACCTCAAAGAAGAAGCCGACTAGGCTAATTAACGGGCCCCACCGAAGTAATGTCTACCAATAGTGCCGGTGGGGTTCCGGTGTCGGAGGGCCAATTGTGCGGAGTTTGCTCTGCCTACGCCATATATAAAAAAAATAAAATAAAACACAGCTGAAGTCTCGTTTTTGTTACAAGTGTGGTCAACGTGGCTACGATCATCAATCATTCATTCCATTGTCACAAACAATACAGCTAAAATGCATTTAAAAGATAATAAAATGACCTATTTTTCCCCGTTTGATCCTCGGGATTGACCGCTCCTTTCAGCAGATAAAATGAAAAAGATAAATTTTTTACGGAAAAATTTTCCATTTTTGGTTGCTTATTATTGAAATATGTACAAAAATAGTAATATCATTTTCTTGCTTTTATTAAGATCAACAGAGATTGCTTTACTTATAACACTTGATATAGCTGTGTATAAATTCTTTCTCTAGAACGTCATCGTACGTTCGACCCTTTTCTTTCATTGCTATACATAAACATTGATAACTAGTTTGGAGACTAAGACCTCCGGAGCATAAAGAATGGGCTTCAACACTCAGTCCAGTTCGATCACTCGAGAAGAGAGCACATGTCATAAGATATATGTTCTTTTCTTTTATTTAAAACTTTCCTGTACCTGCTTCCATAATCAATACGTTATGGGCCCAGGCACAATAGTGTAAAATTGAATATCAAATAAATTTATGTGCTTTTTATATGTCATAAGCTAAATTTAAATAAGTTGTTATAAGTGACACTAGTGTACACAAGTTAAGTTAAAGTTCTAAAATGAGTGAAGAAAATAAAAAACAGACTAAGAGAAATATCACACCATTCAATGGTGAAGAATACAGCATTTGGAAATTCAGAGTTCGTTTGTTGCTTGCTGAAGAGGACGCACTGGAAGTTATTCATAAAAAGATTCCAAACACAGTAACCGATGAATGGCTTAGAAAAAAAAGAGTTGCTAAAAGCATCGTTGCTGAGTATAAGAGCGATTCAATGATTGGCTTTGCCACAGAGACAGTTACCGCGAGTGATATATTCAAAAAATTGGATGCAATTTATGAAAGAAAAAGTTTAACAAAACAATTAACTTTAGATAAAAAGTTATTAAGTTTTAAGCTGCAGGAGGACTTTTGAATGAAATAAATAAAGTGACGAGATTATTGACAACATTACCTAACTCGTATGATCCTGTTGTGACGGCTATTCAAACATTAAATGATGAAAGCATAAATCTCGCGTTTGTAAAAACAAGACTATTAGATTACGAATTAAAATTATGCAGTGAAAAGAGTGAAACAAGTAAACAAGTTTTGAACGTGGAAACAAAAATTGATAAACCAAATAATCAAACTAACAATGCAAAAAATAACCACAATAATAATAATAATTCAAGAAACAAGTCTAAAAATTATAAAAAATTTCATTTCAAATCTAAAAATAATCAATACAAGAAAACGGTCAATAGAAATCATAATTCTAAATTCAATAAAAATAAATGTGATTTTTGTGGAAGGAGAAATCATGACACTCAAAATTGTTATTATAAGAAAAATATCAATCCTCAGAAAAAAGTGATTATAGTGAACGTCCTAGAACAATACAAACTGTGCAGCTACACGACTCTAATAATCATTTTGCTTTTGCAAGTGGATTTACAAAATCAACAAATAAAAGTATAACTTCTTCAACGAAGTTGGATTTTATTTTGGACTCAGGTGCAACTGATAATCTTGTAAATCAAGTAGATGTCTTTATAACAATAAAAGATTTGAATACGCCATTGAAAATTTCTGTTGCAAAGAAGAGTTAGGCGATTACAGCTTCGAAGATCGGGACGATACAAGTTAGGACAAACAAAGGATTCCTTAGAAGTCTCGAGGAAGTTTTATATGCACCAGAAATACCGTATAATCTATTATCAGTACGTCGCATTCAAAATGCAGGAATGAGCGTCATTTTTGCTGAAAATGGAAAGGTCTCAATCACAAAAAGTGGTAAAACCGTTTTAACTGGTAAGTCACAAAATAATTTAATATATGTGGTTTTTGAAATAAAGAAAATAAAAAATATGTGTAATCAAACATATACTAATGAAACCACATCTATAAATAAATATAAATTGTGGCATGAGAGATTAGGTCACATTGGAAAATCAAAATTTGTAGAAATTCAAAGATGTGACTTATTTTCAAATACGCAATTAATAGAGGCGATAAATCCCTCTGGCGAACTTTGCGAAGCTTGTATATACGGTAAGCAAGCATGTCTCCCTTTTTCAAAGGAAAGAAATAGAGATCATATTACGAGGCCATTATATTTAATTTATTCAGATGTATGCGGACCAATAAGTACATCGTCAATAGGCAATAAAAATTACTTTGTAACTTTTATTGACGAATACACCCATTATACGGTTGTTTATTTAATCACATATAAATCTGAAGTATTTAAAGTTTTCCAAGATTTTGTAGCAAAAAGTAAATCACATTTCAATCTTAAAATTGCTTATTTAAACTGCGATAATGGCAGAGAATACCTATCAAATGATTTCAAAACTTATTGTGTATAGAAAGGAATACAATATCATTTAACAGTGCCTTATACAGCTAAACAAAATTCTGTAGCCGAACGCATGAATAGATCTCTAACAGAAAAGGCACGCGCTATGATACATGGTGTCGGTTTACAAAAGGAATTATGGGACGAAGCAATTTTAACAGCTAATTATTTGTTGAATATTACACCCACTAAAGCTGTAAAAGACAAAACGCCTAATGAACTTTGGCATAATAAAAAGCCAAGTCTAGATCGTTTAAAAATTTTTGGTTCAACAGTATATATACATGACAAAAAACGAAAAGGTAAATTTGATAAAAAATCATTTAAAGGCATTTTAGTTGGATATTCTAGTCATGGTTATAACATTTTAAATACTGAAACCAATGAGTTTATTGTAGCTCGAGATGTTATTTTTGATGAAATAAATTATAAAAGATCTAGACCTTCTGTACACAAAGAAAACATCAATGTTGAAAATTGTAATACCAAAAGGTATAAAATTGATGAAAGTTTTGAAATTGGAAAAAGTCAAGAGAATGTAATGAAGTCAAATGAAAACTCTCAAAACAATAAAGAAAAACAAGAGAGCAATAAATCTGTAATAGAAGCAGATAACGTAAATAATAAATCAGATATGATTTCTCAAAATGAAAAAGAGAAAATTAATAAAACAAATAATGATAATAAATCTGATACAGATCATTCTCAAATTGACTCAAATAACGACTTAAAAGTATGCCAACTGTTTCTTACAATGAAGAAAGTTGTTATCAAGCATACATGCAGTCGATTATTTGCGAACCTCCCAAATCATATAATGAAATTAAAATTCGTGAGGATAAAATTCAGTGGGAGAAAGCAATGAGAGATGAACTTGATTCAATGCTACAAAATAAAACTTGGGAATTAGTGCCTCATCCAAAAAATAAAAATATTGTAGATTATAAATGGATATATACAATAAAAAATGATAATAACGGTAAAATGTGTAAATATAAAGCTAGACTAGATTAAAATTATCTAAGAGCTACGCCGTCTTTCTTGCCAGCGAGCAGCTTGGCTATATTCTGAAGGCTACTATTATTGTAGTTATTTTATATCGTTATATTTCTAACATTATAGAACAAAATAAAAATTTCGATTCACAAATTACCTGTACGATTAATAAAATTGTATATATCCCACCATGGTCTCTGAGGTTTCGACCTCTCTGGCCAGCTCGCTCGGTCGCTTGAGTTTGTTCGCATGAATAACCTATTAGCTCGTCGTTCTGGATGGACACATTGTTTATTTTTCTGTTGATGGAGATTATTTTGAAGGGGCCGCGGTATTCTTTCACGAATTTCCCTATTTAGACTGCACCAAATTCATAGCAGCCGTGATTTGCAAGACCGTTAAATTATTTGTCATGTCAGCTATATACTCATTATAACATGCGTCATCGCTGATGGCGTGCGCGGATGGTACCGAGAAGTACGCGCTATTCGCCGCACGAGGTACTTTTCAGCTTCAACATAGCATCAGCATCTCTCGCGTGACTTTCCCGCAATACGGATACATATTTACCGTTAGCCCCGGTCGTGTTTCACGTAACCAACGTTCTCCGTTTGCTGACTGTCCTTGGACTCATCGCGCGCGTGTCCTTTTCCATCGCCCGGTGCACTGTTTCGGGCGCGAGCTGTGGTCTGTACAGATCGGCCTCGGTTAAATTCTTATTTTTGGAAGAAGCTGCCGATTCGATTTTCCTTAAATCGATGTGCATGCCGCTTTTTCCGCCGATCCTATTTTTCTCGACGTTGATCATCAGTTTTCTCTTAGATTTGTCGCCAGCCACGACTAGAGCAAATTCGGTTTTTTCTTTTCGGATTTCAGATTTTTGTCACAGGCAGCGGAGTTCGCGCTCTAGCGCCCGAAACTTTCGCACCCGGAGTCGATTGTAGACGAGCCTATGACCATGCGATTAAATTGCAACAACTGATCATCAAGATTGCCATCCGAGGCATAAAAAGCAGTCAAGTGAGCGGAATCGGGGTGCATCTCGATTTGATGGTACCCGTGCTCTGAGGTTCATCACGGTTATATAATTAGCCGCCATGAGATGCTCGAGAATGTCGCTGGTAAACGGCAAGCGGTGCCACCGTCCGTTTCCTCATTGAGGGCACGAAAATCAGTCACCAGTCGAAACCTCTTATTATCCTATGCGTCCGGTTTTTTCGTGACGATCCAAACGGATGAGGAGTAATTAAAGTTCGATGGCCTGACGATGTTTTGCCCGCGGAGCTTTGCAAGTTCTCTAACCATGTGCTGCTTTATAGCCGGCGGAAAATGGAATCGATGATTTTGTGTTGATAGGCTTTGTTCGACTTCCACACAATCTTGTGCTACAACAAGTGCGTCGCGGGCAGCGGCTCTCCATACAAGCGGAACACCCCCGCGAACTCGTCAACAATCTCGCGAATCATCGCCCGTTTTTCGAGGTTGCATCCATCGAGATCGACCAACTGCATAATCTTTTCGACCCGCGCGCATCTAGCTTCGGCATCAGCCTGCGATTTTTCGTTTAAGATCTAGATCTCATCGCGCTTTGACTTATTATCATCCAAACCGAATATGCGTCTTAGATTAGCGTTGAAATTGGCAACATTGTTGTCGGAACTGTCCTCATCGGCCTGAAACAGCGGGTTTTCGGCGATGACCTCCGCTTCTCGCAGCTCTACCGACAGGGTAGGAATTGTAACTTCCAACTCACCGATATTGATCCAGGTCGCATAAACTCGACCGTTAAAATATTTGCCCGTGAAGTTTACATATAATAAATCTGGATGCAAGTCTATCAAAAGGACCCATCCAATTTTCGCCATTCAGCTAGACTACTGCTAGGCTGAGCGTGTACACGGTATCGTCGGTCACTCCTTGCACCTTAACTATCTACGCGTTGTACGGATAACCAGGAGCCAGCTACCAAATTTTTACGACAGAAATGTTAGCACCCGTATCCGTATAAAATTGCCCGAGCGATTAAGAAGCTGGGGGCAATCCACGGAAACTATCGGTGACAGTCTAGTCGCGGTAAGAAGAAAAACCCTGGTGATCCAGCGGTGTTTTTAACCCAAAATAAAATTGGCCCAGTACGTTAATCCGTGCTTGGCGCCTCCTAGTCCGTCTATCTGCTCTAGATGATCCGGAGCTGACTCGACAATCGTCATAAAGGGATTATAACGCTTCTCGACGTGCAAGCCATATTCTGCGACGGGCTTGTTCGGCGCTGGCTTAATCGTCCTCAGTTCTGTGTAGATTTGGTCGGCAATGCCGAAGTTAGTGTAATGCAGAGTAAGATCATGCAAAAGTTTCCTCACGGACGTATAATTAGCAATACGCGCTCGATAATTTTCTGTCGCTTTGCCCTTCAGTTTGTTGGCAATGAATAGCAACAAATAGCGCTCCTGGCTTGGGCCGTGCGACGCCATTACCTCTCGCACTGCTTTGCGGAAAAGATTTAGGCCGTCGGGGTCACCGCTAAATTCGGAAATGCATTCTGCCGCTTAGTGGAACCTTCCTTCTCGGACGTAAGGTTACGGCGCGAGGTTCCGCGGTATTCCGGAGAATAATGGCTGCGCCGGCGTGAGTGCGTGCCATGATCCTACCCGTCGCGACTATCCGCAGCTATCGGCCACGCTTGTGTTTTAACTCCGCCATTTTCCATTCGAGCTTACTGCTCCCGCTGCTCTTACCCGAGGAGCTGCTTATGGATCTGTCACTCGACGGTTCGCGCTGCTTATGATTTTGATACGATGTCATTATACCGCGGTAGGCTTCGCGCTTGTCCGCCGTGATTCGCTCTTCGTGCACGACGGGCGCGTTTGCTAGGCGGTCGCTCGCATTCTGCCCGTTTCGTGAATTTTCGCGGTGAAGGGGTTCAATGTTAACGACTGAAACGTGCGCCCGGGGTAGATTTCACCTGCGGAGCGGGAACAGCTGTATGCTCCGTTAAGGGCATACGAGTTCGCTATCGGCAATGGCTTATTTGAAGCCCCGATTTGCTGCTGGCCAAAATCTATGGGCCGGCAGCTCTTCAATCTCTCACCAGTTACATTTTCCCAAGCAGTGTATTACGTTGTTGCATTTGTTGGAAATTTTATCCCGCTGCCTAACCGAAAACGGGATCGCGGATGAAGGAGTTCCGGGTCTCCCGTTTCACTCAACAAACTTTGCTGCCCTTCGAGGCAATTGCGCGTCATGTGCTCCACGTAGCTCTCGTCTCCCGAGTCGTCCGACGGAGAAAACTCCAGCGCTCTCTCTATACGTTTCATGGACTCTTTGTACGTGCGGTGCTCCGAGTCGTACTCGACTCTATGTGCCACGTTCTTTTCAAATACGTTAAGACCCAACGTGGACCTGGCCAAATCTAACATACCGGGCGGAGCCATTTCCTCGACGCAAGAGTTTAAACACTTTCTAACACTAGCCAGAAAACTTTGCTAGAGGCCGTGCACTGCTTCTGTTGACCGCAATATAACGCACTCCCTAAAAAGCCAAGTTGCTCTTATTAAATGAAAGACAAAAAAGACTTGCATGAGAAGACAGGCTACTAGACGCATTGACTGCTGCCGACTAGTCGCTGCGGCTGACGGATGCTGCTGCCTGGTCGCTGCTGACTGGTCGCCGCTGAAGCCGGGTGCTGCTGGCTGGTCGTAGCTGATCGGGCACGTTGATGGCTGCTCCGCGTTGATGGCGGTATGTTCGGTGGCCCAGGCGGACTTAGTTGGCCCAGGTGGACTTTGAGGATCATATGCACGGAGACAATGCGAGAAAAATACAAAAAAAATTCTTAGAGCTACCTAAACTTCTTTCTTGGCCGTCGCTCGTTTCCTGTGGATTTCGCAGTGAGATCCAACGGCCCGTTATTATTTTTCGGCGAGCTTCAGCGATCACTGCTTCTGTTGATGCTGACTCGACAGAATTTCGCGTCGGCTCTTGATCTAAGAGGCCGCGATAAAAATTAGGGGAAAAAATTTTCTTTGCGGTGACAATAGTGCCAAAAATAACCTCTACCAAAACCTTGTGCTACTACATGTTGCACAAGTCCCTTAAATCAATGTCAGATGTCACAGATGGATGGTGGGTGATGAGGTGTGCGCTTATGATTGAGGAATACAAGTGCTGCAGTGGATGTTGCTTATTCCCGTAAAGAGGAGCTCTTTCTTGTGTCGTAGTCGCCGGTGATTTGCTCGCTCCGCCATCGATGCGACGCGTCGTTCCCTACTGACGATGCGTTCTGAGCATCGTCGACAGCAGCCATCGGAGATGCCACCGGAGAGCCTAGCTCTCGTCCGTGATGAGTCAAATGATTATGGTTGCATTTCTAATTCTTCCTGTATACTCATAATGTCTTCCCAGTTCTTTTGCTGAAAACACTATGATCATGCCTATCCTGTTTACTGCCATTAGCATTCCTTCAATTGCTTTTCCTTTCTTGTGTTCCCGGGTGACAGGTTTGTCTGCGCATTCATATCCGAGCTGAAGGCGCAGGTTCAGGAGCTGACATCAGGCCGCCTCAAACCTCAGCCCGTACAAAGCAGCAACAGTACTGACGACCAACCTTCCCCCGCTGCCATAGTTCCCTCCGAGATCACCAGTCTTCGTAGGGAGCTCGAGGCCATAAAACATCGGCAGGAGGCATCAAACAACAATGTTATCGTGTTAACTGGGCTGCATTACACACAGGAAAGCTCTCTTCATCTACTGCCTTCTCAGTACTCTCTGCACTTGACCCCACTGTCCTCAGGAATGACATAGCTGCCACAAGGATCATGGGAAGACTTAATGCAACCACCAACACCTCGGCTGCATCCTTCCTTATGGTGCTACAAATCATAAACCGGAATCAGACACCTGGCTTGACCTCTGCTTAATCGACGAGCAGGACCGCCTGCTGTCACACTCGAAGACTGATACACCCTTCATAAACGGACATGACCTTATCACGGCCACTCTTAACGTACAGATACCACGTTACGAATCTAAAACGTTTACTCACTGAAACTACATAGGAATCCGTACCGAGAGCCTAAGGGTTTATCGCGGCGCTTGTGACTGGTCATTGCTCGACACCTCATCACTTGACATTTGCATCACCACTCTCAACACCAACTTGACTAACGCGATTAATCATCTCGCTCCATTACGTACAATGACTCTAGGACCACAATGTCACCCGTGGTTTGCTACGGTTCTTCGTGACCTCTTGAAAGAACGGAACAGACTCTACAGACGGTTTCTCAGATTACGTCTCCCGCTGGATCTGCATTTTTATAAACTAGCAAGAGACGGTGCTCATAGACAGGTCGAGGATGCCAGGCTGAACTACTATCACTCATGCCTGTCCTCTCTGACTGATGTGGGCGAGATCTGGAGAGAGCTTGAGAGACTTGGAGTTACCACCTCCAAAGAAAAATCACCCTCTCGCTTCTCCATTGAAGACCACAATGCGCACTTCAGCAGAATCTCCAACGATCTGCTGGTTCCTGCCGTAGAGGAACCGGACGTTTTAGATACAGCGATGCACTTAGACTCCCAGGCCAGGGGCAGTAACGGCATCCCACAGGTTGCCATTTACAAAGCACTGCCGGTACTTGCTCCATTTCCATGTCGTATTTTCAAACTATCCTTGAGCGAGTCATGCTTCCCCTCGGACTGGGAAAAGTCACTAGCGCACGCACTGAATAAAGTTAGTTCTCCAACAAGTCTAACTGACTATCGTGCGATCTCGCTCCTATGTTTCTTGTCCAAGGCTCTGGAGTGGCTAGTGCACAGGCAAACCTCAGAATATCTCGAATCAAGACTCTTGATGACCTACAAACTGGTTTCCGCACTGGCCACAGCACACAGTCCGGCTTGATCAAGTTAACTGTCGATGTCAGGCTTGGCATGAACAAAAAGAAGGTAACACTTCTACTTCTCTTTGACTTTAGTAAGACGTTTGATACTATGTGTCACGTCAGGCTACTTAGAAAGCTAACCTCTTTCGGCTTCTCTAAGCAGGTTATCCGCTGGTTCGCCTCCTACCTCACTGGTAGAATGCAGGCTCTTATTGGTGACAATAATAAACTCTCCACCTTTCAACCGTTAAACACGGGAGTACCACAGGGGTCTGTACTAGGCCCACTGTTGTTCGCATTGTACATCAATGATATCTATGCAGATGGCTTGCAAATTTACAGCCCATACCACCTTGAGGAGCTCGATTCCTGTTCCGTGAGGATGAGTGCTAACGCCGAAAGGATAATGGGCTAAACTGCGCAAAGTCACCTAAAACTAAATGTTCTCAAAACGCAGGCGATCGCCCTGGATTCCTCCTATTATATAAATGCTTTACTTTCTATGGCTAATACCTACATTAATATCGGAGAAGCTCGGGTTGAATATCAGTCATCTGTGCGTAGTCTGGGACTGGTGCTTGATTCTAAGCTCCCCTGAAAAGAGTACATTACACAACTGTGTAAGAGTGCCACTAACTTATGTACAGATTAAATTTTTTAGAAAAAGCACCGGTTTCACGCTGCGCCAAAATCTAATGCAAGCTCTATTTTTCCCATCATTGACTACTGCTTTAAATTTTAGTGTATTTTTTCCTGTTCTCTCTCTCTCTCTCTCTCTCTCTCTCTCTCTCTCTCTCTCTCTCTCTCTCTCTCTCTCTCTCTCTCTGCTTGCACTCTCTCAGTCTCTCTCACGCGCTGCTTCATAATTATTTTGATTTTACATTCAAAACTAAGTTGTTTCTATTCTTGGCGTTTTCTCTGCTTTCCGTCCTCGTCGATTCCCGAGCGTCTCCTTCTTGCGAAAAAGCAATAGAAAACTCCTTCTGTAAAAGCAACAGAAAACTAATGTTTCCTAATTTGTTTCTTCAAGTAACGACAGGACGTAAGAGAATCGTGGCCAGCAATCTCATCGCCTATCAGCAGCCAAAGCAGAAGACGCGAGCACGTAGTCGGCTGACCAGCGCAGTGTTCCCGGATCCGAGCAGCGTTGTTTCGACTCCCGCCACAGTGAGAAACCGAAAACATGAGGCAGCAGCGTGAGAGTCGGCGGCGCGGAGAGGGGGAAACTCCCCTGCCATCCAGGAATACCAGATGTGGCACCCACCGTGCGGGAAAATTAAATATTGATTCCAAAAAATTGTTCGGAAAATTGTTTTTCACTATTAAGTAATTCATTATAAATCGTAAAATGAAAAGAAACTGTAAAAAAATAATTTTTTTTTGTCAAATTAACTTTCTAATTATTAATCACAATGTGACCCCTTTTACGCTATCTCCAAGTATTAGCAAATGAGAAAGTATGCATAAATAAACGACAAGGGACATCGATCTTAAGGTTTTTGGGGTCTCTGACAGATTCGTGTTTAGCGATCTCAAAAACCCTGTATACGATACAGTTCCGGTATGAAATTTTTAAAAGGGTTAATTTTACAATAATTTATTTTAACAAATTTGTTCAAACACTTTATTTTAAGATTCTGATGTCTGATTCGTGTTCAGAAACTTCAAAAACCCTATATTTCATATGGTTTCGGGATTGAAATTCTAAAAATGTTAATTTACAATAATTTATTGAAATAATCCGTTAAAACATGTTATTTTACGAATCTGATGTCAGATTTGTGATCAGTGACCTTCAAAACCCCGAGAATAACACTAGTGTTTGTTAAATCTCCAATTTCGCAATTATTTTTCATAAACAGTATTGTTTAAATAAATAATTTTGCAAATCTGATGTCAGAATCGTGTTCAGAGACTCCAAAAATCTTAAGATCGATGTCCTTTGTCGTTTATTTATGCGTACTTTCCCATTTGCTAATCCTTGAAGATAGCGTAAAAGAGGCCACATTGTAATTCATTATTAGAATGTTATTTTGACAAAAAAATTATTCTTTTACAGTAACTTTTTATCTTTCGATTTATAATGAATGATTCAATAGTGAAAAACCATTTTCCGCAATTCTTCTTGAATTTGTTTTTGATTGATTGTAAAATTTTGCTTGATTTTTAAATTCACTTCACTATGTGTGCACGCCGCTTTTGGATTTAAATGTGTACGAATAGGGTTTATGCTCGAGTGATGGTGATAATTTCCAAAGAAAGAGAAAAAGTATAATTTTAGTTGAAATATGAGGGTTCTTTTTTTTATTTACAAAAAACATGTTATCGTGATTTGCTGAATGATCGATTAAGTATCTAATTTTTATTTGTGACTTTAAAATTCGACTAAAATGAAACAATTTAGATTGATATTCCCTTGTTGGAAACTTATGAATTCTTGGGATTGTTAACCTATTGTTTGCTATCCTTTTTTTTTGAATGATTTCTTTTAGCGTAGGGGTAGGCGCAGTCCAATAGATATTCAAATTTCCTCTTTATTTCAGAGTTAAAGTCTAGACTTTGAAACCTCTTGTTTTTGCGTTGAATTTCATCTCCGTCGATTTTTCTGTATAACTTATTTATTCGTGACTTTATTTCTTCCAATCTTTGATTTAATAATTTATTTTGCGCAGCAGGTTCTGTAAAAGCACACTTTTTCCCAGGCTTTTTCTTTTAAATGATTTGTTCTTCGTTAAGAAGTTCTCTTTGTTCATGCGTGCTGTATTGTGGGAAATCAGTACCCGCTTTTGCAAGCAGGTCTGAAACAAGATTGTTTCGCTTCTTTCAAGCAGACTCACGGATTCTATTGAGTGCTCGCTTATTCCAAACTCTTACCTTTATATTTATTTATATTCGACAATAAATATTTCTAGATTGTGATCTTACCAACTTCTTGTCGAACACACTTTGCGTTTAGACGCATATATTCTTATTGCGATAAAGGAAATCAAAATAATATTATCTATCCCAACTTTTATGGGACTGTCTCGAAAACTGTATCAGTATAAACTTATTTATTCTTACATGCATAATTAAATTGGATTATCTTGTTCTAAATTTTAGGGTATTGGGCGCCTATGTCTCTACTTATATTTGAAGTTTCCTACCTCGTGGCTGCATGAATGCAGCAAAATGCAGTTGCGAGTGGTTGTATCGGAACAGCCTCTCTTTTATATATCCTGACTCGATTATTATCAAATCAAATTTGGTATATTTGGGACCTAGTGGCTTTGGTAAAAGTTTCAATTTGACCATTTAATTTCAATTTTTCAAGATTCCCTATTTACAATTTGAAACGATAATGTCTGAATTTTTTTGAAAATGAGAAGAAAAAACTGTGTAATGGTTTACGCTATGGGTTCTGAATCCAGCCAAATGGGAGCATCTTGAATTTCAAAAATTGAACTTATATTGATTTTTGACTTGATTTTAGCGTTTTCAAATGCAATCTTAATAATATTGAATTTTAACTATATCTTTCTCTATAAGCATTTATATAATATCGAATCTTACCTTGTACAGTTATGTGGCGGCTAATCAATTTATCGTTTCTCGTAATACTGTTGGACCTTCTGTGGATGAACAGAATGTCTTCGTATATTTTATAATCTTGGTTCCGTAAATAAATCGATAGATATTTGATAATATATCACCGATTCAAATATTCAATATGACTATATAAATAATTTAATAAGACAGATAGGAAACTGATTTGAATATATACTAGTTCTATAAACCAATAGAGGTCCGCTGGCTTCGTCGCTGATTACGGAGAGCTAGGGAAGCGTGGCTTGGGAACGCTCGGAAGTCTTCCGGACGTCACTGCGTCGACACTTGTTGCCATCATTAGGTCTTACGGGACCTAGCAACTGCTCAAGCGTCAAAACTGCAGTATTTTGCACACGCACGTATAGGAAGCGGAGGGGAAATTGTTTGGTTAAGCGAGATTCTTGGCTACTTGATACTTTTCCGGCCTTGAGTCCCACTGTATCTTTTTATATGTGGAACTTTCTCGAAGTTGTATTTGAAATGATTTCTCGAATACAACCACGGGTAAGTTGTCACATAACACTGGCTTTAAAACAAAACTTAAAAACAATGCTAACAATAAATTATAATTTTTATTGCATTTATGCAGCTACTGCAGGATTAAATCTGTTCTGGTTATCCGACAGCAATGAAATTGTGTAAATGTGCCTTAACTTTGACAAAATAAAATTTCTTTGGCTAGGATCAACCGTGAGAATTTCTGAAAATAAGCGATTTTTTTTAAATCCGACATTTTGCATTAATACGAGCGGAAAATTGCTTATATATTTGAAGTATAACTAAATTAGCATATGTATATATAAATATATAGAAGCACACACAAACACACACGAAGTATAGGTATAAATCGGTACTTATCCGGATACTTTTAACTATGAATCGGAACTTATGCAGATATTTGCGGACTTACGTGCGATTGCGAATAAGTGTGTGTGTGTGTGTGTTTATCTGTGTGCATGTGTATTTAAAAATGCGAGAATTCTTATTACTTTGTGTAGCTTGTAAGCGCTTCATGGTATTTTTCATTTTTCATTAAAGCGTTGCCTTCAATTTTCAGCCTTTCTGCTTCTGCTTTAACATCTGGTGCAGTCTCGCATGATTTGTTATTGCATTGGTGTGCTTTATAAATACTTAATATATTAAAATCTTCTTTGGCATCTGATACTTGAACACCATATGCACTTTCTAAGCACTGAATTGATACCTCTAAACTTTCTCGTGAATCTGCTGCAAGATTATCTTTTTCCATCAGTTCCTTTAGACATTTAATAATTGACGCTACTAAGCTCCTGTAGATCATCGTAAGTATCTAATAATAAAAAAATATATTTTTAATTTCTAAATAATATTGTTATGTGTGCGGGTTCAATGATTTTGCTTATCGTAAGGAATTCACCTCAAGAGGGATGAGAAAATATCAGGGCAATGAATAAATGCAATATATTATCGGTGATTGCATCTATTTATTAATCATAACTTACAATTAATTAGTATGAAAGAGGGAAAGGAAAACGATAATCGTTTGTTATAGTAGACTTGAAAAACATAGATCTGTAAGTAGATAAGCTACGCTGGTTCTGGAAGCCCCTATTACTCTACCGTAAGCACACCTGAACAGATGACAATAGACTGCCTCCTAGAGGTTGCCATGACGACATGTAAGTAGTATATGGGCCCGGATAGCGGGACGGGTGGGCGTGGCCAAAGTGGAGGAGGTAGGCGCCACAGTAGCAGTATGTCAACAGTAGCAGTTATTTATATAAACAGTAGCTAAATAGGTCAATTAACATGATTTTGACCCCTATAATGGGGTAATTAGCTACTGTTTTTATAAATAAACAATGATACGCGTGGTACCGTATGTGGCTCGCATATAAAAGCAACGGCCTCATGTTGAAGCAGCCGAGGAGGCCACTATGGAAGAGGCTGGGGATGAGAAGGACGAGACGTGAATGTGGAGGAGGAGGGTGGTGAGGGCAGCGATCTTGCAGAATCGGAGGAAGAGTTCGGCGCTGATCAAGAATTTGAAGACAATGCGAATTTTGTCGGTCCGGTAGGTGGAGTCCCGGACCATCTTATTTTCAGAGTGGGTGTTCCAGCAACACTATGGCGCAATGAGCCGCACAGAGAAGCACGCATGGTTTTGCGGTCTTTTATGTACGAGCCAGCTCTGGAGTTTGGACCCACTCGAGTAGAAGTGTTCGCTAGGTTTATTACCCGCGAACAAACAGAAGCATAGTACGAGCGAAATTCAAACCAGGGAAGGTTTAATCAACATTCGCCCTTCGATCGCCAAATTAATGAAAGTGAGAACAAATTTTTTTAATTATTTTATAATTATTTTTAAATTTATCATTGCTAATAATAATATTAATTTTTAAGTTATCAGACGCCGCGAGAATTTTGGTTTACAGCTTGACCTGGATACAGTTCCAGAAAGCGACACAGCTGCGATTTTTCAATCCGCCGTTTTACGAATTCTGTATAACGGGCGGGCGCAAGAAGTACGTTGATAGAACAACGTACTCGAAGAATCCGCAGAAGTGTTTCTTTCTATGACTGTGTTCAAAATGGCTAAGCTGTTCCATGCCATCATTGAAAGTTGCAATGGTCGTCCCGAGCAGTAATTGATTGATTCGTGATGCAGTCGATGCTGATAATGTTAGCAGCAGCGAGGAAAAAGATGTACCTCG
Organism: Muscidifurax raptorellus; assembly: GCA_020010945.3. Taxonomy (NCBI): domain Eukaryota; kingdom Metazoa; phylum Arthropoda; class Insecta; order Hymenoptera; family Pteromalidae; genus Muscidifurax; species Muscidifurax raptorellus. The sequence goes on from CM052081.1 coordinate 18,559,656, forward strand.
CTTAACAGCACCATCTAGTCCGTCGAGCATCTCGTGCTGCTTGTCGTCGTCGTCGTCGTCACCATCAGTTGCAACCGAGGAGGTTTTGTGCTCTACGTCAGCATCGGTGTCGTCGACGTCGTCGTTGTCGTCGTCGTCGTCATCAAGCCCCTCACCATCCTTACTACATGAGATATTATTTTACGATGCGGTTCACCCGGTCATCGATAGTGCGGATAGCGTGGAAAGTGACTGTACGCAGGTAGGCGCGGCCATGTCGGGACCCCTTCATCAGACAAGCAGTCGGATGGTTCCGACAGTGAGACGCACAAATAACGTTGTGTCCGAAGACGCGTTTTTCGGGGGTCGAACGGAAAATATCGTGGTGAGTTACGAGGCAAAAGAAGATGAGCGAATTATGTACACGGACATATGTTCGCTCTATCCGTTTATGTGCAAGCGAGATCGATTCCCGCTCGGGCACCCTAAAATATACGTGGGTAACGAATGCACACTACTCACTGGCGAACAAAATAATTTATCGGGTGTAGAGGGGTTGGTAAAATATAAAGTTCTACCACCTAGAAATCTACTTTTGCCTCTTCTACCCGTTAAAGTGCATGGTAAGCTTTTGTTCGCCCTGTGTCGTACGTGTTGCGAAGAATCGCGAGAAGGAGCTTGTGATCACGACGATCCCCGCGATAGAGAATTTACGGGCACGTGGGTCGTCGATGAGCTCCGGAAAGCGGTCGAACTTGGTTATGCGATTACTGAAATATTTGTAATATGGCAGTATCAAATGACCGAGTTACACCCCAGTGCAGGAGAGGGTGGTACGTAAAAACATTTCTACGACTCAAGCAACAAGCTTCAGGCTTTCCTGCTTGGTATCTCGACGAAGAGTTTAAAGAACGTTACATTCGCGAGTATCAAGATAAAGAAGGCATCTTGCTCGATAGGGAAAAGATAGCTAAAAATCCAGGTCTGCGTACGGTAGCTAAACTTTGTCTGAATTCATTTTGGGGAAAGTTCGGTCAGAGGAGTAATTTAAGACAGACACAAATCGTAAAAAACGCAAACATTTATTGAAACTCCTCGTGACCGAGGACAAAGAAGTCATGAGTATTCTTCAGGTTAACGAAGAACTACTCTATCGAAACTGGCGATACATCGATGATGCGGTGACGACAACTGCATATACAAATGTCGTCATCGCAGCGTACACCACTGCTCAGGCTCGGCTTAAATTGTACGACTACCTGCAGAAGCTTGGCGAGCGTACTTCATATTGCGACACTGACTCGTGTATTTTCCGTACAAATATTCGAGATCCGTTAGAATATAGGCCACAGCTAGGCTCTTTGCTCGGTGATATGACCGATGAGTTGCAGAGGTACGGCGAGGGCACATATATATCGCATTTTATTTCAGGTGGCCCTAAATTTTGTGGCTACAAAGTCCTCGTACCTACCACCGGACACGTCATCAAGAGTTGCAAGGTGAAGAGTATTTCATTAAATTTTTTTCATTTTTTAAAAATTAATTTCGATAGTATAAGTAGTATGATTGAGCGATATTTTGATATTATCGATATTTTAATTCCATTAGAAAAATGCCTGACCACTCTGTTGTAACGCGTAAGGAATTGAAAACTTGTTCAATAGTTCTGAAAAAACGTCGTTACCTGTCGAAAACACTATCACTGCCGTATTGCTTTTATAGATAACAATAAGTTTTTTGGTATGTCAGAGCGTGCATGTGTGTGTAAATAAATGTATAAAAATCTACCTTTCGTTTCCTTATGCATAAGTGTTAAAAATTTTAATCCTGTAGAATAGTTTTAAAGAATAGTCTCTCCGACAATATCGCACCCGTTAGGATATAAGAATTAAAAATGTAAGTGTGTATGTTCTTAATTTTAATAAATAAAAAATAATATCAAAATTTTATTATATTTATGAATATGTACCACATTTTTCCTTCCAGCATACTCATTTTATTTCCCTACTTTAATAACAATTCAATTGTTGTCTTTTTTCAATTTTTCATATTAAAATGTTTAATTTTTTATAAATAACGTAAAATTACTCAAATACTTTTTGTCGTTTTTTATCGAACTAAATCATTACAAATCATAACTTTGAATACGATACACGCGCGTACTTTTTTTCATACGCTTGTACGCTTATCCTCGATTTGATCGTATACGCATACCTGCGTCTCATATACGCGGGGCGGAGCGGAGGGGCACCACCAAGATGTACGCTCATCAGCGAGGTGAATGTGTACGCACATTTACGCGTATATACGGCACGCGTGAGTATAAGCGTATTCACCCCCCGCATGCGGTATAAGCGTATACACCCGCGTGAGTATACGCGGGCCGTGCGAGTATAAGCGTATCGCATGAGTATACGCGGGCCGTGCGAGTATAAGCGTATCGCATGAGTATACGCGGGCCGTGCGAGTATAAGCTTATCGCATGAGTATACGCGTATACGCAGCCCGCGCGAGTATAAGCGTGTACACCGGCGTGAGTATACGCGTATACGCGATCCGCGCCGCCGCCGCCACCGCCTGCGATTAAAGAAAAATATAAAAAATGCTTCTAGGTAGATTGCTGGCTCAGTTCAAAAAATGGATATGCGTTGGGAACACTCTTTTACGACTTGCATAGCAGGACCCATAGGGGCAGGTAAAAGTTGGTTTTTGAAAACATTTCTCCAACGTTTGCCACAGATGTGCGATGTTCGCTTTGACAGGGTACTGCTCGACCGAGTGGCAAGAAAGCTACCGTTCGGAATTCAAGGTAGGCGGTTCTACTGTACCGATCGAGTTCCGAGAAGGGCTTCCCCAGCGGAACGATTACTCGACGGATACACAGAAAAAAAGTTGCTCATTCTGGATGATTTGATGCACGAATCGTCCAACGATATAGTTCTCGATTTGTTTTCGCGTTCATCACATCATTTAAACTTGAGTACCAAACTTAAATACCAAATATCTTGTGATATTTAAAAATCCACGCGACAAAGCGCAAATTTAACACCTTGCGAGACAAATCTATCCGGAAGACGTCAAGTTTTTGCAAGAAGCGTACATTGATGCTAAGTCCAACTAGTCGAAGACGACATGGATCGCGCGTGAAAAATGATTATCGTCCCAGAAGATATGTTGGCGCGTATGGAAAACGTACAGGCAACGATAAACAGCTCGTGTGAAAACTCTGTTCAAACATGCGGTGATAATCTCACGAGACTCGATTCGGAGATGCACGCTATTCTACACTTGAATAAATTTACCGACGAGCGTGAAAAATGTAAAAACTATTTACAAATATTACGTCGGTATCTGTTTTTCAAAGATTCTGAATGTGTAGCCGAGAGCGATTTAGAGCATGAAATCGACGAGATAGTGGCCACCTCGCCTCCTATGTCCGATGAAATCACACTCGACAGATCGCCTCAAGTAGGATAGTAAGGGCAGAGTTAGAATAGACGGACAACCAATACGAAATTCCAACATTATAGAACTGATTAGCGACATTTTCGCACGTGAGAAAAAACCAGTGGATCCCGCAGAAGTGCCTGCTGGACGACTGACTTTTGCGAAATTCATCAAAACAGTCGAGACTCCGGGCGAACTTAATTAGAAACCCCGAAATATTAAAAATTGGCAAAGCGAGCATTGACACGTTGATGGAGATTAACAGCAGCAACAGTGGCAAATCAGTAGTATCGCCTGCTTTGACCAGAAATCAAGCAAAGAAAAAGTAGCTACGTCTAGATATTTAAGCTATACAGACTAGAAGCATGTCGTACGAAAAACAGTACTACGATGTGTCGCACGAGGCGGGTTACGCTGGTGCGCGCAACCTCGTTCGCGTGAATCGAAAAGGAAAACTGTTTGGCGAGATCGACTAGAGGGAAAAAGATCGCACAGACGAGTGGCTCAGCAATCAAGATGCCTACACTCTTCACAGACCCGTTAAGCGTAAATTTCCACGATTGAGCTACAACGTGAGCTCGACGATGTATGGGAGTGTGATTTGCTTCAATTAACCACGATAAAAGAGCACAACGACGGATACTGCTACCTGCTAGTAGTGGTGGATATACTGAGTAAATAGGCCTGGGTTGAGCCTTTGCGCGACAAGACAGCCAACAACGTTACCGCGGCCTTTGGGCGTATACTGGAACGCAGCGAGGGACGACTGCCGGTACTCTTGCAATCCGATAAGGACAAAGAATATGTCAACTCGACATTTCGGAATTTTTTGAAAAAAAAAAACATCAAGTTTTGTACAGCTCAAAATCCCGATATTAAGGCGGCAGTAGTCGAAAGATTGAATCGCACTATACGTGAGAGAATGTGGCGATATTTTTCTCACAAAAATACAAAATGTTACATCGACGTTGTGCAAAAGATCATCGAGGCTTACAATCACACGCGACACAGCGGTACAAAGATGCGACCTTGCGACGTAAATATATACAACGCCGTAAAAGCGCGAGAAAATTTAGAAAAAAGGGCACATTTGCAATCAACTTACAAATATCGCGAAAAGATGGCGTCAGCTGCGATGAGTAAATACACTCCCGGCTTTTACCTGCGCATCAGTCGGACGAAAAATAATTTCCAGAAGGGATACGAGAAAAACTTTAGCGAGGAAGTTTTCAAGATCAAACGTATATCCAATAGACAGAATTTACCCACGTTTATTTTCGAAGATTTGAAAGGCGTAGAGATAGACGGCTTTTTTTATCTCGATGAGCTGGCACACGTTGGTACGCAGCGCATGACGAGCACCACTGAACGATTCAAAATAGAGCGCGTAATTCGTACAAAGGGACGCAGTGCTAAGAAACAGCTGTTTGTCAAGTGGGTTGATTATCCTGACAAATTCAACTCGTGGATCAACGCGTCCGAAGTCGAAAAAACTTAAAAAAAAATGGACACCAACGATTTTTACCTAGTTTAGCCGAGCAACAGTAGTATGATGTACTACAGTGACAACGCCACCAGCTGTTTTACAACCCACCTCTCGCGCGAGGTTAGACTGAGTGGTAATTGGTCCGCTGCACTTGTTGAGATTCACGTACCCTGCACCGTCACTCATATTCAAGAACGGGACGCGTTTTACACGTTCAAAGCAAAGGAAAAGGATAACCCTGAAATGTATTTTTTCGCGCAGGGAGTTTACGAAAAGATCGATCAGCTAGCGAACGAAATAAATAAATCGAGTGCATTTCAAGATCATCTACATCTCGAGGAGGCACCTTTTCAAAGGGGCTATTACATGTTAAGCCTAAATGCGAATGCACGAATCACACTCTTGCATCACAGTTTTCGCTTGATCGTCATAGATATAAAGGATCAACACGGAGTGCGAATACCATTCGAATACGGAACGTCGACGATTACGCTTCACTTTAAACGTAATCGTTAGAGAAAAAAAATGACATAATGAGTCCCTACATACACTACTACAACGAACAATAGGCGGTGGCGGGTGAGACACGTATTCTCCGGTTCAACGTATCAGCGAGGTCGAGGTGTAGGTGTTTGGCTAGGATGCTTATTTCGCAAAATCCTTCCGTACATTGCGTCTGGAGCCAAAAGTGTGGGCAAGGAGGCTGTGCACGTAGGAATCAACGCCTTGGACGACGTTGCGAACAACGGCTTGAATTTCAAAGAAGCGTTCAAATATCGAGTAAAAGAATCTGGAAAAAATTTTAAAAGAAAAGCCGATGAAAAAATAGCCGACATGATGAAAGGCTCGGGTTATAAATGACGCGTAGTACGACGAAAGCGTCAGTCGAGAAAGATACGCGGATCGAGTAATATCGCTAGCAAAAAACGTAAACAATCAGGAAGAAAGAAAAGAATCAGCACTGGCGCAGCGAGAAAGAAGAAGAAACCTAAAAAGGGGTCTACTCAAACTTTGAGAAGCGTTACGGATATTTTTGGACCACGTACATAGTTGTGTACGCATAAAATGGCTTTTTTACACTCTCACTCGTCCAAGTGCATGTCCAGTGAACTGGATCTTTTCACTTTACCAACCACCCAAACGTCTATCGAGAGTAGTAGCTTTCTACATTATAAACCCGTATCGTCTCTCAGCAATGTAGTCGACGCACCCTTGGAGTTTGTCGTGCCGAGCGGGAGCAAACATTATTTGGATCTGGCTCACACCATGCTCCATATTCAATCAAAAATCGTACCCGTGGACGAGTCTGCCGAGGCGAGCGAAGACGTGAAAGTTGGACCGATCAACAATTTTGTGCATTCCACGTTCAATCAGATCGACGTTTTTTTCAATCAGAAATTTGTTTCACCACCTAATAACGCATATCCTTACACAGCGTATATCGAGACGCTTCTCAACTATTCACCGGCTGCTAAAGAATCTCATCTTACGGCGAGTTTATGGTACGATGATACACTGGGTGCTTTCGATGCAGCGGCAAACGCGGTGAGCTCCGCTCAGTTACCGATTCCCGTAAACAAAGGCCTGGAAAATCGTAGATACTTTATGCAAAGTCGACGATACTTTGACATGATTGGTCACATTCATCACGATGTCTTTAATCAGGATAAGATGCTGATAAACGGAATGGAAATGCGCGTTAGACTAGTCAGAAGCAAGGACGCATTTTGTCTAATGGACGCAACCACCGATGGAAAATTTAAAGTCAGTATCAGAGAAGCCACACTCATAGTTCGCGGAGTGGAAATCAGTCCTGGAGTTTTACTAGCAAACGCGCAAGCGTTATCGAAAACCACGGCTGAATATCCCATTACCAGAGTCGAGGTAAAGTCGTTTACTCTTCACTCGGTAATATTGGGCGATTCGATCGATACCATTATACTCGGTCAATTACCGAAAAGAATAATCCTCGGCTTTGTGGAAAATAAAGCATTTAATGGAAATCGCTCGTTAAATCCGTTTAATTTTCAACATTTCTCGATAAATTATATCTCTCTTTACGTCGACGGCGTACAAATTCCAAGCAAACCTTTGCAACCGCATTTTACGGGCAACGACAAACTCTATATAGATACTTTTCAAACACTTTACACCGGTACAGACATACATTTTCTCAACGAAGGTATCAGCATCAATCGCTACAACTATTACAAGGGGAACTTTTTGATAGCTTTCGATATCACACCCGATTTATCAGCACACTGTGCCACCCATTGGAATCTCGTGCGCTCAGGTAGCATACGCATAGAGGTGAGATTTTAGACAGCACTTCTCACAGCGATCAATTGCATAGTTTACGCCGAGTACGACAACGTTCTGGAAATCGACTCTAGCAGACAAATCGTAACGGATTTTAGCGCTTAATGCGCGCGCACACGTTCGATTTCAGCGCCTCGATTAGCTTAATAAGACACATTATGGGGGAATACTTGATCGATATACAAGGCTTCAGAGATATAAATAAAATATTTATTCCCAAGGAAGTAGCCGCTATATCTCTACAGAGTCGCATCATTGGTCACTCGATAGTTCGTTCACCATGCAGTTTTGCTGATTTACCTAACGACATCAAAACAACGAATAATTATTGTTCTCTCGAAGGGCACGGCATAAAGTGGTACGACGGGGACATTTCACTCAAACATCTGCATCGCAATTTGTGTAACTTGGCAAAAAACGCTCGATTACTGTACGTGCGCGGAGAGAACAATGCCCGGTGTCTGGAAAAAGTGATCACCCGCAGAGATATAAATTTAGAAGATTTAAGCTCACCGTCATGTGACGAACTCGGAAAGAAATTCCTGAACGTATTGGTGTGTGCCACGCACGGCGTCAAGAAATTCGAGGGTAAAAAAGATTTTTGTGCGATGCATCGAGCCTATCAGATAAGAAGATGAATTGACTCACTCGTTAATGCTGAATTTCGACGCGACCCGTACAATATAAATAGCCAAGTTTTGTATCAAGGTTTATTAGATTAAAGCTATCAGCTCACGGCAGAGACGAGGTCGACAGCGTTAAAACGGAGGCGGAGAAGGAAAAAAACGATGAATCGGACGAACGATACGTAGATGCACCAACAGAATGAATACGCGTGAAATAATTCGTGCCATCGAAAGATTAAAGGCTGATTCAATTGGCGTGTACGCAGCCAACCACGTAATAAAATTATTATCTACACCCTGCAGCCATTGTAACGAATCTCGACACAGCCGATAAAACAGGTTCACACTGGGTTGCAATCTACATAGACAAAAATGGACACGGAATTCACTTTGACAGCTATGGACTTGCACCCGTATCACCGCACCATATCGATCGACTCAGAAAAAACTGCAATCGATTCGCATGGAACAAAAAGCAAGTGCAGAGCATCGACTCTAAAGTATGTGGCGAACATTGCATTACGTTCCTTCATCGCATGTGCCGTGGCCTATCGCTTCGAAAATATTTGCATCTTTTTACATCAGATTATAACAAAAATGAAGCGTTAGTAGTTAAATTTTATCAAAGTCTCGTGAAAAGAATGAAAAATAAAGCATTGCGTCATCGGCGTCGTCGAATCAATGCATTCCCACGTACGAGCTCAACAGGCCGAGGCTTTTGTAATCAGATATGTACATCTAGGACCAGATATTTAAGTTAGTCAAGAAGTTTATACAAACAAGTGGCCGTTAAACTCGGACGTGACCGGGAGAATTTAATTCTATGTAAACAAAACAAAAACTCTATTGAATTCTTATCGCTAAAGAATGAAACGTGCCTTCATTTAATTTATCAAACTATAAACAACACTCGATCCCTCCTTTCTCTATGAGGCGTAAATATTACCTGATCAATTGACGCTCTTTGTTGAGTGAACTATATAAAACGTTTGGAACAGTCTCCCAGCATCAGCGCAGCTCACCAGTTCTCGTTAAGACGTCGTGCCAGACTTGACAGAAAGTGTCACAATGGAGCCCTCCGCCGCTGATACTTCAAAAATCAAGCCGATCCACTTTACTTGATAACGTACGCACTCAACAAATCAAACTGCAACAGTGCAATGGTCGGTCTGGAGTATTACGGAGGCTACTACAGAGCAGTTCTCAAGCTTTGTGCCAACGGATCGCCAGTAAAGTATGTGACACTCGACAAACACAGCTGGGAAGTGCTCAGGACCAGATTGAAGCAATGGATGCGTATCTCAACAAGTGTTTCACATTCTACCAAGATCCTACTGCCTAATCAAGATGTCACATTTACCAAATGCTTTGGAGCAATTAGTAGTCGATGTATTAGATGTAATTTTAATAGAAATTTATTCATCCGGACTAACCCAAATTGCTAAAGATTTGTACGACGTAATATTTCCACTATAAGATTTTTTCATCGTATTAGTTTTCAGTTGTAATTATGTTTGTAATAATTTTTAAGGTTTTAAAATATATTATTCATTGTGTGTACATAAAAAAACAATTCTTTTTTATTTCTGTGTAAATAATCCCATTCCTTAAAAATTCCAAAGCTGAAATTTAGAGTAGGCTTTGCGGTACCGTGTAGTAGGGATAGTGTATAAAAGTACGCAACACCTCAAATATGAGTCAGTCTACGAACAACCGCCAACGAGACAAAATAAAAAAAAAATGGGTCAGGAACAGAGCAAGCCACAAAGCAGCGGTTCTACATGGGAGGAAAGACAACCTGTCATAAAGTCTTCGCAGCCAAAGACGCATAACAAACAGTCGTCGTTCTCTGTCGTCTTCCTAGTCACATCAATCCTTTTCCACAAATATTTTTCATATCCTCAAAAAGAGGGATATAATAAATCAAAAAGATAATTTTATCATCAAAAAAGAACAATCGGCCCTTTTCAGGGCCACCACATACACTTGAAACGTAACAATCAACTCTTTATAATGCGAGAAGGGAGCCGAGCTGACTTTAGGACAATAAACGGTACAGGTATACGAGCGACAGGCAGCTGCTTGGCGGATCGCTATAGTGCAGCTGCGGGAGGGTCATAAGTGGTGGGGAGAAACGGCTTGCGTCTCTAATACTCGAGGCTGATATAGCGTACAGCGGCGGGAGAAGAGCCACACCAGCGAGAGAGAGAGCCCGGGACTGCTATGGAGACCGCCCCTACCCCAGCCTATAAAAGTATATTTTAAAAAAAAATAAAAATACTGACCGATGTATTTTAATTAGCTCTATCCAAAAACATCGCCATACTAAACTGCTCCACCTTATATTTCTAATAAAAAACCAATAAAGATTTGGGGAAAAAAATTAATTATCTTGATTTTGATACTGCTATATCTTTTTAAATAAACAATATTTTAAACTGCTCCAAACTGCTCCAAACTGCTCTACATCCATATAATACTGCTCCATAGTAATTTTTATCGGCTCCGCTATAGTTAACTGCAAAATAAATAAAATTCATTTTGTCAGAAATGAGCTGACTGAAGCGCGTAGCGCGCAGGCGCGGCTCTCATTCATTGCCGAGATAAAGTTTAAATTACATGCCAATGGTGTTTAAAAACTTATTTTATTTTCGATTCTGCCTTAGGTGCCACTGTATTAACTATTAGAAGGAGATTTTCAGTCAAATAATATGTGATAATCTAAGAAACAGCGATGGTATTTTGATAATACTAAAAGGTAGCGATGGTAGTTTTATAATACTAAGGTCGCCAGTCAAACGAGTGGGAGAGTTATGTTTTGCACGTGCATCAAATATTGTTTTTCAATTCAGGATGTGTAAACTGCGACTGAAAATTCGTATAACACGTAAAGCGGCACTTGACACACGCTGATTCGGCGTTCATTCAAATGTAAACTTTACGGGAACACGCGTAAAACCAAGAGACGAACTATTTTCTCGAAGAAAGACAAAACAGCGTGTAGCTTATGTAAGGGGCTGATTATGAGTCGGCTCATTGCGACGCTATATCAAGCATGCGCGAATCAGCAGGGAATCTCGATCAGGATACGAATCGTTTCTGGAATCCCTACAGCCTTGTTTTTTTTCTTCCTCTAATTTTGGATTTTCCTGCATCTCGAGAAACTCGCCGGATGAGCAGATGCGCGAAAGATTAATTAATGAAGCAATGCGAACGACGCTATGTGGATTTGCTTACAAGTTGTACCGTCGCGCTTCGGAATATGGGTCACATACTGCGAGAAACGTACAAAAAGCTTTTTGCCGCATCAGGGGCGGCACTGCGGGTTCTCACAGGGTGTGGAATTTTTTTAAATCCCCCCCCCCCCCCGTAATGAAAAGCTCAGAAAAACTCAGGTAAACTAACTATAAACACAGTAAGTACCATCTTCAGTTGTATTTTATTATAAATTTTACTCGTTAAATTAAAACGATCACATTTGTCTTATTTTTAATCTTATTACTAACAGATATTTAGTTAAAACATTTCATTTACTATTTATTATTGCAAAAGTTTGCGCTCTTGAATTGCATTTGCTTATGAAGTTATTCATTAACTCATTAATATCCAAACTATCCAAGATATCTTGATAAAGATGTAATATTGTCATATTATTTAATCTTTTTTCAAGCATAGCTGATCGAAGATATAATGACTTTAATCGTCTCAACATTGAAAATGAGCGCTCGTTGGTGCAAGAGGAACCAGGAATGGTCAATAACAATTTTATGAATTTTGTTATTTCTGGTAAAATAGTGCGTAACTCTGGTTTTTCTTTTAGATACAAAATAATATCTTTCAGTGTTAGTTTGCTACCATTGTTGTCATCCGGACTTGCATTTTGAATGTCATTCTGTGTACTTTGAGAACAGTTATTAGATTTTTGTATCTTTCTGTTTCAAATTTTTCTGTTCTTTTTTTTGTTTTTGCAGAATGACTAATTTTTCCCTAAAAGATTTGTTATCCACTGCCCGCCAGTCAGTAGCGTCATGCGCCCGGGATTTCCTCGAACGTAGGCTCAGCAGCCGTTTTTACGCGTATCTTTGCCACATGCGATTTTTTGCTGAATTTGCTCGACCGTTAAAATTTTATGAACATATTATTTCAAAAATATGTTTCTATACAGTTATACGATTAGTATATTCGTATACAAGGGATATTGAACGTATTCCTTTCTATCAGTGTATTTCAAATAGTCACACTGGGAGTATTGATTTTTAATACGGGTTAGTTTATTTAAAAAAATTTGTTTGTTGAATATATACACATGGGTTATTGAGGTTTATAAGTAATTTAGTATTTATTTAAAAATATGTTTTTTGCGCACATGAAATTTTTCGCCGCTGTGCCTATGGAAATCCATACCCATAGACTAGCTGGGTATAGAACTTCCATACCCTCCATACAATTTGCCGCCCCTGCTTGTCATATAAATGAATAGTTCACCTTAAAATTGATTCAAACTTTATCCCGGCAATGAATGAGAGCCGCGCCTGCGCGCTACGCGCTTCAGTCAGCTCATTTCTGACAAAATGAATTTTATTTATTTTGCAGTTAACTATAGCGGAGCCGATAAAAATTACTATGGAGCAGTATTATATGGATGTAGAGCAGTTTGGAGCAGTTTGGAGCAGTTTAAAATATTGTTTATTTAAAAAGATATAGCAGTATCAAAATCAAGATAATTAATTTTTTTTCCCAAATCTTTATTGATTTTTTATTAGAAATATAAGGTGGAGCAGTTTAGTATGGCGATGTTTTTGGATAGAGCTAATTAAAATACATCGGTCAGTATTTTTATTTTTTAAAAAAATATACTTTTATAGGCTGGGATAGGGGCGGTGCTATGGAGTAAAAGAAGAAGGGATGTCTAGCTCTCTGACGTCAGCACTCGCGGCTGGTATAGTGTACAGCGGCGAAAGAAGAGCCACAGCAGCGAAAGAGAGCCCGGGACTGCTATGGAATAAAAGGAGAGGGGGAAGTCTGGCTCTCTGACGTCAGCACTCGGGGCTGGTATAGCGTAAAGCAACGGAAAAAGAGTCCGAGGCTAGTATGGTGTAAAAGGGAGGAGAGGGGAAAGACTCTTGGAGAGCTCAAGGGGCCCGTATTATGTAAAAGGGGGGAGAACGCACATAAATTTTTCTCGACCTACTAACACATTTGTTTACAATTGAGTTTCATTATTTGTTTATATAAACAAATAATTAAATTGTTGACATATGTCTTTCTAACTGGGTCACCTACATTCCTTTGCGAGGCTATTTATATAAACAGTAGCTATTTACATAATTATATCGGTTATCTATCATTGTTTATTTATAAAAACAGTAGCTAATTACCCCATTTTAGGGGACATAAATCATGTTAATTGACCTATTTAGCTACTGTTTACATAAACAACTGCTACTGTGGCGCCTACCTCCTCCACTTTGGCCACGCCCACCCATCTCGCTATCCGGGCCCATATACTACTCATGTAGGCGCTGGTCTGATAAGAGGGTGGATTGATAAGTTTCCGGCCTGACCAAGAGATGGCGCCACTATGCCTACCTTGAGGTGGCGTTCTATAGTACCATCCTTAGTTAGCTTGTAGCTATAGTTTCAGCCCGATCGCCATGTTAGTTTACGTTTGAGAGCACACTGAACAAGACACCTCTGTGTTTTTCTTAAAAATGGAAACGTTGGAAAATCGTGCTGTCATCAAATACTTCTATTTGAAGAGGTTAAAGCCGAAGGAAATCAAAGAAGAGATGGACTCAACACTGGGGGCATCCTCCCCATCATATTCAACCATTAAGCAGTGGGTTTCCGGGTTTAAAAAGGGTTGTGTGAGCACCTCTGATGAGCCTCGCTCAGGACGCCCTGTTGAGGTCACAACTCCAGATATGATCAAAAAAATCCATCAAATAGTGCTGGAAGACCGCAGATTAAAAGTGCGTGAGATAGCTGATACCTGTAAGATGTTATATGAACGTGTGCAAAATATTTTGCACCAACATTTCATGTTGAGAAATAAAAAAAATTCTTAAAAACGTTGTTTTTCTTGGTCAGGCCGGAAACTTATCAATCCACCTTCGTAAGTGTGTGGGTGGGGCGGCCGGGCTACTGGAGACGGTATCGAGTAGCGCCCTTCTAATACCATGCTCTGCCCAGGGAGCTACTCAAAGTTAAAATTACTATCACTTGGCAGGTGAGCGTAAAAATAGCGAGTAACACTTTAACGTGCTTATTGCTGCAGTATCGGTTTGCACAGTATTATTATTTTCAAGCATCTGCTAATATTTTGCATGTATCATAAATGTCGTAGCAAATATTATATTCTGTGAATTTACGCATTACACTTGTATCATCTTCAGTAACGAAATGCATTTTTTTAATTATATCTACGAATACTCTTTAGATATAAATGAACATTAGTAAACTTCGCTGTCCTTCTGAGGTGTCATAGTAATTTTTTAGAAATAAGGATCATAGTTTATGCGCAAAAGATATCTAGCTCCATTAATATACCAATCTATGAAGTTATAAATCTATATTTTGAGAATACTAAAAGTCAATAATCCTTGCAAGCTTAAACATAAGATATATGTATAATTCAAATTCATTCAAACCAATATATAAATCAACAATTCAAACACAAAAAAACAAATATAAATTGTTTTTAAGGCTACTAACATGTATGTTCATTTAAGCAATTTCAAAAAAATTCCTAGTAGGAAACTTTTAGTTACATTACTTTAACAATTATAGAGCGTATCTAGTCATCATAACGAGTTATTTGGAAGGATACTTTATTATCCGACATTTCGGAAGTTTTAGCTTCCCTTTTCAAGAAAACTATAACAATTAGTAAAATATTTCCAATTACAAAAATTATTAGAGAGTTTACTACAAAATTGATACTGTTATTACCTTAGGAGTCAGAAGTTATTATATGGTAGACCGAAACATAGCCAGTCATCTCCATACTTAAAACTATTGTCAATATTTTAAACAATAAGTCAAAACGTTGTTTACAAAATAAGGAAGGAAACTTTCAATATAAATCCTTACCTTCGAATGTAACGGGAGGATTACATGATGTTGGTGCATCCGCACTATATGGTCAGTTGGTCGTAACTGATACACATTTCCACCCCTTTGGGTATGTGTTCTTCACTTGCCCTGTTCTAGAATTGGTAAGATTCTCCCTTCTCTTCTAATTTAGACATACCCACTTGCTTCTGATTACGGACACTGCTCTTCATTTCGCGATTTTAATATCAGTCACATCAGTCAGCATAATCAAGACTGTAAAAATTTTAAATGTGTGCTTTTATCTGTTGTTTCCAGTATAACAAGTGTCACGGAAGAGCCAAGGGCTCTCCGGTGGCATCTCCAATGGCTGCTGCTCGTGGCGCGTGCAGCGCAGCGTCAGTAGACAGAGTTGGTGCCCGGAATTTCCTCGGGCAGAAGTGCAGCGTATGCATTTCTGCATGCGGAGCCGCTCACCATCGACGAGTCGCGTCAAGGGCGGAGCAGGCAGATCACTAGCGAATACCAAACTGAGCGGAGCTCTAGCTTTGGTAAATAAAGTGGGCACTAAACTATCTCCTAGCCTTGGATCCTCCTGCTCACAGAGCAGGACTAACCTACTATTCATCCATGACATCTGGCATCCCTGAATGGGGCTCTGTCGGAGCATCTTCGAGGCAGCACAGAGAAGCCGTCCAGTGTACCGCTGAATATATTTTCGCCAGACAACCAGCAACCTAGCACGCTAGGAGGTGGATTCCAGGAGTTGGAACACCTGGACGAGCGCACAGCTCGCTATTGAGGAGCACCCGCCAGGAGTAAGAAATTTTATACTCCGTAGCCGCTGAAGCTCGAAGCAAGTCCCGAGCTTCAAAAGAAAAGCAACTTCATCGGCCGTCTGGATCTCGCTTTCCCGGCTCCAAGAAGAAGGGAAGCAAGCGATGGCCGCGACTACAGAGGAGCAGATTCTCGGCGAATTGGAGAAGCAGCAGGAAAATCCACCTGGCTGCTAAATCCTAGAACTCGGCTGGAGAGCCTCAAGCAAACTCCGGCGTGCTTTGCGATTTTCATCAAGCCCGCCTGGGCCCGGAAAGCCGACCTTCGGTCCGACGAACGAACAGCAGCCGACGAGTCCGAGTACCGCATACCAGTAGGCAATGCAATACCAACCATCGGCACAGACCAGCCGCCGAACTACGCAGTTCAACACGACAGTCACCTCGCGCAACTCGGCCGCCACACTATCGGTCAAATGGCATTTTTGGTAACGGAAATCTAATATCTCAAGAACAAAAAGAGATAGCAACCCAAAAATTTGTTTGGCTAAAGTTGAAATAATGCGGATTAAGGTCCCTCTACGCACTCGATATAGTACTACTGATATATATATATATATATATATATATATATATATATATATATATATATATATATATATAGTAAACGAGGAAAAACTACGGTTCCGTTGCTCCATTAAATCTCGGCGAGGAAATGATATTCGGGTCTCAAAAAATACTAATGATAGATTATTATGCGTAGATACCGTGGATCCGAGCTCAGGCTGCAATTACTATTTATTATTTATATAACAGAAATTATTGAGACGAGAACCGTGTAACCTCTTTCATGATGGCATCTAAATGCACATGCCGATTTTTTCGCCGATGCGCATTTTTTATTGTTGTTGACAGTTAACCCGAACGTCCGATAAAGATGCAAATTTCAACGATTTTTTCTGGATCATTGTTAAAGAATTGCAGCCTGAGCTCGGATCCGTAGTATCTACGCATAATAATCTATCATTGGTAATTTTTTGAGACCCGAATATCATTTCCTCGCCGAGATTTAATGGAGCAACGAGACCGTAGTTTTTCCTCGTTTACTATATATATATATATATATATATATATATATATATATATATATATATATATATATGTAGTACTATATCGAGTGTGTAGAGGGACCTTAAGGGAAAATGATCGAAATTGTCATCATCCCCTATTTTGAAAAACATGGTTAAAGTATACACCTTTCGAAAATTGATTTTTTTTTCTCTTCTTTATGGTGTATCTTAAAGAAAAATAGAGAAATCGATACCATTTTTTTTAAACTTTGACCAAAACAATATAGATTAAAAAAATATTTATTAGAATGCCATTTCCTCCCCCTTAGGGGGGGGGGGGGGGGGGGTAGGAGGTAAGCCCCCGAAAAATCGACGAAAAATAATGTACAAGGTTTTCGTGGGTGCTGAAAACGATTCCAACAAGCATTCGGACATCAGTCGCAACTTAAGGTATGATTTTTGTTATCATCCCCCACTCTGGGGGATGGTATGGGGGGTTAGAAGGCCAAAACTCGAAAAATCGATTTAAAATCGCTGAAAAATATTGTACCGGGTTTTCGTATATGAAAATACACAACGTAATTGATAAAAACCTTAACATGCATCGATTTATTATTATCTTTATAATTTTTTAACGTGTTCTTAATAGTATTTTATCAAGCAATGGTTATTTTTCAGAGCAAAGAAAAAATATAACACAAATTTTTTCTATTACGATATTAGAATTGATTAGTTATTTAATTGTGAGTCTGGTTATTTATTCGTACAAGGAAAGTAATTAAACATACATCATGCTACCACTTATACCTATAAAAGCGTGGCCCAAAAAAAATTAAATTTCGGCCTTTCGACTGCCATTTTTTTTTAAGTTTTTTTGACTTATATCATCTATTATTATGCCTAACTATAATTTTCAACAAAAATATTAATAAAAAAAGCTCCCCTTATGTGTAATATACGAGTGTGCCATTCGGAAATGCTCAAATCAAATCCGATATTTTTCTTCCATCAAAATGTTTGGACCGTTAAGTTAACCACAGAAATGTTTTGACCGTGAAGTTGGCCGCACAGCTATATGCAGATTGGTATTGCTTTCTCATCGGTTTTCCGCATTGTTCGCTCACATGTTGTATGTATATAGTAGCTCGGCAGTTAGCGGCGCGAAGGATTATATGTAAAAATCCTTTAAGAAAATAGTTAATAATAATACATATTTTCTTAGCATAATATATCAGGATACTTGATCCACTAATGGTTTATAACCTAAAATTCATAAACTTAACAATAAAATGTACTTTAAATCAGTTAATTTTAAAATCAATGATTTAACGTTTAAAAGATGGTTTTTACAACAATTTTGGAAAACAAAAGGTAATATATTAGGAATAGCAATCTAACCTTACACATAATTCGAATATGTAACAAAATGCACACGGAAATGCACACATTTTATATGGGTTTAGATATTAGAAACATTAAGTAAAATTTGTGTGTTCAAGATTATCAATGATGAAGTGTAAAAGTGATGATCTTAAATGATATTTCCAACTCAGTGTTCGAGTCAGTCACAGGCAGTGACAAGATGTTTAACTTGTAGTGTAGATGCTTATTTTATTATGTAGAAACAGGCTAGCGTAACAATTTTTGCTAGTTTGTCTTTGCTAGCTGAACTACATCAAACCCCATGGCTCCAAGGGCAAAATTTACACATGGGTGTTGATATGAAAATCTAAACTACAGCACTTGAGATAAAGACAAGTGCATATATTGTATTAACAGCTTGAAACAAATCACCATGTAAAATTTCAGCCCCCTACGTATGATAGATTTTAATCGAGAGGAAAAAGAAAAATTGAAAAAAGTAATCGTACAATGATTGAGAATTTCATTTTGCTCTCGATGGAAATCTATCATACGTAGGGAGCTGAAATTTTACATGGTGATTTGTTTCAAGCTGTTAAAACAATATATGCACTTGTCTTTATCTCAAGTGCTGTAGTTTAGATTTTCATATCAACACCCATATGTAAATTTTGCCCCCGGAGCCATGGGCTTGGATGTGGGTCATCTAGCAAAGACAGACAAGCAAACATTGTTACGCTAGCCTGTTTTTACATAATAAAATAAGCATCTACATTCTACACTACAAGTTAAACATCTTGCACGAATACACTGCATATGAGGCACTATAAGGATGAATACTGCCTGCAACTGACTCGAATACTGAGTTGGGAATATATGTCAAGATCATCACTTTTACATTTCACCATTGATAATCTTGGACACACAAATTTTACTTAATGTTTCTAATATCTAAACCCACATAAAAAGTGTACTTTTCAGTGTGAGTGTTGAGAATGGTCATATTTGTACATATCCCTATTGAAAAATCTCACGTGAGATCTCAGGTGAGATTTCAGGTGAAATCTCACGCCAAAATCTCATCTAACCAATTTTTTGTTCTTTAGGCGTTTCAAACCATTCTTAGTCGATTGGTTGCTTTATTTGAAAAATTCGAACTTAGAAAATTTATCACAAATTTTGCCACCAATTGACTACGAATGGTTCAAAACGCGTAAAGAACGAAAAATTGGTTAGATGAGATTTTGGCGTGAGATTTTTCAATAGGGATCTATAAATATGTGCAAGGTTTGGTTGCAATGTATAAAAAGTTCGTCATAATTTTATGGCATATTATGCCCACTTACCATCGCCTGTTAACAGGGACATATGGCCACGATGTGCCACGTGATCTGGCTACTGGGCATAAATTTTGATCGGGCTACTGGGCATAAATACTGGGCATAAATTTTGACATATCGTGGCCATATTAGCCTCAATTTCCTGCGATGGTAGGTGTACAGGATGGCCGATGACGAAGTCTAGGTTGTAACGGATCAGGTAGCCTGCAGAGAAATATTTGAATTCCCGTGACGATACCACTCTGCGAAATCATGAATATTTGTGTGAGAGGCGAGGTGATGAGTAGCCGAGAGCGGCCGGGAGCGCTCAAACGAAGGCGAGGAGGCCGGTGATAGAGAGTCTCCTGCGCTAAATCACAACCGAGAGTGAGCGGCGACTATTCCCGAAAGAGGTAAGAAAACGAATGGTGCACAGCGAACAAGGTAACAAAATTGTAAGCAATGACTGACACGTAACATTCGTAGTTTTTCTGTGTGGCGGCGATCGGAGCGATAAACAACAAGAAGATCATATTGGCGAGGGGCAAGACCTCAGGCGGATTGGAGACATCCACAATACGCCTGGGCGCACAAACCACATCACCGATCCTCTGCGGTGCTGTATCTTCCCATGCCAACAACGACCAAGACCCACTATCAATCGGGTTTCTCCACAGCTCCGGTGCGCTTGTCCCACAATCACAAGGCGAGTAACGCAAAACCACAAATGTAAGAAAATTGTCGCTCTCGGTGTAACTAAATGTATGTGTGCGTGTGCGCGTATAATTATAAGTAGACGCGGATTATTGTATCTGTATCCTAGTGGATATCGCGACTCTTGCCACTACTGACCACAAGTCAGCAACTTCGTATATTATATTAATAAAGGAAAACTTTCACGATATACGAAACACATTTCAAAACACTAAACCCACAATTTACTTACAAGGTAGTCCGCACTTGGTTTTTGGTGTCTAGGTGTAAAATTCAATACGATGGAAAAACGAAAAATAAAATCCATAATCTATATTAATTTTTTATGTATTGAAAAAAAATCGAGTCTAATTGGTGAAATAAGTGGTTACATGATGTATGTTTATCTTGTACAAAAGAATGATCGGATTCATAATAAAATAACTAATAAATTCTAATATCATAACAATAAAAAAAATTTGTATGTTTTTTTCTTCACACTTTTAAATAATACCATTATAATAAAACCATATTGATAAATGTAGTATTTAGACCAGCATGAAATAAAATTAAAATAAAGATTAGTTTCTAGCAAAGATTATTTTTTATATTGAACCTTATTTGTATAGTCTTACTCTTTTTAATAATATTCCAGAACTAAAATTGTTGTTGGTTGCCCCAGAGAGTATACAATACAATAAACATAATTACTTGATTCTCAAATGAGATTAATAAGATGAAAATAAATAAAGCAAAAAATATAACATCAGGGCGCCTAAAGAAGATACCGAGAATCAGGGTAAATGCTGGTCGAAAGCCTGCCTTGATAAGTGAAGCATCTTCTACTACTATAAGAATTCGTGCTAAAGAATTAACATATAATGCACGATATAACAATATATAATTTCTAGAAATAGCGGTTAAAATTCTTAACCAGAGGTTAGAAAATTATATAAATAATATTGAATTGATGGATGTTGAAGAGTCGGGTTTGCAGGTCATCGACCCTATTGAAAAATCTCACGTGAGATCTCAGGTGAGATCTCAGGTGAAATCTCACGCCAAAATCTCATCTGACCAATTTTTTGTTCTTTACGCGTTTTAAACCATTCGTAGTCGATTGGTGGCTTTTTTTGAAAAATTCAAACTTAGAGAATTTTTGGAACATTGAACTTAATTTTTAAGTCAAAATATGTGATAAATTTACTAAGTTCGAATTTTTCTAAAAAAGCGACCAATCGACTAAGAATGGTTTGAAACGCCTAAAGAACAAAAAATTGATTAGATGAGATTTTGGCGTGAGATTTCACCTGAAATCTCACCTGAGATCTCACGTGAGATTTTTCAATAGGGAAAACACAGAATTTATGGGTGATTGAAAAGCACAGTAAAGAATGGGCTTTAGCGTTGGCCTTGGAGCTTAAATTGGCAAATAACCCAATAACCCAATTATTGACAGATGTTAAAAATCGGGGTTGTCCGATCTTTGTTTCTTGGAATACTTTGGGAAAGGCAAAAGAAGAATGTAGACCAAAAGATTACAAGATTTCTGAGGTTCATGTTACGACTTTCATATACTAATCTTTATCTGATATATTTCTTTAGATCATATAATCTGAATTTAGAGTTACGTTTGTCTTTTTTTATTATGTTGTTTACTCAGGCACGCAAAATGTAGGTGATTTTCTGAAGGTGAATCTGAAGCAAAAGTTTATTACTGTCTGTCAGGTTTAGTTTTTCTAATTAGCAAGCTTTAGATCTGTCCAAGAATTAATTTTTACATTTTGATATTAATTTGAGATAAAAATATTTTGAGGATTTTTTAAATATAAAAGAGATTAATTATAAATCTCTAAAAAAAATTAGCTTAAAAAGTAAAAGATTAGGCGACTTTGATATATTCCGCAACGAAATAACAGATAAAAAAGAACTGAGATCAATCAACCAAAGTCAAGTTTAATATACTGAATCATAATAAAGCAACGAAATTTTGTTTGGTCAATAAAGGGCGTACTTAACTCAAAGTTAAGTTATATAATGATCAATTAGAAACAACTCTCAATATACTTACTACGCAACTTGCCATGACCGTTTCATTTTGTTTATTAGTGAACAATTAAACTGTTCTTTTCATGTATTAGAACGTTATGATAACACCATAAATACAATAAAACGGTCATGGCAAGTTGCGTAGTAAGTATATTGAGAGTTGTTTCTAATTGATCATTATATAACTTAACTTTGAGTTAAGTACGCCCTTTATTGACCAAACAAAATTTCGTTGCTTTATTATGATTCAGTATATTAAACTTGACTTTGGTTGATTGATCTCAGTTCTTTTTTATCTGTTATTTCGTTGCGGAATATATCAAAGTCGCCTAATCTTTTACTTTTTAAGCTAATTTTTTTTAGAGATTTCAGTCTTTTTTAGTAATTTTTTTGGAGTATTTCATATTTTTCCTAAAAATAAAATATAAGCATTTTTAGAACCTTTCGTTCATGGCATTTTTGTGACATTTTTATCACTATGAAATAAAATCACTGATTGTTCTGGTACAGTACCCTCGAATAATCTCTACACTTAGACACCAAAAACGAAGTGAGAAATACCTAGACTTCGTCATCGGGCATCCTGTACACCTACCATCGTAGGAAATTGAGGCTAATATGGCCACGATATGTCAAATTTTATGCCCAGTAGCCAGATCATGTGGCACATCGTGGCCATATGCCCCTGTTAACAGGCGATGGTAAGTGGGCATAATATGCCATAAAACTATGGCGAACTTTTTATACGTTGCAACCTAACCTTGCACATATTTATGCATATGTACAAACATGACCACTCTCAACACTCACACTGAAAAGTACACTTTTTATGTGGGTATATTAGAAACATTAAGTAAAATTTGTGTGTTCAAGATTATCAATAATGAAATGTAAAAGTGATGATCTTGACATATATTCCCAACTCAGTGTTCGAGTCAGTCGCAGGAAATATTCATCCTTATAGTGCCTTATATGCAGTGTGTTCGTGCAAGATGTTTAACTTGTAGTGTAGATGCTTATTTTATTACGTAGAAATAGGCTAGTGAAACAATTTTTGCTTGTCTGTCTTTGATAGCTGACCCACATCAAACCCCATGGCTCCATGAGCAATTTTATACATGGGTGTTGATGTGAAAATCTAAACTACAGCACTTGAGCTGAAGACAAGTACATATATTGTTTTAACAGCTTGAAACAAATCACCATGCAAAATTTCAGCACTCTAAGTATGATAGATTTTCATCGAGAGCAAAATGAAATTCTCAATGATTGTACGATTACTTTTATCAATTTTTCTTTTTGCTCTTAATTAATCACCGTCACCATCGTGTACATTATCACCACCACGAACATTGCCGCTTTGACGATCAACGAGAAGACGATCAACGTGATAACGCCTGAGGGTTAAAAAATGAAAAAATATATGTATGTATTATTGAAGAAAACAGAATAGAATACTTTTATGAAAAATAAAAAACAATCGAATTATTATGTTTAAAAAAATAATTGTTTTAAATGTTGAATAAAGTATAAGAAATAAAATAGAATAGAAAAAGAAATAGAAGAATACATTGTTGCTTCCTACGAAAAGTAGCACAAAGTAATTTCCTAGGAAGACTAACAAAGTTCAGTTTCATCGCAAAGACTTATCACAGTACGTGGTAAAAACTGATATATTTCGCAGTACACTGAAAAAAGTATATCCTAGCCCAGTAACAACAATATGTATAAAACAAAAGCGTGTTTATTGCTGCTACGGGAAAATATTATACTCTAAGTTGTGATTAATTCTATTAAGAAACCAATATAGTTGTGAGAGTGTAAATACCGTACTTGTTTGGATGGGCTGCACGAGTTCAAAAAATAATTATTTTTTATTATTAGTAAAGCTAGCCTACGCTCGAGAGCCTTATGTTATATTTTATCTTTGTCTGCGTATTTCGATGGAAAGTGCGGGCAAATTCAGATATCACGTCTCACCTTTTTATATTATAAGCACTTCCGTTTAGTAGTCTAGGATCAGTTTATAGTGAGAATCGGGATAGAAGAGTGGCGAATATATTTAAGTTACTTAAAAATGTAAATTTCATTGTTCTTGAACTCTTATTTTATTTTTAGCTGACCGGTTCACCAAGACATTATTTTTCAGTTTTACAAAATTTTGATACGTAGATTTTCTGTACGGAAGTATTGTTGTTAGTTACATTTTCTAAGTCTTTATCTCTTTAATAATGCTTTTAGATTTATTCATTTAATACCTACACTTAGTTGTGGCTATTTACGATTCCTTAACTCTACACGTATTTACTTAATACGTGGCAATAATTGAATTTAAATCTAAGGTCGTCAACTGCACTCGCACAATGCAATGCTTTCGCCGGAGATTGCACTTGGCGGCTTTTTCCGATGCATGTCGTACTTTTGCTGATCCACTCAATCCCTCATCTGCATATTACCTCACGCAGCAGGCGAGCAACAGCGAGAGTCTCTGGATCTTAGGTGGGAGTTTCTTCATTCTTCTCCTACTTCCTAACGTGTACCGTCAGCGACGTAGACGTTCTTCTGGAAGGTGCGACCAGGTGAAGAATCTGCTTTATCCACTCATATGGGTTATTCAGTAGGGCGCTATGTAACGGGGCGGTTTTTAGGCGGGTAAATGCCTATGGCCACCGTACAAATACAAAGTACTCCTGCACTTTGCTTCTGCGAGATGCTGACCTCGTTCGCGTGACCGCTTACCTGCGACGATGCTCAGGTGCTCAGTATGCACTACACCCCTGTGTAGTGCCCGCGGAGGAGGCGGTATTCAGCGGTTTGAATAGGAAACGGAATCGAGAATAGCGTTTATGCAATATGAAGTGTATATGCGAGTTCCGCGATTTCGCGTCGCGAGAAGGCCGTAAAATAATGCCCGGATCCACGACTGGAGCCAAATGCCTCGCCAGTCGGTCGTGCGTAATTCAATAGAAGTGTGACCCTACTTTTACGATGCGATGATCCTCGTCCTTTGCACTGGCCAGGGAGTTCCTCTCTCGATCTCGCCGTTAATGCTGGGCTGTTGCTGCAGTTGCTGATATGCTGATGTTGCTGCTTTCTGCTGCTTAGGTTGCTTTTACTGCTATGCTGCTGTGGTTGCTGTTGATGATTTTGCTGCTGTCGCTACTAACTCACTTTGGAAAACGCGTGAAAACTCGACTACTCACTCTCGCGAACCAAAGTTAACTGACTCGAATTTTCCCTCTAATTCCGAGTCCCCTCTATAGGCCTTCTCGCGTTTTGGTTATCCACGCCGACGTGCGTGTCTCACCGCCCGTCTCACCGACTGTTATATTATATATATATATATATATATATATATATATATATATATATATATATATATATATTGTAACGGGCGGCGAGACGCGCACGTCGGCGCGGGGAGCCAAAGCGCGGGAAAGCCGGTAGAGATCTCGTAATTTGAGGGAAATTCGAGACAGTTAACTTTTGACCGCACTCGCGAGTAGTACTAACGACGCGCGCCAAAAGTTATAGCTACAGCAGCAGCAAAGACAACAGCCCTAGCAGCAACAGCAGCATCGTGAGGAGCAATAGCAGCACGAGTGCAACAACAGCAGCAACGGCAGCAACCGCAGCAACCAACGCTACCACGGCCCAAATACGGCAAGGTCGAGCAGAGGACTCCCTGGCCAAAGTACAACGAGGATCGTCACTATAAGGCCACAAAATATATATATTTTGTGGCCTTACCGGGGCATCGTCGCACCGGGGCATCGTCGCAGGTAGGCGACCATACGAGCGAGTACAGCATCTCGCAAAAGCAAAGTGCAGAAGGACTTTGCATTTGTACGGGGTACATAGGCAGTTAGCCGCCTAAAAACCACCCCGTTACAACTGGCGCCCAAAACGTGTGGATACGCGGGATAGGAAGAGAAAAAGTGTTGCGCGCGAACTCGAGATAGGGAATTCCCGATTCGGCGAAAAGTAAGTGAATTTCGTAGAAAGACGGTTGAATTTCCGCGAGTTCGAAAAGGCCTAGGCGTGATATATAGCATTATACTTGCGCCGAGCCGATCAAAACAAATATCGGTTCGTTGGTCGGCTAAGCAGCAGCGCGCGAGAGTAGGAAAATCCGTGCGCGCTATAGTAGTGTGCGAGCGCCGAGTACGAAGCAGCTGGCGCGTGTGAGTACGCTGCGTAGCGAGAGTATACGTGAGCGCGCGGAGAGTGTGTACGCGAGCCACTCGGTGGGAGAGTACGTGCGAGTGCTACGAGTGCGTGTGTCCGCTACAGTACGTAGCGCAGGCATAGTGCAAGCGCCGTATCGCAGTAGAAGCGATATAGTACGCGTACCCAAGCGTGCGTGAGTGTGCGTACGTATAGGATAGCACAGCTGGCTGATGATAGAGCCTACCTGTGTATACGCAGCATAACGCGTATTATACTACAGCAAAAGAGTGCGAGATCAGAAATTCGGTGCAACGCACGCCGTCTCGCACTTAGAATCCACGGAATAAAATCACGCCACAGTTATTAGAATAGAAGCGTTAGATTTTTTTGGATTTTTCTTTTTTTTTTGCAAAGCACGCTGTTTTGCACTTAGACTCCGCGAAATAAAATGACGCCACAGCTATTATAGTAGAGGCGTTAGATTTTTATTTTTATTTGGCTAGCTTAATACTGATAGGAAAGCGTAGGTTTTTCGTGTATTGCAAATACACAATAGCTCGCTAGTAAATTATCAGATTAGGTAGCCGCTGCTGCTGCGTGAATTAGTTTCATAGAGTCAATAAATTTTAGCGTGAAATCTACGCGTAAAAGATGACTCAAGAAACCGAAAAGAGCGTAGAAGACTGGTGCTGTGCACTAGATGACGCCGATTTACAAGAAGCACTGACATCGTTGAAGCTTCGAGCTGATGGCTTCAAGTTAGCCAAAGCCGCCAGACTTCACTGATGGTTAATGGGCGACTACGCTGAAGAGGATTTTATGCCCATGGGAGAAGTGTTGACATCGGAAGCTCGCGTTGAAAGAGAGCTGTTCCGGCAAACATTTATAGATGAAACGAAGCTGGAAACGACAGGTGATACGATTGCGGATGAATCGTATGATTCATTCATTCATTCATTCATTCATTCATCCGCATATGCCCTACGGCAACACACCCGCTAGAAAGATTGGCACACGACCAGACCGTAGCAGAACGGTTAAGGTGGTCGAGTGATACACGGGTCCCATGCGGGCAAGGCGCTATAATGGAGGTGGCGCGAGCATCAGCCAGTACACCGTGGGTAATCCCAGCAATGCAACTTTCTGATGAGGAGGAGGAAGCAAGAAATGTTGCAGATAGTCATAGGAAGGACGATGAACAGCTGGATCCCAGGCCCCTTCCGACTCACGGTAGAGGAACGGCTGATGTAATTGTACAGCGAGCGCGAGGTCAGCCAGCGATACCAGCGGCAAACAGGAAAGAGACAACGGAATCTGGGAAGGATGAGCCAGATGACGCTGTAAAGATTCTGACACGCCGTGCGGAGGCAACAGACGCCAGGATAGACCAGCTAACGAAGAGCGTCGAAACGTTAATGGCGATGATGATGGGTAGCGCCGCGTCGAGCACAAGAGTGGAGCAAACTCCAGCCCCTCCGAAGCCAACACGCAAGACGCAAGGTGGTTTACCCCCGCCAAGGGTCGACTTCCAAGATACGTACAGTATCTATGGAAATGAGGACATGGCCAGCCCAGTAGCGCAGCCGCGTAACATTACGACGTTGCCGGCAAGGGGAGTTAGACGTCAACCCCTGGCAGGTGCTGGGGGGAGCAGAAACACTACAGGCGAGACGAGCAGCGTACCTGGTAGTAGAAGCACTACCAGTGGTATGACGTCCTCTCACAATTCGTCTAGAGCGGCCGGTAGTGTATTCGGAAAGTGGCCAGTCCGATTCAACGGCGATGCCAGCATGAGCATCAAGCACTTCATTCAGAAGATGGAGGGAGTGCAGAGGTTGAACGACCTTACAGAAGGGCAGATGCTAGCTGCACTCCAGGAGGTATTCACCGGTTACGCCTATGAGTGGTTGTTAAACCGAGTTGATGAGACGGGAGGATGGACTAGCTGGCAAGAGTTTTGCACGTGTGCCAAGACGTGGTTCGGCAAAACTCAAGGATACCAGCAGAGGCTTCAAGCAGAGGCCCAGGCACGCACACAGGGACGAAATGAATCTGTACGCGTGTATATCACAAGCCTGCAAGGTATTATGCGCAGGATGGTACCGAAGCCCAGTGATCACAGCAGCTTGATGTGATATACCACAACATGCTGCCTGCTATAAAAAGAATTCTGCAGCGGAAAGACTACAGCACTGTGGAACAAATTCTAGACGCAGCTGCTGAAATAGAAGCCACCATCGAGAGCGAGGCGGTATGTAGACCCCCTCCACCCCCCGCAGCCACACTGTTGCCGGAATTGGCTTATAAGCCAGATCTCTGTCCTCATAGCTCCAAGGCCAAGGTAGCGGCTTTGGGAGCAGAGGTAACAGGGGAAGAGCCGCTGAACTTAGCAGCGATAAATCGCTTGCTCGACGAGCGACTTAAGAAAGCTTTTCGGAATAAGTCCCCGACAAGGTCACCACAGCGGCGAAAGAATTATCGCAGTGCCAGCAGAGGGCTTGATAGAAGTCCAAAGAAAAAGGACAAGGGGACTAGCCCACCACGGAAGGAAAGTCCAAGGTCGGGAAATAAGTCGAGAAGCCCCACCAAAGCAAAGACAAACACCTACAAAGACGTAGAGTGTTTTAACTGCAGTAAAAAGGGCCTTATCGCCAGGACGTGTAGACATCAGTCGGGAAACGCCAAAAAGGAGACGTAGGCGAGGCCCCTACATCTCTTAGGAGGGCGCAGCATGAGACTGGGACTAGTTCAGCGCGCCAGGCCTCGCCGGATGATTTCGATCTGATGATCGAAAAGCTAGCCAAGGTTAGCAAGGAGGCGCAACCCAACCTAAATGGCGATGAGTCACGCTATTTAGTGAAAGTTGGGATTGGAGAATTCCAAGTGCGAGCGCTCTATGATCCTGGAGCGGCGTTGACAGTAATGGGCACGCCAGGTTTACAAATAGCCAGCGCGTATGTGCGCAAGTTACGCCCCTGCCAAGGTCGACAAGCACAATGCGCCAATGGGCAGACTTCAACGATTGTGGGTACAGTAGACCTGCCATTTGAAGTTGAGGGAGCCCAGATAGAAGTAACTGTATCAATAATGCCAGATGCAGTCGAGAGCTGCCTAGTCGGAGCAAACTTCGGCTGACTCTTCGATGCAGGACACGTCATAAACGAGGGTTTTATACTTGAAGTACGAAAAGAAAATAGTATAGCTTCAACTGGCAACGCTCGGAGTTACGGATATGCTAAACATAGCCGCAGTAGGTTTAGCGAGGATTACGGAGGAAGAACGCCCTAAGCTGAACAGACTTTTGGCTAGAAAGAAACTAGTCTAGCTGAATGCGCTAGGTCGCACTCAGCTGATTGAGCATGACATCGACATAGGTACTGCTAGACCCATAAAGCAGAAATATTACCCGGTGTCGAGAATGATGGAAGAGGAAATGCACCGCCAGGTACATGAGATGCTGGAGGCGGGCATTATTGAACGAGCAACAAGTGGTTGGTCTAGCCCCGTGGTTTTGGTGCGCAAAGCGAATGGAAAGTTTCGTTTTTGCGTTGACTTTCGGAAAGTTAATGCGCTATCAAAAGCTGATGCTTATCCTTTGCCGAACATGGATGATATACTGCGTAAACTGCAGAAAGCGAGGTATATTTCGACACTGGATCTCAGTAATGCGTATCATCAGATACCGCTCAAGAAGGAAGCGAGACCAATCACAGCGTTTTCGGCGCCAGGTTTAGGATTCTTCCAATTTAAGCGCATGCCTTTTGGTTTAGCCTACGCAGGAGCGTCATTCCAGAGGCTAATCGATGAGGTTATCGGACCAGAACTTCAGCCATACACTTATTCATACCTCGATGACATAATTGTGGTCACAGAGACGTTCGAGGAACATATCAAGTACCTAGGAAAGGTCTTGACAAGGGTGAAAGAGGCAGGCCTAGTAATCAACCAAGAGAAGAGTGTCTTTTGCCAAGGTGAGGTCAAGTACCTAGGCGTCCTAGTCAATCATGACGGGTTTCGGCCTGATCCAAGTAAGATAGCCCCGATAGTGGACTATCCGGCACCGAAAAACTTGAAACAGTCAAGGCGATTCTTAGGAATGGCGTCATGATATCGCAAGTTTTTAAAAGACTTTGCGAGCATCGCTGAACCTCTTTTTGCATTGACCAAGAAGGGAAGAAAGTATGAGTGGAGTGAAGCACAACAAGATGCTTTCACAAAGATTAAAGCGCTGATGGCGTCAGCGACAATCTTACATCGACCAGACTTCAACGCACAGTTCGTCGTGCAAACAGATGCTAGCGATACCGGCTTAGGCGCCGTATTGATGCAAATTGTAGACGGCGAAGAAAGAGTGTTAGAGTTTGCTAGCCGTACCCTCTCCCCGGCTGAACGTAACTACTCTGTAACTGAGCGGGAATGCCTAGCTGTGATATGGGCGATAAGGAAGTTTAGACCTTATATCGAAGGATATGAGTTTAAAGTCATAACTGACCATAGCAGTTTGCGCTGGCTAAGTAACCTTCGAAATCCAACTGGGAGATTAGCTCGTTGGGCTTTAGAAATGCAAGGACATAGTTATACAGTGGAGCATAGGAAAGGCTCACTGAACGCCGTACCAGATGCCTTATCAAGGATGTGCGAAGACAGCGCGGTACCAATTTCGGTGATCAAATGGGCCAATGCGACTCAGGATGAGTGGTACCAGGAAAGGGTCAGGAAGGTACAAACCAGACAGCAAGATGTACCTAGAGGATACAACACCTAGAGGAAATGATAGTTTTGAGGTATGGCGCTCCAGAAGTATTTCTCTCAGATAACGGTACGGAGTTTAAAAACCATGTCGTAGACAGATATCTGGAGTCGATCGGTGTCAAACATGAAACAACGCCGGTGTACCATCCTCAAGCTAATCCAGTAGAGCGAGTCAATAAGACGGTAACCAGTAGGATACGAGCGCTCATAGACGAAAACCATTCCAAATGGGATGAGCACTTGAGCGAAATCATCTTCGGATATAACACAGTTCCGCATTCAGCGACTGGAGTTAGTCCAGCGATGATGTTATATGGCAGGCAACCACCAAACCCGGCATTTGCCAGGCGCAGCCAAGATATAGCGGCTGCAGAGGAGTTGCAAAATAGTGCATACGCCGACTGGTTGAACCGCATGAAAGGGCTGAGCCAAGTTCATGAGAATGCAGCTGAACGTGCCAAGCGTGAGCAAGAGCGACAAGCTGGATACTATGACGCTCAACGCAGAGAGGCGGAGTTCAAAGTCGACGACTTGGTATGGAAACGCAATTATGTGCTTTCTTCCGCAGCGGATAAACGGTCAGCCAAGTTCGCTCCATCATATGTTGGACCATACAGGATTATAGATGTCTTGGGCACCAACACGTATCGTTTGAAGGACGAAGGACAAGTGATAGACTTGGTCCATGCCAATCAACTCAAACGATTTTATCCGGCAAGGGCAATATCTCGAGAAGAGGAGACGGTAGCAGGTAATGCAGACTGCCCTAGGGAAGTTAGAGCAGACACGCGACGGGAACTGCGAGCGAGCGAAGACCGCTCTGGAGGCGACCAGAGTGTCAATGCGCGTAATGATAAATCGCAGCACAGTGGTGCTCGACGTGTGAGCCCCCCTCAACGTATCACTGAGCGTCAAGGTGACGACGTAGGAGACTCGACCCCGTTCCCTCGTAGGTTGCGCGGGCAACGCAACGCTACGCAGCAGACGGGAGGTCCAGTTACAGGGCGGCCAGTAGCCAGGCCTCGCGGTAGGCCTCGGAAGGCCCAGTACGCGACTCTACCGGTTCCAGCACAGCCGATGAACGAGGCTAGTGCGACAGGCACGGCTAATTCTTTTAACGTGTAACCGACCTTAAAGTTCGAACATTCTACAACTTCAAAATCTTTAACATATGGAAAGTTCTTATAGCCAAACCTAACACATAATTACGATGACTTATAAGCGCTCCAAATATTTGTACTGACTACTGTCACAAATACACCCATACGTCTCCGGCAGATTTTCTATTTCTCTCTATGCGGCTGAGATAAAATTTCGACAATCCATAACCAGAAAATCACGATGAATTAGAAAACTTCTTTTCGCCGACCCTAGCACCCACTTCCAAAAGCCGAAGGCCGCTCAAAAAATTCGTACTGATTCCTCTCACAAATATCCCCATACGCCTCCGGCAGATTTTTGCAAAATAACGAACAATGACAAAACTTCTTTTCATTGACCCTAGCACCAACTTACAATAGCTTAAGAGCGCTCGAAAAATTTGTAATGACTCCTCTTACAAGTATCCCCGGCTTTCTAATGGAACATCAGAAGCTAAACGTTCGTAAGGCTACGCCGGTTACATTTATAAAAATATGTTCCTGTTGTTTATCAATGACGTCTGCACATGCGCGACAACATGCATAAATATCATAAAAAATTGTTTTTAGTGTAAATAAAAATAAAAAAATACATACAAAATTAATAACATTTTTTTTTAATTATAAACTCAAAAAAGCGAAGAACCGGAGCGTTCTGTTACAAGAAACTTAGGGAACACAGCGCCCAAATGGGTTTCTCTTTAATATAATAGAGGATTTATTCATTGACTTAAAAGTTAATAAATTACTGGTAATGTTTACAACAATCTATTTCCTCATATTTATCAGAGTATTTATTTACGTATCATACCCATACCTTTTATGATTACTTTTTATAATAAAGTACTTCTTTTATACTCTATATATTTTATAAACAATTAGCCATTAACCTTTAGAATGCCGGGATTTGGAAGAGCATATCGCCCTCAGAAAACTGGTATTTGAGGTACCTTATATCAATGATTGATCATACACACAGTGTCGATCATGGGGCAGTCTAAACGTTAATAAAAAAAACAATGCAACAAAGATATATTTCGATAATAGTTCACGCACGGGCAATGGTTGGTTTCGTATACATTACGATGTTTATGTTATAATAGCAAGGGGATCGATAATTGGCTCGCTTGATTACAAGCTCGGCTGAGTTTAAAATTTGAATGGTGCCGCGAGTGCAAAAGAGACAGCACTATTAAAACTGATGTCTGGCGCCATCTCGCGGAGCATATCGAACTATGGGTTTCGGTCCCTTCGCTGCTACAGGAATTGTTCTTCCACATCAACCCATGACGAAATTTTTTAGATCTCGGCCAAAATCTTTTTCCTAGTTCAGTGTACTTCCAAAAGAGGACAAGGTTCAGACCTCAAGGTTCTCTCGCTGCAAAGTTATAGCCATATGTAAATTTGAGATTTAAGATTTTTTTTACTTTTATCGCCAACTTAAATGATTTGTTCAGGCATGATAGAAGCATTTTAGCTATATATATTTAAACGGGCCATTCAACGTCAGTTCGTGGCGAAATTTTTTAAATCTCGGCCATAATTTTTTTTCTAGTTTACTATACTTTTAAAAGAATGTAAAATAAATTTCAGACCTAAAGGTGTCTTGGTTGCAAAGTTATAGCCATATTAAATATTTTAGGCATGTTGGAAGCAATTGAGCTATACATACATATATACATTTTTGTTTGCAAATTATCTATAGAATACTGTAAGATTTTTTTTCGGAACCCAATTAACTCATTTTTGATCGGTTGACATAGAGGTAGTACTATAGACATATATAACTCGTGTTAATGCGCTCATCCGAATATCAGACTAAGTTCATTTTGAAGGTATTGTTACAAAAGAATTTTGTGATTTTTTTCAAAGAAATCGAGACTGCCGAACTGTTTTTATAGCACTATAAATAAAATCTATAGATTTACAAAGTACACAGCTATTTTCTTTATAGTGCTATAACAAAAGTTGGGCAGTCTGGATTTCTTTAAAGAAAATCATAAAATTCTTTTGTAACAATACCTTTAAAATGGGCCTAGTCCGACGTTGGGATGAGCGCATTAACGAGTCATATGTATCTACTAGACTTTGAACAGCAGGCGTAGCGCACCCTAACTTAGAAGACGTTTAGACTTACTATTTTAGACGCATGCGCACTACATGAGCCAATCACATAACGTCTATCTTGGCTTCACAAGATCGGACTTTTTTATATACCCACGTGCTGTCTTCACTGAGACTTGTGCCGCACGGCGTGCTGGCTGTGTGCCGTCTCTGTACTGTTAAGCGGAGATGTCTGGCGGTTGTCTTTTTCCGAAGCACGGCGTGCTGTCTTGAGCTGTCCTAGTGTGTGTTTTTCAGGTCCGCATATATAATAAATATAGAATAATAAATAAAATATTACGATTAAGTACGAACGAGGTGAGATAATGCTTCTTATTTATTAAGAGTTTAATCTTTTTTATGTCAGAATTAACTGTATATATATGATTAAATATATTGCTGTCTTAATAAATTTCAATACATAAACATTAAGTAATGTTGTAAAATTATTTAACATACCATACCTAATAATTGATATTTACAAATTTGGGCTGAGTGTTACATTGACATTTAACGAAGTATGGACAGAAATTCGATTCATTATTAATTGGTCCAATCAGTATGATTTCGACATTTTTTATGCCTTTGCTGATTATTGCCCGAACCGCTGATGAATAATAGTTTTTTTTAAAATAATTATTCACTCAACCTAAGTGCAAACAAAATTTAGTGCAACCTACATCGACCATTTGGTAGGTCAATATAATATGTATAAATCTTATATTAAATTAAAGTTGATAACCTAAAATTTCTCCGTTTCTCTATTCTCCCTTTTTCGGGTACTCCATTTTATACCACACAATTTTTTTATAATTAGGGTGCCTATTTTTAGTTTTTTACATCTATAGCACTACCCCGTAGATGGTGTGCCGTCGACCTGAGGATCATCTTGGCACCTAGACATCCGTAGATATCGTCTACAGGGACAATCCACGTTTTCACGATAGATCGATGCTACACCTGGTCCCATCGACCTAGGGGTCATTCTGACACTTGCACATCGTCTACAGGGACAGTCCGTGTTCTAATGGTAGATCGATAGTACACCTGGTGCTTATCCTCGTAGATGGTATCCCGTCGACCTAGGGGTCATCTTAACACTTGAACATCGTCTACAGGGACAGCCCGTGTTTACATGGTAGATCGATGTTGTACTTGGTGCTTATCCTCGTAGATGGTGTCCCGTCGACCTAGGGGTTACCCTGACACCGGGACATCATCTACAGGGACAGTCTGTATTCTCATAGTAGATCGATGTTACACCTGGTGTTTATCATCGTAGATGGTATCCCATTGACCTAGGGGTCATCTTAACACCTGAACATCGTCTAGCATTGCGGAAAGTTATTGTTGATAATAATATTATTAATGTTCTATAAAATTTCTTTCAGAACTACATTTTTAGTATAGATCTTTTTTTCCTGTTTCGATTTATTTCCTATTATTTTTGCATTATTAAATAATAGAATTTTTTAATTTTTCCTTTTTCTTGTTCTTGAAAAAGCAACATACAATTGTCCGTGACTAAAAACAGGTGATGGTAAGTAAACGCCTATAGAATCATACGATTGCCCTTGAGATTTATTAATCGTCATTGCAAAACCTAGCTTGATGGGAAATTGTTTTCCGCGCATATTGAAAGGTATATCTTCTTAGGTATAGCATGGATATCAACATTACGTATTGCAATATATGCACAATCGTGTCCTTTATAGCAATATTTAAATAAATATTTGATACATTGCCCAGTTGAACATACTTCTACATTAATATGACAATTAAATTTTAACAACAAATACGGATTATATGGGACTACAAAGCGATTATCGGCTACTCTACCTTGATTATGATTTTTAGAAGTTAATTTTCTACCATCGTTTCTTCGTTTATAGATTGGATATCCATTTGTTTGGAAAACCGTATTATCGTGCAAATTTTTAGGAAAGTTTTTGTATATTTTTCTTTATTTTTATCCATAGAAGGTGAATTAATGTTTTGGCTTCCGCAAGGACCATGAATCATAGATTGTTTTACAATATTAAATAGTTTTGGATAAATGTCTTCATTTGGAATTTTCGCACATATTAAATCATCAATTTTTACAGTTGCATCTGGTTTATCATTTTTGTCTAAAAATAACAACATATGCATATGAGGAGGTCCTCGTTTTTGAAATTCAATAACATAAGTATAAGCTATACTATTTCCTAAAACTCCTTGCTTAACCACCAATTCTTTGAATTCCTTTACTTTTTGATAAAAAAACTTTAACAACTATATCTGGTCAATCAATCGCCGTACCTTTTTTTTTAGTTGTTCACTCATTTTCTTCCAGTTTGGATTGCATGTCATAGTAATGAATAAGTCAGGTTTTCCATACACGGAAAAAAATTTAGCATGTTCAGGCCTCCGAGAAGTTCAGACCTAATCCACTTCCAACGATCGCTTAAATATATATCTATTTTAGAGTAAAGGTGTGTCGAATCTTGCATTAACAAGAATCCGATATTTTCGGTATCGTGGGGATCAGCCGGTTGGACCTCCCAGGCCTCCAAGTCTGGCATCTCGGCGAGGCAGTATTTGGAGAAGGGGAACGGCAAGGCGATATATATATATATATATATATATATATATATATATATATATATATATATATATATATATATGTACTATGTATATATATACTTTATTACATGTAGCTTCGTTCTATCTGTTTTTATCTAAATTATTATTTTGTTCTGTTGACATGATAATTGTTCTTGGATTGCAACCAATATTGGTGCATCGTTCAATTTCTTCTTTTTCCACTTCATGCATCATTTTATAAGCTTTGGCATAAGGGTTTATATTTCTCAATAAAATATCTAATTGCTTTAATAATTCTAAATTCAGGTTGGGTTATTGGGTTCAACCGTTGTCGTTCAATTGTTGCTAATTCATTATCTAAAACATATAACTGTCCAAATTTTCGTCTTTCATTTTCATTTGGATGCACAGAATAAACATTATGATACATTTGACCACAAATTCGAATTATTTGTGGTCCAGTAGTCATATTTGTGTCAAAAATAGCTCCGAAACTTGAGAATGCTAAAGCACTATTATATTATCGTATATTATTGTGAAAATGTATGCTATCAGTTGATGACCCTGTAGCTTAAACTTTTAATTCATTTGGATAAGGACGATTTCCATCTAATTCTACTTTTCCTTTTTGGCAACAGTTGGAAAATAATTTACCTGCGACATATTCAAAAGTAAAATGTTTAGCATTACAATGTCTACAAATTTCATTAAGTTTTAATCTTTTGCATACAATAAAAGCTTCTTTTAACAAAATTTCTTTTGATTTATTATAGGTTACTCTTTTGCGTATTGCTTCATTTTTGCGATATTGTTGCAACTCATTACTATTCATTTTTCAATTTTTCGCTTTCTATATTGTCGCTGTTTTAACTTCTTTTTTTCCGATTTATTTAGTTTCTTAATTTTTAACAACTTCACTTTTTTAACATTTTCTATTTTATCTTTTGTTTTATCATCCTTTTTACTTTCAATATGGGCTTTATTTTTATGAAAATTTTTATTTTCACATTGAAATATCAATTTATGTTCATTTGTATTTCCATTGTCCAGTTCATTAGATTGTCGTGTATTAAATTTCTTTCCTTGAAATCTATAATTTTGCACAATTTTTTTTCAATTATTGTATTATTAATTTATCCACAAATTGACGTATCAATTTCCATAGGTTCAATATTATTAATATGTGTAAAGTTATTGCTACTATACGAATTAAGCATTTCTTGTTGCTGAAATATTAATTTTTCCTGAGCATGTTTTTCTATTAATTCAATGTCTTTTGCATTTAAAATTAACTTGTGTGCTTTAAAATAAAATTTGCGAAAAAGATTTCTTCTCATTGGTATTTCACTCAAATCATATAACATGCTTTCGTATAGGTGATTTTCGAAAATAGAAAACATTGTTATATTTCTTGTTTCATATATTTTTAATGAATATGGTCGCATTTTAATAATATCATAACTAATGTTACATGGGCATATATTAAACAGAATGGAAACAGCAAAAGCTATTGCTAAAATTCCACAATCATAATTATTAGTTTGTGATTGTACTGACTCAAAAGTTATTGCTAAATGGAGATTATTCGAAAATATACATTTAGCATTAGTACTATCGTAAACATGTACATTTTTATTTTTATAAAACATACAAATCCAGTGGTCTTTCTCTGAACTCCCAGAAAATATTAATTGAATATGTTCGAACAGAAATCGACAGAAATTGGAATTATATTACTAGGTCTTTCAATTAGTAGTCGTGACTGCATGTTAAAATATGAACATGATTTAAGTATTTCATTAAATTCGGAAATATGAATATCATTCAACATAGAAGCATCACCACTATATGGTGGAAATCCCTTCACGACTAATTTTTATTCATTGTTTAAAAGGGGATGTCGGAGTCAGAAATCGCGAGTTATGAGTTCCACCTTTCGTGTCACGTGATATCTATGTACGTGTGGTGGTGCCATCTGCCTTCAAGACAATTCGCCGGCAGATGGCGTCCCAATGTAATTCTTGTTTGTGTTTACTACGGTCGTAATTCTTTTAAAAAATCCTTTATTGTTATTTATATAAATAACAAAGGTGTATAATATATAATAATGTATACTTAGATAATAGAGAATTAACCTTTAATAACTCATTATTTACTTTTGGCAACAGTTTTTTCATATGATTAAAATATTATGTACACCAAATCTTTTAAATAAGAGCAAAATAATTGTTAGGCAGAACTGATAAACAGGTTACAAAAGTTTGAATAAATTCAATAAATAAACGATACAATTATGTTGTTACAATACTTTTATTGTTGATATTGTTTTTTGTATTATATATTTTTTTTCATATTTTGACCTTTTGTAACCTTTTTTAATTTTTTTTTCTTTTCAAATTTTTCTTTTACTACTTATATAATAATGCATACGAACAATAAAAATAAACATGCACTATAAGCAATACTTACAAATATACATGCAATACAGCATGCAATAAAAATACACTTTTTTACATTTCCTTATTTTTAGAATTTAGAATAATTTTTTTTCTTTCTTTTTTTGTAAATCTATTTTTGTGTTTTATTAATTTTTTTGTATTACTTTTACTATCATAACTTAAATATATTAATGGATAAAGAGAATATAAAGAAACATGCACAAGAAATACAAACTATTGTAATTCTGTATAATACAGCATGCAATAAAAATATTTACAACTTATAACATTATATAATATTACAATTGTTAATATTATTGTTTTATGTTTTTTTTCTTTCGTTTCGTATTTTAAATATATAACAATGCATATACAGGTACTATAAAAAAGCATGAACAATAAGAAAAAAGGGTTGTAACAATGTAATACAGCATTCAATACAGATATTTACCTTTGTAAAAATTAGTCGTGAAGGGATTTCCACCATATAGTGGTGATGCTTCTATGTTGAATGATATTTATATTTCCGAATTTAATGAAATACTTAAAATTTATCTTTGTTTTTAATTTTTTCTTTTAATTTTACTTTTTCTATCTGTTTGCATAGGTTTAAACACTACTATAAGCCACTATTAATTACAAGCTTAAATATATTTAGTATTTTGTACTATAAACATGCACTACAAAAAGCTCGTAATGGAATGTTTCAAAATATTTGTAAGAGAAAACAATTGCAATGCAAATAGCGTAGGCTAGTCAGGCTAAAAATACATTTCATCGGAAAGAAACATTTTCTATTTTGGATGCAACCAATAAACTGCATACAATCATTCATAAACATATTGTTTTGTGGTATACTGGCTTCAAATAGTGAAACTTGCACAGTTCGATTAGTAATTAGTTATTTTATACAAATAGACCTATTCCTACTAATTCCTTAGTTTAATTAGATAAGATGTATAAATAATTATGGTAAAGATCAATTTATTGTTAGGGTTAATAACAGCGAAATTCATGCGTATTTTTTAGATATTTATTGGTTAGATTTTAAATAAACAATGGTAAGAAAAAATACATTAGTAGATGGAAAAATATAGAGAACGGCAATCACAAACGACGTGGGAACGTACTCCACTGTGATCGTCGAAGAAATTAGCAGGGACGCACTCTGCTTAATTTGCACAAACGTTTACGAATCGCATATCTGAGCGGGAATACATTCCGCGCTAATAACGCAACTGTTAGAAACAGGAGAACGTGTCAGAGCGAGAACGAATTCTCGGAAACGAAAGAAAGGTTGAAGTGTGTCGTGAAGGTCGATTAACGTGCGAGATAAATGATACTTGCCCGTTAGTTTCACCATTCTCCCTCGTGTCTCTCGGAACGTCACTCACCTAGAAACGAAGCGCAGAACGTCCGACTTTCAATCCCCACGACCGGGAACACGGTTTTTTAAGAGTTGCTCTCAGTTGCACGGGGCAGTGGTTCGCTGCTCTCGCTCAGAAAGTTGGACGAAAAGTGACGGCTCAAACGCGTGCAGCGTCGAGTTCGGCCCTCTCCACCCGATCGCTTCGCCCCTCCACGCGCCAATCGTTCGCACGAGTAACTCGACACGACTGAACCCGACAGCGGCCGAGCCCCTCACCCATATCTTTCGCTTTCCGACGAAACACATATATTTAATTAAATAATAGGTTCATCAGAAACCTAAATATATTTTTTTTTTAAATTCGAGGTTTAATGTATGACTGATTGGAAACCTAATTTTGTATTTTCGTCTAAAAAGTTTGCTACTAGAAACATAATGATCGTATAATTTATTAAAGTTAGTTTTTTGATTTTTTATTAATTTAATAAATATTATATTTTAATATATTCAGGAACTGGAGTGCCTAGATAGAACATTGTTTACATACTTCAAGATAAAAATACCTCTTTTTATTGAAAGTCGTATTATTCTACTACTCACGAAATCAAGCTCTACTAATTAATGTCCTCTTCCTGACGTTGATAGTCGCGATAATTTTGATCTATATTCAAATGTTATCCTATATCTATTTCCTGACACAGTCCTCAATGGCTCGATAAAAGTAGTTTTCTTGGGTTATCATCTGATTAGTCCTAGATTGAAAATATTTTCACTTCTTACCTAAGAAAACAGAAAAATTAATTGAAGTGCGATTGACAAGTTGAAAATTAAAATCAAAGGGCATGGTAGTGCCCGTAGAAAGTATAAAGTACGACTGTGGGCACTATTTATATATTCTTTAACATTTAATTTACACCTTATATATTCTTTAACATTAGTATTTCTAACATAAGTATTTCTTTAAAAATTTCAATTATACATACTTG
This sequence comes from Muscidifurax raptorellus, assembly GCA_020010945.3. Lineage (NCBI taxonomy): Eukaryota > Metazoa > Arthropoda > Insecta > Hymenoptera > Pteromalidae > Muscidifurax > Muscidifurax raptorellus. The sequence goes on from CM052081.1 coordinate 18,601,378, forward strand.
CTTGTTATTGTCACCAAAACTATGCTACACGACAAATCCTTCAGATGCTGGAAGACTTCGAAATCAGTAGCCTGTAAAATATATACAAACATAAGTGATTTGTAAGCAGAACCCCTACTTGAAGCGTATCATACCTGTAGGTATGAATTAAATTAAACTTATGAATAACACTGAAAAAAAGAAACTTTAATCAATTACTCTGGACGTAAGAAGTTTACAACTGTACATTACTATAATATCTGAAACGAACTAGCTTTCACAACTGTAAACAACTTGCGCACTTTTAAATTTACATTTAATCACTGGAATGTACATCGATTCATAGTAATGAAAAGAAATTGGCCACAGTTACAAAATTTGTTTTAAACATTTAATCGTAATAAAGTAATTTTAAAAAAGCAGACCCTAACCCTGAAAGTTTTGGAAGTAAATATTTCATAAGTGTACTCATATTTATTACACACATAAAGACTACTCAGATGAGCTTTCAAATGAATGAAATTAATTAATTAAGAAGCAGATATCATAATTTTTCTTTCAGTGCACTTATTGAATATTACACTATACTTAACCTCAAAATACTATACATCAGTTCATCCAGTGATATCACATGTTATTGAAGAAGTGCAAATATTATGAAGCTTATTTCCTGATTCCTTTATCCTTTTCTTTGGAAACAAACAATTAAATGTCAGGTAAACATTGCTGATCTCGCACATAGTCTCGTGTATTGAAGCCGGGTCACCACGGAAAAATACGCACTGGTGTACGTATTACGTAAACACAAAAAACGCGCGAACATTGTAGGTTAGTTAGGCCGGTTACATCTTGCCGTTAAAGTACGCCATCTTTGTGAGAGTGGCGTATCGTCAAGTTTTAGCGCGAGTATTGAAATTATGAATAGACATTGTAATAGTAGAACTAAACATGTCGACGATACAGAAAGAAACGAGTTGAATAACATTAAGGATAGAACAATTCCATATCATTTATTTTATTGTTTACTTTTGTGTGACATCAGAACCACATTACAATTGCAAAACTGCACACACATATATATATATATATATATATATATATATATATATATATATATAGTCCTATGAAATTGCTATAAGTAGTGTAAGCGCAAGATTATCACATAAAATATTCTACTGAAACCACGTCAGCACTCGTTCAGTATAGTACAGACCATGCACATAGATATTTGTAAGGCATTTTCGTAATTAACAATTAAAATATACCTTTTAGACTAATTGGATACTATACCTACTGTTAATTGTTACTATACCACGATATGGCCAAGTAAACTGTAAAACAAACAATAAAAAATACCTCCCATGACCGTGTGGCCGATGCATCGAGCTCTTACGCGGTCCCTATAGACTAAATTATATCAGAATCTCGTTACTACTGTTCACAGCAGTATTATAGGACTATGAATAAGATACTCATGATTGGAATTGTAATTTCTCCAAACTGAGAAGCAAACTTCGAAGTAAACAGTCAGGAAATGTCTACGGGGACTGCGCAGCGGATGCATAAAACTCATACGCGGTCCCTATAGACTGTATTATATCAGGATTACGTTTCTACTGCTCATAGTATTTTCACTATGTAACATTCGCGGATAGCCTTCAGGTCACTATATTGTTTATCCAATAAGTATGTGCAATGAAAAAACGTTATTATTGTGCATTGAAATTGAAAAATATAAGATTTAAAGACGCTTACTACAGTTGTATACAACCTTCATTTACGGCGATATCGATATTTCGAGGCAATGACTATTTTAATTTTGGTGAGAGCAGTGAAGCTAAGTGCCATCTACCGCCACCTACAGCTATCAGTTATTATGATGGTGTCCTTCTGGTCGTTTCGTCTCGAGACATATTTCCAATTATTTGTCGTTTTTATTTAATTATTCGTAATTTGTTAGACGTACGTAGGTTTATAATTGTGATAACAACCTCGGAACACAAAAATTTGCGATGTGCAGTATCTTATTTTTATTGCCAGGGCATCGCACCACCTCGCATCGTATTTCCCATTGTTTGTGAAAAATAAACGATTAAACGCAAGTTTCGAGTCTAAATATTTCTTATTAGCATGAGAGGAACCTCGGAACACAACGTTTTTGGTCCGTTTATGCTTTATTATTTATTTATTGCGGAAAATATGTTTTGCGATAAATACACCACATTCAAATTGAAAAAAAAAACTATCTCCGCTCTGTTATAATCGTTATTAAGTGTTATTGTATTATTATTTTAATTTTTTTTGTATGTAAATGACCAGTGCTATATAAAGGAAGTAATATTTTCCTCTGATAAAATTATTAAAAATATAATTAAACTGGTCAAAATAAATGAAAAATAATAATAAATAAACTATTATTTCAGAGCAAGTAGCCTTTTTTCAATTTATCTTTTTTCTAATTTTTTTTTATGATTGAAAAATTAAAAAATATTAATCAATACAAAATAAATTGTCAAAACATAGCTCATTCTTAAATCAAATATATGATGGAAACAATAAAAGAAAACAAAAAAAAACAGTAAATTTTGAATAAAACTAAACAAAATAGTCAAAATTGAGACAGAGACAATTATTAATATATTTAATTTCCGGCATTGACTGTCCCTGGTAGGAAAGATATAAAAAAGATATACGAAATCTGCCGGTATTTGCAAACAAATCGGTAGATCCTACTTACGATTTTTAAATTGAAACTGTACATGTAAGATACGTTTATATCTTAATGTTGCAATGTTACTTACAATCCAGGGCTAAAATAAAAATTTATAATTCATGATTAACCGTGCGTAAACTAACCCAAGGGATGCGCACAATTAAATAATTAATGTATTTAAATAAATAGTTAACATTGAAGTTTTTAAAGTGGTAAAGTGTAATTTTGAAATGTGTAAACGAATTTGACAACCTAATGTTAAATATGTATCAATGACTAACTACTCCAAATTTACTACCACTTCTCTGATATATCTTTTAATGTCAAATCGCTCAGAAATAGTTTAAATTTTCATAAATCACACTACAAAATTTTAGCCCTCCAGTTTCAATAGACTTCAAATGAGAGCCAGGTCTTTCACTTTGAGTCTGCGATACGATACTTTTTCTGATTTTTCGTGGCTCTAATTTAAAGTCTATTTTGCCTAGAGTGCTAAAATTCTGCATGGTGATTCATTTTAACACAATAAATTAACTTTTTTTATCTCAAGTGATATAATTTTCATTTTGATATGATAAACCTACATGAAAATTGCCTTATAATTTTTTAATTTTTGTAATATAATGTTAAACATTAAAAACGTAAATTATAAGTCTCTCACACACAGACAAACTGTTACACATATAAATAAATAAAGTCATAAATAGAGAAGTACCAAAAAACACGTATACAAGATAAGTAGTTGTAAAAGACATTTTAAATTAAATGTAATATTAAAAATGAATAAAATTATTTTGTTTTCTTTCATTAATAAACAAACGTATGCAAAAAACGCGGACATATTAACATATACGACTCTCTCTCATCCAATAACACACCTGTATACCCAGACACACCATTATTAACTTCGTTACAAATATACAACAAATTAACACACATACAATACTTATCTGAATTAAATATTTTCCATCTAAATGAGCATCTTTGAAAATACCATAATTATTTAAAGATGTCCATTTAAATTAAATAAAATTTACTAATTTATAATGTATCTTTGAACAATGCAGCAGAGAAATATATCCGAACGCGCGTTAGCGATCATCGAAAGAATTGTTGCTAGTAAATAGTTATTTTGCGTTAGACCTTTGAATATATGTTTCATCTAACCTCAAAATACATAAACGTAGCCTAGTTTTTGTTAATTGAATTGCAAAAAGGTGTTAATTTTAATACAGGTATGCTTGAAGTTATTTTGACAGATCCACTCAATCGAAGAAGAGAGAGACCTTTTGAGGAACCTGCACAACCCATAGCTTCGTAGACCTGAGGCTGGAAGAGAGCAGGGCCAGAAGCAGTTTCATCCTTCATCGAATTCCTGGAATATTTGTTCTATTCTAATTAGCTTTTCTATTAGCTTCTTTCTATTCTCATTACGTTTTCTATTCGCTTCTTGTATTCTTTCTCTTTTAATATCTTTTGAACGTATACTTCAATTAAATTCTTTAAAATTTTTTTTCATATTTCATTTCTTATTATTATTGTAAATTATTCATAATTTTTCTAATTCTTTAATTGACTCTTTTCATCTTGCCGAGTAACTTGGAAAGAGCCACTTCAAAAGTGTTCACCTGCCATCTACCTGTCATCCACCTGCCAGCCACCTGCCATCCCTGAGCCATTCATGCTGCTAGCGCGCTCAAGGATTATTACATTCCCAAGAAGATAATAATCATCCTTCGTCAAGGTAAAGTGAATCGTTACATAATTATATAGATACATAAACTGTTGTGTATTATTTATTATAATTTTAACTTAAATATTAACAATTTGACTTTCAGCATCCTCACCGTTATCTAATTTAAAAAATAAATATATTTCTAATCAATATATTAAGAATAAACTTGAATGCATTTTTCATCAGGAAAGGAAGCTACTATTTGTATCCGTCAAAGACCACCAAAGCCTTCGACAGTGCCTCTTCATAAAGCAGTCTGAGATAGGTACAAATTAAAATTTGATAGTATTTTAAATACAGTTAAAACTAATAAAATAAATCAATATAAGTTATAGATCTTTATTTCAGATTCTTGCCAATAATTTCTCAGTTGTTTCATGGATAGCTCGATAAGCAGTCCATCTATAAGTGAACTTGATGTAAACTTGATGATGTTTTGCAAAAAGTATCATGCTAAATTTTTTGAAATCATTGTTATAGTATTGCTTTAAATTGATAGTCCTCTATTTACAAAATTATCTAATTTGCACCGTAAAATATTCTTCCTCAGAAAATGTTTACAAACGAATTCATATTATTATTTATGTGAACGTCTGAAAATTGATACCAATACTATAACAATGATTTGAAAACAATCTACCATGGAAATTTTCTTTCAGCTTATTCCTGTCTACATGTTTACCTGTAGATCTATACCCGGCTTCCCGCTGAACGAATGTGATTTATTTGAAAGAATGTTAAAAAGGATCTGTGACACAGATTGACTTATGTAACTAGCTTTATTTGAATTTTTACATTTATATAAGTATTGACAGTCTATCTAGTCTGTTATTAATTAATCATAATTGCACTATGAAGAGTGCTACGATAAATAATTTTGAACTTTTAAAGGTTAATGTTTTTAGATTGTTTTGCAGTTTATTATATTAACTTAGGTGTGAAATAATGTTTAAGATGAAGAATTTTCGCTCTCACAAGCTATTAGGAGAATGTAGTTCTGCTTATAGAGTACATAGGCTTCGTTTAATTGATAAAGTTCATAGTGAAGAATTAGTTGATCGAGTTTTGAGCGATGTTTCTTCCAATTGCGTATCTTACAATTTGGAAGTTGCTTCTGACTCCTTCCATGAAGATGTGGTTGAAGTGAACCATGAGAAGGATATTGTTAGTTGTGTGGGTGATAATCATAATGTATGTTTTATGAGTGATAATCATGATGAGCTATTAGTGAGTGAGATCTCAGATGATGGCCACGTAGATCCAGTTGAGCATGCTATTGCTAAAGATCAAGTTCATGATGATAAATTGGAATCAGCGACATTTTCTTCAGTCGCATCTGATCATTCGTTTCATGATAATTTGGAAAATTTCGGAAATAAGCTTGCAGCAGCGTTTACAGAGACTAAAGCTATTTTGCGAGTCCTTAGTTCTCATCATTGCTTTTCTTTAATTCATGTGGATCCAAGAAGTATTTTGAAAACTCCAACCGTATCTAATGTTCCTTTGCAAGTTGTAGGTGGCGAATATTTGCATTTAAGAGTTGCAAAAGGTATCCAGAGAATTCTTTTAGCGTCTCCTGCAAATATGATCCCTCATATTCTTCAGCTTGATTGGTTTACGGATGGAGCATCACTGGATAAAAACAGTGTGAACGTGCTTTGGCCAATTCAAATTCGCATTGCTAACATACCCAACAGTGCTCCAGAAGTTGTAGGCATTTTTAAAAGTTTACAGAAATCTAGTAACGCTTTTGATTTTATGGACGTATTTGTGATATAATATACAGATATATACAGAATTGCTTGAAATTTTAGAAAATGGCATTGATTTCTTTGAAAATCAAATTAGACAAGTCCACTTAAGGTGTTTCATCACAGATGCACCTGCTCGAAGTTTTATTTTAGGTCATCGAGCACATAATTCTACAGCTCCTTGCTCGAGGTGTTGGCGTAGGGACTATTGTGTGTGTGCAGGTGTTATGGTGTACAAAGGTACTAATTTTGTCGCTCGTACACAAGAAGAGTATTTGGAGAAACTTGATTCCGATCAGCACCGGATAGATTGTTCGATTAGGGCTCTTCCATTTGATATTGTTTCGAATACAGTATTCGATTACCTGCATCTGCTTTGTCTTGGCATAATGGAAAAAATATTCCAGGGAATGATTGATGGAAGGTTTATTGATTCCATAAACCTTTCATCCGCTAACATCGAAATATTGAATCAACGTTTGGAAAAAGTCAAGGAGTACTGCTCGAAAACCAGTATATGTTGAAAAGCATGGCAAATTTAAAGCCACTGAGCAACGACAAATTCTTGTGTACAGTGGTCCTGCTATATTTTCTGGTCTTGTAGATCCTGCTGTTTATCAGCATTTTATTCTCCTTCATGGAGCAGTACGAGTGCTTTTAAATCCTCCTTCTCGTCAATCGATTAATATTGCTGAAGAGTGGCTCGAACTATTCATTGAATCGGCTTCTGATGTTTATGGCGATGAATTCCTCTCTCACAATACTCACACTTTGTTACATCTTGCAGATGATGTGAGAACTTTTGGGTCATAAGAATCTATATCTGCTTTTCCATGCGAAAATGTCATGAGTTATTTTAGAAAGATGTGTAGGAAGCCAAATTGGCTTCTACAACAGATTAGCGATAGGCGAACTGTTGGAACGATTTGTTGGTGAACATGGTAGAGGACCAATCGTTCCATTTGATGACTTTAATTATACGCAGTATAGAAAAGTTATTTTAGGGATGTACTGTATATCTGTTGATAAGCAAGACAATACGATAGTTCTCAAAAATGGATCATTCTGCGTCTTGCAAAATATGATAAAAATGCACGAGAATAATAATTGTTATCTGCTTGTCAAACAGTATCTAACAGTTCTTAATTTCTTCACTCTCCCTTGTCCTTTGTCAGATGTTGAAGTTTTCCTCTGCTATTCCTTATCACCAAATAGTTATAATTAGATTGGATGAAGTACAAGATAAGTGCTTTAGAATGCCACATTGGCCAGGATCAGGCGAATCTCAGTCAGGATTTTTCGTCGTTGTCAAAATGTTATCTTCACATCTTTAAATACTTTAAATTAATTGACTTATTTATTTCGATCGGCCGATAAACTAGTCTCACACGATAATCACCGTTTTACGTACTCGTTATATAATATTCATTGAATTTCGGACCCCCCTTAGCCTTCCAATATTGCGTATTATAAAATCTTTATGTCATTATAATAATATTAATATATACGGCGCTTAGTGCATTTTTCATTTATTTAAAATTTCAATCATCGAGTACTATTATCAAATGTATGAAAATTAATTGCTATTATTTCTTAGTAGATGGTAAAAAATCGAGATACCGGAGCTCTTCCATCGTGCATTGCGCTGGCAAAAATGTAAAACCGGATGGAATTACTTAATCGAGCAGCACCTGATAATCAGAGTTTGACATCTGCTCCGTTATGCGGCCCATCTACTACAAACTCACGCTAAGGTAAGAGAAGCATGGATCAATTCGATTTTAAAATTAAGCCGTCTAAACCACAAATTCTAAAAAAATCATCTACACAGAATAACATACAATCACGCACACCAAACGCACAACCAGCGCGCACTAAAGCTACCACACCATCCACGCAAAAAAAAAATCAATCACTCAGGGTTCTACTTTTACACAAGATAAAATGCAATCACGCACACAAAACACACAACCAGCACGCTCACAGACTTCCATACCACCGACGCAAACACGATTATTGAACAAGGAGCATTCATTCACACGCAATAACATACAATCATGCACACAAAATGCACAACCAGCATGCACTCAGGCTACTACACCATCCACGCAAAAAAAATCAGTCACTCAGGGTTCTACATTTACACAAGATAAAATGCAATCACGCACGCAAAACACACAACCAGCACGCTCACAGACTTCCATACCACCGACGCAAACACGATCATTGAACAAGGAGCATTCATTCACACGCAATAACATACAATCGTGCACACAAAACGCACAACCAACATGCACTCAGGCTACTACACCATCTACGCAAAAAAAATCAGTCACTCAGGGTTCTTCATTTACACAAAATAAAATGCAATCACGCACACGAAACACACAACCAGCACGCTCACAAACTTCCACACCACCCACACAAACACGATCATTGAACAAGGAGTATTAATTCACACGCAATAACATACAAGCATGCACACAAAACAAACAACCACTACGCACACATACTGCACCAACCATTCAAACACTAACACCCGACCAAATTTACGATGCAGATGTGATATCGTTGATCAAGGAGGTCTTGGAGGAACAGAGGTAAGCTTTAATGAATGAAATTAATTTTTTGATATATTAATGGAATTTCTATTAACATACAGGGTGATTCAAAAAGACCGGGACACCTGCGTAACTCCAAAAAAACGTTTTTTACAAAAAAATGCTTCAAATAAAAGTTGTAGGGTTTAAAAAGATGCACCTAACGGTGACCTCGCGTTTGACCTTGAGGTCGAATTTCAAGGTCATTTGAAGGTTAACTTAGTTTTTTTAAATGGAAACCCTATTTTTTGACAGCGGGATTAGAAAGAGCATAAAATTCTACGTTCAAATATACCCCTATATTGTGGGGGCAGAGTGACCCCAAAGGTCATACGATTGTTTTCAATATTATCTTGCGCTGTGAATGCGTATCTGCGCCCTCACATTATTACGTCGCAACTTATTTTTCAATGTGTACTTTAGGTTTTAAAATAATAAAACAAAATACAGTTCGAACTTTTAAAGAATTTTATTAATTTTTTAACAAAAACATTTTTACAATCACATATTGTCGAACGTAGAACTAATTTAATTGTGACATCGAATATAAATTTGCAAAATAAGTAAGTTTCGTAAGTCCAACACGAAAAATTCATTATTACAACAAGTGCTCGAAATGTGCACCATTAACTGTTTGACAGTTAGCTAGTCTATCATAAAAACTATCTACGGCACTTTGAATCATATCTGCTGGAATCGATGCAGCTGCATCTAAAATTCTCTGCCGAAGTTCTTCGATAGTTTGTGGATTGTAGAACTTCATGCTTTTTCTACTCGTATCATCAAAAAATGGGGGTTTCATTCGAAAAAATTAAATTAACTTACTAATGAGCCTGAAATTCGACCTCAAGGTCAAACGCAAGGTCACCGTTAGGTGCATCTTATTAAACCCTACAACTTTTGTCTGTAATTATTATTGAATAGGCGTTCCGTGAAAGGTATTAGGTCACAGTGCAAGTTAATGTTGAAAACAATCGTACGACCTTTGGGGTCACTCTGCCCCCACAATATAGGGGTATATTTGAACGTAGAATTTTATGCTCTTTCTAATCCCGCTGTCAAAAAATAGGGTTTCCATTTAAAAAAACTAAGTTGACCTTCAAATGACCTTGAAATTCGACCTCAAGGTCAAACGCGAGGTCACCGTTAGGTGCATCTTTTTAAACCCTACAACTTTTATTTGAAGCATTTTTTTGTAAAAAACGTTTTTTTGGAGTTACGCAGGTGTCCCGGTCTTTTTGAATCACCCTGTATAATTCTTGTCGTTATAGAAGCATGAGAGAAAGAATGAATGCATGCAATAGAAATAACTACAAAGTATGTTTCATTAGGTTTGAATAAATTAATTTTTTATTTAAATAATTCTTATATATTTTCATATTTTACTGTATACTTAAACATCTTAAAGCAGCTCTCAAATAAAAAAAATAGAGTTAACAAGAAGATGCCGCAATTTTTTCCAATCGAGACTGTGGAGAACCTTCTGGATTTTGACAAAGTCTCCGACGAGGAGTACACTAATGCTGTAAGTGTTTTATTATTAATTAAGATTTGCGACGTTGTGTAGTTTTATTTCTAAATATTGTACATTTTTCCCAGGTTACCTATTTGGCCTACATTGGAGGAGTTAGTGCATCGGATGCAGCAGCACTTTATCTCAAAAAGTGCTTTAAGACCACCGAAACCCTTGTCACCGGCATTACCTGGCTGGGCTCCAACGTACTCTTATATTTTGCATTTCTCTGGACTGCATTATTTCTTTCAAATAATGTAGATTCAAACTATTATATTTCATTGTTTTTAGTTATTGCTTATTTCAATCCATTCATTACTATTACTTTTTTATATTAATACAAATATATTTATTGTATGTTTCAGGAAAGAAAATTAAAATGTTATATAATGGATTAAAGTTAAATAAACAATATGTTTATATAAATAAAGTACTTTTATTTATTCCCGCAAAAAAATCGCGCAACTTGCAAGCACGGTGCCTGCACAATGACGGCACGCCATGCTCTGCAGAATTTCCCGATGAGCAGTGCGCCACGTTGATGTGCCATCAAGTAACGTCTCTGTGCTGCAACAGCTGGACATCGCGTGCTGTCGTGCATATCGTCATCTTGTGTGTCGTCACGGGGACGTCTCTGTGTCGACACATTGTTATCTATGCGGGGTAAGGATAGTACTACCTCTATGTCAACCGATCAAAAATGAGTTAATTGAGTTACGAAAAAAATCGAACATAATTCTATAGATAACATGACTAAAAAAATTATTTATATTTAGTTTGGCGAGACAAGTATATATATATATATATATAAACATTTTTGTACGAAAATTTTCTATAGAAAACTAAGATTTGTTTCGGAACCTAATTAACTCATTCTTGATTGGTTGACAAGGAGACAGTTCTACAGATATATATAATTTGTGTTTATGTACTTATCCCAACATCAGACTGGGCCGGTTTGTATATCTATAGATATTATAGATTTTTTCAGAATTTTGTAGGAATACATATAGCTATACAAAATAAATACAATCTAAAAATAGAAATAATTACAAGGAAGAGTAACTCTTGAACATGAAATGCACGAAAAATTACTTGTGACTTCTTACAGATGATGTCCAAGCTAATTAACATGACAATCACATTATTTATTATTGAAAAAATGATTTATTTTAAAAATGTCACATAAAATATTTAATCTAATAGTATATACTCTATAAAAAGACATGGGGGCTCTATATGTTTTAGTATAGTGCTCGCTCACTATAGGTTTCAGCAACAAACATATAACACCTTATATCTTCAACTAAACCTTCTTCAATCACCTCATGTAATAAATGCCCTTCATAACACACTTTATAAGTGTGTCGATGAAGTTGAAGACTGAGGTACTTCATCTAAATACATTATTTCTTCGTTAGATATCTCGTCTTCTAAATCAAGATGCTTCATTTGTAGACATTACATCATCCCTATTAAAAAATCTCATGTGAGATCTCGCGCCAAAATCTCATCTAACCAATTTTTCTAACCAATCCCGCCTGAGATCTCACATAAGATTTTTCAATAGGGATCGGATGTCTCCTCTAAAGAAGCATAGATTTCTTTATCAGCAGGAACTTATTTATACTAAATAAGAAATAATTATAGTTTGGAACATTGAATTTACTTATTTTAATCTGTTTTGTCATTCATTGTTGATAATATAATTATTAAATCATTATTATATAATTATTGTTAAAATGAATTATAATTTATGTCAAAAAATATAAAAATCAATAATTTTGCCAATCAGTTATAAAGTTTGTATTTCTGTTTTTAATTGTTTACTATAAATTAAATAACATAACTTCTAATAAGATCTAGAATTAATATTGATGTTACAATATATAAACAAATTCCTGATGACGAATTATCTGTGAGCTGAAAGGAATTCTGATATGAAATACCTATGCAGAAAAGAGAAATACCTTTTTAGTCAAAAGGCGGCTTAACGAAATGAGGCGTTCTTCTTAGCGAAAACGAAATGGGATGTTCTTAAGGAGGTCCAAAAGTCAATTAAAAATTCAAATTTCGCGCCAAGAAATAGCAGACAAAAAAAGAATTAATTTACTTATAAAATTTGCTTATAAACAATTATTAATAACCAAGAGTTAGTTGCCCTCCGTTATGGAATTATTTATCATTTTCCAAAGTTTCAAGTTATTATGACAATATGTCACCGAGAAAACCTTGAAAAATGCGATTTTTTAATATTATTCAAGATTTTTGCGGCGACATATTGTCATAATAACTTGAAACTTTGGAAAATGATAGATAATTACATAAATGAGGGTAACTAACATTAGTTTTTTTCGTAATTCTACTTTCATTAAATAAATGAAAGCTTTTTTCGTCTGCTATTTCGTGGCGCGAAACTCGAATTTTGAGTTGTCTGTCGGACATATAAGCATTTATCAAAAGGTATTAGTCATAACATAATAGTACATTATGATACGTGTGACCTAAGTAGCACGTTTTTGCACGGCGTGAGGTTAGGACCAGAGCGTAGCGAGTGTGATAAACACAGTGCAAAAAAGGAATACTTAGGTCACGGATAGGCGTTACCTAAGTGCGGGCTTAGGTCACACTATGCTATAAATAGTATATTACGATACATGTAACTCAAGTGGTCCATTATTCTAGCATAACAAGGATGATATAGACTTGGTAAGTAGTAATTGATTCGGATGGAACGGTTTTCAAATGCTCCAATCAGAGTGCATGGGTCAGAGAAAGTATACATTAAGGATATCCGATTTCAAAAACTTTTCTCCGGAATCAACTACCACAGAATGTATATGCTGGCAATGGGTCACTAAAATCATGAGTATTATATACCATTTTAATTTTGTATTCCTTAGTGTTATATATATATACAGGGTGTCCCATTTTAAAACCACCACCCAAAAATCTCCTAACCAAAGCATTTTAGAGAAAAATTTTTTAAACAAAAGTTGTCAAGTTTCAAGGGGGACACACAACGATGACCTTGACCTTGACTTCGACCTTGACCTTCATCGTTATTTTAAGATCAAATTGATTTTTTTAAATGGAAACCCACATTTTTTATACCGAAAACGGAAAGAGCGGAAAATTCTACGTCCGACTATGATCTTGACTTCAACCCTGACCTTGACCTTCAGGGTCAATATGAGGCCAAATCGATTTTTTTATTTAAACCTTTAGTTTCATTTCCTATTCCGATAATGCAAAAAATTCTAAGTATCAAATGATATTTAACAATTTCTACCCACTGACTTTTCTAAGGTTGAATGAAAGGGCTTAAACCGCATAGAAAGGAAGCTTCCATGCTATGTGAGCACCATACTTTTTGCACCATCCAGAGATAACGACGTGGACGTAGTAAGTTCTGTTTCCATTGGCATGCTGAATTATCGCGAGTCCCTTTACTACTACTGTAACTATTAAGATTTTTAATCTCGCAGCGAATGTCTAAAGTGGCTGTCATTTACTGGAAGGCAAAAATTTACTCCACTTTGGGAATGGCGTGTGACCAATAAAATAAGGGTTTCCATTTCAAAAGATCGTTTTTACCTTATATTGACCCTGAAGGTCAAGGTCGAAGTCAAGGTCAAGGTCATCGTTGTGTGTCCCCCTTGAAACTTGACAACTTTTGTTTAAAAAATTTTTCTCTAAAATGCTTTGGTTAGGAGATTTTTGGGTGGTGGTTTTAAAATGGGACACCCTGTATGTATATATATATATATATATATATATATATATATATATAAGTTCCGGCATAGTAGGTGTGCATATGTGAACACGCGACTATATACGCGACAATACGCGCAGACACGGACGCGGATGTGTATGGTGAGGATCGCGGGCGCTGAGTGCGTTAGCTCCGAAAACCGACAGTGATCAGACGCAGTGTGTATACGAGTTATATTGTATATTTTGGATTATTAATCGAAAATTGAGCAGATTCTGGACAGAATTTCTAGTAAATGCTTGCTAAAATGAAGTATATATAGAAATTTTGGAAATGCTCTAAAACATTATTCTAACAATATCTTGTTTTAACAAATTTTGCGCAAAAATATGCTTAATTTACTACCAGTTGTTATGCAGAAAATTTTAGCAAATTGAGAGATAATAATTGTAAATTTAAAAATACTCTTCATAACTGATGTTTCATATTCTCTGAAAGCACCGGCACACAAAAATAAAACAATGGTCCGTACGAGAAACCAGACCAACATATTCTTATGTATGTTGACGGGCTGAATCCAAATTGGAGGTTTGTTTTGTCTGTACACCCCCAAATTTTTTTTAAATTGTGAAAAACCGTGACAAGCGCTGAAAATTGCGAAAGTCTACACTTAAGAATGTTGATTAATAACAATAAATTTTGTGTGAATGTATCATATATGATTTTTATGTATCTTGATATGCTGAATCCAAATCGACGGTCCATTTTGCCCCAGCACCCCCAAAATTATTTTTAAATCGTGAAAAGCTATGCAAATTGCGAGAATTGATCCAAGAAAGATGAGATGTTAATATGATGTCAGATTTTTGCTCGACGCTTAAAAATAATATTTTAATACAGTCATTTGAAGAAAAAAGAGTTCTTATATACAAAATGTTTATTATAAATATTTAACCTAAACATTGTTTACTTGATGTACTATTAAAATTCATGATTGCCTATAAAAAATAAGTTCAAGGAATACATATTTAAATAATTCTTAGAACTTGATGTTTTACTGATAATTAATAATATTTTAAATTTATAATAATTTACTAATAAATTAAGAAAAATAAAGTAATCCGTTGCATAGGTAATTTGAAGAAAAATCAGTTTGTTACAAGAGAAAAGAAGAGTAGCACTTTTCTACTTTTTTAAGCGTTTTTTCAGGATTTTTGGACATTCTATTGAATCTATGTGGACATTTGAGTAAAATAAAACCTGGATTCTTATTCAGTGTATAAAAGTACATGGAAATCACAGATTATACATCCACAAAAAAATGTATTGCAATTAAACAACATTCTAAAGTGCTAACTTTCGCAATTCTCACGGTTTTTCACGATGTAAAAAAAAAATTGGGGGTTTATGGGCAAAACAGACCCTGGATTTGGACTCAGGGTGCCAGAATACATATATGAGTACACAGATCTGGTTTCTTGTACAAACCACTTCTTTTTTGTGTGCTGATGTAGTTATTAATAAACCCTAATAAGTACTATTAACATGTGTTATCTTTTGATATATGTAGGTATGGTACAAGGACTAAGGCCATTTTAAAGTTATTGTTACAAAAGAACTTTAGTTATAGCAATCTTTTTAGAAAATTCTGAAATAAGCTATAATATCTATACATATACAAATTATACAGAGATTTTCTTTATATTGCTATGACTAAAGCTTGATAGTCTTGATTTCTTTGAAAAAAAAGACAAAATTGTTTTGCAACAACACAAGTTATATCTCTATAGATATATATTTATATAGAACTGTCCATACGTCAACCACTTAAATATCAGTTAAATGGGTTTTAAACAAATATTATAGCATTCTATGGAAAATTTGCAAACAAAAATGTATATATACCTAAAATGCTTCTATCACACCTAAAATAATTATTTAAGTTTATGATATAAGTAAATAAATCTTAAACCTCAAATTTTGATACAGCTATAATTTTGCATCAAAAGCAAGTTGATGTCTGAAATTTTATCAGAGTCTTTTAAAAGTATACTTAACTAGGAAAAACATTTTCAATAAACACACACACACACACATGCACATACACATATATATATATATATACTTGTAAATGAGCACAACAATAATCCCTGCTTCCAAGTAATTACATGTCTCTAAAACATTACTTCACAATGAAATTTCGAGAACCGTAATTGTTCAAATGATCTAAATAAGTATTATGTCCAAGTAAAAGATAAAAGCGAAGTTTAGATATACTTCAGTCCGTGCGAAAATTGTACCTAGTTACCCTATTGGAAAATCTCACCTGAGATCTCAGCTGAGATCTCATGTGAGATTTTCTAATAGGGTAACTAGGTTAAATGCATTTAAATCCATGAACTTATTGCAAAAATTTGATTTATGCTAGTTTTGAAGGTGAGGGATCATATACCATTTTATATTCTTTCAAGGTATGAGTGGTTTCTTATTTTAAAACAGAAATTCATATTGTAAAAGATAAATGATACAGCGCCATACTGAATTGTTGTAGGACAGCCATATTACTGAGGATGAAATGTGATTGGTTATTAAGAACCCACAGGTAAATCAGTTCTGTACCTGCATAGTACGATGTTAGAACCCTAATTTCATTAAAAATTATTATATACAAATGCTGGAAGAGTACGATTATGCCCATTCTGAATGACAGTCCACATTAAGCACTGATTTATATTAAAAGCTTAGAACATTTCTTGGTATTAATAATTTCTTGTTTGGCCCTGCCTGTAAATAAATGTTTCAATGAGAATATTATTTTTATTTCTAAATTTTAATGCAAAAGAAAAAGAAACATCTTAACTTAAAATGATAATAAAAAGAAATCACTATAAAATAATCTTATACTGCAAAGATATATTGCAAGCTCTTAACAAAAGTTAGAGCTTACTAAAGTTAATAATATATAAGAATAAATAATTAACAACAAATTTCACTATTATTCATATCTCCCCATTCAATATCCCAATTATACATTGAACACAAAATAGTGGATTGTCATTTAGCATGGACATAAAAACACTGTGAAAAAGTACCTATTGTTAACTTCCAGTATGTGTATATAATAAATTTTTAATGAAAAATTCATACCTTGAAACAATGTAAAGTGCCATGATTCTACACTCATTAAAGCACTTACTTAAATGCTTTTAAAATTTCTATAGTTGTATCTAAAACAATTACATTGCTTAAATCCATACCAGAAAATTTATATATTTCTAATATCCACGTTCCCAAATATATAGCTCTGTACCTCACTTTAAAAAATTACATGTCATCAAATTTTTTATCAAAAATACACCAAGAAATCAAATTTTAGATACCCATAATTAAGTACATGGTTATGTGCATTTTTAATGTGAATGGATATATCAATCCTAAAAATGTTCAAAATTAATAAAAACTGAGATTTTGAGCGTATATGTGATCAATTTGTTATATGTTTAAAATATATTAGCATGTTTTATCACTTCATCTTTCTACACACTAACATAGCTTTTTAACATAGATAATGTATAAATGTAGATTTTTAATTGAAAAATCAGTTAATGCAATAATTGGTAATTAAATTATGGACAATTAAATAGTAAATACTCCCCATTTTTATGTACAAAATGTTTATTATAAATATTTAAGCTAGATATTGTTTGCTTGATGTACTATTAAAATTCATGATTGCCTATAAAAAATAAGTTTAAGGAATACATACTTAAATAATTCTTAGAACTTGATGTTTTATTGATAATCAATAATATTTTAATTCTTTAAATATTTCAATATAAATTATAAATTATAATAATTTACTAATAAATTAGTATAATATAAATTACTAATTTACTAAATTACTATTGATGAAGAAACGGCCGAACGAAATATGCAGACTAAGCACCTATATAAATATACACGCTAAATGGAATAACGAATATGACATAATAAGGCTTGTGACACGAAAAAAGAACAGGAAACAGGATTAGGATCCACGGTATTGATATCTGAACGATGCTGACGAGTCCTCTGGTGGCGAGCTTTAGAAGTGGAGGTTACGTCGTCTGTTTGAAAAATAACATGGGAAATCGTGATAAAGGTATAAAATTAAATATTATACAATAAATTCTTTAAGTTTATCATTTGGAAAAGATAGTTTATAGTCTAATATTATTTTAGAAATAAAAAAGTTACAGAAAAGTTATTCAGTTTTTTAAGAAATTAAATAATAAAGATGCGGAGAGCAAGTATCGGCCGCAGACGTCATTTGTTTTTTACGTCTGCTATTACATTTTGTTGTTATGTTTTCCATTGTTTTCGTGGGGTACCAAAAGCAATAATTATGAGTCTTGATCTTGAAATTAATTTACAGGATATAATTATAATGCTTGGCAAATCTAAAAGACCATTAGTTGAAGGGGAAGCAATTTTATTAGCTGGACACATTGTAATGTGCGGGATTACAATTTTTAGTAAAGATAATGTTAGAATAACATCCTACGTTACACAGACTTCGAAAATTCATGAGAAATCACATGAAGTAAAAATACAATTATCTGTTGATAAAAAAATTAAATAAATAAAACTATCGTTTAGCTTTTTTTCCCCATTTAGAATAAACAATTATACACTTTAGACACAAAAATTCAATAGTCATACAAGTATACTGACGACGATGTCGATCAGCTGTTTGTTTGCACACAGCTGCTTCGATTGCGTCTAATTGTTTATTAATTGCTTAACAACTGAATAACTTTTCTGTAACTTTTTTATTTCTAAAATAACATTAGACTATAAACTATCTTTTCCAAATGATAAACTTAAAGAATTTATTGTATAATATTTAATTTTATACCTTTATCACGATTTCCCATGTTATTTTTCAAACAGACGACGTAACCTCTACTTCAAAAGCTCGCCACCAGAGGACTCGTCAGCATCGTTCAGATATCAATAACACGGTGTAAGAAAAGCTCCAGGAAGTACGCCAATAATTTGCATATATCGCAATAAAAAAAATTAGTTAAATGCGGAATCGTTAGAAACATTTATAATTACAAGTAAAATTTACCCGTCCATTAATTTGTTTATAAAAAATAAAAAACCTATTACGCCGCGAGAAAGTTGAAAATATCGTTTTTCTCATAAAATATGCTTCTGATGGGGTCGTAAATATCGCGAATCGTTTGAAATTTAATTACCGATTCTATAAATATTTCTAATAGTTCGTGTTCCATATTCCAGCCGTTTCGACTGTTTCGCTGACCATGCAAGATCTTCCTTGCCGACGATCCGCAATAACAACAACGAAATAAAAACAAGTCCAGATTTATTTTCTCGTATTTTTCGTGTCCATCATTAGAGACCTATATACCAGAGATTAGTAGGGTAACGTCACGGGTTACAATGTAAGCGAGAAGTCGGGAGGGAAGCGATTCTCGTCGTCGCGGTTTCGATAAGCGAACAATCACTTAAGCGGGGTCGCGACTCTAAGGCGTTAACAAGTATAAACCGTAAGTAATCCTGACGAGAAGAAAGGCAAACGTGAGTGTTAGAAGAATTAAGCAAATGTTAATAGATGTAGCAAGGTTATCTTGTGCGGAACGATGTCCTTGGCAAAGTGTAGAGAGCAATGAATCCGGTACCCGGACAAGTAACTTGGAATAGGCGCGAGTTTAAATGAGTTTAATGATTTAAGTAGCTTTTACTCTGACACAGTTTATTCAATATAATTACAAGTATCAATAAGTAATTCGATACAGACTAACGTGAACGAGTTTACAGTTAAGCTGGCTGCTGGACAAGAGAGCTAGACCCGGTGCGGGCCATGTATTTATAACCCATGGGGTCGCGTGCGTTACAAATTTAATGTATAAATTATTATCTTAGTAAGGCGGGTAGGATTAATTAGGAGAATGGTAGTAAAGGAAAATTTGAGTGGGTGCGTTTGATGGCTTCTAGTAAGCAGGTCAACGGAAACGGTGGGAATTCGGTGTGGATGGTAAGGTAGTCATTTACGGGTAATGTAACGTAGAGTTCTTCTTTATCCAGGCTGATGTGCTGTGGCGGCGGTAGGTGTCAGTACGTTACAGTAGAGAGATTGCCGATGAGCATGGGGCGAAGCGTGCGGTGCCATACAACATTCATTCGTAAGCTACTGCCGCCTCGCGGATTTTCGCCCAAACTATACGCATCTAGCTCGAGTGGAGGATAGTAGTAGGCTAGTAGGGACGGTAGTACGATTGTCGCGATGGAGGATGGAGGGAGGGGAAATGAGAAACGGCGACTGGCGGCAACTCGAGCTTTCGCTGTTATATTCCAGCGGCCACAATGGTGAATTGTGGCACTTTCGTGTAATCACCTTCACTAAAGTTTTATTTATGTATTTTGAGCCGCTGAATCCAAAAAACTTGGGGGTTTTTGCCGTAGCATGTCCAATCAACTGTTATTAACGATGTTTATCAACAAATTGTCAGTTTAATATTTTTTCTTGATAAAGACTTTTTTAAGTTGGTTGGCACATTCTAAACACAAAACAATGCTGATATTATTGATTTAACGCATTTATCTCGAAAATTAAGCGTTTTAGTTTTGTTGTTCTAGCGTTTTGACAATTTATTGATGAAAATTGTTAATAACAATTAATTGGACATGCTACAGCAAAAACACCCAAGTTTTTTGGATTTAGCGGCTTAAAATACATTAAAAAACTGATGGAGCCGGACACATGAAAGTGCCACGAACCCCATTGTGGCCACCGCTGGACTATATTCCATGCTAGTCCAGTCAAATTAGCTTTTTAGGTATCATTAATTCCAATGTCCTTGGTTAAGGGTTTAAATTGTTCGGAAGAGTCTAGAATGGTAAAATCTAAAGATATTAACAGTGGATAGCGTGAGCTTCATAAACAATTAATAATTGAAGTCAGATTTCAGCACTTTCTTTTTCAATTTCGCTCTGTATCATGAAATATATTGATTTCAGAGGAAAAAGTTTTAATAAAAAGTTGTTCGTAATTAAATTTTGTATAAAAAAGTTAGCGAAGGCACATTTCTATCTATTATATTTTCTTTGCAAAATGCAAAAGAACGCTGAATTTCTGAAAATTGAAAATTGTTTATAACTTTTACAAAAATTAATATTTTTTAATCATATTTCCGAAAAATATAGTATTCAAGTATTAGAAATACCATATCAAATTTCAAATCTCTATTCATTATAGTTTTTTCTTAAACAATAGTTATATTTCGAATTTTTTTTTCACCGTACTGGCAAATCCAAAAAAATCAGTCAGTTTAGTGGCTCATGTTCATACACTATCTAGACTATCTAGAAGAGATATATATTTTAATAAACTTTTCGAGAAACGCAAAATTTTAATCAGGGACTGTCTGGGATGTAAATGTATTATTATTATTATTATTATAGATTTATTTTGTACTAGTCAAAAGTACATACATATCACAGTTACATTATGCTTCATCATATCACAGATTTGTCACATGACCTGACGATACCAAGTACAATTATATTCACGCTAATCTATATGTCAATACAGTATACAATACAATCACAAGGTACAATACTAGACGGCTTATCACATTTTCATTTTCTTTAATTTATTACATATGTATATTACCGCTTACATCTATCAGTCGACGACACTACCATCATCGCATTGATGAATGTGTCGATGTATTGCCGCTTTAAACCGATCAAGTGACGGAAAAGGTTCCTTAGATTACGAGGAAGCGAATTCCATAGCCGCGCCCCCTGTGCACTGCATGACTTGAGTCCAGTGTCAGTACGCGAAATGGGAACTACGAGTTCTTTGGGATCCTTAGAAGAGGTTCTTCCTAGGTTTCTCTCAAAAAGGGTAGCGAGGTACGGAGGATGTCCCATAATAAATGCTTTATAAAGCAGTGCAGCCGCAAAATACTCCCTTCTCGCCTCCACCAAGACCCAGCCTATCCTTTTCCTATATGGGGAGATGTGCTCGTGCCTATTAGCACCATAGATGTATCTCACACATGAGCTCTGCAATTTTTGAAGTCGGGTGTTGAGTTCACCTGATAGATCCAGGTTTACAACAGAACAGTAATCCAAATACGGGACAGCAAGAGCGATAGCCAGCTGCTTACGTACTGTCTCGGTGGTACAAAATCTGAAAGATTTGAGTCCATAAAGAGCTCTATTAAACTATCGGCTAATCGCATCCACCTGCGGTTTCCACGTTAATTTTGAATCCATTATAACACCGAGATTAGTTACAGCGTCAACAAATGGGACGAAAACACCATCCTCGATCTTAATGCCAGGCAACTGTAGACTTTGCACTTTATTAATGTTATAATCAGAACCGAAAATTATAGCTTTAGTTTTCCTAACATTGAGGCGAAGTGCATTCTCAGATGCCCATGCCGACACCGCACGCGCAACAGCCGACATGCGGTCCACACCCTTACTCAGATCGCCCCTTGTCACCTGGGTATAGGTTTGCAGGTCATCAGCATACAGCAAATGTTTGACACTGCCTGATAATTTTCCCTCGGGGCCTTTGAAATTAGCCAGATGATCACGAATATCATTAATGTAAAGGCTAAACAGAAGAGGTCCCAGGGCTGAGCCCTGTGGAACGCCAAGATAAGTAGTGAGACAATTTGAATTGCCATTCGAATTCGTAACCACACGTTGATCACGACCTATAATATACGATGCAATCCACAGAAGAACTGACCTAGAGAACCCCAATCTGATTAGTTTACGAAGAAGTTTCGAGGGTGAAATTGTATCGAACGCCTTGCTGAAATCAAACATCAGGAGGATGGTAAGCAGGTTCTTGCTGCTGGTGATACCAGCCCTAATGTCTTTGACAGACTCAGCAGTGCTGTCTGCGTGATATGATTCACCCGGAAGCACGTTTGATGGGGATCAAGTAATTTTTTAGACTCTACATACTCCGATATCTGCTCATGAACAATCTTTTCGAGAACCTTGGAAAGAAAACTCAATAAAGAAATTGAACGAAAGTCCGAAGCAGTTGATGGAATTGCGGTTTTTTTGAGAGTCACCAGATGTGCCCTTTTCCAGGCCTCAGGAAATATCCCGCAAGACAAAAAGGAGTTAAAAATAGAGACCAGGTGTTGACCCAAAACCGGAAGGGACTTTGCAATGATACTTTGGGGAATGCCATCTTCCCCTTTAGCCTGTGAAGTAAAGTGTGCAACAGCCAGGACCACGTCAGAAAAAGTGACTTCACGAAAAGTGAAACCATCATCACTGGCCGTTGCTGAGATATCATATAAGTCAATATCACACTCCGTTTGAAAAATGGAGATCCCAGCGAAATGAGTATTAAGTTCATCCGGCGAAAAACCGTGTAGCTCTTCCCTGGGCTCCGACAAAAGTCCAAGCTTTCGTAGCTCTCTCCAGATGTTATTATTATTATCCAACGCGTCAGATATTCTATTTTGGATAAAAGCCTCTCGCACTTCAATTGTGCGTTGTTCTGCTTGAGCAGCGAGGGACTGGAACTCCGACCATAGCCTGTCGTCACGGGTCCGCTGATATCGCCGCCTTACGGCTTGAAGTTGGTTGTAGAGATCGTTAAGTTCTGCGTTAACCCACGGTGAAGATCCCCTCTTTTTAGGTTTAAATTGCTTTAAAGGGGCAAGCCTGTCGATAACAGCCATGATGTTGTGGCTAAGAGATTCCAACTTGCTTTCGACAGTCTTGTCCGAGCAACTGATGGTCGACCAGTCACAAGCCCCGAAAAGAGACAGAAGTTCCTCTAGTCTGACGGCTTTGAAATTTCTATTATAGAAAGGGCTCAAGACAGGGGTTATCGACTTTGGGGCCGCAATTGTGACATTATGTCTGCTCGGAAAAGTCGCCATCATGTTGTTCGCATCAAGCACCAATTCATTGTCGTCAGTTAGGATCACGTCAATCCATGTGTGAGATTCCCCAACGTGGTGAGTCACCTCATGATTAACTAATTTGAGATTTAACTCTCAGGCAAAGTCTTTAATGAAATTTGCATCATGAGACGCCGACAGCATATTCGCATTCAAATCCCCTATGATTATTCGATGGTCATAATCTACCGCGTGTGATCTTAGCTTATCCATTAAATCAGAACTTTCCGTAAAAGAGATACCCGGTGGTCTGTAAATAACGGCAACAAAAATAGGAGGCATTTTACCCTTTTGCACCCTACACATAAGGTATTCAGGAATACCTGGTTTGCCTTCGTCTTGCGTCGTTGTGGATGAGCACAACAAAGTCGCCTTGTAACTATTATGTATAAAAAGCGCAACGCCTCCTCCCTGGGTATTCCTATCCTGTCGAAGAACCGAGTAGCCATCAATCTGGGCGAATACACTGTCGACGTTTGACCACTCCTAAGAGATGGTAAATGGGACGAGCAGTCACCAGAAATTGGCGCAACATCTCCATATGCTTGTTTAGGGATGTTGCATTTAAAAATCCCGTTCTCAACCTCTCGCGTTCAGTCTCTTTTGCCTTCTCCCCGCTTAGTCAAACCTCACTATGAGGTTTTCTGTGTATATAAAATGCTTAATTAATTTTTTATGTAGGGGACAATATTTTAGTCTGATTTCAATCAAACAAAATGCATTGCAAAGCGCCGATTTTTATCTTACTTCTGTATACAGAATCGTTTTTCTACGAGCATTAGGAACTAAGATACATTTTTTTTATAATAAGCCAATGCTCCGTACATAAATGAGATATTGCTAATTTTCAAATTCACTGGTACAGTTGAAAACTTATACCTTTCAGATAACTACCACGCGAAACTCTAAACTCAACTTTTAACTGCAAATCGTAATCAGTAACAGTTTTATTTTGAAAGAAAAATTGTCGGATATTTTCATTCCACAAGGCTATATTTTACTATCTTTGGATGTTACTTCGTTATTTACTAACGTTCCTGTTGATCTAGTTTTGAAAAGTATAGGCAGATAGTTTCATTCTATTCATTCGGTGTCTAAAATTCCGTTTACAGTCATTGTTGACACTATTCAAGTTCTGTTTGAACATACTTATTTCCAGTTTCATAAAGTCATTTACAAACAAATGTTTGGTATTCCGATGAGCTCACCTATTTCACCTTTGTTTGCGGATATCGTTATGGATGATTTAGAAACTTAGTGTCTTAAAATGTTAAATGATAATTATGGATGTGTACTTTTGTTTTATTTTAGATACGTAGATGACATTATTTTATGCTTTAAAGAGGAACAACTTAGTATAGTTTTGGAGATTTTTAAAAGTTATAATAGTCATTTGCAATTTACACACGAAGTAGAAACTAACAATAATATTTCTTTTCTCAATGTTACTTTATCTATAAATAATAATTACATTATTACAGATTGGTTTCAAAAACCTACAAATTCAGGTAGAGTTTTAAATTATCATTGTAATAATACTATACAGCTCAAACGTAACATTGTTTGTAATTTAGTTGATAGAGCTTTGCTACTATCTCATGAATCTTTTCATGCAGACAATATTTCCATCGTTATAAAAATATGTTACATTAATAATGATTATCCAATTTGGTTTATTGATTCTTGCGTTCGATATCGCTTTGGAAAAATCAACTATTCAAACAATAACCTAAAAAATATACGCGCAAAACCAACACAAATAGTTTCGTTACCATTTCATGAAAGGTTTTTCTATTCTTGTAAACATACATTCAACAAATTTGGTTTACATTGTGTTCCGTTAATGACACATAAATTAAATGGTATTGTGAAGTTAGGTAAGGATGTTTTATAGATAAATGGAGTGAAACTAATGTGATATATCAATTTTAATGTAATAGTTGTTCGGCTGCCTATATTGGTCAAACAAAAAGAAATGAACACAAAAAAACTTCGATCGACAAAATATTACCGATTCCGACACACTTGAGAAATAATCCTTCACACTCTTTTGATTTTGATAATGTTATAATTTTAGATCGCGAGTACAATAGGTATAAAAGAATGATTTCAGAGAGCTTTTTTATTAATATAAATGTAAACACTATAAATAAACAAGAAGATTTTCAATTAATGAGTAAGCAATACAGTATTTTCAATAGAATTTTCAAAAATAATCATTTATATAATTTAAAATTTTTTTAATTACTTTATTTTACATTTTTAGCGTTATTAATTAATTAATTAAATAATATTAATTTATTAATTTGTTAGTAATTATCTTTACAATTAAAAATTTATAAATTGAACTTATCATAAAGTTATATTAATCTCTCATTTTAATCTCACCTATAATTATATACAATTATTTATGTTCTATTAAATTTCTTGGTGTATATATTTATATATTTATAACGTTTGTTTGCTCATTATTGAATGTTTTCAAACAGGTAGATAACCACATTTCCGTCATTATACGTTTTTGAGAGTTTATTATGTTACACTGTTATCTAAGCTTATTTAGTGCATGATTTGTATGTATTAGTAAGTCGTATTAGTGCGTGACTTGCTTGCATTAGTAACAGCTGTCACATATGTACGTACGGCACAATATGTAGCATTTGACTGTGATTCGAGGAATTTTTCCTCTTAATAATTAATCAAAAATTCTGTCGCCGTTAAATTATTGGTACTCATTTAGTTTATGTTTTCATGACTGTATCTTTATTATAATTAATTTATGTAATTATATTTATAATTTTTTTTAGTTAATAAGGATATGAAGAGGTTGGAAACCAAACCAACGAAACATCGTCAGGCAATTGTTGTGTTTTATATATTATTCTTCATGGGTTGACTCTCTCACCTTTGTTTTACCTTAATTATTGTTTTAACATGGAGAGCAAGAAACAGAATTTTTGCTAGATGTGTCATGATCGAATTCAGCACGCCTTT
The DNA here is from genome assembly GCA_020010945.3 of Muscidifurax raptorellus. Lineage (NCBI taxonomy): Eukaryota > Metazoa > Arthropoda > Insecta > Hymenoptera > Pteromalidae > Muscidifurax > Muscidifurax raptorellus. The sequence goes on from CM052081.1 coordinate 18,628,337, forward strand.
TTAAGACGGCATCAGGAATCTCTCTACTAATCTCTGTATATATCATGGAGGAAGAGAGAAAGAGAAGCAACTCCATAGGCCACGGCAAGCAAAAGCGGGTCGCAGTTTTCGCCAGAGATCAAGCCGTAACTTTACTGGTTATAGCTCCATTCGACGGGCGGAAGACAGAAGCTTCCCTATTTTTCTGTTATCGACTCCCGCAATTCGCTGGGATAATAGTTTTGCATGTGCGGCTATTGCTAGGAATGTTAGAAACAATTAACATTGATAAATAATTGAATGTAAATTATAAATAAACAAATTATAAAAATTGTGTATGATGGCTATTTTATAAAATGAGTAGTATAGAAGCTGGTATGGAGAGACTGGGCGTCGCCTAGAGTGACGTCACACTTGGGACATTTTGGAAATTTTTTTCCAAAATAAAATATCTCCTTCCAGTATTGACCAAATTGGACAATTTTTGTTTGTTTTGCAGGTTATACTCTACCGAATACGAGAAAAATATAGGGATTAAATTAGCAATTGTCGCTGGCCCAGAAAAAATCGTAATATACGCAATTTTTTGAAAATTCGACATTTTCGGCTTGCAGATGCGAGATATTGCTTACATATTCAGAATATGATTGAATTACCAATATATATATATATATATATATATATATAATATATTGGTAATTCAATATATATATATATATATATATATATCTGAAACATGGCCGCAACTAAAGCCCGAGTGCTATTAGTGTATGTCTCGGTGTGCCGTAAGCTCGATCGACGCGCCGCCACCTCTGAACCCCTTTAGCGCGCTGCCGCGGGATAAATTCGTGTTCAAACTCGCCGATTTTCGAAAGACTCTGTTGGCGGCCTTTCTTCTCCGCGGCTTCCGACTCTGAAGTTTACTCGCGCTATCGTGGTCTATAGCGCTTTGTCCGTTAAAAGACAGAAATGCACGCACTCCGCCGTTTCTGAAAAATGTCGTATCCGCGGGTCATCTCTGAATTTACGAAACACAACGTATCGATAGCACTCCCGTAAACGGCATGAGATTTCACTCGCGAATTTTATTCACAGACAAAAAGACACTCGCACTTACTCTGATTCAGCAGAAAGACTCTTTCTCTTTCTCTCTAGTCCTCTGGACTCCGGACACAGCAAAAAACACGAAAGAAATGTTCTCAGACAAAGAGCTCTTAAGTCAGCCCTACGCAGTGGAAGCGTGCTGGGCTCATAACCTGTTGGATAAGATTTTTCTGAAGTCTGAGGTCACGTACAAATAACCACACTTTCACTTTATTAATTAATTTTCTTTCTTTATTACTCTGAATTATCTATAACGCTCTGATATTACAATATAAGAATAACTGGTATTAATGAAACAAGATTAACCCGTGCGCTCGGTACGGAGTCTCTTTCGAGATTAAACCTAGATAAATGAAGGCTCCATGGCTCTCTCTGAGATTTTTCAATAGGGTATTGAAAAATCTCACGTGAGATCTCAGGTGAGATTTCAGGTGAGATTTCAGGTGAAATCTCACGCCAAAATCTCATCTAACCAATTTTTTGTTCTTTAGGCGTTTCAAACCATTCTTAGTCGATTGGTCGCTTTTTTTGTAAAATTCGGACTCAGAAAATTTATCACAAATTTTGACTTAAAAATTAAGTCCAATTTTTCAAAAATTTTCTAAGTTTGAATTTTTTAAAAATATCGACTACGAATGGTTTAAAACGCGTAAAGAACAAAAAATTGGTTAGATGAGACTTTGGCGTGAGATTTCACCTGAGATCTAACCTGAGATCTCACGTGAGATTTTTCAATAGGGTAGGGTAAATGATCGTTTACGATTGCAAAAATTTGTTCAATGTAAGGGTCAATTTTTGATAAATTTTTGTATTTATTATTTTTAGACTTCACGACAGGAAACTTTTTGTTCAACAAATTATTCCATCTTTTCTTTGAAAACGAGGATAACGAGGAATTTTTTTCAGACATTGAGAGGACTGATACAACGTGGTATAGTGCTTTAACTATAATCATCTAATACCAGAGCAAAGGATATCATTATTGGAAATTATAATGTTAGCAGATCAACATAGAACAGCTTTAGAGAGCAATCGAATTGAGCAAAGTGTAGGTTATTGTTTTTTAATTAATTTCATGTCTGTTACTGGACTATATCATATTTATATAAAGTTTAATCTTTAATTCTGAATATTCATTAATCTAATATTTCTTTTGCAGGTTATGCTTTTACATCACAGACTGTACCCACTTCGTTTAATTTTGGTGGCACGCCTTTAGGCCGATAAAAATATAAACGTTTTTTACTTCTGTAAATAAAAAAACTGTATAATAAGCGAATCGAACACTCGTAGCATGCGAATGCAACATGACCACCTCCAAAACAATTATGCATTTCCTACACCACAATATACCGAAAACGGAACAATTATAAAAACACTTTAACTTAGGTTGAAATATTATTTTAATCAGTTTCATTTTTTTGTTAAGATAAATAACTTTATATTTTAAATGCCTTGCATTAGGTACTTATATGCAGCACCATGTGCAGCACGCTTTTGTTGTAAGTACCACCTTAATTCTGCCGCGCATGCGCAACGCGCAAATAATTGGCTTAGAAATACTATTACGGTTTTTTATATATAAATTACCGAATATTTATAATAATTGACACGTGGGCAAATTAAATTAGCTAAAGGGCAATTTTTCTAAGCTTAGTAGATTATAATAAACCCATTTTTTTAAGAGGTATGGGTATTTGAAATGCATAAAAATGGAAAATCATATTTCGATTTTTCCTGGGAAAACGAAAAAGGGGCTTATATATAAATGAAAGTAGATCGAAAGGGCTAATTAAGATCTATCAGATATGATTTTTTTATTTCGAAATTCCAAACTTTGCAGGCCGAAACGTGCCCGGTGGGATTTCACGGAGCTTAGCAAACTGCTTGAACGAGATATGCAGTTGCAGGCTGAGTGCAATCGTATCTTCGATTCCTTCCTATAACTCACAATCAGTTCAAAAAGAATCGATACCCAAGAATCGTTCACTAAAAATAATTGACACAATAATCGATTCTTAATTAATCGAGTAGAATCGCCCATCACTACTCGATGCCCATCGCTGTGGCGCCTACTTCACGGAGCTCCAAAGGTAGTTTGGCTTTTAGTTTGTCAACATTTATCCATGGATTTATAATTCTATTTAAAAATGTATATTTTATAAGGAATAAGGATTTAGTTTGAATTAGATATATGATTGTCGTTATATTTATGTTAATGTGTATAAAGACATCCGCAAAAACGTATCAAATTTTATAAATTATTTTAAAGTCCCAGTCAATTATATTTGGTACTTTTAAGATGGTTAATGGTTATTAGGTAATGTGTATAATTTTAAAATAATAAATAAAATGAAGATGGATTTTGATCCACATTTTGTTATAAATGTACTTAAAATATCACAAACTGTCCCAAAAATCTCAAATTTCTTTTATTTGGAACATTATCATAGGCATATTCAATAACATTTTTGTAAATATTTTTGTATACAGCACCCTATTGAAAAATCTCATCTCAGATCTCAGGTGAGATCTCATGACAAAATCTAACCTGAATAATTTTTTGCTTATCATGGGTTATAAGCCCTTCTTTACTGATTGAGAACATTTTTTTTTTAAATTTGAGGAAATTCGGACTTAGAACAAAATATAGTCATAAAAAAAATGTCCAAATTTCCCAAAATTTTCTGTTTAAATTTTTCAAAAAATGTTTAATCAACAAAAAAGGGCTTATAACCTATGATAAGCAAACAATTGATCAGATGAGATGTTAACGTAAGATCTCAACCTGAGATCTCAGATAAGATTTTTCAATAGGGCATAAATAAAAGTAATGTTTGCATTTCAGTCTATTTTTAGACAGTTTTGGCATAATTAGTTTTAGTATACTTAGAAACAGTTGTGGCGTGTTTTACATTTCAATATGATTATTCACACCATGATTCTACTATATGTCGACTATAAGGATAGCTTTTTAGCCCAATTCTTCTACTGACGTAAATATTCCAGAAAATCACTTAGTCACATAAATAAAATCTCAAAGCACTTTATTTTTTCTTACAGTCATCTAAAGCTTCTATTCACTTAAAATTATAAAACACTTTGTACCAATAATGATGGAGTTTAATTTATGCAAATTTTGCATCTTGATAATAATAGAGATTTTCAAACCTCCTCCTACTTTACTGTAGTTGCTTCTAGGTGATAATCGTAGAAGCACTATATATATATATATATATACATACCCTGCAAACATTTGTAGCCGAGCGTGCGCAAAGTCCTATACTACATACATGGGGATAGTGCGCGTGGACAGCAATTTGCAGGCCGTTTGCCCCGAAATGTTTATAGGATATATATATATATATATATATGAGATTATTATATAGACATTCCATGTCAACATGTGGCTAAAGTTTTGAAATCTCGGACAAAATCTTTTTCCTATTGCATTATACTTCCAAAAGAGCACAAAAAATATTTCAGACCTCAAGATGCCTTTGTTGAAAAGTTATAGCCATATACAAATTTGAGATTTAAAATTTGTTAACTTTTATCGCCAGCTTAGATCATTTCTTTAGGCATGATAGAAGCACTATAGGTATACACACCAACAGTGGGCTCAGAAAAACTTCAACATGGCCGCTGGTGCCCTTCCCTAGATAAATTACTAAAACCTATAAATATATGTTTGGGTGCTGCAAGGGTGTCGCAGTCTGTTACAAAAATGCCTATTGCGCCAGAGTGGATGTAGTGTAGCAGAGAGTATGGAGTACAACCCTATTGAAAAATCTCACGTAAGATCTCAAGTGAGATTTTTCAATAGGGAAGTCTGTTGACTTCTTTACTTACACTTTCTGCTGGATAAAATTGTCTTTCTTTATAATAAAAACTCAAAATTCAAAATTCAAAATTCAAAATTCAAAAAAATTCAAACTTAGAAAATTTATCAAATTTATCAAAATGAGATTTTGGCGTGAGATTTCACCTGAGATCTCAAGTGAGATTTTTCAATAGGGAAGTCTGTTGACTTGTTTACTTACACTTTCTGCTGGATAAAATTGTCTTTCTTTATAATCAAAACTCAAAATTCAAAATTCAAAAAAATTCAAACTTAGAAAATTTATCACAAATTTTGACTTAAAAAATTAAGTCCGATTTTCCATAAATTTTCTAAGTTTAAATTTTTCAAAAAAAAAACACCAATTGACTACGAATGGTTTAAAACGCGTAAAGAACAAAAAATTGGTTAGATGAGATTTTGGCGTGAGATTTCACCTGAGGTCTCACCTAAGATCTCACGTGAGATTTTTCAATAGGGCGATGAACCGGTACATTCGGTAATATGTGTTGAAAATATTCCGGTAAAATGCGAAGTAGACGTAGGTTTTTCCATTACCGATTTCGACGCGTTTGCTCGACGAGTTAATAAATTTTAAAGCCTTGCCATTATAAAGGCTCCTCGATTTTTAGAACGTGCACGAGGAATAAATTGTACCGCGAGGAATCATAAACGCTCGAATAGACGTTCAGGGAAAAAACGAAATCCTAGAATTGTTCGCGTTACCAAGCGCGGGCACGATAATAATACGCCTATAATCGGACGCAGGCTTCGCGCACTAAATCTGCTTGATACGTTCCTAGAAAAAGAGGTTTCGGTAAATTCGTCGAATCTGAACAATATTTGGAGATTTCGTAGTGTGAATTGTTAGTTAAAACAGTATTTCGAGACAGGTCGTAAACATCACATTTTATTGCTTTCACGTTTTTGAATCGACCTCTTGAAAATCTCTCCCGCTGCTCTCGTTCGACTTTCCCCCTACGTTACAAGCATGAAACCGCCAGTCGTCTCCTCTTCTTACGTAAAAGAAAAACGCTCGATATCTTATTTGCTTTTTCTCCGAATTATTTTTATATAGATTCGCGCCAGCTCACACTGTTCTTAATGTGTCTCCTCTTGTTTGCCATTTTTTTATATACGCACTGTGTTCTCGCCGCAACGACTGAATTTAAAGAGGCTATCAAAAAAATAACTTGTTGACTGTTCTTCACGTGTCTTTTTATAATTCGGGTGTGCTGATAGTTGCATTTGAATGACAAATGTCATCATTTTTACGTATGGGCACTGCCTATGTTTTGGCGGCATTTTCTTACAAACTTCTATTTCTACTGATCTGGTCCCGGTGGGAGTGTATGGCTTTCCCCTCTTCCTTTCAGTTCGGCTGCTGCGATGGCCGAGCTCGTGTATGTATGTATGTGTGTGTGTGAAAAAAATGTAAAGATATACTTCGTTTGTAATTGTAATTAGGCGCGTAATGGAATCGGAGATTACATTACCTATCAATACATCGAGGTATGGTATTACAAAATTTTTTTATATTACATATTTACATTCCTAAGTTACTAAAATTGCTAAAGTAGCGTACATACGTGAGTACTTTTCCATAAATCTTTTAAATATGTTTATAAAATAATAATTTTTTTCGATAATAGTAGTAAAAAATATTTACATTTATATGTGGAAGAAATTTATGAGATTTGGTCCAGATATGATGGATGTTGGAGATAATCACTGGTATTTAGATGATTTTCAATATGATTGTGTATAAAACCTGGACATCATTTATAGCAATTTAAGAGATTTTTGGCAAATATAACGTATACCTAGCTGCTTCTTCTAAACAATTATTCCATGCTTGATAGTTACTAATACACGGAGAAAAAAATCAGTAGCGATTATTGAAGTCAGTTCAGTAACGCCTGTTCAGTAAGAGCTATTGTAGAGTTCAGTTGCAACTACCTAACTATTCAGTAAGTAGAAAATTTCACGTGCAGGAGTGACTGGCTTGGTATTGTTAATACATCTATTATTATATTAAGGAGCTAACGGTTTGTCCTGTGTCGTGTGTCGTGTATCGCGCAACTTAAATAAGTTAACCTGACGTCCCCTGCAATGGGACTTACATTTTGGGCCTTACATTTTGCGGCCTTATATTTTTTTGACACTTATATTTTAAGCCTTATATTTTTTGGGCATTACATTTTTGGACCTTAAATTTTTAAGCCTTACATTTTTGGGCCTTATGTTTGTTTGACACTTATATTTTAAGCCTTATATTTTTTGGGCCTTATATTGTTTGGATCTTATATTTTTCACAATTATATAAGCCTTATATTTTTGGGCCTTATATTTTTTGATACTTATATTTTGGACTTTGTATTTTTGGGGGGCTTTTAATTTTGGGCTTTATATTTTTAGAGAAACCAATGTAAACAAACCTACAATTTCGGTGCTAAAAAGAAAATGCTATCTTTAGTTAAAAATTGCCGATAATTTATCTCCTACTTAGTGGATTGTAATCAACTAGAGGTCATTTTTATTCTTCTTAGGATATTGGAGAAAAGTCAATTTTTATTTATAAATTAATTAAAAAATAAATATAAATTAATATATAAATTATTATTTGAATTAATAAAAGGATCGAGCATTAACAAATTTTGGGCCGTATTTTCTTAGGCCTTATAATGTGGGCCTTACATTAATTTGGCACTTATAATTTTTGACCCCTATATTTTTTGGAACTTATAAGAATTTTTGAGATTTAAATTGTATTGAATATTTAGAATGTATGGAATCAATCTATCTTCAACATTTGGGTGTCACTTGCTTATTATCTTCAAAACTATAGAAAACTGATTTTGATTCTTTTATGTCTACTACTATCGAAAATAAGTAGTATCAGGTTAGTAAATTTTGCCGTATTGGTTTCCAAGATCTTGAACTTTTGGATATTACTTGCTTATAATATTCACTACTATCAAAAACTGATCTTTAAAACAGAGTATTGGTTAGTCAATTTCACCGTGCTGGACAAATAAAGCGTTTCGTCCCAGATCTGTTTATTTGGACTCTTCAGTAAGAATTTCATTTTAACACAGATCCTGTCTTAGACGATTATTGGCTGTAAATATTTGCTTCTTCAAGTTATTTAAATTACAGTGTATTTGATTGCTGCCGCAAGTGTTTCGACTTACAGCGCATTTTATAAGATTTTATACGTTTTTTGTAAGTTATGCGTTACAAAATTTCGTGATAAACAATATTTTTTGTATAAAGACTTTTTGATTTACTATTTTCATTATTATAAATTATTGGGTTATTGGGTTATAAATTATTAAATTCTCTTTAAGCTTGATCCTTAAATTTTTTTTTGAAATTACCCTTGAAAGTGCTACATATAATTGACAGTGGCTAAAAACTGGATTTGGTAAGTATAATCCAACTTTATTAAAAGTTTGACCTTGACACTTATTAGTCGTCATTGCATATGCTAATCTTAGTGGAAATTGTCGTCTTTTCATTTCAAAAGGTATTTCGTCTTTGGAGCACGTTAGATCTATACGTGGTATTAAAACAGTACTTCCTGTTCTATAACCACTAACTATTTCAGCACTAATACAAAAATTCGTTAATTTTCGTACTATTAATCGAGTACCGTTACAAAGACCATCATTCAAATTAATATTACGAAAAAGAATCACAACAGCACCTATTTTTAATTGTAGCTTATGAGGCGATAAGCGATTCGGCGTCAGAGAGTTTAAAAATTCTACTGGAAATAATTCTACTAAATTATTGTTATCTTCATTTGTACTTGAGTCTACACTAATTTACTCTTTCATATCGCCTTCAATTTTATGTAATATTTCATTGTTAATATTGTGTACATCTAAATTTTTTGGTGCTAGAATAACTTTTTTGTGAATCTCTTCATTATTGATATTTAAATTTTCCCCAAATATTTCTGTAATTATATCGTGGCTTGATAATAATTCGTGTGGAATTTCTAGTTTCAAAACTACTTAAATATTTGCCTTCTCCAATATTTAAAAGCCATTTCTTGATTTCAATCTCATTTTTACATACTCGTCAATTATCTTTTAAAGACATATGCTGAAAATTAGGCCATATATTACTATTTTTTTACACAATTTTCACTTATTGTAGTTCTATTACCATGTTTAACTACTGGCAAGGTTTGCCTAAAATCACCTGAAATAATCATTACTTTATTTAAAAAAACGATATTATTTTTACTTAAATTCCTAAATAATCTGCCCATTTCTTCAAATGCATGTTTTGATGTCATTGTTATTTCATCCCATATAATAACTTGAACATTTTTGAGTTTTTTGGCATATTCTGAATTAGCTCTTATATTGCAAGTCATTTTGTCAGTAACATTTAATGGCAATTTAAAAGTTACATGAGAAGTTTTCCCATTAATTAATAAATTTGCTGCTATTCTACTATATAACTTTTTCCACTACCTCTAGGCCCGACAATGAAAAAACATTTTTTATTTTTACTATTGTTGTCATTTATACTTAGTAATATTGCATAAAAAATTTCGCGCCGTTTATTAGATAAAGATGTTAAGTTAAATACTTTGTTTGCTCAAAATTATCTGCTTCAACTTTCCCAAACATTTCATTGTCTTGTTGATTAATATTAGTTTTAGGTAAATTAAAATCTTGCAAGGAAAATCTGTTTGTAGATATAACAGCATCAATTTTTTTTAATGCCATAATATCACCAACGTCTTTTAAAATAATTAGATGATAGAAATAATCTTTATATTTGTCTTATGATTCTTATGCATTAACTAGATTATGGAAAATGCAAATGTAGGCAAACAGATTACACAATGCTATCGGAAATTGGATTTGAATAGCTTCTTCTAGACATTTATCCCATTCATCGTCTGTTTTTATTAATTTTCTAGCTGATGCTGCATTTCAGTACATTGGATATATAACATTTTCAAGTCCTTAAGTCCTCAAACGATTGAGCTCCTTTAGCATGTAATAATAATAATCTTAAATAAAATCGTTCCTTATCTTTAGGATTAACAAAGTAAATTCCACATAAAACTAGTTTCCAATTTCTTTTTTGAATAGTCCATTTCTTTAATGTTTCATTAAAAACATAAAAATTTGGTATTTCTGGATATAAATACTTTCTTGCTTCTGGATCCCTTGCATTTAGTTCAAACCATGCAGTTAATGTTGTATTTAAATCTTTATTAATCAATTCTTTTTCTGACCCTTCTTTGAAATATACAAATTGCTCATTTTCTAAGTGAACTGCTAATCTATACAATATTACGTGAGATAGAACATACATAGGAAATTTAAAAAGACGATACATCACTTGTGGTGGACTTACGTACCTTATATTTAAAAATTGTTTTATTTCATTATAATCGAAATTTTTATTTTCTTTTTCATTTTGATTATCAGTCATTTTAATAAATGCACAGTCATGGCCTTTATAACAATATTTAAATAAATATTTCACACACTGAACTGTTGAACAAACTTCTACATTAATATTACAGTTGTATTTTAATAACAGGTAAGGATTATATGGAACTACAAACCGTTTATCTGCTAGTTTAGTTTAAGTAAAAAAAATGTTTGACTATCATTTCGTCGTCAATAATTGGGATAGCCATTACTATTAAAATTAGTTATTTCATTAAAAGATATTGGAAATTTTTTAGTACATTTTTCAGTCTTACTGTCCATACAAGGTGATTTTATATTCAATTTACCACAGGGTCCATGTATCATGAATTGTTTTACAATGTTATATAATCTTGGATGTCTTACTTTGTCAGGTATTTCAGCACTAAGAATTGTATCGATGTAATCTTTATTCATCATTTTCTCATTTTCTTCAGTAAATAATAACATATGCATATGAGGTAATCTCCTTTTTTGAAATTCAATTACGTACGTATATCCAATACATTTCCCAAGAATTCCTTTTTCATTTACGTCTTCTAAAAATATCTTAACTTTTTCATTAAATACTCTTGCTACAATATCTGGTCTATCAATTGCTGATTGAAATTCTTTTAAATTTTCTGAAATTTCTTTCCATTTCGGATTGCACGTCATTCTGATAAAAAAATGTGGTTTACCATATTTTTGAACTGTTGTCATTGATTAAAAAAAATTTTGTTTTAACGATCGAGGGCTTCCATGAAATGAAGATGGTAATATTATCATTTTCCCGATTCTCAAATTTACATCATCTTTTTTTCTTTGTATATAGTCCATAACACCTTTGTATAAGTCTGTTCTTAACAAATTTTGATTTTTTCTTAGATAATATAATCGTGATCCTTCAACTTTAACCCACGCATCGACAATGACCTGTTGTGACAATTCACCTAACATTATAAATGGATTAAAATCATTTCTAATACTAAATTTGTAATTATAAAATTGTAGGATTGAAATATTATTACTATTAACTTCTTTAATATTAGGCATCGAACCAAAACCACCATTTGGAAATATAAGAGGATAAGTCATAGGATCAACATGTTTACTTATATAAGATAAGCTTATGGGCTTATCATTTTTAGAGTAAATACATATGTCTCGATCTTCTGGAGGTTGACCTTTATCACCAACAAATATAACGGCTACTTCACTGCACCTAGCTTCGTTATAAATATTTTTATTAAGATAAGAATTTCGTGTGATAAACATTTCGTATAATAAACATTCTGATCTCATTACAATTATTTTCTGTTTCATTTTGTCGTGATTGATTTTGCGCTTTTCTACTTCATGCATCATAAGAAATGGCATAAATATTAATTTGTCGAAATAAATTATCTAATTCTTTTAATAAATTTAATGAACAAAAAATGTTGTTATGAAGTCGAGTTTGCGTTGCTATTTCATTATCAAGAATATACAATTGACCATATCTTCTTGCTTCATTTTCATCAGGATGTAAAGAATAAACATTATGATAAATTTGCCCGCTGATACGAATAACCCGTGGTCCTCGGTCGAATAAAGCATCAAATTTTTTTTGCAAAACTATCGAGAGAGCCAGTGCATCATTATATAATCTTATATGTTTTCTGGAGTGTTTACTTTCAATTGTATTTTTGGTGCTTAATTCTTCTAAACGTTCTGGATAAGTAATATTATCAAATAAGCGTACTTTTCCTTTGCTGCAACAATCCTGAAATTTGTTATCAGCAGTTACTTCAAACTTAAAATGTTTGGCCTGACAAAATGCACATATCTTATTCATATTTCCTAAATAATTTTCAGTAATATCGTTTTCAATAAAATTAGAATTATAAATAGTAGCAATACTCAAAGTTTGTTTTCATAAACTCCCATTTAATTGTCTTTTTATATTTATATGACTTTTTTCATCTTCACTGCAAGCCTGTTTTATCTCTTTTTGTTTCAAAGCTTTTATGTTTTTAGCGTTTTCAATTCCTATTTTGGTCAATGTTTTGTCAAAAATTTCAACACAAACAAATTATACTCGATATAATAACAATATTCAATAATTTTATTAAAAAAATATTATTTAGATACATTACTAATACATTTATGAGCTGTTGAAGGATATTGTTTGCATTTAGCCTGTACAAGTTAACGAAGTTACGCATTCCATGAGAGAACGCGTAACTTGGTTAATTTTGGCAGGCTGAATACAAACATTTTCCTCTGACCAATCAAAAATCCATTATTATTATTATTATTATTGGTCTGGGTGGACCATTGGGTCCTGATGCCTAGGCTTACGCCCTTTGCATCCCCGGTAGTTAAATAGTGGTTGTACCAGACTAGTTTTGTCGTTTGAGGATCAGCATATCAGGTGGTATGCACCATTCCTGTATTACTTATTCCTCAGGGTAAGAGGTGTCAGGTGGTATGCCCCATTCCTGTGTATCTTATTCCGTTAGTGACTTGTACAGGTGTATCACCGTCCTAACGGTCAGTGCCTGGATCGCTATTGGTTCGCACGTCGTCGTCCCCAACGCCCTATGTCTCTTTTCGGCTAAGGCTAAGCAGTGGCATAATACATGTATACTGCTTTCCTCGTTTTGGTTACACCACCTGCATACTGGTGAGTTCTCTCGACCTATAGTGTGCTGGTGGTATCCCAGCGTCCCGTGTCCGGTAATTAGCTGAGTGAAGATCTTTGCCTCTGCCCTGGTCAGATCTCGCATCTCTGACGCCCAGTCCTCTCTGATGCGTGATCTTATCAGTGCTTTGGCTTGTCTACACCCGTTGCTTTCGCACCATTCTTTTAGGTGTCGCTCTCTCAGCCAGTCGTGCACCGCCTCTTTGACGGTACACGCCTGAATGCCAAGGGCGGGTTCCGGTCCAAGTAAGTCTTGTCCCGCTGCTATTCCGGCTAGTTCGTCCGCAATCTCGTTTCCCCTGATTCCATGGTGTCCGAGAATCCAGTAGAGGGTGAGTCTGCGTACTTTCCCACCGAGTCTGTTTAAAGCCGTTATGCAGTCCCACACCAGTCTGGAGGAGGTGCTAGAGCCACCTAGCGCTGCTAGGGCGGCTCTGCTGTCCGTACAGATATTGATGCAGTCCTGTCTTTTTTCCTCGAGCGCGAGTTGTGCACAGAGTAGGATAGCTGTTACTTCCGCCTGGAAGACGGTGGCGTGCCTTCCGAGCGGTGTTATAAGCCTTTTTCCGGGCCTTCTCCGGAAGACTCCAGCTCCCGCCCTGCCTTTCTTTCTGGCTCCATCTGTGTACCAGGTTTCACCTGCAGATGGACCAGGGCCGTGTTCGCTCCAGTCTTCCCTTGATGGGATTTGGATGTGATATCCTTTCTCGAAGTTATATCTACGTACTGTCTTGTCCAGTCTCATTGACAATACAGCATAGTCTTTTCCTTTGATCTGTTCTTTTGTGTGTTCCCCTTTTTCTCTCCACACTCCATGATTTTTCAGACGGTGTGCTGCTATAAAGGCTGCCGCCTGGATTGTTCTGTGAAAGGGCTCAACGTCAGTGATGGCTCCAAGGGCTGCCGTTGGAGTGGTTCTCACAGCCCCTGTTGCCGCCCTTAGGATCCACCCCCTGAGCGTTTCGAGTTTCTTTTGTACTGTCTTCAGATCTGTCCTTTTCCACCACACTGTAGCCGCGTAGGTCAGTCTTGGTTTCAGGATACAATTGTATATCCACAGGACTGTTTTGTAGCTCAAGCCCCAGCTCTGCCCAATGGCTCTTCTACACATCCAGAAGGCTGATGTGAATTTCTTGTACTGTTGGTCTATTTGAGGCTTCCAGTACAGTTTTTTGTCTAAAATTACGCCTAGGTATTTTGCTTGCTCCTTAATTTGTATTTCCTGTCCTCGCATCATTAGCGTTCGTGCCGGTCCTATCTTGTACTTTCTGGTGAAGACAACAACCTCCGTTTTCCGGGGATTGATAGATAGGCCTTTATCCTCGCACCATTTACTTAGGTGCCTCATTGTCGACTCGGTGATGTCCAGTAGGGTGTTCAGATGTTTGCCTCTGGTGATTATAAGTATATCGTCTGCGTAGCCGACCGCTGATACTCCCAGGTTGGTCAGCATCCTTAGTGCTCCATCAATCACCATGCCCCACTGAGTTGGGGAAAGAACCCCTTCTTGTGGGCATCCGTTGCTGACGGAGCCTTTGACAGTGGTGTTACCTCTTGTAACTGTCAGTTTCCGGTTGCTTAGCATGTTCGTAATCCACTTAATTAGCGAATCATTCCCTTATCCTTGGCTGTTTTGCAGATACTATCTGTGGTCGTGTTGTTAAAAGCCCCTTCCGCATCGAGAAAGGCTCCCACGGCGTATCCTCCGCTTTCAATCTGTTCTTCGATGAGCGAGACAGCTACGTGCAGGGCTGTTTCTGTTGATCTTCCTTCTCTATATGCATGTTGTTCGTTGCACAATGGGTTGTTCTTCAAGATATGGTCTTTTATATACCTATCCACCAGCCGCTCAAGCGTTTTGAGCATGAATGACGTCAGACAGATAGGTCTGAAATCCTTAGCGGTGTTATAGCTTCCTTTGCCGGCTTTCGGGATGAAAACCACCTTAGCTGTCCTCCAGCATTTTGGCGTGTAACCGGCTGCAATGCTGGCCCGTGTAAGTCGTACCATAGGTCCGATGATTATGTCGACTCCTTCTTTGAGTAGGATCGGGAGGATTCCATCCACTCCCGGTGATTTGTAGGAATCAAAGGAGCTGATGGCCCACCTCAGTTTTGCCGGCGAGACAATCAGATTAGCAAGTTCCCTGCAGCCACTGATGTGGCGCGAACCCTCGCCACCGGTTTCCACCTGGTCCTCCGCCGTCTCGCATGTATCCCCCGCTATCGTGAAGCCGGGGAAGTTCGACTCCATGAGGTGCGCCAGCGTCTCCTCGTCCGATTCCGTATACTTGCCTGTTGGGAGTTTAACAGCTCCCAGCCAGGCTTCGGGATTGCGGGCTAGGATCTTGTTAAGCCTAGCCGCCTCTTTACCAGATTCCACGTTATTGCAGTACTCTCTCCAGCTTTCAGTCTGGGCTTTCCTTACTGCGTGGCGATATTCCTTCTGTTTACTTCTCCAGGTTATCCATTGCTGGTTATCGTTGCTCCTAACTGCTTTCTTGAGTAGAGCTTTGGTCTCTTTCTTCAGTTTTTCCAACCGGTTATTCCACCAGGGTACCTCATATCTGCCTCTGCCTCTCACCAGTTTGCAGTTGGCCTCATATGCTTCAATGATGGCCCTCTGCAGCAATTCCGCCGCAGTGTTGAGCTCTCCTATCGTGTGGATCTCCTTTGGGAACCCTCTTTTTAGTTTCCTTTCTAGGTCTTTCCTGTATTCTTCCCAGTTCGTGCGCCTGGGATTCCTGATCCACGTTTCCTGTTGTCGCGTTTCTCCTGTAATCATAAAACAAATTTGTGCATGGTCGGAGAGTGAGGGTTCGTCCGACACTCTCCAGTCCCTGGTATATCCCACTAGCTGCCTTGAGCAGAGTGTGATGTCAATTACCTCTCTCCTCCTTACATTCATGAAGGTTGGTTCGTTACCTCTGTTGATGATCTCCAGGTTAGTGGTAGTCAAGTATTCGAGTAGGGTCGTCCCCCGGTCGTTAGTGTTTGTGCTTCCCCACACCAGATGATGTGCGTTAGCGTCACATCCGACAACCAGGGGGAGTCCCCTTTCCTCACAGTATTCCACCAGCCTGGATACTTCCTCTGTTGGTGATTCCTTTTCGAATGGGAGATATGCCGAGGCGATAATCACCCGCCGCCTGCCCACTCCTCTTGCTACCTCCATGGCTAAAACAGCAAGGTCAGCTGTGCATAGGTCCAGCAGTGGTGTTGTCTCCAGACCCTTCGTCACGATGCACGCCCTTGTTCTTTCATTGCCTGGGCCCTTGATGACCTTGCCTGACCCTCCAAACCCTCTGATCGTTCCTCTGTAACACCAAGGTTCTTGTATTAGTGCTATGGCTGTGTGCACCGCTGCCAAACGCCTGGTTAATACCGCCGAGGCGTCCTTGCTGCGGTGCAAGTTGATCTGCGTTACTGGAATGTCTGTCGAAGCCATGATTGACAGCAACAGCTCCCCCAACGCGTGGTGTTCCTTACTGCGACTCGGTCAGGGAGTATTTAGAGCTCACCTTCCCGATGTCGTAGTAGGCTTTATTGTCCATCCCCGAAAGCGTTCTAATACCACTTTCGGGGATGCCCAGTACCAATGAGGTGCCTTCGGCCTCCTCACACGATTTCTTTTCCGCGTTGAGGATCCTCCACGCCCCTGTTTTTAGGGTGGGGTTGTACCTCTGCAGCCTCGCCAGCACCGTTACTGCCTTCTCTGGTTTCCCAGGGACCCAGACCACGGTCCTGACTACTTTCTGCAGAAGCTCAACCCCTCCTACCTTGATTTTGGCTCCCTCCCAGATGTCCAGCTTAGGGATGCAGGATGCTGCCCAGGTTCTGGCACTCTGGTCGGTCGCCACCATCACAATGGCCCCCCCCTTGCAGAAGGACTCCTCGAAGCGGGGTAGCGGCAGTTCGGAGGGGATTTTGTCCACCTCTTCCCTCATCGCGTTCCTCAAGCGCTTGAACCTTTCATAGGTTATAAACGCCTCAGGGTATCCCTCTTCGACGATGACCATCGTCAAGGGGTTGGTCCTCTACGCCAGTGACAGCGTCTGCACCACAGCTTCCCTCTCCCTCGGTTTCTTGGGGGCTTTCTGCCCCTCCGGGGGGGTGTCCGCTACGGTCTTCGGTCTTTTCTTGTTGCTTTTACTCTCGACCGGGGTGTTCCCGCTTGTGCCTTCTATCGCCTTTTGGGCGTTCCAGGCCTTACGTTCACGCGCTCCCGGTCGACGTTTCCTCTGCGGAATGGCAGTTTTGGGGGGATCTTTGGAGCCCCCTGCCGCTGGTTCCTCCGTTGCCGGATTCACCATTGCGGTTGCCTCCACCTCCATCCGGTCCAGTGGGTCAGGAACCCCTGGGTTCACCTGTTTCTGAGAAACAGTTCTGCCCAGTTCGTCGTCCCCAGTCTGTGCCGGTTGGGTGTCAGCACTCCTCTCTTCTTCTTTTCGGTTTAGTTTATCTGCATTCATTTTGTTCCCACGAGTAGCTAGGGAACTAAAGGTCACCCGCTGCAGAGCCCCGCTTGCAGCGGGAAGGCTTTCGTACCTCGGGAGGGCGCCTGGTATCCCGAGGGCACCGTTTGCGACCACTGGACCCCGTGGCCAACCAGTCCCCTATGCACGGTTTCTCACACAATGGGATTGGGGGTTGGATGTAATACCCATTGCGCCTCCTTCCAAACGCAATGGAGAGTTGTCCTTAGCGTCCGGAAGGTCCGCCCGACCGTTCTCGAGAACCCCGAGGTCCGGACCCGACCCGGGAAGAGCCCGACGGGAAGAGCCCATTTTACCGAGATTCCGCGCCTCGGGCGCGTACTACTAATAGCTCGAAGAGGCGGCGAGCCGACGTCGTCGTATCGACCAACGACCCCCCCCCCCCCCCCCCCGCCCCAACTATCCACTTTCGTTGCACCATTACTTCCCGGCCCGGCTACGGGACGGTCGCATAGGGCTCCGGACGAGCCCCCACACCGGCTCCTCTCAGAGCACGCGACAAGGTAACAACTCCTAGTGGGGGAAAATTCATTAACTATGCATCTAAATAATATTTTTTAAGTAATATCGATGAATATTGTTAATACATTGAGTTCATTTTGTTTGTATTATGTGAGTGCCAATTACCGGAGTTACGCGGAATTTACGATGGACTTTTTTGGAGAAACGACCATATATTGTAACGCCACACTTTGTGTGTGTTACATAGCAGAGCAGGATGCGATGGTGCAATCACCAGTCCTGCTCATGCTGAGATAGAAAAACCTAACTAGCGAACAGAGTGCATAGATTTAGGAAAGGCTCTATGCAGCCAATGCGTCAAAACCCCCCCAACACCTAACCCCTCACATGCTAAATCCTACCTAACTAAAATATATCTACCTAAGCTACCCTATGCCCTCACATGCTACCCTACGCTCTACCCATATCCCCCTTACACCTTTTTTCTTCAATGCCCTGGCAGGCGTTGGAGTGTTGGGAGGCCAGTCACAATCCAACCTAGTCCCCTGTAAATAGAAAAAGATATTAGTAACTCATCAGAAGAGAGAGAAATAGTTAGTGCAGTGCAATGACACAGACTGACTTACCTCGACTCCTAGGCAGCTCCTGTAAAGAAGAAAACATTAGTACAGGATCACTACGATGAACATAAGAAATTAAATATACCTGTTACCGCTCAAGGAGTCACCATCGAAGTATGTTGCTTCACTGGACGTCCTGACAGGAGAAGGGAACAGCAGGCACCAGACATCCTAGAAGCAAAACAGTCACTACACAGAAACTGTCAGAGGCGTACAGTCAACATACATAGGTATCATAACCTATGTATGCACTTGTCAGACCACAGGTTCCATTAGCATCCTCGCACACTGTGTCCAGGAACGTCGAGAAGAAGATGGGACGGCCAACTCACAGCACTCGCAACAGGAACAGCTGACTGGTCGTATTTCCACTGCACCAGGAGGAAGCCGCACCGGTACACACGCACCGCACTACATGTCGTAGGTCATGCTGTAGCAGCATGCCCGCTCTCGTTCGCTCTCTCTCTCACTCACATACCTACAGTCCCTTCCCCTTCACGTGACTGGCCCTCTCAGCGTCTCGACGGCTGTTATGGGAACTAGGCAGTCGAACCTCGCCGCCGCCGAATCCCCATAGCCTCGTTCACTCTGTTCCGGGATAGCATTCAGATTACTTCGCTTTGACATCGCACTCGACACCCTCGACAGCATCGCCATTAGCAATCATCCGTATACATAGACATTATCGAAACCTTGTGCCGCACACCGAGAGCCAACCAGCCACGTTCGGAAAAGGGACAACATCCTGCGAATTGTAAGTCATACTTAATCATTGTGCGATACCACGCGCGTAGTAACTTTTGTCCGGATTCGAGCCTCCGGGTTATTCAATTGTATTCGTACTAGAACTGAAGCTGGCGCCCAACTAGAGTTAATATAATTATGTATATAGACTCAATGGATGTAAATATATTATGCACATAAGTAACTAGTGTTCTAAATTTATATATCATATTTATACCCAATTAATTGCTCGACATCACAACAAATTATGTTAAAGTCTGCCAGAATGCAGCGCGCATATTCCGATGCATTGACGGAATATGTGTCATAATATATATATATATATATATATATATATATATATATATATATATATATATATATATATATATATATAAACACACAAACAGAAGTCCATATGCATAAAACAAAGGTCTACGTTCCCGAGACGGAGGTCCGCATGTGCAAGATGGAGGTCCGTATTCGCTATGTGCATGAACAACAAATACCGTAGAGCCCTACGTATTTTACCTGTTTTGATGGCGAGACTCCGAACTGCATGATCAAAAGAATACTATAGCTTATATAGAAGATTTTAGGAAAAGATTTTTCCTAAAAGACTTTACTATTCAAAATACTGAAAAATTTTTCTATGTGTAGGAAGCACTTACAGATATTTTACCAAAAAGTTTGAATCGTGTATGAAATCATTGTGTTCAATAAATATTTTTCTCTATATCTGCTATATAAGCCAATGTATTCTATCGACCATGAAGTTTGTATGACAACCGCAGGAGAGCGCCCTTAAGCAGTTGCTGCACGGAGCCAATATACGAGACGGACATTAACATTTTTTTAATATATTACTGTAATCAGTAGTATGTAGGGATATTTCGGTAAGATTTTACGAACGATACCTCCTCTAATTAAACTTAATATAATTATAAATGGCAAAAGTTTAAAAAATAATAAGTAATAATAGATTTTAGTATACAAATGTCAATGTCAATGCCATGTCTGAAGATATCCACGTGCTAAATTTCATTAACATTTAGATGTTAAACGAAACTGAAAATTTTACTAATATAAAACTTTAACTTAAAGGAAGCAATTGATAAATGCTGTAGTAGCAATACAAGTAAATTTTATAAAATAAACCTTTTTGAAAGAACTTCTGTATAAAGGTATGTGATATATATATATATATATATATATATATATATATATATGAATTTACAAATATTTTCACTGAAAAACTCATAAAATTTTACAGATTTAAAATGACGTTACAATGTACTTTGAAATATCAATTTTAACCGAGCGAGCTTCAGTGAGCGAAGTAAACCTTGCTAGTATTTATTAACGTTATAAAATAATCAGTGAGTGTCATTAAACAAAAAATAAATGGATTCCTTCACGAGACATGCTACAATCAACGAATATAGACTCATTCGGAACAACGTTTATAGGTTAGAAGTCGGGGACAAAATTGAATACACGCATAACCTATACTACACTATAGCTGTAGTATACACAAGAGTTTATATTCGTTGCTACAATTGTGGAGTTTGGAAGGATTTGCCGAAAGATTCGAAAATAAGTTTTGATCATAAGCTTAACCTAAATTGCATTAGTGGTATAGATAATGTTATATACAATACATTAATTTGTTTTAAGAAAAATTGTTTAGTTAGTATAAATAATGTGAAACTGTAGCAGTAGTAAGGCTGTACGGGTTCTGGACCCCCCCACCACTCGCCTTTTCCATATACATACACACAATCTCACCACTACAACGATACGTTATACACGGGTTCTTATGGGCAATGCAGTGCAAACCTTTATGTGTGTATGTGTGTGACGTCATTAGCACACCTATGCAGGTGAGATTAGCACACCTGTTGGTAAAACAGAACACCAGGTGTGCTTAAGGGTCTGGCACCAGGAGTCGGCGGCTTTACGGGTTCTAGACCCCCACCGCCACTCTTCGACTCACCTGTGCAGGTGAGAGAGCAGAGCTGCGCCACCACTCTAGCTGTGCAGGCTAGGGTGTAGAGGGCAGCGACGGAGGTGGTGCAGTGGAGGGAAGTCTACTCGTGACCGTATATTTCGAGCAGCTTACTCCTGGCCATGAGCCTTGTCCAGGAGGCCGCTCAAGGTCAAGCTGCGGCATCACAGCGTCTCTACGTATGGAATCTTCTAGAAGGTTCCATGCAATAATGACCGCCATTTGAGTCACAGCTGCAATACCTACGAGCTAGCGTAAGATGTATTAGGTTACATCATCATTGCTAACTGCACGCAGTATGATTTGCACTGCCTACGACATTTTGGCTGTCGATGACTAGCCCAGATTGGCTGCAGCGCGATTACGTCAGCGGCTGATGAGCAGCTTATTACATCGCGTAATATACAGTGTTTGCTGTTATTCGTTGACTTCTACGAATGTATAGTGTATATGACTGCATGCATAGGAATTAGGAAAAAAGGTTAAATAATATTAGTCGCATGTACAATAAGCAAAAGAAAAACATCTTTTATTTGACTATTCATCGAAATAACCAAATTCTATCTTATCCATTCTAGTTCCAAAATACTGTATATACAATTTTTTTGTTATATATTCGGAGCACAATTGCTTAAAACAATCATCCGTTATTATTTTACTCATTTTCGAGGGTAAGAAGACGCCGAAAACATTCTCCAGTACAATGAAGACTTTGTTCCCATACTTTGTCTTGACTTCTCTCATACTAGTAACTTGATATTTTTTCTCTAGTTCAAGACTGCGTAGGCTCTCCGTCGGAAGAAAATCCGTGCGTCCAATATGGTTTATCTGAGATAAATCCATATTCTTGCTCTGTACAAATGATTCAAGCAACGAATGATCTATGGAAACTGACTGAAGTTAAGGCATTCGTTGCACTTTTATAGTTGTAAAATTTGGCGTGGTGGGAGTATAAGGAGAGGGTGGTCTCCGTATACTCCTGATTCAATTCAGATATTAAAATTTCTTATACTTATCGCGTTCAGGAAAAGATTTTGTATTTGTCGAATATTTCTCGGTAAACGATTTCCAGTGCGATGTTTCTTTTTTCTTCTCCTCGTTCTTACACGGAGGAAGAGGCTTATATTTAATATTACTCGTATTTTGATCCATCTTCGTTGACGTCCAGAGTGAGAATGGTATGAATTGCGTTACTCAAACGATATTTATTTTACTGTATCCATAGGGATAAAGGATTAAAATGCAGTAGTCACAATTAAAATGAATAATACATTTATTCAATATTACTTTATACACAGCTCATTTATTTTTTTCTCAAGTACTGGTACAATAATTTTGCCTATTCTTTTAATTCTACACCTAAAACGCTCTCGATCTTGGGCTGCTTGCTCCCACTCTCCACATCGTGCACGTTTATGTGCATATGTCCATGTGTACATTGAATGAACGGTAGGCTTTTCTTGGAAATGAACCCGCTTATCAAGGGGTTCGTTGGAGGAATAGAACCCCACCTTTGGGGTGGGATTCTATTCTCGGTACTGTTGTGCTCATAACAACGTAGACACTCCAAAATTTCAGAGTCCAGCTTCAAATGTTCTGGCAGTTTATTTCAAGCTTGCTCGATACTATTTGCTGCAAATGTTATGAGAAATTCTCTCGGTAAGAAAGCAATATCCGTGGGAGTCATAAATGACAGGTGCTCTGTGCGATAAAATTGTTTGATTGATCTCTCGAGAGATGGCGTATTGTCCTGATAAAATGTTTTCAGCAATAATACGTTTCTGTGCGCACAGTTTGCTTTGAATGCTAATTTGTGATGTGGACAGAGTGGCTCCAAAATATCATATTTCAGCCGTTGTAATGAAGGAAAGCCAATCTCACCCATGTCGAGCACATGAAAATTGAATTTCTCGAGCCATTGCTTTTTCTCCGCTCCTTTTACATACACTGTGCTTGCATAATGTAAAACAGTTTTCAACACATTTTCAAGCTCCTCATAGGCTAAATCCCCCGAACTCCAGGATAATCCGTGATAATTGCGCTCCAACCAGAGATTTTCACACCTGTACTTGGCGGTGAGTCTGCACCACGGTATAGGCGGTTTGAAGAAAAACACCAAGGGCTTGAGATATGTATTGAGTGGAACTATGGCAAGTTCCTTGACAACAAATTCGTTTACAGGCTTTTTGAAACCTTGTACATCGAGCACGTATTCCATTTTGACTAACTGACTACCACAAGTTGCTGCTCATTTTATACCATCTTCCCCACCACCCTTTAAACGAGTTTTCGTACATCCCCACTCATAGGATTATACTCAACTATACGATCATGTAGGATCAGACAATATGCAGAGGTATTAAGTGGAAAATTTGCTCTAGTCTCAAACTCGAGACGTACATCCACCGAAGCTTGCTTCAGTGACTCATTTTGTTTCGAGCAATCAATCACAACAAGAGGAGCATACTCGAGATAGTCGGTCTTGTTCAGCATTGGTTCAGCCTCTTTGTTGTAGTAGGTATTTTGAAAATTGGCATACATGTCGTAGAGTAGAGCATACTGATTATTCGTTATATCGAGATTGAGGTTTCCATAGGGATAGTGTTGAGAATTGAGAAATAGTGTTGCGTTGCTAATGTTGCAATGATCAAAGCGACTGGCATTAATAGTTTTTCGTCCTCTGCGATATGTCTGGAAGCCAAGAATAACGAAGCGAGGCTTCTCCAGTTGGCTAGCGGTCTTTACAGTCCATACATGTTTCGATGTTCTGGGCAACAATGGATACTCATATAGTTCCCAGCTTCGAAAACTCATGGTGACAGGTCTATGCTTTTCCAGATAGTTGAGCAATTTAATTTTATGCTTATCCGAGAGTACTACGTACGGCATCAGCCATTCAATTTTAGTGATTTCAATATTGAAATCTTCGTAAACTTGTGCACCAGCCACTGCTATTTGCGTCTGTATAACTGAATTTACATCAGAATTCGATCTTGTGAGAATGAGCTCATGTTTGGCATTCACAACGATTTTGCGATAATCCTCAGCAAAGCCTAGGATCATACTGAGTGGAATTGATACGTCAAAGTTGCTATTGTTGTCTACCAATTGCCGTTGAGTCTCTGCAATATCGAGCCAGCCAGCATTTTCAATCACTGAGCTTTGACTAGGGCTGAAGGATACGAATCCTTTCATAAGACTTGTCAAGCCCACATTCTTGCATCGATCAATCTCGATGGCGTTGAGTTCGTAACGAATTTCTTCAAACAGATGACATATAGCGTTGTTTACGAACGTTGTACCTGCGATGGCAGTGCCATCTGCTTTTTGTAATTTTCCACATATATGTAGTGAACTGCGCGAAGGCAGCACACATAGATCTTGATGTTGTCTACCTATACGAATTTCATCGCTGTTGTTGAAATTTGACAAAGTATAAGACTGATGCGCATGAATCTCGTAATGCGCAACAGATTCGTCAAACATGACAGGTGACTGTATGCTTAGCACCTCTCCATTTCGTTGAAAACAGCAAAATAGTATACAGCTTAATTTTTTTTACGACTCTTAGACCCAGACTTTTTAGACACTGTATGTTTTGACGTGTTAGCGCTTTCGGTACTCGTTGACGACTGATTGCTCGACGGCATTGCAAGTTATTATTATAGCCTTTACCAACTTTGGTATTCTAATTCCAACTCTGGTACAATTCCCATTATGCTTAGACTGATTTGATGTGTAATCTAATTGTTATGACTTCACCGCGAAAATTAACTAAATGTCCGTCTTGATCGACGAGGTGCAGCTGCAAGTTATCTATAGTCTTGACAGTGACTGGCAAGTAAATAATAGGTGTTGGGACTTCGATGATTTTGTAGCCTGGTGAAACAGCTGGGAAGAATTCGTGTATAGTGTGCACCTTATGTTCATTGATGTATGCCCCAGAAGTAATATTACATTCAACGCGTAATGCGTTAACTTTCAATATGGCTACTGGCAAATCAGATTCGTGATTAATATTTGGCGATAGTACGCGACTTGTGAAACCCAACAATTTTCCAATAGAATCTTCTGGACGGAAATCAATTGATTGGCTACACTTGACCATGCAACGAAGGGTGTTATTGTTCGGTTTGAGTTTAATTGTTATGCTTTTTGATGCTAGAGCCTCTTTCAGAGTCTTCTCAATGTCTTCAATTTCGTAGCTGCCTGTAGGCAAAATAATGACTTCCTCACCCACGTACAACTTGTTATTGCCTCTGTCTATGTTGGGTATCGAATTAAATGTGAGCAGTTCCACAAGTCCAAGAACGTAATTTTTACTTGGCGACAGTTCAAGCGGTGGAAAATATTGAGCTTGCAGCACAGAAGAGGTTCCAGATAGGCTCAGTGTTAGGGAGTCTTCCATGACTATTCGAACAATACTGAGTAAACGGGAATCCCAACCAATACTTATATAACATTCAAAAGAAATTTTAGACAAAGATGGCCGCAGTTGTAGGTGTTGTAGTCTTGGTAATGTTTCTGATTGTACTTGACTTCGTTCACATTCCAGTATTCCATAAGATCCTGAGGTGGTTGTAAATCTCCAAAACTATCAAAATACACTACATCGTTGCCTCGTTTTCGATATGCGACCCAATGCGTGCCAGGTCCACTTTCATCGTCGAGATTGACGATTGCTGATTCACGATAATGTGGTCCACTCGCTGGTAATGCATTTCGCATGTAAACACCTCGTAAATATGGAATTTTCAAGATGCGTGCATATTTTATCAGATCAGCGTCAGTTAATGCACGTTGCGGTAATTTGAAGTTTTTTTTTTACTCATGCCTTGTCCATATTTTTTCAAGTACATACCATAGCCCTCTTTGCAAGGTCGCAGATATAGACCTCTGCCGAGCGCAATAGCTTCCATAGTTTTGTTATGTCTTTGACTCTCCTTAAGCTGTCGTTTAGCAGCATAGCATCGTTCACTGCTTTGGCGATACCAGCAGCGCCACCTGCTAATGCACCTGTCGCACTCAAACCAGCAAATATTGGAATGAGGGATGGTAGGAATCCTCCAATTTTGGATGGGAAAGGGAGCAAACGTGGAATGCGGATATTCTTCTTGCCACCAGCTTTGTTTACAGCTTGACGAGCAGCCTTCAGAGCGCTACGAATGACTGTGTGAGAGTTGTTGCTTGGAATAGCAGAAGTGGAAGCAGCTTTGATCACTTTGGCCAATGATAAAGATGGCTTCTTTCTCTTCTTCTGCTTCTTTATTTGCCTTTTAAGACCCATCTTATGCCAAAATCTTATCTGCAGCGTTTCTTGCTTCGATGTTTTCTCGATTTTGTGAGTAGGCAATATGGTGCTCTTTACAGGCTCTATCAAAAGCATTGATTCCAGGATCTCCACGTGCTAGTCGTTTTGCTAGTTTAACACCCGGTCCACAGTACTGATATCCTGGAAGATGCAGCTCTACTGGAAGCTTGTTGATAAGTGTATTCAATACACCACGACCTTTGCGTCGTTTCTGCTTATGTACGATCATGATGCACGAGAAGACAGCTCTAGACTGATCTTGATACATTATAAACGCGCTTTTTATAGCTAAAGTGACAGTTGTCCTTAAGCTGATGAAGCGTTCACATGGATTTCCAGCAACAAAAAATCAAGTTGCCAGTGTTGAATTTCGATACTCTAGTAGAGCAGCAGAAAATGCGAAAACGTCATGGAGAACTACTGCCTGACAATATTCGAGCAATATTCTGTGGACCATCAAATTGTGGCAAAACTAATACATTGCTCGCTCTCATAACACATTCCAATGGTCTCAAGTTTGAAAACGTGTACATCTATTCAAAGTCACTGAAACAACCCAAATATAAGTTTCTCGAGCAGCGTTTACAACCTTTGCCCGGCATAGAGTACTTCCCTTTCAGTGAGCATGATGCAGTTGTGGCACCTGACGACGTACTCCCTGATTCAATCATGGTTTTCCACGACATCGCCTGCGAGAGACAGGACAACGTTAGAGCCTTCTTTTGCATGGGGAGACACAAAACCGTAGACTGTTTCTATCTCTGTCAGTCGTACGCTCACATTCCAAAATATTTGGTGCGTGATTACGTAAATGTGCTGGTAGTTTTTCGCCAAGATGATGTAAATCTTAAACATATATACGATGATCATGTGAATTATGATATGACATATACAAACTTCAAAGATTTATGCTCAGTATGTTGGAATGATGGTAAGCATGGATTTCTTTTTATCGACAAGGAGCGAGCACTCAACGATGGACGTTACAGAAAAGGCTTTGATTGCTTTGCCACAAATATATAACCTATAGCAGACCCTGAGTATTTGCAGTAGACTGTAAATAGTCGAAGAGTCAACATGGCAGACATTCGACGTGATAAAGGCATTCTTCAACAAATTACAAAAGCTCGCGAAGCAATTAGACGCAAACATAGATTGCTAAAGCAAGGTAAAGCTAGCATGGAAAAAGCTCTTGGTGAAACTTTTAAACCTATAGTAGAGCCGCTGGAAAAGCTAGTGAAAGTAAAAAAAGAGATCAAGCTAGAACCTCAAAAAGAAGAATTTTTTGATGATAAACTTGATGAGGAGCGTGATGATGATAATAATGATAAACTTGATAAGGAACATGATGATTTCGATGATACACTACTCAATGAAACAGTTGATGCTTCATTTAAAAGTGCCAAAACTGATAGCGAGGAAGAGGATGAGCAGAATATTGATACAAATGACAAGTATATTCAGCTGCTCAAACAAAATAAGCAACAACGATACTTTGATCATATCTTTGGAATATGTAAAGATAGTGAAATACTAAAGATCGGTGATTCACCCATAGAAATCCACAAAAAATGTGTTAGCGTTTTAGATAGAAAAGGGAGTTTGTTATAGTATGCGAAAACTGAAGGTCTGCAAGAACTGCTTTTTAAACTAAACCCAGATATGTCATTGATTCAGTTTGATGATTTGCAAAATTATAAGAAAATTCTCGAAGCTACAAACGCACATCGAAAACGTCACAGTTTCGATCAGCCTATACGTCAGCAAAACAGCAATAAATATAATACCATAATTGCCCCTCTATTTAAGTTGCAAAGTCCTGTAAAGTATGGTCGTGGACGCTTACCTCGATATAAAATTGCAAGAAAGCGTACTCTCATGGACTATGTTTATTGGGACGATCCTAACGAATTAGTTGATCGTCTACGTTTACTCATGGCTGAAAGATTAGCTGGTAATAATAGCCACGTAAATGAGATTCATTCCATTATCGAAGAACTGCGTGAAGCCAAAATCATATATTAATTGCTATAACCAACAAATTCAAGTCAGTAACAAGATGAGCGTTGATGTGTTTGGACGCCAGATAAATCGCTCCAAAGGTCGTCGTGGTCCTCCTGGTGTTGGCTATAAACTCACTACCGACGGTCACTTCGACATTAGAAGCAAAAAATTGTGTAATATAGCTGAACCAGAGCAACCAAATGATGCGGTGAATTTAGCAGTGCTTCAACGTTTAATTCAATCAGAGATTCACGCTGTTCACGCAATCACGAATGATCTGAGAAAAGCAATTGACGCTATAGAATTAGCTATACAAATCATCAAGGATGAGAATGCAGAGAAACAGAGAAAAATAGATTTGGCTATTAGTGAACTATATGAAATTTTGTTTAAAACTGCTCAGAATAATGACACATCAAAAGGCTAGACTAGTAGAGGAGCTTCATAAACCAGCTCGACGTAATTATCAGCGGCGAAGGTTTATAATGCGTGGTTTAGATGATACCTGACAAGCTGATTTGGTAGAGATGCTACCTTACACACAAGAAAATAGAGGTTACAAGTACCTACTGACAGTCATCGATGTATTCTCAAAGTACGCCTGGGCCGTACCTTTAAAGCAGAAAACGGGAAACGAAGTTTCAGCAGCAATGAAATCTATTCTAGAGCAAGGTCGAGTACCAAAAAACTTGCATACCGATCGAGGAAAAGAATTTTACAACGTTTGAAGGTCTCGTGAAACGTTATGGCATCAATCTCTACTCAATATATAGCAATTTAAAAGCTTCCATCTGTGAGCGTTTCAATCGCACGCTCCAAAATAAGATGTGGAAGCAATTTAGTTTACGAGGAAACTATAAATGGGTCGATATGTTACCTGATTTACTGGTAGAGTACAATAACAGCATACATCGCACCATCGGTATGAAACCGATAGATGTCAATAGAGAGAATGAAGCTAAAGTCCTTAAACGTTTCTCTCACCAAGAAAGCAAAAAGAAAGCTAAATTTAAAGTTGGAGATAAGGTGCGAGTGAGCCAAATGAAGCAAGTATTTGAAAAGGGTTATACGCCCAACTGGTCGACAGAAATTTTTACCATTTGTCAAGTTGTGCCAACGTATCCAGTGCCAACGTACAAGCTGAAGTACTATCAAGATCAACCCATCGCTGGCGGTTTTTATGAACAGGAATTGCTTAAAGCCAAATATCCAGATGTTTATCTTGTAGAGAAAGTATTGAAAAAACAAGGAAATAAGCTTTATGTAAAATGGTTAGGGTTTGATAATACGCACAATAGTTGGATAAATAAATCAGATTTGTAAAAGTTATAATAAATAAAAACTTTTTATTTTATACATAATGAAAAATAATTATTTTTTATTAAGTAATTTATAGAGTCCCCAAGGTAGAGTATCTGTTTCTCCTGGAATCAAACAGCGTTTGTCGTCATAGGGGCTCAATGCTAATTTTGTTTGTCTAACAGTATGCACTCTATGTGACCTTGATTGGATAATACAGTGTTGTCGATACTGAGTAGAATGGTTTTTCAAGCACTCAACGTAATCATCAAAATTAATTGTTCTATCAACTACGCAGCTTTTTACACCTTTAATCTTCTTTATACGTTCTTTTCCGTTTATGCGTACACTATACATTTTACTGCGTAGTCCCACAAACTCAGTCATAATTTGTCCACAGCACTCGTCTTTCATTAGACCGACCATTTTCTTATTGACACGAGGTATTCCGAAAATATTTTCAGCTGGATAATCTGAAGTGTCAAAATTCTGAATATCTCGTTTCATGAATTCGTAAATATCTTCACAGCCAAATTCATACAAAAAACTATCAGTATCTGTATAGAGCAGTTTACATCTATCGCCAAACTCTTGTTTCATATAATTGTAATGGAAGTCATACATTAGAGTTTTCGATAAATCTAAAACACAAAGACCAACATAGATTGGCTTATTCATAAGTACTTCAGTTTTTTCAAGTTCAATTAGTACAAGATTTTCATCAAGGATGGTCCAACTGTGAAATTCTGGTTTGGAAACGAGAACCTCTGCCCCATATCTTCCTTCCCATTTATTTACTAATTTAACATTGACCCTCTTTCGAACGTTCTCCATAGTCTTTCCAAATACGGCATTATTCATTAATTTATAAAGATTCTTCTCAAAATCATTTTTTGCTTCTTGTCTCATTTTGCTGTTTAGATCAACGTATTCTTTAAGCCAAGGTCTCTGTTCGAATTCTAAAACTCTATGAATTTTCGTAAGGCGTAATCCATTTTTGATAGCTTGTTTTAAATTTCGATAATGAAGCACATATCGCGATTTTGATTCTACGGTAGTCAGCAGTTTTTCCAATTTCGAGCCTGGTGGTTTCTTGTGCTCAGGACAGAACGGTAAGTCTTTGTGTACATCATGCAGGTACTGTGGATACTCCAAGTCAACTTCTAGAATGTAACCAAATTCATAATCATCTGGTACATTAAAATCAGTGTTTACATCAACCCATCTGAAGTTAGCGTAAGGTAATGGTTGTTGAAGAGCCCATCCATAAAGATTATTAGCATCAAAGTACATGAGATATTTAGATTCTTCTGCTGGATTATATTCAAACATATACTTATTATTTGCATGAGTATAGCGATTGGAGCACTGACTGATTCCACCTCTTATACCTCGCTCGATAAACATCACCATGTCAATGTCCGTAAGCAGTTCAAGCTGAATTTTTGTACACTTGAGCATAGCATCCCATGTCAATCCAGGTGCTGTATAATAATGCGCAGGGTCCAAGCCATACGTTGAAATACAGTTATTGCGGAAATTCTCGAAAACTTCGGTTAACAGCAATACATCTGTTTTCAAATATAAATCAGAATATTCTCCTAACTTTGAAATGTTAAATTTATCCCATACGTTTTTCACATGCTCGTAATCTTTATCAGAAATTTCATTATCATGCAAGGTACTGTAAAATTTATCTTTTGAGGGAATTTCTGTTATATATAGTTTTTCTTCAGAATCTAAATAATCATATGGGAAAATTCCTTTTCTTTGAAGTAGTTGAAATTTTTCATCAGTAAAAGGTGAATACTGTTGATCTTGATTGAATTCATGCTTGAGAATATTTAATTCTTGAAGATATGAAGATAATTTATCCAAAGATGAAGCCATAAAACGAAAAGAATCGATAAATCTGTGTTTGATATCACAGCCATCAATATGCTTGGTAAAAGAAATAAACCGTTCCTTATTTAGCGGTAAAAGTTCCATTCTTCCATTAAAAATGTTGGTAATATCTTTGATGAGAAAATGTGAATCGTATCCAGTAAAAATATGAAAAATAATTGGGATAATACGTGAATCTTGGTAATTTAAGTTGCACTCTTCATGCGCTGGACCTCGATATCTGAAATCAATGTTAACATATATTTTTATATGCGTATATTGTTTTAACATTAAAATAATATTAATGTATTTTATTACCTGCCAGTGAAATGACAGTGATCGTGTACATGCTTTTCACGAAGAAATTTTTCACATATCTGGCATACGACTGGTTCATCGAAAGCTTGCCTTTGATCTGATGTAAGATTATCCATTGGTACAATATTTTTAAAAATCTCTTCAATTTGTTTAGTCAAATCTAATATTTCATTAATAAACCATTTAGCTGGTTCACTACCTCTATAGCCGCGATAATAAGACAATGAAACATTATAACTACATTTTATGTAGTAGCCCACGCTAAATGCCTCATGTTTCTGATAAGCAGACGTGTTGTCGTCTATTTGTTTAAGAAGACTCTCGAAATCGGCATAAATAAGAAACGGTACTTTTTCTTTGTAACTAAATTTTTAAATTCGAGAAATCGATTTTTTAAAGTAGGTAGTTTTATATAACATTTATTAATTAAAGCACAATCTTGCCTATGCAAAGCTAATTTCTCTAGATCATGAAAAAAATGTAGGCATCGATTGCAAATATATTTTCGACCTTTGGTTCTGGAAATTTCTTTGGAAACCAAACGAGATAAATCCTTGATCCAAACGTAGTGGTATCTGAGAGGTTCCAAATCTTTATCATCATTCAACTCATCATTTTGTTCATCAATGTAATGATTTTGTAAAAGAAGAAGATTAATATGAATTTCTTTTTCACATTGAGTAATATAAATTGGCGCAACATTAAATTTTTTATCATGTTTTTTTAAAATGTAAACATTGATAGAAATATTATTTTGTTTTTCAAAATGAGGCACTTTTTTTGGCATAACTGGGAACTGTATACCTGTAAAATTTAATTCCTCTTCATATTTAATATAATTTGATACACGATTAGAATGAAGAGCTGGATGCAGTGCTGATAGTACAGCCCATTTAAAACAAGCGTCATCAAAATTCTGTACATTGACACACGCTTTTTTACGTTTGATAAAATCAGGTAATTCTATAAAAGAACTTCCATGCATTGGATTATATTTGTTTATATGCACGCTTAAATTTAAAATATCGCGTAGTGTTCATCCAGAGTCTCGTTCTTGGAATTCTTCTATATCTCGCTGAATTGGCTCTTGAACGTTTGTTTTCCACCATTGCTTCCAATCACTTGTTTGCTGAATTATTTCAGATTTTGTATTAAAATACTTTATTTCAGTTATCTCTTCTTCCGCTTTTATAATAGTGAATTCAGCAGCCAACACAACGTATATTTTTAGTGCATCTAGCTTTTTAAGAATATTTTTTATTCTAAGTTTAAACAGAACTTCAGCATTTTTCAAAAATATATTTATATCTACGTTTTTCAAATTTGTAATTACTCCTGTTTTTATTCGTTCATTAAAAGTACCTTTTAAATCTTGCCACTTTACACGGTCACTAAGTTTTTCCCGTTCTTGCAGCCCTTCACCACTTTTCAGTAAACATTTTAATCTATTTTGAATTCCTTTTATTAAAGAAATTGTGGAGAGAAACTTTTGTTTCTCTGTAACACTTGGATTACTTTTATATAATATCTTTCTCAAAAGTTTTAATGTCTGACTAGCAAACTTAATCCACTTTGACACTTTATCACAATCAAAATGAGAACGATTTAAAAGCGTATAAGCTTTCAAAAAAATGTCTACAACTTTCTTGCAATCATATGCAGACATTACAAATGTATATACTCTTTACAGTATTATTTCAAACTAAATTAAAAACAATCAATGTCCGTCCCTTATATACCCTGAAGGAACTGTATTCATAGAAAAATATTTGTAATCATCTCAATGATTATCTATATGCGTAAATAGTTCGTAGAAATCATCCTTCAAAACAATATGTATGTATATGCATCATGCTCCAAGAAATAATGCTTGAAAATAATTCGTAGAATATAATTGAATCAACAACTACATTCATTTATACCCTTAAAAGTATCTTGCATACGAATCCTTCTAGAATATCATTTATATTTATATTATTGTCCAAAGCTTAAAATGCGCAGGATGTCATATGATACTTCTTCGAATCATACGCAGATACTGCGTGGATAAGGGTGCGAATCTGCAGAGAAACAATTAGCTGCATCCAGAATATTCTGTATATTTGTCATCCTGTTTGTCTTTATTAAGCAGTGCCTAGCTTCAAGAATATTCTGGAATCGGACCAGCCTTATAAAAGGACAGTGGCCACGAGAGTTTTACAGTTTTCAATCAGCTCTCATTGTATGAGTATCGTTGGCAAGATTTATGAAAATGTATTTCAACGAAGTAAATCGTCTCGGTCAAATGGATTTTCTACCAACGAAAAAATTATCCAGTCTTCAAATTGGAAATAAATACAGAATCACTAGTGTAAAACAAGTTAAAACTAGATACGGAGAAAAAATTGTTGTTGAAGTGGACGATTCTTTTGCGGTGTTTTTACCCCAAAGAGTATCTAAATTTATTAGTGATAATCAAGATTATTTTAAGAACTTATCGGATGAGTGTAAAAACAATAAAATTTATATGGAATATTTTGGTGGATAGCTGAATAAGATTGAATTTGGACACATCACGGAGTAATTTATTTGATCAAGATTTGATTTTTCAAGTTTCAATATGTTAAAATAAATTTAAGTTCTGTATCTATAAACTAATGTGCATAAGCAAAGTCAGCTCTCATAAGGGACTCATCTGTCGTCGTATTTTGAATGGAATATACCGAGAAGAATCGAGAGATACGTATTCAAACTAAGGTGTTACATTACAGCTTAACTGCACCGTATAAATACGAGCGCGTCATCATTGGAGTCAGTCTTCATTTAGCTGTCAACCGAAAGTTGCGAAGAAAGAGAGAGAGTTGAAAGTTACGAAGAGAGGAGAGTCAAAAGTTACGAAGAGAGGAGAGTCAAAAGTTACGAAGAGAGGAGAGTCAAAAGTTACGAAGAGAGGAGAGTCAAAAGTTACGAAGAGAGAGAGAGAGAGAGCTAAACCGAAAAGGAAAAGAAAGAGAGCTGAGACAAAAAAGGGAGGAAAGCTGAGACGAAAAAAGAGGAGAGAGCAGAAACGAAAAGTGCGATCAATAAAGGTATATATAATATTTTTTATTTCGCAAATAATAGTATAAGCAACTCGTGTGGTGTTGCCCATAGTCTGCGCAGCCGGCGGGTCGCACTCGTTTTACATGCAACTTTCCACACTAGTTGCACAATCTATTAATTTAGCAGTATCAACTTAAATATTCAACTTCTAATGAAACGCTAATTATCGATATTTTTTACAGAAATATGGACAACAACGCAGAATATACATTTATTTTACCGAGGGTGCGTGTGCCAATAGAATGGTTGGAGCTCAATCAACATTCATTGTTACATACAATCGTGATGGCTATTACAACGCGTGATGAGCTGGAAAATGCAGATATATTCTGCATTGTTGACAACATGTACACAAAGGTGTACAAAGTAAACAGCATTTATTGGTTTAAAAAGCTGACGGAGGATGAGATGCAGTTAATAAATCCTTCAAATTAATATTTTGTAACAGGTAATGCATATGATAAATTCTATTAAATCCATTGTATAAAATATCGAAAAAATAATTGACACATATTTGTCAAGTAAATGAATATTAACAACTTAGTATTCATGTATTTAAGAATTATGTGTCAATTATTTTTTCGATATTTTATACGATGGCTTTAATAGAATTAATCTTATAAGTTACCTATTTATATCTTGTAACTGATATTATAAACTTTTTCACTTTTATACTTATATATAAAAAATAAACTTGAAAAAGTTTAATATGACTTATCATACATTTTACCCTGATAATTAACCTTATCCTTCTGCATGCTATCATAGTAATTAAACAAATAATAATTCAAAAAGCAATTTTTATATATTCTTAAATATATTTTTATATGTTCTTAAAATATGATGTACTGTTGCATCCAGCCGCTGACGTCAGCGCGCGGCTAAAGTTCACGCAAGGTATTAATATATAATAGAAAGAAAGAGAAAGAAAGAAAAGGTAGAGAAAGCAAAGGAGAAAGAGAGAAACAGCTGCCGATAATACATATAGCAGCACCGCATCGTACGCAAGATATAAACATCAGCTGTAATAGTAAGTATACGGAGGAGAAGAGAAAGAGAGAAAGAGAGAAATGAAGAAAGTGGAAGAGGGAGAGCTGTTGACACGCAGCAGTTTCGGATTGTAAACACGTTCGCGAAAAAACATCAGGTGTAACCTGATCAGCGCTCTATCTCACTGCGCGTCATTATCGCATGGAACCTTCTAGAAGATTCCATACGTAGAGACGCTGTGATGCCGCAGCTTGACCTTGAGCGGCCTCCTGGACAAGGCTCATGGCCAGGAGTAAGCTGCTCGAAATATACGGTCAGGAGTAGACTTCCCTCCACTGCACCACCTCCGTCGCTGCCCTCTACACCTTAGCCTGCACAGCTAGAGTGGTGGCGCAGCTCTGTTCTCTCACCTGCACAGGTGAGTCGAAGAGTGGCGGTGGGGGTCTAGAACCCGTAAAGCCGCAGACTCCTGGTGCCAGACACTTAAGCACACCTGGTGTTCTGTTTTACCAACAGGTGTGCTAATCTCACTTGCATAGGTGTGCTAATGACGTCACACACATACACACATAAAGGTTTGCACTGCATTGCCCATAAGAATCCGTGTATAACGTATCGTTGTAGTGGTGAGATTGTGTGTATGTATATGGAAAAGGCGAGTGGCGGGGGGGGGGGGGTCCAGAACCCGTATAGCCTTACTACTTGTAGCTCTTATAAAATAAATAATAATTTACAATTTTATAAAAATAAATGAGCTGTTGAACGAAATCACGATTCACAAATTTATTCGGGCGAGGAAGTTTGCCGCTGTAGTCATCAAGTTAATTCAGCGGGAAACTTCAGTAGATTCTACTGAACTGTCAGTTCAGTTGCAACTACTTGGCCAAGTTCAGTTGGGTTTACTTAAACTCTGTTACTTAACGATTTAAGTTGCAGTTACTGAACTTTTGAGTAATCGCTACTCATTTTTTTTCTCCGTGTAAGACCTCTTGCTAAACACGCCTCGTCATATATTTTATAGACAATCCCATCGACAGTACACATATTTAATAATTATTTGGCACCTCAAACATGTAACAAAAACAGACCTAAAAGAAGGTTTCGCTTTTGTTTCAATTTACAAAGTACATTCTACTTATAATTGGTCTATATAACTTTTTTCTCATATTCCATTTTTTTTGTTTTTCATCATAAACATAATGATATATTTGAACCAAGAGGTTAATGTAGTGTTTATATTTGTTTATTCTTTTTTTTCACCTTCTACATAAACAAATATTGTTCATTATCAACGTTAATAGCTAATCTATAAAAAACATAAGATTGTTCATTTAATTTGTTCATTTAATACGATACATGGCTTTAGTTGCAGAGACATATCTTATTGAAATATGTTTTGTTATTTTGTCATAATTATATTAATCATCGTTATCGATACTTGAATTTTCGTTCGTATTGTCGTGTTCTGTTGTAAATTTTACGAGAGTCGTATCAGGTTCTTGATGCAAATATTTTAATAAATATTTTATAGCTTTTATAGTAGTGCAAATTTTAATGTTTATATGGCATTCTAATAAGAGTAATAAATCAGGGTTGTATGGAACAACATATCCATTATACGCTACCGTGTGTTTTGAATATATAATATATTTACCATCGTTTCGTCGACGATAAGAAGGATAAACATCAGGATTAAATTGTGTTTGGTTTATGGATGATTTGGTAACCTTTTTGGTACAAAATGTTTTATCCTCACTCTTTCAAATGCAATTTTTGTTTTGTATACCACATGGACGTATACTACATCATTTTATTGCAAAAACAATCTAAATATATAAAAGTTCAAAAGAACCATTTACAAGAGAACGAAGGGCTTCTGGAGATGGATTATTCTGAACATTTTATTTTTAGAACATACTCAAGGTGCTTTAATCAGACCGCTTAAAAAAATAAGCATTTTTTTTGTATAATGAAAGACTCGAACATCAATATAGAAGTAAATGGGCTGCCGCGCCTTCTTTTATTTAACCTTTTTTTAATTTTTTTAAATATTTATAAAAACAATTGTATAGTTTATGCGAGTAATTATGAGTCTTTGGTAGGTGTTTATAAAGAAGAATCTATTATAGAAGAAGAAACTTCTTTTGAAGAAGTTGACCGGATCTGGTCAGATGCTCCAAGAATTGAACGCATTTATTGTGAAGGGCTGTTCTGTCATGTTGCCGAACCATTGGGGACCGATGACACGTGTTGTATTTGTTTACTAAGTAAAAATGAAGAAGCGCTTTGTCCATTTATCAAATATATTATTATTGAATAATTTTTATTGTTGTTTTTAATTCTTGTTACAGTATTTAAAAAATATTGAAGCTAATGTTCAAAACCACTGCTAACTGAATTAGCAGTATACTTTCTCAATGATTAGGAAATATAAATAATAAGATGAAGCAAATTTGGATTATACACAATTCTATACATAGCTCATTATACCGATTTTTCTTACAGTTATGATGGAGCCAAAGTTAGAGAAAGAAAATTTGTTTTTTTTTATGTTTAAATCATACATATCAATAAATTTAGAATAAATGAGCCAACCATCTCCAAAACTTAATGAGCCTGGTAACGCAGAGCAAATTTACGTACCGTGAATTAAAGCACAACGTTCGATACATTTGCAAAATATGATTCTCTACTCGTGCAGTCAATAATTGATAATGTTTTAATAAGAGAACGATATTTTTCCTAATTGACAATATAATAACCGATATAACTTTTCTTTTATCTCTAAATTTTTAGTAGTAAATGTTTTTTTACAGATGTGGTACAGTGAACATAGTTTATTTCGTAATAATGGCCGAGTTATCTACTTTACTTCATCAAGAGGTTCCTGAAGGAAGAAACAATCTTGCTGATAGTCATTCAAATCTTGAACGTGTTGCTGATTATTGTGAAGCTAATTATTTTCAGGCTGAAAATAAACGAATTGCTTTAGAGGAAACGAAAAATTATACAACACAGTCCTTAGCCAGCGTTGCCTACCAAATTAATACGTTGGCATACAATTTTCTACAACTGCTTGACTTACAATCTTCCCAGTTATCTGAGATGGAAAGCCAAATGAATCATATTTCACAAACAGTAATGATTCATAAAGAAAAAGTTGCTAGAAGAGAAATTGGTGTACTTACAGCTAACAAAATGACATCCAGGCAGTATAAAATAATTGCTCCTGCAAATCCAGAAAAACCCATTAAATATGTTAGAAAAAATATTGATTATACTGTTTTGGACGATGTTGGCCATGGAGTAAGAGCTGCAGGAACTCCGAGAACAAAACAACGAGGAGGAAGTCAAAGCAGTATTCAAAGTTTGGGAGCATGTTCTACAGGTTCTGGCTTAGCTTTAATCGCTGTAGGTCCAGCGCCAACAACAAAACCACCTACACCACCACAAACTGGCAGAACAGGTATGTCATTTTTAAAATGATGTTATCTTATGGGCCGCAAAACTTTGTCTAGATAGCACATATCACTGTCTCCCCCTTCTCTCTCTCCCTCTCCCTTGAATTAAATTCTTCGGCTTTTGTTTGCTTCAAAATATAATTTATATCTATGTAGATTACCTGAATGGCTAATGAATTCTTGCATAAAAACAAATCAATAATTTTTATTTCCAAAAATTAAATAAGATATCAGAAGGCCAGTGGAAAGTGTAAAGTAGAATACCGGTACTTGCATCTTAGTCTAATATTTGCATTCCTAACCTCTTCAAAAACTTCAAACTTACATTTCAAATTCCAATTCGTTTTTCTTGTACCTAACCGGTGCTCTTATAATATTTAAAAAAATGGTTCAATTAAAAAAAAATTATAAAATATAGACTAGTTGTTATCTCAAAAAAGTCGACAGCAATCTGTCTTGTGATTTTTCTTTTCTTAAATGATGTAATAACAGCAGTGCAAGAATTTAAAACACAATTTCTATCAACTAGGCGAGATAAACATTTTAGAAAAAAAGCTTTGGAAAAAACAATAGTTTTATTTTTATTTTAAAAAATGTTGGGAATATATATATATATATATAACAATAGTTTTATTTTTATTTTAAAAAATGTCGGGAATATATATATATATATATATATATATATATTCCCAACATTTTTTAAAATAAAAATAAAACTATTGTTTTTCCAAAACTTTTTTTCGAAAATGTTTATCTCGCCTAGTTGACAGAAATTGTATTATAAATTCTTGCATGGTTGTTATTACATCATTTAAGAAAAGAAAAATCACAAGACAAATTGCTGTCGACTTTTTTGAGATAACAAATAGTTTATTTTTTATAATTTTATATATATATATATATATATATATGCATGTAACAACAATAGTCTATTTTTTATAATTTTTTATATATATGCATGTGTGCCTGTGTGCGTATATTCTAAAATAATTTTTATATATATGGCGCAATTCTCTCTCGAACGGATACCCTCCTTGCCCACTTTTCTATTCGTCCAAAAAAATGGTTTATTGGCTTAAAATTTTGCTTATTATTATATCTACTTTCTATTGTCGTGTGGCCTTTTCGAAAAATTTCGAAAAATGGCGGATAAAAGTCTAACAGTACACAAATATCATTACGAGATAGCACTTATATGTCGCTAAGACTCGCTGGCATAGAGAAAAAATAAGAAAAAAATTATTCTTATGTATTGTTGCCCGCTAAACACGAGTCGACAATTGCTTTTGGCCTATGTAACCCCGGTTATTCTACAACTTCAAAAAATACTCCAAAAAGCATCATGACGCAGCTGAGACTCGAAGTACTACTAACAAGGGAACACCCTCAGGTGATAAGCGCCAATAGGCACTTTAATAGGTGGAAAATGTTGATTATGGCCCCTATAATAAAGATTGACCCATTCTAACCCCTACCTTTTCGATATTTTTGGATGCCGCTTCTCCAAAGTTATCCATTTTTATAATTTTCAAGGGGTATTTTTAAGAGTTGTTGTAAGTAGGTTTTTTAGATCTCCAAATTTATTAGCATTGCATTGAGTGGTCATTTTTTTATTATTTTGGGGGCACTCTACATATACCT
Source organism: Muscidifurax raptorellus (assembly GCA_020010945.3). Taxonomy (NCBI): domain Eukaryota; kingdom Metazoa; phylum Arthropoda; class Insecta; order Hymenoptera; family Pteromalidae; genus Muscidifurax; species Muscidifurax raptorellus. The sequence continues at coordinate 18,669,691 of CM052081.1, forward strand.
GACTGATATTTTTTTATATTATTACCTTATAAAAATTGAAGTGGTTACAGTTATCATTTGATGAATTTAAAAATTTATTGCTGGTCAATTGTATAGAGTAAATAAATTGAACGAGTGATAATACTTCCCGCAGTGATGCTGAACTACATATAAAAAAGGCTGATCAATACTTTAGAATAAATTACACGCTATTATTATTAGTAGGCAATATAGAGCCAGAAAAGAATGGAAAAAGAAAAATCTGTTTAACCCTTTTTTAATCGCTATAATCGTTTTTCCTCTGAAATTGGAATAAAAGATAAATTTACATTATAATATATATATGTATCAATATTATAATGTGAATTTATCTTTTACAAAGCAACGAAATATTAAAGTTAATAACTGTGTTCTTTATTCAATTCCTAAGGTCAATAAGCACCAGCAACTACAGGTCGTCCCTATAGCATGAGAGAGCGAGAGAGGAAAGGAGAGAGGAGCAGGGAGGGAGGCTCTGGTATAGCATACAACGGTGGGAAAAGTCTCGCGGTGCTGGGACAGAGCTCAGGGTTGGTATGGAGTAAAGCGCGGTGGATGACAAGACTCGGCGAGAGAGAGGTTGGGACTGGTATAGCGAAAGGGAGAGGGAGTCTATCGAACTTGTATATACATGTATAGACTAATATTTATTTAATAAATAATTGAAGGATCATCAGATATGACCACTGATACACTTTGTTTATTTATAAAAACAGTAGCTAAATAGGTCATTGCATGATAACTAACCATTTATAGTTTAGTCATAAATCACGCTGATTGACCTAATTAACCACACTACAATTTATTTACAATTATAATAATTATGTTTATACTACAATTGCTACTGTTTACATAACAAGTGCTACGTGACACTTGACGCAGGGTAGTAGGCCCCCGCTGAGGCCACGCCCGAGTCTCTTCATACCAGCCCATATACTACTATTGAAGTCAGCTACAGCCGTATATACTCCAATGTTTAGCAGCGATAAACAACTGGATGTTGCATGCCTAGCAAGTGTACGCATAGTAGTAACAATTATTCGGATCACTTCACACTCATTACCTTTTAAACCCACTTTTTTGCTGGAGTTTATCACATTTATTTCACTACACTGTTCACAGACAACATCAATTTTGAATGCAAGCCCTTACACACTTGATTTGCTGAAATGTACATTGCCGTGACAGATATCAGAATACAAAACTTTTTGAAGTTCAAAATATAGTATGCTGACGTCTATAATTCTATTCGTTATAGAAGCAGAAGCTTATGGAACTCTTGATTCGCTGAGTTCTTCTGATTCTATAAGATTCTGTTGGCCCATTCTTATTCTTACCTCAAGAGAATTTTTTGTCTGGATGAGCACAAACGTACCTCCCTCTACTATCTCTGCCTTTATTGGTTATTATATTACACTTACACAATTTAATTTATTTATTTTATACTTATATAAACTCACTAATACTATTAATTCATATAATTTACACTTATATAAATATAAATATACTTTCACTAACAAGGAAGCTACCCGAACCCGACCTCACTAATTTAAATGATTTTACGATATGTTGCAGTACATGTGAAAATAAGAGACACGTATTTTTTTCTTTTCGGCTCATAAACGTATTTAGGGGGTGAAAACGACCCCTAAAGTTAATCCCCAAAAAGCGTTTTTCTAAATATCTCGCCTTAAAATAAATATTTTTTAAGAAACAAATTCGAGGTCGTTTCTTACGACAACAGCAAGTAATTTATGGTTATTTCAAAAGTAAGGGTGGCATCCCCTATTTTTACGGTTTGAAAACATATTTTTTGGCATTATTTAATAATAAAACAGTTTTAATAGCCTAAAAAAATTAGAAACAATTTAAAAACATCCATAATAAAAAAATGAAGTTGACGTCTTTCGGATTTTCAAAAAATATAACTCCTAAGGGGGGTAATATTTTTTAAATTAGTAAACCACCCTTTACAAAAATAATTGTAAGTATGTACTTTAATCCATAAAATTTCGTAGGAAGTTTGTATATAGGGGTTTTGGAGTTCGCTCCAGCTCTTTACGAATCTGTAATCAGATTTTGAAAATTGTAAGCGATCCAGCGATTTGGATCGCGCGCGCATGTCAGGCGCAGGGTCGCCGCGATTCGGCGCGCAGGCACTGCGCGCGGCGCTCGGACCCCTCGCGTCGCGAGCGCGATCGGGAATCGATAGATAGCTTCCGGCCACGAGAGCAGCAACACGTGCTCGAGATTATCGACCTTGCGATATCGCGCGAACGCGACCTACTGTGCCTCCGCTGTGCGTGAGTGTATCTGTGGAGCTGCAAGTGAAGGGGAGCGTGCGAGCGGAGTGATCCAGCGAGCCAGCGACGAACCTGTCGGTACGCCACCGACTCGCAGTCCACGCAGTGTAACTGAGGGAGGACGCTCCCGCCATTTTGCGCGCGCCGCACCACGCAGGAGCGGCGCTTAGCGAGATTGTAAGTACAATCATCCTTTGTCGTGCGTCAATTATTATTGCGATCGATCTCGCCGCGGGCGAGTTATTATCGGCGTGCGTATCTGCCTTCTCGCGTCGCGCGTATACAGCATATTCAACGGTTGTTAGCTCGTGTAACTCAAACTTGAATAAACAAACATTCTCTCGTATCTCGGTGTTTACTTTTCGTTCGCTCCTAACGTCCTCATATTCCCGAGTACCCCGACAGCCTCCGCGGGTAAATCGCGTGCTTCGCGATTTACAGGAACTGACTAGTCGCGCAGCGTGTCACAGCGACACGGCAGCGGTAGGCTGCACAAGCGACGGCGCAGGTAATCGCCGTCGCATCAAGGAGAGTATCTCTCCGTTGAACGGAAAGAAGAGAATCTTCTCGCCGGAGTCGAGCCTCCGGCGCAGCGTTGGAGCCGTCGCATCGGCAAAAACCACCCCGTTACAACTGGCGCCCAATATCGTGGTGTAATTTCGGGAGGATTGCGCCTAAAAATTTTTAAAGAAGAAATTTAAAATCGCCGCAAGAGGCGCAATCAAAGGACACGAACCGACGTCCTGAATACACAAGAGTCCGTTTAAAGCGCGCCGTCAAAATAAACATCGCGTATCGCGACGGTTTAGGACGTAGCAGCGCGAGCAGCGAAAGCTCGAAGGAGCGAGAAGGCAGCGGCGACCAGTGTAAACAGCGGTCTCACTGTTTACACTGAGGAAAAATATTATACGTTCGGACGAGCAGTGCGAAAGTTGACAGTGCGGTTAGCGCCGCGTACCCCTGCCGGAGAGTAGCGGCGCGGATCGTGCTGTCCGAAGTTGATTCGGATTGTCTCGGAGCGGCTGCATTGCGAGCTGACAGCAATAGTAGACACGCTCTCCGAGACAAGAAAATCGTTTTTTTTTTCTGTGTCGGGTTGACCGGGAGAGACTTACTCTCGTCACGTCCACGTTGGGACTTTGTAGGCGTCTGACGAGATCAGTAAACTCAAACTTTCGCACAGCTGTCAACGCGCGCGTAGAAATTAAGTACAGCGCAGCGAGGGCAGCAGCACGCAGTGCGTGCACATACGGTCTCGAGACCGAGAGCAGTATTTCCAGCAGAAGAAGAAGTGCGACGTGTGTAAGCGCGAGTGTGTGAGAGAACGCGAACCGCGATTTTCGGTACACGGTGATTTTCGCTACAGCAATCGCCGGAAAAGACACTCGCGCCGGCGCGACCTACCCTTTCACGTCTAAAGACGCACCGCAAGTCGATCCGCCGATAGTAGTGGAGTGCGAGTGCGAAAAGTCCGCGCATCCGCAAGCTTACGTTGAAGCACGGATACGCGAACTTCAGCTATCTCGGCGTGTGAGAAAATACTGCTGCTGCCCGCACACGAATTGTATCGAGACCACTCGCGAGGCATATATACCGCGATGAATCCCGAATTGGAGAAAGCCGTCGAGGATTGGTGCGTAGGGATTGACGGAGAAGAACTCCAGGAGGCCCTAGAACACCTGGAGCTGCGCAAAGACGGTAGACGCTTAGAAAAGGTCTACCGACTGCAGAAATGGCTTTTCGGAGAATACTCCGAAGCAGACTTCGAGCAAAGCGTCGGAGAGGACCCAATGGTAGTGAGGATAAAGCGAGAAGGACGCAGGACGTCCTACCTCGATATGACGGCAGAAAACGTGTCGTCACGAACGCTGGCGGATCCTGACTACGACACGTCAGCACCTCACCCATTGAAGCTGCTGCTGCAGGCCACAATGGACATGCGACAGCAACACGACGCCTCGGCCGTCGAATATGAAGGAGAGGCGCAGGTAGAGGCGCAGGTAGAAGCGCAGGCAGAGGCACAGTTAGAAGTGCAAATGCCACTCACCAACAATGGCGAAGCCGTTACATTGCCAGTAACCTCAACGACGACCACGACAACCACGACGGTAACGACAACGCCGGCAATGCAGCCGACGTGGCAATTCGGAAACACGCTCGGCATACAGCAAGAAGGCGCAACGCCTAGCACGGCGCATGCGAGAGCGCCGCAGAACGCGACAGGGCAGAGAAGCCACTTTCGCGCCCCAGCCTCCTCCACATTCAGGCAGCAGAGCATACCGACGATACGGTATGAGCCACCGCCTGCACAGGCGCAGTTTGCAGGACAGGCAAACACTGTATTCGGCACGCACGCGACGGCGTCGCATTCAGCGCCAATACAGACGTCGTGGAGCGGACTGACGGGGAGAGCCGAGTCCCCGGGATTCAACGCACCACTTGCGAACCCAGGAAGGATGGCGCAAGGATGGAGTACCACGCCACAATGCCAAGCGAACACGGCAATGCAAGCGCCTCAGCCGACGTACATCGCGGAGCTGAGAGCGCAGGCGAAGGAGAACTCTGAGGCGATCAGAGCGCTCACGCAGAAGATCGAAATGCTCCTTCACCAATGGCCAGGAACGATGGCGTCGAGCACCAGAATGGACCTGGGGAGAAGCGTCAATCCGCGACGAGAGACGCAAGTAAATTTCCAGGACCACATCGACATCCAGCAGCTGACGCACAGTAGCTTCGCAGAGGATGTCGCCTCGAGCGCACGCCGTAGTGAACAAGTGATGCCCAATCACACGGCGCAATCGTTTCCACCATACGCTGGCGCTGGGGGGGGGGGGGTAGCGGCCCTCGCAACCTCGAGCCCAGTGGCGTGAGCGCCAGCGATGGTTCGATGAACCGTCGGGCCAATCGGTCCGTCGGTAGTACGGTCAATAAATGGGGCATCAAATTCAAGGGCGATGGCTCCGTAAGTGTCGAGCACTTTATCCAGAGGATGGAAGGCAGGCGCAGGCTCGATAATCTCACCGATGAGGAGATGTTAGCCGCGCTACAAGAAGTGCTCGAGGGAAACGCCTATGAGTGGCTGCAGAATCGCCTTACAGACCAAGGCGACTGGAACAGCTGGACCGATTTCAAGGAGTGCTTGAAACGCTGGTATGGCAAGACCCAGGGTTACCAGCAGCGGCTCCAGGCGGAGGCCCACGCCCGTACACAAGGCCCAGACGAGCCGGTGCGGGAGTACATTAACAGCCTGCAGGGGATCCTGCGGCGTATGACTCCCCGGCTCGACATAAGCCAGCAGTTGGACATGTTATACCATAACATGCTCCCGTCGATCAAGCGAGTTCTTAAGCGGCCGGAGTTTAAAACGGTCGAGGAACTCCTTGACGCCGCCGCAGGTATCGAGGCCGCCATCGAGTGCGAAGCCTCGTACCGGGCGTCCCCAGCGCCCGCATCCTCCATGCTCCCCGAACTGGCGTATAAGGGGAAGAGTTCGGCGCCAGCAGCGAAGATCGCCGCGGTGGAGACGGCGCCAGCCGAAGAGCCCCAATCCCTTGCTGCGATAGGGAACCTGATCGACAGCAAACTGGCCTACGTCACGAAAGACTTCGGCGCGGGAAAGAAAAGCAACCCCGCACACAATGGAGGAGGACGCCAAGGGGACGGCCAGCAAGGTCAAGCGTCGAACCGAGGAGGCGGCCATGCTTTCCGGGGATGGCGCGGCGGACGCGGCGGCGGCCAGAATCGCGGCTACCCCCAGCAGAGTGGAGGTAATCAGCCGCCACAGCAGCAACAGCAGTTGCAACAGCAATCACAGCGTCCGCCACAACAGCAGCGATACCCACGACAGCAGCGGCAGCAGTATCAACCGCCGCAGCAGCAGCAACAGCCGAGACCAAGCAACCCTCCGGTCGGGTATCCGGAGGCGCAGTGCTTTAATTGCCAGCAGTTAGGGCATTTCGCTGCTAATTGCCCTAACGGCCAGGGAAACGGGAGGACCGGGGCGTAGGTGAGGTCGCTACCCCTCTAGAAGCGGCGCGCGAGGACCCTATACCGCGCGCGACCTCACCCAATGACTTCGATCAGATGATCGCCATTTTAGAGACGCCTCCAAAGCCTCCAGAGACACCACCTAACGACGACGAGTCGCGGTGGTGGGTGCAATTAGGCATCGGGGGATTTAGAGTGCGAGCACTCTACGACCCAGGCGCGGCCCTGACAGTGATGGGTTCACTGGGGCTACAGATTGCCAGCGCTTGCGGTCGGTCGATGCGGCCGTGCAACGGGCGAAAGGCCCAATGCGCCAACGGCCAGACGTCGCCGATCGTCGGGTACGTGGACCTCCCGGTCGACGTCGCGGGAGTGCGACGCGAAGTCACCGTGGCTATTATGCCCGACGCGTTGAACGAGTGCCTAGTGGGCACGAACTTCGGTCGGTTATTCAACGCGATCCACGACCCTAACGAGAATTTGCTATATCTCAAGAAGGAGCGCAAGATAGTGCCTTTGCAAGTCGCATCGATCAGCGCTTCAGGAGTCTTGGATACAGCCGCAGTTGGATTAGCGCGTGTCGGCGAGGCAGAACACGCGCGCATTCGGCAACTCCTCGATCAAATGATCCCGAAATCCAACAAGAAGATCGGCTGCACCCACTTGATCGAGCACGGGATCGACGTAGGATCCGCGAGGCCGGTCAAACAGAAGTATTTTCCGGTTTCCCTGAAGATAGAAGAGGAGATGCGCCGACAGGTGCGTGAGTTACTCGAAGCCGGTGTGATCGAGTACTCACACAGTGGCTGGTCAAGCCCAGTGGTGATGGTGCGCAAAGCGAACGGCCAATACCGCTTTTGCGTCGACTTCCGTCGAGTCAACGCGCTGTCGAGATCAGACGCGTATCCACTGCCCAACATGGACGATATCCTTCGCAAACTCCGGAAGGCGAGGTATATCTCTACGCTAGATCTCAGCAGCGCCTATCACCAAATCCCGCTGAAGCCGGAAGCCAGGCCGCTGACAGCGTTCACGGTGCCGGGGCTTGGACTGTTTCAGTTCAAGCGTATGCCATTTGGGTTGGCATACGCAGGCGCTACGTTCCAGCGCATGATTGACGCAGTCATCGGCCCTGAACTGCAACCCTATGCCTACTCCTACCCAGACGACGTTATCGTCGCAACGGAGACGTTTGATGAGCACGTCGAGTACTTGGGCCGCGTGCTGGCGCGCATCAACGAGGCAGGGTTGACGATTAACCGGGAGAAAAGCGTCTTCTGCAGCGAAGAAGTTAAATATCTCGGCGTCCTGGTTAATCATGGCGGATTTAGGCCAGACCCGGCGAAGATAGCGCCTATCATGGCGTATCCAGCGCCGAAGAATTTAAAACAGCTACGACGATTTCTGGGCATGGCATCGTGGTATCGCAAATTCCTCCAAGAATTCGCCACGATCGCCGAACCACTCCACCAGCTGACCAAGAAGGGTCGCAAATATGAGTGGAAGGAGGAGCAGCAGCTGGCCTTTGAACAGGTCAAAGCGCTTATGGCGTCGGCGCCTATCCTCCATCGCCCGGATCGCGAGGCGCAGTTCGTGCTACAGACTGACGCCAGTGACACAGGGCTCGGCGCCGTTCTTTATCAGATTGTGAACGGCGAGGAACGCGTGCTCGAGTTCGCCAGCCGCACGATGACGCAGGCTAAGCGTAATTATAGTGTCACCGAACGCGAGTGCTTAGCTGTTATCTGGGCGATACGGAAGTTCCGTCCGTACATCGAAGGCTACGAGTTTAAAGTAGTCACGGACCACAGTAGCCTGCGGTGGCTTTGCAACTTGCATAATCCGACCGGTCGCCTAGCAAGATGGGCGTTAGAAATGCAAGGCCACCAGTACACCGTCGAACACCGGAAAGGCGCGCTAAACGCCGTTCCCGACGCGCTTTCTCGCATGTACGAGGACGAGGAAGCGCCAGTCAGTGCCCTGGGGTGGACAGAGGGCACTAACGACGAGTGGTACATGAAGAAGGTCCGGGAAGTACAGAGGAACCCCGCCAACCATCCCTCATTTAAGTACGTTGGGGGTAATCTGTACTATTATCGCCCAGACGAGGAACTGCCGCCGGCGATGCAGCATGACGACGCCTGGAAGCTGGTAGTTCCTCGCGAAAAGAAAGAGGGAATCCTGCAGGAGTGTCACGACGCCTCCACAGCCGGTCATTTAGGGCGCGAAAAGACCTACGCCCGCGTCGCTGCGCTATATTATTGGCCCGGAATGTACGCCGACGTTGAGAGGTACGTCCGACAATGCTTCGTCTGTCAGCAATGCAAAGTCGAACAACGCCCTCCGACTGGACTGATGGGGCGGCGCATCATCACGCGCCCGTGGCAAGTCGTCGCCGCTGACATAATGGGTCCGAAGCCCAAGAGCGGCCATGGCAATGAATACATCCTAGTATTCGAGGATCTCTTCACTCGGTGGATAGAGTGTGTCGCTATTAAAAAAGCGAACGCCAAGACGATCCTCAGGTACCTGCAGGAGCCCATATTCTTGCGCTATGGCGCGCCAGAGGTATTACTCTCCGACAACGGGACTGAGTTCAAGAATCAGGCCGTTGACGAATACCTCGCGAGGCGCGGTGTACGGCACGAAGTCACGCCGCCGTATCACCCTCAGGCCAACCCCGTCGAGAGGGTGAACCGTACGCTCACGGTGATGATCCGTTCGCTTATCGAGGAGAAGCACACGGAATGGGACGATAAGCTGAATGAGGTCGTGTTTGGATACAACACCGTGCCACACGCGTCCACGGGTCGAAGTCCAGCCTTGCTGATGTATGGGAATCAGCCAAGGCCGCCCCTCGCAGCGCGACGCGAGCGAGAGCTCGCCGCCGAGGAGGCGCTACAAGAGCAGGCGCTGAACGACTGGCAGGATCGAATGGCCGACCTGCAACGCCTGCGTGACGGAGCATACGAAAGCAGTAGGGAGGCGCAGAAGGCCCAAGCGCTGCGCTACGACAAGCGCCATAGGCCTGCGTCGTATAAGGTGGGAGACCTCGTGATGAAGAGGAATCACGTGTTATCCTCCGGCGCTGAGCAACGATCTGCAAAGCTAGCGCCGCCTTATGTTGGCCCATATAAGATTATAGAGGAACGAGGGACCAACACCTACCGCTTAGTCGACGAACTGGGGCAAGAAGTAGACCTGGTCGCCGCCACGCAACTGAAGCCCTTCCACACGTCGCGTCAGGAAGGTGAAGGAGGCGAAGAAGAAGACGACAGCGCTCAACCACCGAGGGATGCGAGCGACGACGGAGTAGTACGCGACGCTACTCCACGCGAGCGAGACGCTGTTAGCGGACAGCACGCGTCGACGATAGACGCCGGCGTAGACACGCGTAACGCGAGCCGCGTAATCCCTCCCGACCCCAAACCCGCGAAGAAGCGAGGGCGCCCACGAAAAGCAGTGTACACGGTTAGGCGTACAAGGGCAGCGAGCAATGCACCGACGTCCGTGCAGGCGTGCCCCGAAAACAGAAAACGCGGTCGCCCGAAAGGCTCGAAGAATAGGCCGATAACGAACCCCGCGCCGACTTCGACATCCCCGTTACGAACGCGCGGAACGAAAAAAGCGAACGCGGAGTAATGCCTATTCTTATGCCTCCCATACAGATGGATCAGCAGACGTTCGAGGCGATGATCCTCGCGTGACACCCATCCCCACGAACGATACGCGTCGACTACGTGTATAGAATCGACATCGGGACGATTAGCCGATTCTAGGGGGGGGTTGTAAGCGATCCAGCGATTTGGATCGCGCGCGCATGTCAGGCGCAGGGTCGCCGCGATTCGGCGCGCAGGCACTGCGCGCGGCGCTCGGACCCCTCGCGTCGCGAGCGCGATCGGGAATCGATAGATAGCTTCCGGCCACGAGAGCAGCAACACGTGCTCGAGATTATCGACCTTGCGATATCGCGCGAACGCGACCTACTGTGCCTCCGCTGTGCGTGAGTGTATCTGTGGAGCTGCAAGTGAAGGGGAGCGTGCGAGCGGAGTGATCCAGCGAGCCAGCGACGAACCTGTCGGTACGCCACCGACTCGCAGTCCACGCAGTGTAACTGAGGGAGGACGCTCCCGCCATTTTGCGCGCGCCGCACCACGCAGGAGCAGCGCTTAGCGAGATTGTAAGTACAATCATCCTTTGTCGTGCGTCAATTATTATTGCGATCGATCTCGCCGCGGTCGAGTTATTATCGGCGTGCGTATCTGCCTTCTCGCGTCGCGCGTATACAGCATATTCAACGGTTGTTAGCTCGTGTAACTCAAACTTTAATAAACAAACATTCTCTCGTATCTCGGTGTTTACTTTTCGTTCGCTCCTAACGTCCTCATATTCCCGAGTACCCCAACAGCCTCCGCGGGTAAATCGCGTGCTTCGCGATTTACAGGAACTGACTAGTCGCGCAGCGTGTCACAGCGACACGGCAGCGGTAGGCTGCACAAGCGACGGCGCAGGTAATCGCCGTCGCATCAAGGAGAGTATCTCTCCGTTGAACGGAAAGAAGAGAATCTTCTCGTCGGAGTCGAGCCTCCGGCGCAGCGTTGGAGCCGTCGCATCGGCAAAAACCACCCCGTTACAAGGAACACGAGTTTTTAGCGAAAAAAAAAATTCGAAAAAATGTGTCATCATTCATAATAAAACAATAAAGTCTTCGGATTCTTTTATAAATATTACCCCTAAGGGGGTAAACCACCTATAATACAGAATAATTATAAATATGCATTTTAAGCCATTAAATTTAATATATGTTATTAAATAAATTACTTTATTTAATATATATTTAATACAATTTTTGGTAATTCAATCATTTGTTATGGGAGCTAGGAGGAACCTGAGCGGCTGAAAATTTAGAAATAGTCGTTTTTTCTAATGTACTTTCACACAAAAAAATCGGCCCCTGATGCCTATTTGATTAAATTTATAGGAATGCCCCCCCCCCCCCCCCACACACACACACATATATATATTGTTACCTAAGGGTAACAAAGCGCCCGGAGGGGAGATATCGTACAGACCATTATGTATGATGGACACTCAAGGAAAAATACTGAAGCGCATTATCAGCAGCAGGATGGAGTGCATAATCGAAGAGACCAAGGGGCTTGCCGAGCACCAATATGGCTTTCGGAAGTGCCGATCTACTTTGGACGCGATCGGCCTAGTGGTAAACACAGCCCGAGCAGCCATCAGTGGAAAACGGTGGAAGGGCGGAACAAAGAAGTACTGTGCAGTTATTACTTTGGATGTCAAAAACGCATTCAACTCTGCAAATTGGACGAAGATACATGAAGCGCTTGAAAAGCTTGAGGTGCCTACCTACATCAGGAGGATGATGGCCGACTATCTGAAGGACAGAACTTTACTGTACGAAACGGATTGCGGCATTGAAACCTACAAGGTCACGGCAGGTGTTCCACAGGGATCAGTACTGGGCCCGCCATTGTGGAACATTATGTATGACGGAGTGCTGAGACTACAACTCCCGCGGGAGGCTATGGTAGTAGGATTCGCAGACGACATAGCTCTTGTAGTAGTAGGGAAGGAAAAAGAAGACGTCGCTGAAATCACCAATGAAGCGATCACCACCATCCAGATGTGGCTGAGAGAAACGGGACTTGAACTCGCTGGACACAAGACCGAGGCGATCCTGATATCTAGCAGGAAGAAAATGGAGACGATCGCCCTAATGATAGACGGCCATGAGATAACCTCTAAATCGACTATCAAGTATTTGGGCGTTACTATAGACGAAAAGTTGACGTTTAAACAGCACCTTGAATTAGCAGGTGAAAAAGCGTCAAGAACGATGGCTGCTCTATCTCGGCTCATGCCGAATGTCGGTGGAGCTACTCAGAAGAAAAAGAAGCTGTTAGCAAGTGTCAGTACATCGATTATGCTGTACGGGGCACCAATTTGGGCAGATGCAATGGCAATAAAAGCCTATGCGCGGAACCTGTCATCCGTGTATAGACGGAGTGCGCTAAGAGTAGCGTCTGCTTACCGCACGGTATCGGATGATGCAATAAGCGTCGTGGCAAGCATGCCACCCATCGACCTCTTAGCACTAGAGAGGAAGGCCATATACATGGCAAAACAGGAGAACAGCGATAGAACGAAGGCAGAAATCTGGAACGCTGCCAGAGAACAAACAGTAGCTGAGTGGCAGAGAAGATGGGAAAGTAGCCTGAAAGGGCGCTGGACGCACCGACTTATACCAAAGATTGAAGACTGGATCAAAAGAAGACACGGGGAAGTAAACTACTACCTCACGCAATTTTTGACGGGACATGGATGCTATCGAGCATACCTATGTAGATTTAATTTAGAAGACTATCCAGACTGCCCAGCATGTTTGGACATGTGCGAGGACGCTGAGCACGTTTTTTGCTACTGCTCGCGTTACCAGCAGGAGCGTGAAGAGTTTGAACGCTACCTCCAGACCAGAGCAACTCCTGAGTCTATTATGGTAGCTATGTTCGCCACCGCTGAGGGCTGGCACGTGGTTAGTAACTACGCCGCGGTCATCCTCAAGAAAGTGAGGGGTGACGAAGAGAGAAGAAGACGAGAGATGCTGCAAGAAGCTGACGACCGGACGATGCGGTAAGAAGTAGACGGCAGCCTATAATGAAGGTCATAAGGAATGACAATCACATCAAGGACACAAGGGCAATGTCCCTATGCCCCCCCCCCCCGCGAAGTAATACTTGACCGTGGTACCGCAGGGGAAAAAGGCACTGAAGACGGAGCTTGGCCCTCCTCACCGACAAATCGGTAAGGAGAGCGAAGAGGATTCGGGTTGCAATTGGATTCTATATTCGGTCGCAAAACGAAGGGTTTTAGTTGGTGAGAATCCAACACACGGTGGCTCAGGCCATGTCATGGTCTATTAAGATTTTTCCCTCCAACCTCTTTCTCCAATAAAAAAAAAAAAAACACACACACATATATATATATATATATATATATATATATATATATATATATATATATATATATAGACGTGGGATTTGGAGCACAGTGATTATTTCTTTTTACCGGGATATAATATGTACTATAGCAATAGTAAAATAAACAGGTCAGATGGTGTAGTAATATACTTGGAAGACGGTATTACTGAAAGTACTGAAATAATTGAAATTGGGCAGATGAAAATACTAAATTCAATTATTAAAAGTACTAATGGTAATCTAGAAATATCAGCGTTGTATAGATCGCAAGATATTACAAAAACTAATTTTTTAACAAACCTAAAAGAGCTAATGAATCTAAAGAGAAAGGTTACGAACCATATAATCATAGGAGATTTTAATATAAATTTGTTAGATATAGATGGAGTTAGCCAAGAAATGCTACTGAATTTCCTGGATAAGGGATACAAACCTGGCTTTCAGGGTGTTACTAGGCCATATGTTACAAATAATTCAAATAACTCTGCTGGGGGAACATGCATTGATAATATGTTCACGAAATCACAAAAAATTAAAAATAAGCATTTTAAATTAACAAACTGGATAACAGATCATTCTACACTTTTCACGTCACTAGAAAAAATTGATAAAGTAAAATCTGAGTATACAAAAATATCTATAAATTATAATAAACTAGGTAGAATTTCGTTTAAAGAAAATTGGAACATAATATTATCAATGAGTGATCCTAACTTAGCAGTAAATAATTTAATAGAAAAAAATAAGAAGTAATTGGATTACTAGGGCAATATTAATTTCCTGTGAAAGGAAAGAATTTTTATATCAAATGTGGAGAAAAGAATCTAATAATGGTACGCTAAAAACAGAATACAAAAATTATGCCAAAGTCTTGAACAAAGTAATAAAGGAAGCAAAACTATTATATGATCATAGATTAGTAGATAATAATTGTGGTAATCCGAGAAAACTTTGGAATATTATCAATCAAAAATTAGGCAAATATAAAAAGAAGGACAACCGCATTGAATATCTATATGATAAAAAAAAATAACAGGAATGAAGGAAATTGCAAACCACATGAATGAATATTTTAATTAGATTGGCAAAAAATTGAGTAATACAATTTTGCAACCGTACAATGATGAAGTACAACACCTCAAATGAATAAAAGACCTACCTTTATCTACCCAACTAATGATAGGGAAATATTGCAAATAATAAAGGAAATGAAACTAACAAATAGAGGCACGGATAATATAAATTCCAATACGCTTAAATTTTTAGCAGTTTACATTACAGAACCATTAGTATATATTATTAATCTTTGTATTACACAATCTGTTTGGCCAAATAAACTAAAAGAAGCTAAAATAATACCAATACCTAAGGCTGGAAATAAGAAAACCGCGTCAAACTTTAGATCAGTATCTTTAATCTTAAATATAACGAAAATTTTTGAAAAAATTATACATAACAGAATTTGTAATTTTTTAAATTTGGACAATATAATATCTAAAAAACAATATGGTTTTGTAAAGGGTAAAGGAACAAAAGATGCAATTACGTTAATCACAAAGCTTATATATGAAAAGTTAGACAAAAGTACTCCAATTGCTGTTACATTACTTGATTTAGCAAAAGCTTTTGATACAGTGAATCATAAAATTCTACTGGATAAATTATATAATTATGGAATTAGAGGTAAAGCAAATAAACTTATAACTAGTTATTTGGACAGTAGACAACAAAGAGTACAAATCAATGATTGTGAAAGTATTAATAAGAAGGTAGAGACTGGAGTACCGCAAGG
The DNA here is from genome assembly GCA_020010945.3 of Muscidifurax raptorellus. Taxonomy (NCBI): domain Eukaryota; kingdom Metazoa; phylum Arthropoda; class Insecta; order Hymenoptera; family Pteromalidae; genus Muscidifurax; species Muscidifurax raptorellus. Next base: position 18,684,795 of record CM052081.1, read on the forward strand.
TACTGTATTAGTACCTTTACTTTTTATTGTTTATGTAAATGATCTATAAACTAGTATGCAAACCATTCAATTATTTCCTATGCGGACGATACAGCTATAATATCTACGGATTCTAACTGGACAGCAGTAGAAACAAAAATGAATAATTACCTACAAAAAATGGCAATTGGCTTGCACTTAATAGATTATCATTGAATGTTGACAAAACTGTATACATGACATTTGGAAATTATTGTAATAGCGTTCCAAATGAAATACGAATAAAAATCAATGGTAGAACATTAAATGGAGTCCAAGATGCAAAGTATTTAGGGATAATCTTTAATTATAATATGAAATGGTTAAATCATATAGAGTATATAATTAATAAGACTAAATAATTAGTGTTTGTTATGAGAAAAACATCTAACTTTATGGATGTAAAAACCTTAAGGTTGATATATTATGCGCTATTCCACAGTATTATTAGTTATGGTATAATAGCATGGGGAGGAGCATACTCGAATAATTTAAATCTATTGCAATCTTTACAAAACAAAATTTTGAAAATTATAAACAAAAATCAGTTTATACTCGCAGATAGTCCTATGAATCTAAGGCAAATGTTTGCATATGAATCGCTGATATATTACTATGAAGTCTTAACCCATTAGCGCCCAAACGGACGCTCGACAGACGCTTTTTTGAGCGACAGATTTCATCTGTTTATAGGTGTTAAAAAATTTTGGAAAAAAGTTTTTCTTGTGTCAAATTCTATCAGCTTTCTGATCCCGTTATTTGTTTTTCGATGAAATGAATGCCCTATTTGTTATAAACAATTAATTGAAAAAAATCATTAAATTTCGAGTCAATTTTTTTTATGTGTCGACTGTAAAATGTGGAAAAATGATGTTTGAACTATAAGTTGACATGGTTGTATTTGTTTGAATTATTTTTGGAACATCAAAAATAGAGGCTGAAAGAAAAAATTCTAGCTTCAATTTTGACAATTTTTTTTTTTAAACTATAGAGTAAATTACAAAATTCCTAAGAACAAAAAAATCTTAAAATTACTCAAAGAACACTCTCAAATTTTTTCAGAATATTTTGATAAAATTTTTCAAATTTTCAAAAATACAAAAATTGCTTAAAAAATTCTGAAAAAATTTGAGAGTGTTTTTGGAGTTATTTTAAGACTTTTTTGTTCTTATACATTTTTTTATTTAATCTATTGTTTTTGAGAGAAAATATAATGAAATTATTTTCAAGAAATTTTCCTGAACGTCTCTTAGCCGGCAAAACTATGGCCGTTGCCCGACTCTACCACGAGGAGGTGAACGTAAATTCAGAGTTATTTTGTTTTTTTCATTTTTTTTTGTTTTTATTTTAAATTTAAAAACAAAAATTTTTATATATTTTTGTTGTATTTGATATATTTTTTTGTATTTTATCTTTTTTTAAATAACATTATTTAGTCATACAATGTGTAACGGGGTGGAACCTTAGGTTAGCGACGAAAAACACAAGAGGAGCGCCGGGACCGAGAATCGATCCGGCGTCCCCGAGATCTCTAAGCAAGCATGCTATCCTTATAGCCAATGCTGCCTATGTCGTCGCTCGCTCAACCTGCCTCGAATACCGCGTGGGTACGGGTAGCAACCCGTTATAAATGTAAATTACAGATTTAGTTATGAAAAATAGGAAAACAGTTGGAACAGGAGTATACGTTGCACGTTACACACATTTTTTGGGTTCTTCAACCGTAATTTTTTATATTCTCACAGTTTCTCTTACTATCAGCAATAATACTTTTATGAATTTTCATCTTGGAAAGATAGTTTGCTGCAAGTTCCAAGGAAATGTCTTCAGTTCCTTTCTTAGTGATATGTAATAAATTATATAATACGGTTGCGTTTGTTATAGATGATTGTATAAATCTGCATAAGCATCGCCCATGTCCACTTTTTAGCTCTAATACCTGGAAGCAAATTGCTGCAGTGTGCATCGTGAAGATCAACTCCACCCATATTGCGATTGTACAAAGAAAATGCCATGGGAAACCATATGTTATTTTTATTCTGATTTTCTTTTGAATAACGATTGACAGGTTGCAAGGGAGTAACACCTGCAGCTGTGGAAATAATGGAAACGGGTTTCGAGTCCATGATTGTAATGAAATTCATACCTGAATTTTTTTCGTGTTTAACAATGTAAGTCGCTCGTTCAGCTTTTTTTCGAGAATATTTTTTTCCTTTACTCTGTCCGTTCTTACGGTGCCTGTCGCCATCAAGCTCAGATTTCTTCAGATGAATCAAGAGATCTGGATTACTAAAATAATTATCAAAGGAAATATGATAATCAAGGATTTTTTTTAGGCAGACCGAGGTAAGAAGTTTTTGTATTATAAGCATTACTACGCGACTACCCATCAAACACTTACCCAACTTCATTTTGCCATTCGCAGAAAAAATGTTGGAGTCCTGTCCACAATATATATCACAATCAAACAAGATACCTTCAATACTACAGATACCCCACATTTTTATCCCGAACCTCTCGGGTTCCCTCCCATGGAATTTTACCATCATCTCGTCAATAGCTAAAGCTGTGCAAAAAAACCAAACTGAGCTATGTTTTTCCGGAAAATCTCCAAAACTTTTCTTACTCTCCAAACTTTATCTTGATTATTAGCATCCTCAGGTTTGTTCATTTTTATATAACGTTTTATTTTTAGAAAATCATTTCTACTCATCGCTGATGCGATTGATTCGCAACGAAGAAGTTTATTAGTTCTCCAGTAATCTCTCTCTGATTTTCGACCATTGACAATAGAAGTGATAACTATTCCCAAAAATATTTGTAACTCATTCAAAATTATATCAACTCCGTTACTGCGTGTATTATCCAGAATATATGTTTGCAATTTAAGAGAGAAAAATAATTCAAATAATTCAATAGCTGACAGTTTTTGCAATTTTTTTTCGAAGCATCTGAAAGAAGTAACTTATTACAAGGGGCTTCATACCTTTTTCCACTTATCACCCATTCATACACATGATTTGGTTCGAGTTTACTTTGGTTATCATAATATTCGTTGAGAATCTGACGGTAACTCTGTTTCGGGATTTGTCCAGCACTATCTACGAAAAAATCAAGTTCTGAATCCGGTTCGCTATCTGAACTTCCCGAATCCTCAGAAGGTAGGAAAATAGCTTGAGATGTACCATCTTCCACTTCTTCTACTTCGAACATGTCATCACAATTTTGTTTTGGTCTTTTTGATCTTGACATACTTTTGCACTTGATGATAAGGATAAAAAAGGAATATTCTTACCGTTTCAGAGAAAAAAAATTACTGAAAAGAAGATAAACTATAGCGTTTGAAAACAATTACGTATCACAATAATTATGATTACAGGTTTATAGCCTGTACAATGTTTTCCTCTTGCAAGTTATCCTAGTAATAAATTAAAAAATTGTATTATAATATATAGGGATATGACATAATGCGTATGTAAAGACCGTATTTAGTATAAGTACGGGCTGCGCGAGTTCTACAAATAATTATGTAATTCGCGGGAACTAGCATAGGCTCGAGAGCCTTATTGTTACTTGAGACTTATAGAATTACGAAATGCTACGAATGAAGTTAAAGCGTGACGCGTTCTATTCGGCGGACAATGGAATGTCGGATCTTCTAATTCAGCGGACGGTAGTCTGTTCGCTCTCTTAACTCAGCGGACGATAGTCTGTCCGCACTTACCTTGTTGATGTTGTACGTAAGGTAGGATTAGGGTTGTTTATGTATATTTAATAATTTAAATTGAGGTCATACTGAGATTAGATTCACTTTTTCTGTTTATTGATGTTATTAACAACCCGAGAACTCAGCCGACGATTATGATGGTTACAATTTCGTTTGTTCTAATTTCTATCTTACTGATGCTGTTTGTTATAATGTTGTACTAATTGTAGTATTATAAATAGTTGTTGCTTACATTTAGATCTTTATCTGTCACTCCTGGATGTTACTAAACTCCTTCGTGGCTTGGCAGATGTCGATCGTAGATGCACTTAAACTACACGATACTCGTGGCGTAATAGTGAACTTATACTAGTGCAGCTTTGATATCCCACTATCGCCGGTTGCTATTCGGCGGATCTTGGCACGGACGTCTCTCTACGGTCTGTCTACTGACTCCAAAGGGCCCGTCAGTGTTGTCTATGCTGGGGCGGAGTAAACGCTCTCCCAATCGTGTTAGTGCGGAGTAAGCACGCCTCTAATCACTACACAGACTAGACACTGGCTGCTCACCAGAGAAGACAGGCTCTGCCGTACTATCGATCCGTTCTGTCACCAAAGGCACTGCGTGGATCGGCTCCAGGGTTTTTAAAGCCTTGGTGCCGATGCAAGGAGTTTTGTAAATAAGAAGTTAAAGATGACTATCGTCCCATCGACATTTGCCACCAGAAGGATTAACGCGTGCAAGTTGACCTAATTCGCGCGCGAGGAGTGCTGACATGCAGGTCAGTGTGCTGCTCTGGTTTTCGGCGCTCGGTTTCGTAATGCCCTCGTAAGCAGTTTGTGGACGAAGGCGTTCAATCTTATACACGTACATTTATATACTTATACATACACATATATTCGCACTCATACTCGTATATACATACATATATATTTATCTATATGAACGTGGGACATTACATGTATGTCACACATTCACTGTCAGAAATAAAACTTTTTTCACTTTTATGAAAATCGTTTGAATTGTTTTTGTTGATAGCGCCATCTGCAATTCGGTCAAAAAATCATTAATTGCTATCGCTTAGTATTCTTTGAATCTAGAAATTCACTTGCCGGGTTTTATTTGATCGATTTCCGTATTTTACAGTCGACACTAAATAAAGTGATTCAAAATTTCTAAAAAATAATTTCCTTTTTTTTTCTCAAAAACTATAGATTAAATCAAAAACTTTAAAAGAACAAAAAAGTCCTAAAATCACTCAAAGAACACTCTCAAATTTTTTCAGAATTTTTTAAGCAATTTTTGTTTTTTTAAAGATTTAAAAAATTAAAATTTTGAAAAATTTTATCAAAAAATTCTGAAAAAATTTGAGTGTTCTTTGAGTGATTTTAGGACTTTTTTGTTCTTTTAAAGTTTTTGATTTAATCTATAGTTTTTAAGAAAAAAAAATGAAATTATTTTTTAGAAATTTTGAATCACTTTATTTTTTGTTCTTAGGCATTTTTTGATTTACTCTATAGTTTTCACAAAATTAAAGCTAGAATTTTTCCTTTCAGCCGCCATTTTGGATGTTCCATAAATAATTCGAACAAATACAACCATGTCAACTTTTAGTTCAAACATAATGGACGCTAGAAATTCACTTCCCGGGGTTCGTTGCGAACGGTTTCCATATTTTACAGTCGACACATAAAAAAATTTGACTCGAGTTTTAATGATTTTTTTCAATTAATTGTTTATAACAATTAGGGCGTTCAATTTATCGAAAAACAACTAACAGGATCGAAAAGCTGATGGAATTTGGCACAAGATAAAACTTTCTTCCAAAATTTTTGAATACATATCAATTCCTTTTGAACATATTTTTAACAATTGTATTTCTAAAGCTATTTGGCCTAATGCGTTCAAACTTGCAGATGTAGTTCCCATTTTCAAGGCTGGCGATAGAACTAATATTTCTAATTATAGGCCGATATCGCTAATATCTAATATTGCGAAAATATTTGAAAAAATAATTCAGATAAGGCTGCATAATTTTTTTAACAAGAATAAAATAATTGCCGATTAACAATATGGTTTCGTAAAAGGAAAAGGTACTAAAGATGCTTTTAACCACCTAACCAATATAATTTATAACAGATTAGATAAAAGTAAACCCGCAATTGCTACCTTCTTGGATCTAGCAAAAGCATTTGATACGGTCAACCATACAATCTTATTAAATAAACTAGAGAGATATAGAATCAGAAGAAAGCCACTTAATCTTATGAAAAGTTATCTTTCCGTTAGATTACAAAAAGTAAATATTGAAAACTACGGAAGTACGTACTCTACAATAAATACGGGTGTACCACAGGGTACCATATTTGGCCCACTTTTGTTTATTATATATTTTAACGACTTGTTAAAAGAAATGTCAAAAGATAATATCTTGTCTTATTCTGATGATACTATAGTTATTGCGTGCGATGATACATGGTCTCAGACTGAATTAAAAATGAACAGGTACTTAAACAAAGTAGCAAATTGGCTAGTATTAAATAAACTGTGATTAAATGTAAGTAAAAGTATATATTTAACTTTTGGAAACTATCGCGATAAGGTAAACGGCCCTATTATGAGGCAGCGTCCCCATTTATGAGACAGACAATTTAATTTGTAAATTAAACGTAAAAAACAGTGTAATTCATACCCAAATCAATTTTATTATAATTGTTAACATTAATATTTAATTTACAATATAGAATAGATAAGAGGTAATGGATATTTACAGAAAATAATTCGGTATACTTAATAGCCTCTGATCCTATACTCAAGTGAGCGTCATTATGGGACAACAAGGCGGACATTCACGATACATTTATTTATTTAAAATCGAGTATTAAAATACTGTTAAGACGCGACTATTATTTTAGTTTTATTGTTAAAGGTCCTACTTTCAATAACGTTGAGCTCTTTTATACAAATATTACAATTTAATTTTTTTTTTCAAGTGTTTCACAATACGTACACTCCGATTTGAAATGTCCGTATTTATGAAACGCGGAACAGACTGTTCCATAATCCAGGGACATGCGTGTGCTCGTGTACGGCTTTATGAGACGGAGGTGTTTAGTGCAATTTGTTTAAATAATTCCATTAAAATAATCACTATTTTTGACTTGCAACTGTTAAGTACTCATGGATGTTTACGATTATTAAAAAATTTGTATTCAGGTAAGAGTTTCTGACGTTATATGGTTCAATTTCGAAATCTAACCTCAAATTTTGCATGCTTGCTCCAAAAACCACAGAATGTTTGCCCTAAAATTTAATAAAATAATTATTTCAGCCTGATCTGTTAATCCGAGATGCCAAAAGGTAAAAAGAAGACAGCTAATAAAAAAAAAAAGTCTAGATGTAATACAAGAACTTGTGCTGAGCAGAAGCCAAAGAAGAGCAATGTGAGACGACAATCTTCAGTAACTATTGCTGGCAAAGAAACTAAAAGAAAAAAATTAAAAAGAAAGTTGTACACCTCTGAAGCTCTGAAAAATGCTATCCAAGCATACAGTGCAAGCCAATCCTTGTCTTTACGTGCCGTTGCAAGGACCTATGGTGTCCCTCCTGCAACGCTAGCAAGAAAAGTGAAAGATCCTTCGACTCAGGGCAAAAGAAGTGGTCCCTCAACAGTCCTTGATGCTGCTGAAGAAGAAGAGATTGTGCAATGGATATTTGACAGAGCAAAGATGGGCTTGCCCGTGTCAAAGGATAACTTGATCGATGCAGTTGAAACGTATGTGTCATCCACAAACAAATCCAATCCTTTCATTGCCAATCGTCCAGGCAGGCATTGGTATGAAGGTTTCAAGAAGCGACATTCTAATTTGACTATCAGAACTCCACAACATTTGAGCCACAAAAGAGCTGACGTCACCCAAGAAGATCTACGAGCTTGGTTTGAGGAGCAGAAGAACTATTTAAGCTCTAAAAACTTGCTAGATATCAGCCCTACTCGTGTTTTCAACTGCGATGAAACCAACGTAGCCCTTTGTCCAAAATCTAGTAAAATTTTGACGAAGAAAGGAAGTCTGACAGCGTACAAGATAACAGATGATGTAAAAATAGGTATCACAGTATTATTTATGTATAGTGCTTCAGGGAAACGAGCTCCTCCAATGATCTTGTTTCCGTATAAAGAAAAGCTACCAAGAAATATAATAGCTAAAATTCCAACTGGCTGGGGTGTTGGAATTTCAGACAATGGTTGGATGACTTTGGAGTTATTCTACGAATACATGACAAATGTATTCTATCCCTGGTTATTACAAGAAGAAATCGAATTTCCTGTTGTGGTATATCTGGATAACCACTCGTCACATCTTACAATGCCATTGGTGAAATTTTGTAGAGAGAAGAAAATAGAAATTATTGGCTTGTATCCGAACGCTACTCATATCATGCAGCCACTTGACATCGCCTTCTTTCATCCCTTTAAAGAGGCATGGAAGAAAACAGTAACTAGATGGAAAACAGAGAAGAATATGAAAGAGTTAAAAAAAGAAGATGTAGGTGCAGTTATAAAACAAACGCTCGAGTCAATGCAAGAAGAAGACATCATAAAGAATGGCTTTAGAGCAACAGGCTTAGTACCGTTCAATCCCAATGCAGTGGATTACGATATCCTTGACAAGAAAAAACGAAAACCAAAACAACCAGTCTCTGCCAGTCATGGAGAATCCATAGATTTACACCTACAAAAATTTGAAGAAAACCTGGATGAAATATCACGTGGTTTATTACATAGCTTTGAACAAGATTTACCTACTGGCTCGTGGACAGGAAATTTGGAAAACAAAGCTTTGTTTGAATATTGGTATCGGTTGAAGTCTTCGAAAACTGGTTAGAACTATTATTTTTACCTTTTTACTTTTTAAATTGACTAAATATTTAAATTTTGATTTTTATTTATATACACAATTGATAATGAATTGAATTGATTCTCTATGAATTTTTTGGATCAATTTTTTTGGAGCAAATTTTGGAGTTTACACAAACATTTGTTTTTAATGCTTTTAAACCATTTTTTAATCAGTCTATTTCGTATTTTAATCGTCGATTTATTATACTCTTTTAATAGTAACTGTAGTTATTAGATACCTTTATTATACATCTAGATTCATGTAATTTAAAAAAAAATCCTACGATCAAGAGTGATGTCATGCTAGTTGGTAACCATTACACTATAGTAAAACCTGGTGATACAGCGAATGCTAGAAGTAACTCTACAGTAGAAAATCATGCACTTGTTACGCAGTCTAATGAACTGGACTCTTCAAGTACGTGTGATGATACTGGAAATGCAAGAAGCCACTCTACGTTAGAAAATTATGAACTTGTAACTCAGAAGGAGCTGGACTCATCAGTTACTTGTGACAGCGGATCAGCTGTGTGTACAGAAGAAAACAATAATGTAACAAAAAGTATTGAGCCTTCTACAGAGAATATAGAACTTGAATTTCCAGACGATCTAGATTTATCTCGTGAACTGGCTGAAAATGGTAGGTTAATATTCTATCATCTTAAACCTAAACATTAGTATACATTAATAATAACTATTTACATAAATATTTACAGACTATTCTCAGCAACCTGAAAGCGACTGGATAAATTCATCTTCGAGTGCAATAGAACAGGAGAACGACAACAGATTGGCTAATGTAGACTCACAAGTAGTCGAACAAACCAAAGAAAACTGCTGTGTTCAACCTCAAAGCGACTGGATAAATTCATCTTCGAATGCACCAGAACAGGAGAACGACAGCAGATTGGCAAATGTAGACTCACCAATGCTCGAACAAACCAAAGAAATTAATGAAGGTACTACAATACGTTTATTAATAATGACCTTTATATATCCATGGTATAAACTAATAATTTTATATTTTTTTTCAGCTAAGGACATAAAGACCGAAATATTTAAAAATGTTTTCACTCTTCCAACCGAGTACCTGCCAAAGAAAAAGAGAGTTAAAGTGGAAGCCTCCGGTAAAGCCAAACCGCCAGCAGCTGGCACCTCTGATGCCTGGTTCGAATGGCAATTGGAAAAAGAAAGAAAACAGAAAGAGAAAGAAGAGAAATTGGCCAAAAAGAAACAACTACAAGAAGAAAAAAAGCAGTTAGCACAGGAAAAAAAATTGCTGCAAGAAAAGATGAAGGAAATCCAAAAGAAGATAAAGCTAGAGACGAATCCGCACTAAGTCATGCTCGTATTATCATAATTTATTGTTTTTTTCAAATTATATTTATTGTTCATGTTCTTTTGTACACAACAGCATGAGTTGTTATTAATATTTATAAGATTAATGTAATTTATATCTCGTTTTTATATGTCTCATAATGGGGACAATGTATATGAGACACCCGGACAAGTCATGTTCTCTCTGTTTCATAATAGGGACATCAAAACAGCTGTAATGTTTTATTTATTAATTTATTATTTTAACTTCTTTCGAAATAAAAAAAAATCGTACTTATTCATGAAACCCAAAGCCGAATATTCCCACAAAAACTTTTACTCTATACAATACCTAATAAATTTAAAAAATCAAAAACCCTCCTCAACCTGTATAACGCTGTCTCATAATAGGGCCGTTTACCTTAGTGTTCCTGATATGCTTAATATCGTAATAAATAATAAGCTATTAACTAAGGTGGAATATGTTAAGTACCTAGGTATCTTTTTCGATTTCAACATAAAATGGGATAAGCATATCAATTATATTATAAAAAGGACTTGATAAGCATATCAATTATATTATAAATATTTAATTTTTGTATTTGCCAAGATCAGAAAAATTATGGACTTAAAAACTCTTAATGTTGTACTATGCAATATTTCACAGTATTATAAGTTATGGAATTACAGCATGGGGAGGTGCATACAAAAATAATCTGAGCTTGATACAGAACTTACAAACAAGAATTTTAAAAATCATTTTCACTAATAATTTTGCAGCCACTCCACCATTAAATATTCAAAAGTTGTTTATGTTAGAATCATTGCTCTACCACTATGAAACATTGAGAAATATTTATATTAATACAACCAAATGTACAAGATCTAAATATGTACTATTGCCTAAGATGAATAAAGCTATTAGTGATAAGAATAATTATATTGTAGCTATAAAGGCATATAATTTGTTGCCAAATGATCTGAAAAATATAACAACCATAAATTCTGTACTAAAGAAAAAATTAAAAACATATTTTTTGAATAACTAAATTAATTAAATGAGAATATTTGTGTGATAAAATGTATATATTATTGTTGAAACTTTATAAGAAAATTTATATTTGTCCTACTGTAACTGTAGGAGTAGGAATGAGTGAGAAAACAGTGTCAATGTGCGAGTGTTTTTTTTCTTTTGTTTATGTTTTCTTTTATTATTGTTAAATGCATATCAGAGAGAAGATAGACTTGTCTCTATTCTGTGTACACATTATTACCAGGTCTATGTACAGATAACTTAGATTACCTCTATAGAATTTACTTATTGTAAATATTTCTGGTTAATAAATAAATAAAAAAAAAATAATAGTTGAGGATCAAGTACTACATCATATTCCTGATATTCCGAAAGCACCAACTTATGTATAGAATGTATAGAAGAAATTAATGAAGTCGATTTTGAATATAAGAAAAGAGCTGTAGAATTTTGGGAAAGTCTTAAAACAAAGTCACACATAAAACTTGAAACTGTAAAGAAAAAATTTAAAAAACTTAGATCTATTAGTCAGCTGAAGCGTTCGGCTCGCACAATCAATAAAGGTGGTACTTACAAAAAAAAATCGGTCAAATTTGTCAATATACATTAGATAATTTTAAAGTTGCACTCACTGCTGGTTTTATTATTCATGATCGCAATATACGATATCGATGGCCATTACAAGCTCAAAAACAAGTAGGTTCTAAAGATTTTAGATTCAAAGCTTCTAGAAATTGGTATTGGTTATCAAAATTTAAAACCGCACATAGAAAAGTGTCTTGAAAAATAAATAAGTTTCTAACGAAGAAAACAATAGAAAGCAATTCGGAACTTAAAAGAAAAAAGGTTCGGTTTTGTGCATTAGAAGTTGGAATTCAAAATGTACATAATTCCGACTAGAGTGGATTTTAACTAGAAATGCATTCTGGGAGAACCCTCGTAATCGAGGGAGAAAAACAAGTGCAATGCCTAGTACAGTCAGTTTCGTCAACAACACATAGTTGCAACGAAACAGTCGTCTTGTGCAAAAATACACGTGAATTCAGCCGCGCTAACACCGATACGAAGTCGGGCGCACAAACAGGAAGGCGAGTCCGCACAAACAGAAAAGCGAGTCCGCACGAAACGGAGCGGGCGCGCGCACACAGAAACCAACACGACGACAAAGCGCCACACAGACAACAACCGCATACATACTGTGCGCACACAACACTGTGGAGAGAACCCGAGTAAGAACTAACCGTAGGACTAACCGTTTCGTGAGCACACGTGACGGTAATTCTACGATAACCGACCGTATTACTGATTGCCATTGTGTGCACACACGGATCCGCCATTTTGAATTTTCAAAATCTGATAACAGATTCGTAATCGGTGAACTCGAAAACCCCTATATACAAACTTCCTACAAATTTTTATGGATTAAAGTACATAGTTGTAAAGACCGTATTTAGGATTATATGTGGGCTGCGCAGTTCGATACAAATAATTATTTAATTAAGTGAAACTAGCCGTCGGCTCGTGAGCCTTATGTTCTGAGAATATTAGTTATTGGAGTTTAGCGAGTTCAGATGATTTATAATAGTGAATCTAAGCGTCGCGGACAACGTAAGCTAGGCGCGTCACGTTAGATTTACGCGGACTCATTGGAATTGTCACCGCAGTCACGCTGTATGTATGTACGGACTATGTAGCAGTTGCGCGAGCTGGAAGTGTGGACTCCTTCCGCAGTCCTTGGTTGCCAATGACAGGCTTAGTGGCGGACAGCTTTTGTGTCCGCTACTTACTTTACTGGACGGTTTCGAAGTCGTGTCTCTGCTGTTCGTCGTTGATCTGTCTGCAGCCCTTACCTTCCTTATATGGACGATTGATGTGATTTTAGAAGGGTTTGGGTAGTACTTTTATATAAATAAGTTATAGGCGGGTTTCACTTGTTATGGATTATTTATTAGAGGCACACCGGAGTACTTCAGACACCGTTGTTACAGATTACTTCGCTTTTGGTTAGTTTGGTTTTATTTTATTTACGCTGATTTAGATCTACTTCCGCATATTTTATCCATTATTCTGGTTGGTTACGAATATTGATAATCTTACACTTACTATCGTATCGGCCGCACACTGGATGTTATAAAACTCCTTCGTCGGCACGGCTGATGATGATTGGTCTTAGAATTACACGTTGAATGGCACTTCGTGGCTGTTGAAAACTAACTCTAGTGTAGCTATGGATTTCCACTAACGCCGGGTTGCTATTCGGCGGTCCTCAAACCTTATACGTGCTCTACGATCTGTCAACTTAGTAGGCGAGGGCCTATCGTTATAGTCGAGCGGTATTAACTTGTACCCTACAGTGTATGAGCGGAATTAACCTGTACTCAACGTAATGGAGCGGAATGAACCTGTACCCCACATTTACGCTGCCTATAGTGTTGCTTCACCAAGATACACAAGGCACTGTCGTATTATCTCTGTGTCGTTACTAAAAATCCGCGCGGCGTGGATCGGCTCCATCCAATTTATTTTTTAGGCTTTTAAAACTTTTTTATTATTAAATTATGCCAAAAAATATGTTTTCCACATCTATATCTAAGAAATTTATATTAAAATCTCCTATGATTATATGGTTCGTAACCTTTCTCTTTAGATTCATTAGCTCTTTTAGGTTTGTTAAAAAATTAGTTTTTGTAATATCTTGCGATCTATACAATGCTGATATTTCTAGATTACCATTAGTACTTTTAATAATTGCATTTAGTATTTTCATCTGCCCAATTTCAATTTATTTTTTATTTATTTATTTTATTGACCATATACATATGCTTATCAAAAGCATCCTATAGAGACAAACTTAGTTACCTGTACATAGGTATGATACAGATAATCTTAGAATCTATAACTTAATCTAAAAAATAACAAAAAGATGATACAGCATCTTTTTGATAATCTTTTTAATAAATTCCTGTGTAAGTTAAGTAACGATGCATACAATTTTCAAATAACGCTATCTATAATTTTCTCTTATAAACTTTTTTAGTCTTTTCTTAATTGCGATTTTGTTACCTCCTAAAGTTTTAAGATCATTCGTTAAAGTGTTGTACACTTTTACAGCTACGAAATAGCTGTTTTTTCTGTTCACAGCTTTCTTATTTTTTGGTAATTGTATACTCTTATTCCTAGTATTGCTAGAACTTGTGCTATATTTTTCTCTTAAACTATAGTAATGATATGTAACAGCCTCCAATTGGAAAAGTTGCCTTACAGTAAGAGGAGGGTCTTGTATTTGAAACTGATCCCTGTTTATAATTTTTAATAGTTTCTTCTGTATTTCTTGTATCAAATTTAAACAATTATTGTACGCTCCTCCCCAGGCTATTATGCCGTAGTTAGTTAAACTTTGGAAAAAAGCATAATACATCATCATTAATGTTTTGTTATCCATACTTTTTTTTATTTTCGCAAAAATAAAAATTAAATATTTTGTTTTTTTTTACTATATAATCAACATGTTTATCCCATTTCATGTTATAATAAAAAATTAATCCCAAATATTTATGGCTTTCTACTCTTTCTATTTTAGTATTTCCTATACCTATATTTAGACTGTCCGGGACACTATCACAGTAGCAGCCATAGGCAATATAAACCGTTTTTTTAACATTTAGAGATAATTTATTTACAGTAAGCCACTTTGCTACATCGCTAAGATATTTGTTCATTTTGTCCTGGGCAGAAGACCACGTGCTATCACTAGCAATGATAACAGTGTCATCGGCATAAGACACAATTGTATCATTCTGCATATCCCTCAGTAGGTCGTTCACATAAAGTATGAAAAATAATGGTCCTAATATGGTCCCTTGCGGGACACCAATAGTTATATCTTTATATTCACTTTTACAGTCTTGGATTTTAACACATTGTTTTCTACCTGAGAGATAGCTATTTATTAAGTCAAAAGCACTACCTCTTATTCCATACCTATCTAATTTATCTAAAAGTTTCTTGTGATCTACTGTGTCAAAAGCTTTTGCTAAATCCAAGAATGTAGTTATTATCGGAGTACTTTTGTCTATATTATTATATATAATGTTTGAGATGTAATTTGAAGCATCCGTAGTTCCTCTATTTTTAACAAAGCCAAATTGTTTATCAGATATAATATTACATTCCGTTAGGAAATTAAACAATCTATTATATAATATTTTTTCAAAGATCTTGGCTATATTTGATATCAGCGATATCGGCCTGTAATTTGATACACAGGAACTATCACCAGCCTTGTATATAGGAACTATGTCCGCTTGTTTTAAAGCGTTTGGCCACGTGGCTTGTTGTATACACACATTAAAAATATGTGTCAATGGTTCCGCAATATAATTTGCAATTGTCTTAATTGTTTTAGCATTAATATTATCAACACCTCCAGTTTTATTTTTCAGCGAATTAATAGTTTTCATAATCTCAAAATTGTTAGTAGGGTAGATGAAAATTGATTTATTATTTTTATCTGGGGGTTTTAGTTCTGTATCTAAATTTTGAATTTTACTACTTAAATCAATACCTATTTTACAAAAATAATTGTTCATGTGATTAGCTATAGTATATTTGTCTTCAACCTTTTGACCATTTACGATTAGGTAATCAAGTGACTTGTTTTTTTGAGATTTTTTGCCAATCTTTGTGTTGATAATACTCCACTACTGTCTTGGATTGCTAATATTTTTTTTTATTTCACTATTCTCAAATTTGTATTTCGCATCTTTTATAACTTTATTCAAAATTTTTTCGTAATTTTTGTATTCATTTTTTAAAACTAAGTTAGTTGGGTTCATTTTCCATAGATTATACATATTTTCTTTAGTACCGCATGACACTTGGATAGCTTTAGTTATCCAGTTTTTTCTCGGCAGTGTACCTTTATTTTTTCTATTGTTTTTTTGCAACATGTAGCATTTTCAAGACAGTTATGTGACATCTGTATCATATTATCCACTGCTTCATTGGGATCTTGCTTGGTCAGCAATGATTGCCAATCCAGTTTTTCAGCATACTTTTTTAGTTTCCTGTAATTTATGTATTTGTTATCCTTTTCGCCATCTTTCTGTAGTGTGTTCTCATTAACACTTATGACTAATGGATAGTGATCGTTAAACGGATTATTCAATTTAAAAGAATCAATATTGGTGGTTTTAGTTTTAGCGAAACAGTTGTCAATGCACGTGCCATTTTCATTATTTAAGGAGGGTCGTGTAATTCCTCTAAAGTATGGTATATATTCAAGTTCTAGATAATTCATTAAAAATTCCTGACTAATTATTTTTTCACTCATTTCATTATTTACCATATTATTTTCTAATATATCTATATTAAAATCTCCAAAAATGCAGTGGTTATTAATATTTCTATTTTTTGCTAAAAACTTTTTGACACTATTTACAAATTCAGACTTTGGTATATCATGGCACCTATATATGGCAGATATTCTTATTGCCTCTCCGGACATACGTTTAATGTCAGTACTTACAACACTCAATCTATCAACAACATCTATTCTAGTATTATAATAAATATTATTTTTTATATATATCATGACGCCGTCCGCCTTATTTATATAACTTTCATTGTAACAACTTTCATAACCTTGCAGTTGATAGTATTGAGAATGTTGCAATTTCCAAGTTTCCGTACATACAATTATACATGGTTTTCTTACTAAACATTCCATGAAAACTTCCAGCTTTTCAAAATTTGCATTCAAACTCCTTATATTCACACACAACATTACGTTCTTTTTTTTCATTATTGCTTTATTAAGTTTTTTGATATCGTCTATTTCCAATTCAAACTTGCTTATCTCTTCAAAATTGATGCGTTGATCCATCACTATTGCTTCTTGCTTCTTAGTCTTGCTGCTATATTCACGTTGATTGATTGGAGTGACGTTGACGATATTCCAGAAGTTTTAGCCACGACACCTTTGTCCGATGTTCTCACTGCATTGACGATATATCTTGGTAATGCAGGCTGCATCGTATAATCGGTAAAGTTGCAGAATTTCGCATTCGTGGCTATCTGTTGCCATATGTTCAACTCTGAAATTTGTTTTATATCGCTCATTGCTATAATTACAATTTGCACATTTTAATTTATTTACTTGACAATCTTTAGTTTTATGATCACCAGCACACCTTAGGCATATAGAATTATTTTTACATTTGCTGCCACTGTGTCCATACCTGCCACAATTAAAGCATGGTTTAATGTTACAGTAATCATACACTCTGCAGCTTTGATAACCTACAAAAATTCTATTACTGTTCTCTCTGATGTGTTGGTATGTTTCGGCTGGCATTTCTAGAATCACTGTTTGCAGATTCGTTTTGTTATTCTTGTAGGAAGTCAGAACAACACATTTCTTTTTAAAATTTCCAAAGTTCCTTTCATTGATGTCATTTTCCATATTTTTATCATCCATATTTTCCAAATTGTTTATTCCTACAACTTTTACTTTAGGATTATTAACCTGTTCCTTATTGACATCACATAATTTTGACAGCTTACTTTGTAGTAATTTATGAGCTTTGCCTACACTTTCCTCATTTAAACAGTCTATAATTATTTCATCTTTTTTCTTGACTACTTTTTTAGTTTGAATTGATTTGTCTTTTATCAAGTAATGCGATACCAATTGATTTATATCGTCAATGGTTTCCTCTTCAGATTTATTATTTATTATAATACTAGGTACATGTTTAGGCTTACTATTATTTTTATTATTTGAGATAACATCAGCAAACGTTTTACTTTTAACCATCGGCAGTTCATTTCTTTCTTTGTCTAGTAATTGTTTCAATAAATCATTTTTTTCTTTTAATTCTTTATTCAATTCTCTCAGTAAAACATTAATTATTGAATAATTAGAATTATTTCAGTACTTTCAGTAATACCGTCTTCCAAGTATATTACTACACCATCTGACCTATTTATTTTACTATTATTATAGTACATTTTATATCCCGGTAAAAAGAAATAATCACTGTGCTCCAAATCCCACGTCTATATATATATATATATATATATATATATATATATATATGTGTGTGTGTGTGTGTGTGTGTGTGTGTGTGTGTGTGTTTTTTTTTTTTTTTATTGGAGAAAGAGGTTGGAGGGAAAAATCTTAATAGACCATGACATGGCCTGAGCCACCGTGTGTTGGATTCTCACCAACTAAAACCCTTCGTTTTGCGACCAAATATAGAATCCAATTGCAACCCGAATCCTCTTCGCTCTCCTTACCGACTTGTCGGTGAGGAGGGCCAAGCTCCGTCTTCAGTGCCTTTTTTCCCCCGCGGTACCACGGTCAAGTATTACTTCGCGGGGGGGGCATAGGGACATTGCCCTTGTCTCCTTGATGTGATTGTCATTCCTTATGCGTCCATATCTAGTAGATCTACTATCGTACCTTCTTCATTATAGGCTGCCGTCTACTTCTTACCGCATCGTCCGGTCGTCAGCTTCTTGCAGCATCTCTCGTCTTCTTCTCTCTTCGTCGCCCCTCACTTTCTTGAGGATGACCGCAGCGTAGTTACTAACCACGTGCCAGCCCTCAGCGGTGGCGAACATAGCTACCATAATAGACTCAGGAGTTGCTCTGGTCTGGAGGTAGCGTTCCAACTCTTCACGCTCCTGCTGGTAACGCGAGCAGTAGCAAAAAACGTGCTCAGCGTCCTCGCACATGCCCAAACATGCTGGGCAGTCTGGACAGTCTTCTAAATTAAATCTACACAGGTATGCTCGATAGCATCCATGTCCCGTCAAAAATTGCGTGAGGTAGTAGTTTACTTCCCCGTGTCTTCTTGTGATCCAGTCTTCAATCTTTGGTATAAGTCGGTGCGTCCAGCGCCCTTTCAGGCTACTGTCCCATCTTCTCTGCCACTCAGCTACTGTTTGTTCTCTGGCAGCGTTCCAGATTTCTGCCTTCGTTCTATCGCTGTTCTCCTGTTTTGCCATGTATATGGCCTTCCTCTCTAGTGCTAAGAGGTCGATGGGTGGCATGCTTGCCACGACGCTTATTGCATCGTCCGATACCGTGCGGTAAGCAGACGCTACTCTTAGCGCACTCCGTCTATACACGGATGACAGGTTCCGCGCATAGGCTTTTATTGCCATTGCATCTGCCCAAATTGGTGCCCCGTACAGCATAATCGATGTACTGACACTTGCTAACAGCTTCTTTTTCTTCTGAGTGGCTCCACCGACATTCGGCATGAGCCGAGAAAGAGCAGCAGTCGTTCTTGACGCTTTTTTACCTGCTAATTCAAGGTGCTGTTTAAACGTCAACTTTTCGTCTATAGTAACGCCCAAATACTTGATAGTCGATTTAGAGGTTATCTCATGGCCGTCTACCATTAGGGCGATTGTCTCCATTTTCTTCCTGCTAGATATCAGGATCGCCTCGGTCTTGTGTCCAGCGAGTTCAAGTCCCGTTTCTCTCAGCCACCTCTGGATGGTGGTGATCGCTTCATTGGTGATTTCAGCGACGTCTTCTTTTTCCTTCCCTACTACTACAAGAGCTATGTCGTCTGCGAATCCTACTACCATAGCCTCCCGCGGGAGTTGTAGTCTCAGCACTCTGTCATACATAATGTTCCACAATGGCGGGCCCAGTACTGATCCCTGTGGAACACCTGCCGTGACCTTGTAGGTTTCAGTGCCGCAATCCGTTTCGTACAGTAAAGTTCTGTCCTTCAGATAGTCGGCCATCATCCTCCTGATGTATGTGGGCACCTCAAGCTTTTCAAGCGCTTCATGTATCTTCGTCCAATTTGCAGAGTTGAATGCGTTTTTGACATCCAAAGTAATAACTGCACAGTACTTCTTTGTTCCGCCCTTCCACCGTTTTCCACTGATGGCTGCTCGGGCTGTGTTTACCACTAGGCCGATCGCGTCCAAAGTAGATCGGCACTTCCGAAAGCCATATTGGTGCTCGGCAAGCCCCTTGGTCTCTTCGATTATGCACTCCATCCTGTTGCTGATAATGCGCTCCAGTATTTTTCCTTGAGTGTCCATCATACATAATGGTCTGTACGATGTCTCCCCTCCGGGCGCTTTGTTACCCTTAGGTAACAACACAAGTCGCTGCTTTTTCCAGTTGGTCGAAAATCTCCCTTCGGCCAGGCATGCATTGTAGAGGCCAACAAATTCTTCAGGTTTAGCCTCGATGGCATGCTTCAGCGCTACATTTGGTATGCCGTCAGGACCGGGAGCCTTATTGTTTCCTACCCTCTTGCTTGCTACAAGTAGCTCCTCAACTGTAATTGGAGGTATATTTTCTTCCCGCACTTCCTCTGCTATAGCATATGGTGCGTCCGGCTGACTTGGAAAAAGTGTTGTCACTACCCTCTTTAGTACCTCTGGGCACTTTGGTGGGGGTATATAGCTTCCTTTGAGTGTCTTCATAACTGTTTTGTAGGGCCTGCCCCATGGATCTTTATTGACCTCTTCTAGCAGCTCCTTATGACATCTCTGCTTGCTTTCACTGATGCACTTCTTGAGGGTGCACTTGGCTTCTTTCATTCTTCTGCTGCATTCTTCTACAGCTTCGCTTCCAATACCGGTTCGGTAAAACTTTTTCCTTGCCCGTTGCTCAAGCCTTCGTGCTCGGTGGCAAGCGGAGCGCGCTGATCTAATCTTCTCATTCCACCAATATACTGGTGCCCATCTTTGATTGGGCACTTTTCTTGGCATAACTGCGTCACAGGCTCGGGTGAGCCATTTGGTCATTTGTTCAGCCTTATGTTCTGCTGATCCCGTCAATTGGATATTTCCTAACATCATCAGAAATAGTTCCTTGTCGTACTCCTTGGCTTTCCATTCCATTTTCGTACTTATAGGGTTAGTAGTACAGTGCACCATGTTTTGTGTGCCCAGCTCCATTATAATGGCGTGGTGATCACTATTAGTGAAGTGATCGCTTACGGTCCATTTATTCACCTCTTTTACCAGAGATCTACTAACAAATGTTAAGTCGATCACTGATTCAGCGTCCACCTTTTTATAGGTTGGTACGTTGCCTTCGTTCACCAGCACCATGTCCAGAAGTGTGAATGCCTCTAGTAGGGCCTGTCCTCTTCTATTAGTTTTTCGGCTGCCCCATTCAACCGCCCATGAGTTAAAGTCCCCAGCTATAATAGCTGGTTTTTTAGCCCTGACATCTCGTACTAGCCGGTCCAAGAACTGCTGAAACTGATCTATTGGCGCACTGGGTGGGGCATAACAGCTGTATACCTGTATACCCTCAATCTTTGCGCTGGCAAAACCTGCTTCTTTGACTTTCATCCTACTTTGAAAGGTAAGGTCTCTGCACGCCCAAATAGCTGCTTTACCGGAGCCATCGGATTCCCACCTTGGCTGTTCAAGATCTCTGTACTGCTCACTGATTATAGCAACATCAATCTTCTGCTCACGGACGTACTGACAGAGAAGGTCCTGTGCTACCTCACAGTGGTTCAGGTTTAACTGTACTATCCTCATCTTCTTTGTTTTGTGGCTTTCACTGCTGCTTGGTACGCTGGGCAATTATAGCTACCTGCGGCATGATCGCTTCTCTCTACGTCGTTCTTTCCTCTGCAGAGAATGCAGCTGGGCTGGTTTGTGCAGTCTTTCGCTACATGTCCCGCTGAGCCACATTTGTAGCAGCAGCGGCTTCTATCGTGCTGCTCAATGCAGCTTGCAGCAGTATGGCCGAAGCCCAAGCATTTATAGCACCTGAGCGGGCGGGTGTCTCGCTTTATTGCCCTTATTCGGCAGATAACCCACCCTATCTTTATCTTCTCACCCTTGATAAACTTCTGGGCTATCTGGGCAGGTAACTGTACTATTGCTTTCTGCGTATCTCCATAAGCTTTACGAAGCGACTTAACCGCCGTAGGTTCGAAATTATGTCCTTCCTCGTCATTTTTGCGTAGTGCGTCCACTATATCCTCCTTAGTGGTCAGCATGTCAAGATCCTTAATCTCGAAGGCCTCTTCATGATGCAGCGCCCTGATTGTAGCAGTTTCCACTAGTACTGCTTTCACCGCTTCCTGGAGCTCAGCTGTTTCCACCTCCTTGGAACGTCGTAGCTCGAGTAGCAGATCTCCTGCTATTGTTTTGCGTATTCTATGTACGCTGTTTCCTAACTTTTCTAGGCTAGGCTCTGCCTTCATTTTCTTTAGGATTTCGGCGTAGCTTTTTCCACCCTCGGCCTTGATGACTAAGGCGTCAGGTCTAGGAGGTCTTGCTCTTGCCGTCCTACTTTTTCTGGTGCCTTTTTGGTCTTGGCCACGAGCACCAGTGTTGTCCTTCCTGTTCACGCTTTTTTCTTTTTTCTTCTTTGCCTTCCTTGTCACCACCTCTTGCCACGAGTCTTTCTCCCTCTGGTGGACATTGTCGTCGGCTACTCTTCTTGCAGTGCTCGCCCCACTAACGCGGCTAGCCTGCTGTGGTTTCCCCTTGCCGACCGGCTTAGGGGTCACTTCATTCGCCTCTGCTAGGCTAATTGCCCTTTCCAGAAGGCCAGGGGTTGTTTGGGTCACCTTGCCCTTAGTCCCTGGCCGTTGGCACTGCATAAGGTTATCGTCTGCAGAGCAGAGAGCCCTGTAGCTGGCCCTTATGCTCCGGGCGAGGTCCTTAATTTGTTTGTGCACATTGTGTCTCTCCCTGACATAATCGATCAGCTCATCGATTTTGCTGCCAAGGCGATCTAAGTGCACGTTTTTGGAGGTCGCGCTTTCTGCTCGCTTGTCGCCATCTGCGTCTACCTCCATATTCTCTGCCTTCTTTCCTGTAGCATTACCATTGCCTTCCCGTGCCAGGTTACCTACAACGGGGCTGGTTGTGTTGTACTTCGAAAGCGTACTTTCGCCTCTCCCAGATCCAAGGGGTTTATCCCCAAGGAGGCGAGCGTCGACCACCGGGGCTGATACCCGATCGGAATCGACGGCAGGATTAGTAATGCCTGCCTGGGTACTCATATGTTTGAGAACGCTTCTTGATTGATTGTCCTTGCCACCCTAAATACCTGATGTTTCGGTAATTCTAAGCAGTGCTGGGGTGCCGAGGACTTTCGTGGCAGCACCGTTAGCTCCTGTACCCTCGGAAGGGGCCCTTTAACAAAGTGCTAGCATCCGGGCCAGATGCACCTTGGTTTTTTAAGCGAGGTTGTTACTCCTCCCCCTCCTCCTTCCCCACCTCTTGGGTAGTGGGGCCCCGGGCTTGGGACCGGTGTAGCGGAGTTGTGTGTGTGTGTGTGTGTGTGTGTGTGTGTGTATGGGGCATTCCTATAAATTTAATCAAATAGGCATCAGGGGCCGATTTTTTTGTGTGAAAGTACATTAGAAAAAACGACTATTTCTAAATTTTCAGCCCCTCAGGTTCCTCCTAGCTCCCGTAACAAATGATTGAATTACCAAAAATTGCATTAAATATATATTAAATAAAGTAATTTATTTAATAACATATATTAAATTTAATGGCTTAAAATGCATATTTATAATTATTTTGTATTATGGGTGGTTTACCCCCTTAGGGGTAATATTTATAAAAGAATCCGAAGACTTTATTGTTTTATTATGAATGATGACACATTTTTTCGAATTTTTTTTTCGCTAAAAACTCGTGTTCCTATTTAACTTTTCTTGTTATTTTCTCGGTAATATTGGATCCGCCATTGTGAATTTTCAAAATCTGATTACAGATTCGTAAAGAGCTGGAGCGAACTCCAAAACCCCTATATACGAACTTCCTACGAAATTTTATGGATTAAAGTACATACTTACAATTATTTTTGTAAAGGGTGGTTTACTAATTTAAAAAATATTACCCCCCTTAGGAGTAATATTTTTTAAAAATCCGAAAGACGTCAACTTCATTTTTTTATTATGGATGTTTTTAAATTGTTTCTAATTTTTTTAGGCTATTAAAACTGTTTTATTATTAAATAATGCCAAAATATATGTTTTCAAACCGTAAAAATAGGGGATGCCACCCTTACTTTTGAAATAACCATAAATTACTTGCTGTTGTCGTAAGAAACGACCTCGAATTTGTTTCGTTAAAAATATTTATTTTAAGGCGAGACATTCAGAAAAACGCTTTTTGGGGATTAACTTTAGGGGTCGTTTAAACCCCCTAAATACGTTTATGAGCCGAAAAGAAAAAAATACGTGTCTCTTATTTTCACAAGTACTGCAACATATCGTAAAATCATTTAAATTAGTGAGGTCGGGTTCGGGTAGCTTCCTTGTTAGTGAAAGTATATTTATATTTATATAAGTGTAAATTATATGAATTAATACTATTAGTGTGTTTATATAAGTATAAAATAAATAAATTAAATTGTGTAAGAGTAATATAATAACCAATAAAGGCAGAGATAGTAGAGGGAGGTACGTTTGTGCTCATCCAGACAAAAAATTCTCTTGAGGTAAGAATAAGAATAGGCCAACAGAATTTTATAGAATCAGAAGAACTCAGCGAATCAAGAGTTCCATAAGCTTCTGCTTCTATAACGAATAGAATTATAGACGTCAGCATACTATATTTTGAACTTCAAAAAGTTTTGTATTCTGATATCTGTCACGGGAATGTACATTTCAGCAAATCAAGTGTGTAAGGGCTTGCATTCAAAATTGATCAATGAATTCCATAAATTAATATTTATTATATGTCCTTTTCAATCTTAAAATTAATTTTTAATTTAAATTTTTAAATGAATTCCGCTATTTTTATCAATATTTTGATCTAAAGTCCATAGTTTTTAGAAAACTGTTTAGTGAACTTATAAAAAAAAATGTATCATCTACTAATTTTAGTAATATTTTTGCCATTACATAATTAGCTACTTCTTCCATAAAGTGATGTATAACATCAACATTTGGATTTTCAATCACATGAAATTTCCTAAGTCGGTGAACATATAAGGCTCTTCGTCGCCCCAAACATAGCAAACACGGCAAAAATGTGACTTAGTAAAGGATTCCACGAAATAATATATGATATTAAGACCTTTATTATTGCCTTGTATCAAAGCTGTTATAAAGTAAATTTACTAAAATTTATTATTTGTTCATATAAAGAGAGCTTAAATAAATGAGAAATTTTTTCTTTTTATGTGGGTGAAGGAGAAAGGATATGGAATTGGAATAGGTTATAAATGAAAAAGCAACTAATAACACCTAATTAATAACAGAAATAAATAGGGTCAGGGGAATATATATTTTTTTTATTACTCCATTACCGGCGCAGCCTTTCGGCCCAGCTGTCGGGGGCCTTCCACCAACTCTGTGAGGAAGTTGAGCCCAGTCTTATCCTCATTTCTTTTTTATCCAGTCTTATTCCTCTCTACATTTATACCTCCCTGGAAGGTTTTTCCGGTGAGGACATATTTCAGCCACTCTCTGTCCTCGAGAGGACATCGGGTCTGCCTTCCAGTGTAGGGCTCTCCGGAGAAGGTCCGTATTTACGGAGCCAGCTCCCCGCCGGTAAGGCCGGCGTTTTCTGCCTAGTGCATCAGAGTGACCTACCTACTTTATCGACCTTTTCTACATAGTCCCTGCCACTGTTTCTCATTTGCCCAGATGTAAGCCTATGAGGCAGGGAATACCCGAAATTACACTGACGCAAAATTCCGGGGAAAAACCTGCCTCGAAATAGCCGGTGTCCAGAGTTCTTTTCCCTTTGAAAAACACTCTGAAAAAATCCGAGTGATCTCAGCGGGAATCGAACCTTCGACCCCCAGAACGACGTTGTCTCTGTGCCTAGGACGCTAACCACTGAGCCAACGCTGCTCCTGGTCAGGGGAATATATAGGGTAGACAGTAATCAAGCATAAGTCACTGACATCTAAACAAATGTCGATAAGGGTCATTAGAGGTAACGGACAATACGCGAAATATATGCGAATGATAAGAAAGTTTAGATGACTTATATACGAATGCAAAGTCCAACCCGACAGATTAAATAAAGCAAAAAATAGATAGGTAACACGCGAACATCAGCGTCCCGCGGACGCCGCACAGGAGCATGAACAAAAATGATGACGACAACGGATCGAACAGCTAGCAACCCTCGGACGCCGCGTAATTATCAAGTAACCTGATACAACGATCGGATTGGGAGGCGCGTCAAGGCAAACAAGGCAAAATACAGAAGGATAACTATCGGAACAGAGTGGGTCATTAAATAAACAAGCATCATGGTCTCCCAAATAAAAGCCATGTATTAAATCACAAAATAATAGACACACACAGAGATCTATGAATAAAATAATAAAAATACCACATAAAATAGGTCACCATCAATAATCGGAGGCACGCATATCAATAGAACGACGGGTGTCGGGTGACGGAGGCCGTGGACGATAAACACAATGGTCGCTGTGATTATGCCAATCATGGCCCACGGCCACCTCCGGGCTTCCTAGATCGTGATGACAGCAAACATTCGGATACAATGTTTTCTAGGGTCCGATTCTCCCAAACCACGGTTGGATCACGGCATATAGGGCAGCGGTCACAGCGCTACACGCATGCCGGGCAAATAGCGTGCCCGTTGTCGCACTGCCGATCATACGGATATATAAAATTTTCGCAGATCAGGCAGGTAAACAGCTCGCACAGTAGCAAAACCTCCTTCTGCCGGCTGACCACACTAGCCCAAGAGGACGTTGGCAAGACAGAGTGCCTTGCGACGGCCCCCCGACGATCGGGAACCGCGGGAGCCTCAGAGGCGGCAGCCGTATCAACATCATCCTGCGGATTCGAGAATAGATCTCCTAGCAGATCATCTGGAACAAAGGCCGTATGACTAGGCGGCGTCGGAGTTGGCGAGCAAGAGGGGCCCCATAAGTCTCAAGTCACTTCAGGTAACACCACTTCATTGCCCGAAAATGGCTCATTCATCGGACAGATGCCGACCCAAGTATCCACCGAGTTCGGATTAAGACGCGCATTCTTGACGCGGAAACCTTGACGTGATTCGTTCATTCATCAGGCTTCATGAACTGTCCGTACCTGAGGTACTGATACCGTCAGGGTTGCAGTTGGTCTCCGGCCAACGATTGCAGCACTGAGATTTATACGTTACCACGTGGTCCCCGACAACTGGCATACAGCGTATTACTTCCCCAGCAGAAACTGCATACCCAATGACTATTTAAGCATTGATAGACCGGCCTAAACATGTACTCGCAATAGATCGGGCAAGGCATGGGGCAAGAAACTGTTGACGCGAGCGAAGGGCGCACGGGCGCCTCGAGGCTGATCGATAAATCGAGTGAATTTAAAACATTATCCAAAAGCGGCGACGCGGAGCGATCGGTAGAATCACCGGACAGATCAATCTCAGTCACCGACCGATCAGCAGTAGGTGCTAGATTACCTGACCAATTCGCAAAAAGACTACCCTTATCCGCTGTATGATTGTTACGTGCTATACACAGCACGGCCAGTTCTCTTTTTATTTATATAGGATACTCGATAGGAGTGAGAAGGATTAGGTCCGTTAAATCACACATCAATTGTCTTTAAATGCAAATACAATAACGTTTATTTAACTAAAAATAAGAAGATTCAAAAATATAAAATTACAAATGAAATCAATTTTGCTATCCCACGAGCGAGTTACAAATTGAATGTATACGTTATGTATAACGGCGTACAAAATAGAGAGAAACCAATTTTGCCTTCATTCATCCAAAACAATGGATCATCCAAAAAGGCTCACCGCTCGGCTTCTCGCACTAGCTGATGAGGGTAAGGATATGCTCATGCCACAATCACCTGGCCTCTCGCACTAGTAAATGCGTGTGAGCAACGCACCGAGCGCGAGTACACACCTACCTATACGCCCTCGAAGCGCTCCGTTCGCTTGCGAGAAGAGTAGCCACCTGGCGGTGGCGGCTCAAACTAATTATACGAGTACGAGTTACTCGTTGCATATCATAAACATCCGGTGTTAAGGGTACGGGCAGTGGTACGGCACGGGAAACCTCGATCGACGGAACCCGTTCATAACGTCGCGGTTATCGGACACCGAGGCCAACACGGATCCCGAAATCGTCGTAGCAGGGTACACGACCCACCTGGACTCATCCGCAAGCAGCGAAACCGGCCGGACGTTAGCAACGGGCGTAGGAACGAACTTGCGAGTAGTAGCGCGCGGCTGACAGGCATCTGCTGTTGCCACCTGAACGCTCGTGTGCTCCTCATGGTATCTGTTTGGAGACAGATACGAGTACGCGGTCGTGGGTGAAAAATCCAACGCTCCCCCATACTTGAATGGCGTAGCAAGATCGTGAGTAGAAGCGCGTGGCTGACCGACAGGGGCTGTTGCTACGTGAAGGCCTGTGAATTCCTCGTGGAATCAGTTTGGAGACAGATACGAGTACTCAGTCGCGGATGAAAAATCGGACCCTTCTGAAAATGAAACTTAAATTACGGAACGATTATTCAACTCGTGATAATATTCCGAACCAAATCCGCTACTTAGTACATCGCGACGGGACTCGCGAAAGTAAACTAAGACATAACCGAAATAACTAGTAGGGAACAAAAAATGGTCACTCTCCATATAAAAGAAAGAAAAATAATTGCAACGTTAAAGTATACTGACGATTAAAGTTAAAGCGTGGTAACTGCGAAGGTTAAGTACGGAAGGAAATAGACGAACAAAGAGCAGTGAATTTAGTAGTAGTAAAGTAATACGTACCCCATCGCTCCACTACGGCCGTAACGCTAAACGGCAGAAGGAGACATCACCCGATGCCAAGAAAAAAATAATTCTCAGAACAAGAGAACGTCAAAGAAATTTCCCACTGCTACTGCCGCATACGGAATTATAACGAAACTTAGAACACACGAAAGGTTGACAAAAATCGGAGACAAACACGAGTAATAGAATAACAAAGAATGGACACATTCTTGAACTACTGAACATTTCGAGTAGAAATAATGCATTAACCTGAATAGACATACACACACGAGCAGCCCGTACAGAACGATACAAAGATAGTTCATTACGAATTCCTGACTCATTGTTTTGTCACTAGCCTCCAAATTTACTACATTATTATCTAATATATCAATATTAAAATCACCAACAATACAATGATTTTTAACATTTCTATGTTTTATCAAAAATTTTTTAACGCTATTAACAAATTCAGACTTTGATATTTTATGGCACCTATACATACCAGATATTACAACTGATTCTCCTGTCATAAGTTTTATGCCAGTACTCATAACGCTCAATCTGTCGACTACATCAATTTTATTATTGCTATATATATATTGTTTCTTATATAAATTAAGACGCCATCCGCCTTATTAATCTTACTCTCATCGTAACAAATTTTGTAGCCTTGTAATTGATAGTATTGAGCAAATTGTAAATTCCAAGTTTATTTATTTATTTATTTATTTATTTATTTCCAGAGTTACATATAAACAAAGTTACACATAAACATTTGCAATTCGGTACAGAGTAGCTATTATTTTACACAATAAGACACTATAACGTCGCAAATCCTGCAGAGGAATACGAGGATCCCTGTTCGCAGGTCCGGTTTAACAATAAGTAATATAACAAAATGCTGGTTAATTATGCTGTGGATTACACAGCAATAACCTCCAGCCATACTTAAATCTTCCATACAATTAATTCATTCTTAAGGTAGCAAGTCTCCAAATCGGACTTCCTTACTCAGATCCTACTATCCTTTACACTTACACACATTCGCACGCAAGTTTTGGTTGGGTTACGAAAGCCTTTTTGACTCTCTTCGTCCCAACTCAAGTGTACCTCATTTGTGTGTCGGGATTTAACAGTGATATATAATCTTTTTAACATTTTGTATAAATCCATCCCCGGTAGAAATCATTCAACCCCCCAGCCTAGACCAGCCAGTAACAGACCAATTTATGCTGTAACTGCATTTAAATGATTTGTCACTGGTCAGTCCCGGCTAGGAAATTGAATGACTTATACCAGGGATTTTTGTTACTTTATACACTAAATTATCTATTATATGCTAAAGGTTCTATATTTTTGTCTAATTACTAGTTTCATAACAATGTCACAAAAGTTAATACTTGCTAATAAGATTACATTGCACAACATTATGAGATTCAATATTTCTGTATATTATAATTCTATCTTATCTATGAGATTCTATGTTTTTGTACATTATGTTTCTATCATTATCTAAATGTTCGTTCTAAAGATCTAGTCTTTGTGTCCACGCATTTTAGTTTACCAATTCCTTACTAGCATAGATCTTGCCGTTGTAAAAGTTTCTGTTGTTGCATTTTTGTTTCTTGCGTAAGCTATTCTTTCATACGAGTTAAGCCTGGCCGGGCACGTGAGTCCAACTGCACAGGTAACTCTGTAATGTGGAAACATCTTTTTGTGTTGGTTAGATGAATCGCATTTACATGATAAAGTAAACAATATGTCATCAATAACTACGATGTCATAATACGGTGACTGTTTTTTGAGTCAGCACATTGAGTTTAGGAATATTTGTTTCCCTCTTATTCCTCTATCAAAGTAAAAAATCACCTTGTTTGAGCCTAGGTAGTTTATATCTCCATATGTCATTCTATTACTGGCTGAGTTGTTAATAGGTTGTCCCGGTGTATCCATTGCCTTTTTATTACTTATTTATTTGTTATTTTCTATCGCCATTTCATCAATTTTGTCAAAAACCGTTTCTATTGGTTTATGTCTTTCTGTGTTAGAATCTGATTTTGTTTCTAAATCATTAATTGTTCTTTTTATCAATTTTATATATTTAATATTGGTTTTTCCGTTTCCTGTTTTTTGCCTCCATGCATTTATTATTTCATTTGTTATGTTCCCTAGGCTTTTTATAATTTTCGGATATGAGTTGATCATTTTATTGTAGTTGTAATTGGAAATACGACGATGTTGTCGATTATTGTATAATTTACAATTACCCTTGGTGCAAATATAAGTTCTAATACTAATGTTATGTTATTATTCAATGCTGAGTTTTTTTTCTGGTTCCATCCTCGCTATTGATAGTTTCTTTTTTGATGAATGTTGTATTTTTATGTTCAAGTAGATTTTGCATTTTAGAGTATATCATACGACGTGCACCTTTATCTTGATGGTATATCGATTTTAGCCACAAAATAATTAGCTGGCAATCTATTCTCACTATTGCATTAACTTTATTCATTGTTCCTAAGCCAATCTTTTAATTTGTTTATACTTGTTCTTTTTTTTATTCCTAACGTTTTGAGATCATTTGGTAATTTATTAAAGATACTGATAGCTTTGATATAGCTATTTTTAGTACTTATAGTTTTGTTATACTTTGGTAGTATTATCAGTTTGTGTCTAGTTTTACTCGCGGAATTGATGTATTGGTATTTAAGATCTTCGTAGTAAAATCGGAGACTTTCATATGCGATAGATTGCTTCAGATTTAGAGACATTATTTTTTGAAAGGTGTTTTTATTTATGATTTTTAATATTCTTGTTTGAACTTTTTACAGTAGTTGTAATTTGTTTTGATATGCACCACCCCATGCAATTATGCCATAATTAGTTAGGCTGTGGAAGAAAGCATAGTATACAATTTTTAATGTATTAATGTATATAAATTTGGAGATTTTACCAAAAATGAAAATCAGATATCTAGTCTTTTGTATAAGATTATCAATATGTTTTTCCGATTGCATATTTGTATCAAAAATTATGCCCAGATATTTTGTTTCATTTACTCTCTTTAATGTTTCATTATTAATTTTAATTTCGAATTTTTTAGGTACACTATCACTATAGTTTCCAAAAGTTAAATAGACTGTTTTTTGTATATTTAATGTTAATTTATTTAGCGCTAGTCATTTTGAGACATCATCTAAGTATTTAATCATTTTGCTTTCAACTTCTGGCCAAGTTTTAGAGTCTTTAGGCATGCTTGTTAGCAAGTCGTTTACATAGAGTATAAAGAGCAAAGGACCAAGTATAGTATCTTGAGGTACACCAGTGTTTACATTTTCAAAATCACTTACATGTGAATCTATTTTTACTTTTTGTTTTCTGTTGCTTAAGTAGCTTGTAATCAATGTATGCCCCTTTCCTCTTATACCATACGCATAAAGTTTGTTTAGTAGTATTTTATGGTTAACTGTATCAAAAGCCTTTGCTAGATCCAGAAAAGTGATAGCTATGGGTTCACTTTCTTCTAAGTTTTCATATAATGTTTTGGATAATAGATTTAATGCATCTTTAGTTCCAATATTCTTGATAAAGCCAAATTGTTTTTCACTTAATATTGTACTCTGATTTATAAAGTTTGTAATTCTGTTATGGATAATGTTTTCAAAAATTTTTGCTATATTTGACATTAGCGATATCGGTCTATAGTTTCCCATATCATATTTTTCCCTGCTTTGTAAATTGGTATAACTTCAGCCGTCTTCAGCATGTCGGGCCATATCGTCGTTTCAATACAGTGATTAATCACAAATGCCAAAGTGTCTACAATAATTGGGGATATAGTTTTTAATATCTTTGAACTAATATCATCTATACCACCTTTTTTCAACTTTAAGTTGTTTATTATTTGTATCATTTCCGTTTCATTTGTGGGATTTAAGAATATTGTTCTTGTATTGCTTTCAGGTAGCTTTACATTTCTGTTAATTGGTACAGTTATTTTATTACTCAGTGTTTCTCCAAGTTTGCAATAATACTCATTCATTTTGTTCGCAATTACTTTCTTGTCTTTTATCGTATTATCATCAATTTTCAATTGCGAAATATTGGTATCTGTTTTATTTTTAATTTCACCAATTTTTTTGTTTATGCATGACCAAAGTTTTCTAGGATCATTACTATTTTTTTCTATAGTTTTTTTGTCATGTTTGATTTTTGCTTCCTTTATGACCTTATCTAAGGTTTTCACAAATTGTTTATAGCGGTCTTTTAGTTCTTTATTATCAGGTTTTTGTTTTAGTTCATTATATAGTTTCTCTTTTGTATTACACGAGTTCAATATTGCTATGGTTATCCAGTCTTTTCTGGGATTTTTCTTGGAATTGCGAATATTCTGTTTTTTGCATCTTGATTTCTTAATACAGAATTCTATATCTTTTATTATATCATTTATATTTTCATTCAAATCTTTTAAATTTTTATATTTTGTCCAGTTTATTTGTTTGGCCGCATTGAATAGTTTTTGGTAGTTATAGTAATACGTGTCTGTTTTTGTCTCTTTGATGTTTGAGTTGAATTTACCATTTCTTATTTCTAAAAATAGTGGATAATGATCAGTTATCGGCACCATAAGCGTTAGAGCTTTTGTGTTGAGAAAGTCTGTATTGATAAAAATGTTATCAATACATGTTCCTTCTTCTGTAGTGGTATTAGACGGTCTGGTAGTATTAGTAGATCCCGGAAGGAAACCTTTTTCTAATAAATTGTTTAGAAAATTAGTGCTAATAATGTTACAGTCTAGTATATTTATGTTAAAATCGCCGATTATAATATGATTTTTAGTTTTACTTTTATGATCTAAGTAAGTTTTTGAATTCAAATTAAATTCAGTACAACTCAGACCGTAAGATCTATACAGATATGATATTTCAAGTTGCTTGTTATTATTCAATGTTATAGTAGTGTTCAATATTTTAAGTTTGTTTATAACTATTGTTTCGTTCGTGTGTATTACATTCTCATTTACATAAACTACTACACCGTCATTTTTATTAATTTCTCCGTGGTTATAATATAATTTATAATCCTTGATTCTATAATACTGATAATGCGTTAATTTCCATACCTCAGTGCATACAATAACATAAGGTTTTATTTTGAGACTTTTAATAAAAATTTGAAGTTTTTCAAAATTTGCATTTAGGCTTCTAATATTCAAGTGTAAAATTAGACTTTTATTACTATTTCTGTCTCTATTGAAAGTCTCGACATCCGTATACCAACGCTCTTGTTGACGTATGCTTTCTTGTATTTCTTCAATTGGCTCCACTTGTGCTACCATTGTTGCTCTGTTGTTGGAGTGTTTGTTGGTTGTGGCTTCTTAGTTGAAGGGTAGTTTTCGTAATTAGTTTATTTCCTGCGTTTTTGCCAGTATTTACCTGCCTTTTGTAAAGCTGTTTATTAGTTTGTAGATTACATAGTTGTCTCATAGCGCTTGCTTCATCCCAAATCGGTAAAATAGGTACTACCGGGTAATCAATAGAATTAATGTATTGTTTCATTTTTTTTTTTGAGAATACTACATTTGATCCTATCTGTTGGTAAGTGGTCCGTTGGTAAACTTGTTCTATAAGTCGTACTGTTGAAACTGCAGTTTACGAATTCGATTTTTGTATTATTACACTCACTCACGTTATGATTATCGGAGCACTTAATACAGGCGGGATCATTTCTACTTTTATTTGCACTATTGCCAAACCTTCTACAGTTGTAGCATGGTGTAACGTTTATGAGGTCATAGGCTTTGCAGCACTGATGCCCTACGAAAATCTTGTTATTACTTTCACGAATAAACTTATATGTTTCAGGCGGTACTTCCATTAGGACTGTGTTGGTCTTGTTCCTTGAATTGGTGTACATGTGCAATACCCTTCCCTTGATATTAAATTGCTTAAAATTTCTTGCATTAATATCTTTTTCTATTTCATCTTTATCCATATTTGTAGCATTGATTATACCCGTTATTTTGATTTTCGGACTACCTTGTTGTTCTAACTTGATTTCACAGTTTTTAAGTTTATCTTTTAATGTAGCCTCCACAGTTTCAATACTTTGAGAATTCATACAACTAATTTCGATTTCACTTTCATTTTTTTTGCGAATATACTTAGTTTGTATATTTTTCTCTGCGACAAGACAGCTGGTCAGCAATTCCATAGCGTTTCGCTGGCTGGGGTCGTTGGCCTTCACTCTTATTCTTGGAATCCGCTTCGGTTTGGGTTTCATTTCACTCATCGCTTCAGCATATGTTTTCTTATTTGTATGTGTAACTGTATTTTCTAGTTTTTGTAATTCTTTAATGTCTTTCTATAATTTATTTTTATCTTGCAATTCAGTAACTAGTTATTTAAGTAGGTTGTTTTTGGTTATTAGGTTTTCGATGTCACTTTCTTCACTATATATTGAGGCATTATGTTTCTCTATTGTTTTATTTTGTAGTTCTTGAAGCAGTTCTCGTCTAATTTCTTCAGTTTGTTTCAATTTTATCAGTGCAATAACTTTTTTTGCCACATCATTTAACTGAAACTCGGCAGTGTTTGTGTCTATATCCTTCAGTACATATTCAGGGCATATTATTAAGTGTTCACCAACATATTTAAGCACTTTCTTTTTATCGAAATCACGCTTGTGGTATGCATTTTCACATATGATGCAGATCACTGTTTTCACTTGTTTATTAGGATGACACTTGTAATAATGTAAATTGGAATTATCCGAGCACTTAACATCCTCGGCCATCTTGGCTCGTAGCCTATCATATGTTATTAATCAAGCAAAAATAATCATGTTTTGGGTTTAAACACAAGCTAATTTGTAATAAGTTTAATATATCCGTGCAAACTGACACGCGCGCAAAAACACGACCGCTCTCTTCGAGCGCTGCTGATAGAATGAATAAATATTGCTATCAAACAAAAAAAAACTAACGCGAAACACACGCGTATAACGATGGACACTAACTATTTCTAAAGACATATGTAGGACGTACGAAAAGGATTTACGGAGGACCGGATCCTACTGTGGACTAAGTAGGCAGACGCAGATCATGTCTCAGATGCGAGCTCATCACCGACCGGACAACTCTCCGCGGGTGTCACCCTGGGCGCGGACTTCCCGGCAGGCCGTCAGCCCCGGTAGCAAACCGACAAGCCAGACATCCCAGACAAGAAAGAGGACCTTTCGCAGGCCGCTTCGTGCTCGGGGAGGTGAGACCAGGAATAAAGGTCACCGCAGAAATAGCACGACTCCTTAGCCTCGAGAGTGTGAGTTTCCTTTCTGTGCCTCCTGAGACTCTTATGACTGTAACGCTTGGGACAGAAGGCACATAACTCCTTCTTATGGGATCGGTCCAGACGCCGGTGAGATGCGACATGTAACCTGTATTCACCAATGGCTCGAATTATGAATTCACACCCCGGCTCGCCATACGCAAAGCAGTAACGTGAAGCAGACCGAACTACACCCTGTACCCGAACGTTGGTAACTAAAGGACGCACGGAGGTGAGAGGACAACTGAAGGTTGGGAACATGTTCCCGACGAGGTTCCGCAGTAACCCACCCACATTTACGGCCTCGGTTAGACAAACTCCGGTGTTAACAATTCGGTGAAGGACGCCGGGTCAGACATATACCACGTCCCCGGGGCGTTGGACAACGAGTTGACTGATGCCCTGATTACACAAGAACCTAGTCACCCATCCCTCCAAGAGGAAGTGTCATCTTGGCCGAGGCGGTGAAACTCATCAACGGTCTGGGTCAAGGCCTCAGCCAGCAGCGCATAGTATCGTTGGGGAATACACAGCCACAACATTAACGTGTCAGCCTCACTACAGTGTATAAGGTTGGCACTATCCAATCCTCCGTCCTCGGGGTGGAGATCCGTAATAGCCCACCGCCCCGATAGGTAATACGTCACCACATTAATCCCATGCAAGGTGTCATGGCCCCAGTTTCGGTCGGCAGCAATGCTGAGCGGCATATCACCCAAGAAGGAAGAGTCCCCTACGAACTTCTGGGGCAGATTCATCCCATAGACAGGGTTAACCTCACCAGAAGCCACCCGTTCCACAATTGAATCATAAAATCCCTCCAATTCTTCCATCGAGTAGGGCACCCCCTACGAGCAGACATGAGCTAAACAAATAACCATGTCACTCATGTAAGGATCAAGGACGAAAAGAGAGATAGGCAATAGGTACGATGATTCGGTCAAGGACCCTCCCGTCCCGCCTCGTCCTACGAACACTGGCAGCATCCCCTTAGACCCCTTCATCCTTCGGGTTAATAAAAAATTCGAATACTCGGGTGGGCCGCAGCGATATCGTCAAAATGGTAGGCCGATGAGTCGATGTGAGCTCAAAGATCCTCTTCGGCACGTCCACGATGGGCTTCCCCAGCACCTCACGGAGCTAAAGAAAATAGAGAGGTATTGTCTTAAGAAAAAAAGAATGAAAAAGGAGAATCTTCAAGGGAGGTAACACAATTAACAGGACGCTTACGAAACGACACAAGGAGCCCGTTTAACAAACCAATAAAATGGTAGATAAAACAGACACTTCCAGGGAACATACGTAATTTTCTTCATCTTTATCGTAATGGCAAGAACACGAACACCAAATAAACGCAACATGTATCACTTACCAAGAATTAGCGCTCGTATAAAATAAAATAACTACACAAGCCCAATCTGACATATAGTCATATAAAGCAAGAAATTAATAGAAGCACTTGACATTAAAATCCCTTCTGAATAGAGTTTTATAGGTACAAATATACCTCCTAACCAAATCTCAATCAAATCTGACAATTAGACTGTCAATAAGCAGCGAAACAAGAAATATTGACAACGCACGATAGAAAAACATACACTTATTCCGATGAAAATATCACAGGAAAATCCTGGAGAACAAATTCCCCTGTAATAAGTTGCATCAGGTTTCTACAAACCTTTTGAGCCCACAAGCACATTTCTAAGTGCCATGATCCCTAAAATATAGGGAAAACAGGAGCTGAATAACTATGATTATGAGACCACTCTGACAGATAGTCATATAACGTAATAACCCAATAAGCAGCACCAAATATCAAATCCTTCTAGAATGGGATTTTATAGGTACTGATATATCTCTACACCAAATCGCAACCCAGTTAAACAATTAAATTAATACCAATGAATAAATCAATAATTAATACGTGATGCATGATTAAAAATAAACTCAGACCTATCTAGATGAAAATCCCACAGAAAGATACGAGGGAATAATTTCCATCGCAAAAAGTTGTACCAAGTCTTTATAAACCTTTTAAGCTCTGTAGCACATTTCTAAGTTTCATCGACCCTAAGACATAGGGAAAACAAGGGCTAAAAGACTGTATATCACAATACCAATCTGACGTATAGTCATATAAGGCAAAAGAGTCGCCTGGAACGAAATACACAATAAGAAAACTAATTATGGTGAGTTTCGGGACGATTTAAATAATTTTTGCATTAATTAACAAACTTCCGTCCAGACAAATGACAACAAAATACGTCTCGTGACATCGACCGAGTCAGAGAACTGCGCGACCGCAAGCGCAAGAGCGAAACACGAGAGCGCGGAAATTTGAACCACGAAGACTTGCACATAGGAAAAATGAACCCTAATAATCCCTCACAACGCCACAAAGAGAGACTAGCATCACTTCCGCTCACGCACAGAACTCGGCACGTATTGTTATAGAACCGGGAGGAAGGTATAAAGGAAACACAGAAAAAAGGGGAGAAAGTATAAAAAGAAAATATAAAAGGAAAGACTCTATTAACATTATCAAATCACACTCCAATAATAAAAAATACCACAATAATACAATAAATATGGACCCGAAACAGGGCGAGAGCACTGGAATAGGAGTAGGCGAATAGGAGACCGAGGAGGCAGCACACAGCCGCTACTGGTAAACACATAGACACGGTTGCTACGCAATGGGAGGTCCCCCTCCTGATTGCTAGCTATGGGCCGTGCCTCTATCCAGAGCGGCAAATCCCGGGAGCGAGTGGGCGCGTTGAGAGACACCCCCCCCCCCCCCTCGACGCGCCTACTTGCCTAGTGGTATACAAAACCGTGCTACCTTCTTGATTATCCTACCATATTGATACCCACTCTCTCTCCTCGCTCTCTCGCCTTTCTCGCGAAACACTACCCCCCTACAACCTCACACACTACACACTACACACAATCACACACCATCTCACAATAGCACCAAATCCTTCAGTACCATATCTCCTGTTAGCTCAACAACATCATAGCTGACAATAAATCCTTCTCTGGAAAACTCATTTCACTAATTTCGATTATACACAACTTTTAATAATTGACAAGCATAGGTTTTATTATCAGACACCCATAACGGAAGTTTTTTTTTAAATCAAATTATTGTACAACAGTGTGCTTTTGTATATATTTTTATCAATAAATTTTAGTGGCCTAGAAGAGGGAGGATTAAGCCTCCGAAACGTCGGTCGAACAATCAACTAACAAATCAACTACTCGTAGTGATTATTTCTACACCTCACTTAAATTAAATAAAACGAGTATTAGAATCAAAATTAAAATTAATTTTAGAAGCAGCTTGCACCCAAGAACATCTATCATGTTCACATGGGCAACAAATAAATCAGAGGCGTCAGCAGATCGAAGAGGCAATACGAAACATCGACAAGGTAAAAAAGCTATTGCAGGGCCACAAAACAACACAGAAGCCGAGAACCAAATGAGCCTGGTTCTCGGCAATAGGAAAAATAAGTTGCACATTATTCGGAACCCTAGAATAAGAAGCAGGGAAAGAAATTAGACAGCTCATCAGCATCACGGCCAGCGATACAAGACAACTGACAAAATTATTAGCAAAGCAGACCGAGCCAATATAGATGGAATTCGGCATTCTACAAGAAAAACTTATACCGCAGACCAAGGAGCGATATATCTCCTTCTCCAAGTTTGTTGAGGGTACAGAGTTCAACTTCCGATTTATCAACTCGTACCGCTTCATGCCATCCAGTTTGGAGAAGCTCGCCTCCTATCTCGAGAAACTGAGCATTGTCGAGGGAGAGTTGCAACTGGACTATACAGCTGATCAGATTGAGTTGTTTAAGAGGAAGGGGGTGTTCCCCTACGACTATGTCAGCTGCTTCGACAAGCTCCAAGGGACTGAACTGCCTACCAAAGAGCAGTTTTACAGCAAACTGAATGATAGCAACATTTCCGATGACAATTACGAACACGCCAAGATTGTGTGGTGAGCTTTCGACATTCAGACTCTCGGAGAATACTCAGACCTGTATCTCAAGACGGACGTGCTCCTTCTTGCCGTCGTCTTCGAGAACTTCA
Organism: Muscidifurax raptorellus; assembly: GCA_020010945.3. Classification (NCBI taxonomy): domain Eukaryota; kingdom Metazoa; phylum Arthropoda; class Insecta; order Hymenoptera; family Pteromalidae; genus Muscidifurax; species Muscidifurax raptorellus. The sequence goes on from CM052081.1 coordinate 18,724,932, forward strand.
GGGACAACCGATCCCGCACACTACTACACTGGCCTCACGTGGGACGCCATGCTCAAGTATACCAACATTGAGGTCGAGCTGTTGACCGACGTCGACATGCTGCTGTTCGTTGAACGGGGTATAAGGGGTGGTATTAGTCAGTGCTCCAACCGTTACGCCACGGCCAATAGCCGATACATGCGAGAGGCCTACAACGAGGCAGAGGAGTCCAAGTACCTTGTCTACTACGACATCAACAATCTATACGGCTGGGCAATGCGGGAGTGTCTGCCATACGGTGGCTTCAAGTGGGTTAACGTCGACGTCGAGGCACTCGACTTTTTCCAAGTGCCAGACGATCATTTCGTGGGCTACATTCTCGAGGTTGACCTCGAGTATCCTGTGGCACTTCACGATGCCCACAAAGACTTGCCCCTGTGTCCTGAGCACGCGGTAGCTCCAGGCACTCGCGAAGAGAAGCTGATGATGAATCTGCACGACAAGGAGAGATACGTCATCCACTATCGCAACCTCAAACAAGCTCTCAAGCATGGAATACGTTTGAAGAAGATTCACAGAGCATTGAAATTCGACCAGAGGGCGTGGCTACAACCGTACATCGATCTCAACAGCGAGAAGAGTAAGCAGGCAAAGAACGAATTCGAGAAGCTCCTCTACAAGCTCTTCAACGACGCCGTATACGGAAAAACGATGGAGAATGAGCGCAAGCGAATAGACGTGAAGCTCGTCACAAAATGGGGTAGACGATACGGTGCAGAAGCACTCATAGCTAAGCCCAACTTTCAAAGCTGCTCCATTTTCGAGGAGGATTTCGTTGCCGTGGAACTTACACGCACCGAGATCACTGTGACAAAATCCATCTACATCGGTCTCTGTGTGCTCGACTTATCGAAAACGCTCGTTTACAGTTTCCACTACGAGTATATGCGAGACCGAGTGGTTGATTGTTACAAGCTCTTGTACACCGACACCGACAGCCTCGTGTACGAGGTAACGGATATCGACATGTACGAAGTCATGAAGCGGGATATAGGCCACTTCGATACATCGGAGTGTATATCCCGAGACGAATCAGTTCGGCATACCGCGTGCCAACAAGAAAGGCAAAGGTATGAAGGCTGCCGTCGTCAGAACAACCATCACGTTCGACGACTACGTGGAGTGTCTACGTCAAAACACCAGGCAGACACGGCACACAGTGGGAGATTTTGAAAAAATCCTTCCAAAATTCAACGGCTCTTACTAGAATTATCCTAGCCGACTGAAACTTTACAGAATACAAGTTTGAGTCATACAAATTAGAGGAAAATTATTAAAAAGATCGTTGGATCATGTTTAAGGTGGTTCAAGGTGGTCTATATGGGCATATGACCCAAATCTGTGTAATTTACTGAAAAAATTTGTTAAAAATTATATAGCATAATACAGGCTATAAAAGTGCTAGCAAGATAATTTTTTTTTAAATTGCATCTTGCATTGTATTGTTTTAAGACAAAATATCAGAAAGGTCATCCGGCCATGTTTAAGGTGGTCTGTATGGTCATAAGGGCTAAATCTGTGTATTTTACTCAAAAAATTTGTTAAAAAATAGTATAATACAGGCTATAAAAGTGCTAGCAACATAATTTTTTTTTAAATTGCATCTTGCATTGTATTGTTTTGAGAAAAAATCCTGATTAAATTTTAACATATTTCCTTTGCTAAACATTTTACAATTAAACGCTAAATGTTATTTAATAATTATATAAGACACATAAATATATACAGTATGCCATTGATTGGGAATTAACTGACGTGATAGAAACGTTTTTTAAAACATTAAAAGGTAAATTAACGCTTTTTTCTGAACAATATAAAACTTGTCTGATTTACTATTTCTTATTAAATGATACTTTTTACGCTTATTTTTAATATATGCTATCTTCTTCACTATAGTCACTATATTCTTCTATCTCCTCGGTACAATTTTCACCTTCATTTTCATACTGATCTGTTTCGTGAATTTCCCTTCAAACGAAAATGGTCATTAAGAGAATTATTTATTATGCATATAAGTAAATGATTTATTGAATTTATCTTTAATCTACTCGAATTTATGTATATGAAAATGTTTACACTTATATTACCTACCTTTTAAGATTTTTTATTACCTTGTCGACCTAATGCCCCTCATTGAAAAGTCAAACACTGATAAATATTATTTAGCAGTGTCCACACGATTCCAGGACAATACATGGTCAAAACAGGCTAAAATTTTTGGACATACTTTTGACTCATTTAATTTAAATTTCCCTCATTTATCTTGAAACTAATGGTTTCAAAAGTTTGTCAAATATATTTCAGCCCGTTGCGTTCATGTATCGTCGTGGAATCGTGTGGACAAAGTTTTTTTTAATAGGGCACCTACAGTTAAAAAACAGGTAAAACAATCTTTAAGGGCGAGCAATGCTCTGTTATATAAGTAAACACTTTTAAATCAATCGAAATTATTCATGTAAAGTCAAAAATTATTTATTATTCAGGTGAAAGGAATATTTCGTCACCTAAAATTATTTATAAAAAGTTGTATGTATTGTAATTTTTTTATGTTTTTAATAATTTTCTCAAAAAATATTAAAAATTATTCATCAACTAACCATTCTTAAATAAATATTTTAGTATCATCTGCTAGTTTTAATTTGTGCTGCTTTATGCGATCATTATTTTTTTGCGATTGTACCATAATTCGCAATTTTCGGGTACATTGACGTGCATGCTCTATCATGTATTTCCTAAACAATTTGAGGTTGGATTCTAAAGCATCTTCAGCATAGTATGCTATTGGTAACGGAAACTGTCTTATAATATCGCACCCATGCACAAGTGCTTTATGTAGAGTAGGGCTCATTCGCGCCCATGGGTATAGATCAAAATACAATCTTATTGTGTCTTGGCATAATATTTCAACAAAATTTTGTTTTAACAAAGTTTTGCATCGATAAATTGATATTATTGTTGCTATGTTACAAACTAATCTCTCGTTATGACATGTAAGCATTTTCTAGATAAGTTGCCCGTATTAGTAGTTCCATGCCCTTGAAGAACTTGATCAACTTTAACGCCAAAGTTGAGTTTAATTTTTGACTGCACTTGTTTTTCGAAATTTTCGAAATCGTCAATTTCTCGCGTTTGAAGCTCAGAAGGAACCCAAAATTTTAACCAGGGATTCAGTACAGTTTAATCAAGCTGTCACCTAATTTTCAAGCGATTCTCACTTTTAGATCTGTTACCGGAGGTACTCCCTTAAGTCATACAAGCAATATTTGACAAAAATAAAAGTTTCCACTATGTAAGATTCATTCTTTTATTTCAATAATACCTTTATGTTCTCTTAAGATATTCCAACTTTTAATACTTTGTTTATAAAATTACAAACTTTATAAATCAGAGTACAATATTAAGTAAAAAACAATTTGGCTTTATCAAGAATATTGGAACTAAAGATGCATTAAATCTATTATCCAAAACAATATATTAAAACTTAGAAAAAAGTGAACCCATAGCTATCACTTTTCTGGATCTAGCAAAGGCTTTTCATACAGTTAACCATAAAATACTACTAAACAAACTTTATGCGTATGGTATAAGAGGAAAGGGGCATACATTGATTACAAGCTACTTAAGCAACAGAAAACAAAAAATAAAAATAGATTCACATGTAAGTGATTTTGAAAATGTAAACACTGGTGTACCTCAAGATACTATACTTGGTCCTTTGCTCTTTATACTCTATGTAAACGACTTGCTAACAAGCATGCCTAAAGACTCTAAAACCTGGCCAGAAGTTGAAAGCAAAATGATTAAATACTTAGATGATGTCTCAAAATGACTAGCGCTAAATAAATTAACATTAAATATACAAAAAACAGTCTATTTAACTTTTGGAAACTATAGTGATAGTGTACCTAAAAAATTCGAAATTAAAATTAATAATGAAACATTAAAGAGAGTGAATGAAACAAAATATCTGGGCATAATTTTTGATACAAATATGAAATGGGAAAAACATATTGATAATCTTATACAAAAGACTAGATATCTGATTTTCATTTTTGGTAAAATCTCCAAATTTATAGACATTAATACATTAAAAATTGTATACTATGCTTTCTTCCACAGCCTAACTAATTATGGCATAATTGCATGGGGTGGTGCATATCAAAACAAATTACAACTACTGTAAAAAGTTCAAACAAGAATATTAAAAATCATAAATAAAAACACCTTTCAAAAAATAATGTCTCTAAATCTGAAGCAATCTATCGCATATGAAAGTCTCCGATTTTACTACGAAGATCTTAAATACCAATACATCAATTCCGCGAGTAAAACTAGACACAAACTGATAATACTACCAAAGTATAACAAAACTATAAGTACTAAAAATAGCTATATCAAAGCTATCAGTATCTTTAATAAATTACCAAATGATCTCAAAACGTTAGGAATAAAAAAAAGAACAAGTATAAACAAATTAAAAGATTGGCTTAGGAACAATGAATAAAGTTAATGCAATAGTGAGAATAGATTGCCAGCTAATTATTTTGTGGCTAAAATCGATATACCATCAAGATAAAGGTGCACGTCGTATGATATACTCTAAAATGCAAAATCTACTTGAACATAAAAATACAACATTCATCAAAAAAGAAACTATCAATAGCGAGGATGGAACCAGAAAAAAAACTCAGCATTGAATAATAACATAACATTAGTATTAGAACTTATATTTGCACCAAGGGTAATTGTAAATTATACAATAATCGACAACATCGTCGTATTTCCAATTACAACTACAATAAAATGATCAACTCATATCCGAAAATTATAAAAAGCCTAGGGAACATAACAAATGAAATAATAAATGCATGGAGGCAAAAAACAGGAAACGGAAAAACCAATATTAAATATATAAAATTGATAAAAAGAACAATTAATGATTTAGAAACAAAATCAGATTCTAACACAGAAAGACATAAACCAATAGAAACGGTTTTTGACAAAATTGATGAAATGGCGATAGAAAATAACAAATAAATAAGTAATAAAAAGGCAATGGATACACCGGGACAACCTATTAACAACTTCGCAAGTAATAGAATGACATATGGAGATATCAACTACCTAGGCTCAAACAAGGCGATTTTTTCCTTTGATAGAGGAATAAGAGGGAAACAAATATTCCTAAACTCAATGTGCTCAATCAAAAAACAGTCACCGTATAATGACATCGTAGTTATTGATGGTATTGTTTTTACTTCATCATGTAAATGCTATTCATCTAACCAACACAAAAAGATGTTTCCACATTACAGAGTTACCTGTGCAGTTGGACTCACGTGCCCGACCAGGCTTAACTCATATGAAAGAATAGCATATGCAAGAAACAAAAATGCAACAACAGAAACTTTTACAACTTAAGAACGAACATTTAGATAATGGTAGAAACATAATGTACAAAAACATAGAATCTCATAGATAAGATAGAATTATAATATACAGAAATATTGAATCTCATAATGTTGTGCAATGTAATCTTATTAGCAAGTATTAATTTTTGTGACATTGTCTTGAAACTAGTAATTAGACAAAAATATGGAATCTTTAGCATATAATAGATAATTTAGCGTATAAAGTAACAAATAACCCTGGTATAAGTCATTCAATTTCCTAGCCGGGACTGACCAGTGACAGATCATTTATATGCAGTTACAGCATAAACTGGTCTGTTACTGGCTGGTCTAGGATGGGGGTTTGAATGATTTCTACCGGTGATGGATTTATACAAAATGTTAAAAAGATTATATATCACTGTTAAATCCCGACACACTAATGACGTAAACTAGAGTTGGGACGAAGAGAGTCAAAAAGGCTTTCGTAACCCAACCGAAACTTGCGTGCGAATGAAAGATAGTAGGATCTGAGTAAGGAAGTCCGATTTTGAGACTTGCTACCTTAAGAATGAATGAATTGTATGGAAGATTTAAGTATGGCTGGAGGTTATTGTTGTGTAATCCACAGCATAATTAACCAGCATTTTGTTATATTTCTTATTGTTAAACCGGACCTACGAACAGGGATCCTCGAATTCCTCTGCGGGATTTGCGACGTTATAGTGTGTTATTGTGTAAAATAATATCTACTCTGTACCAGATTGCAAATGTTTATGTGTAACTGTGTGTATATGTAACTCTGGAAATAAATAAATAAATAAATAAAAATAATTAAAGAAGTTTTTCAAATGCTTTGATTTGGACGTGCAGAAGACCTAGTCCTAGTTTTAAAGACCTTCGTTTGGAGTAAAATCTTTTTTCAATTGCTTTTTTCTTATTAGACATGACAAATTCATGTGGAACTATTGCTTCTATTTCAGATAATAATCTACTATACTCATCAATAATTGTTTCCTCTGTTTCTTTTTCAAACGCTATTCTGATTGGTCGGCAAAATCAATAACTTTGAGGAGTTGGATTCAATCATGAAAGGTTTTCTAAATAAAAAATAATAATAAAATGTAAAGGACAAAATTTCAATTTTTTTGATGGGAAAAAGCTTGTAATAAAATATTTTAAAAATGAATCACTCAATTATTTGTTAACTAACCATTAGTACTGCTACTTAATTTAGCAATAAGCACAGAAGTAACAAACAAATTTTGCTGAGATCCCGTACATTGATTTGAAGAATTTTGATAGGATTGATGTGGGTTTATATGTCCAGCTGAACTATCAAATCCTGATGTCGCAATCAACTGTAAATTACTTAACTCTGATTCATTCCAATCTAAAGCAACGGTTTCGCATAATCTTTCAGCAGTTTGATTAAGTAAATTTTGAATCGGTACGGTATCTTCAACTTCTGACAATTTACAATTTTTCGTTTGGCACTCTAATTTTGCTTCATACACTTTATCATAACATGGATATATTTTGCAGCCTTTTGAATGACTATCTTTTACTAAAGCTTCGTATTTCTTTTTAGAATAATTATTTTCTGAATAAAATGCAAGGGCTGATTCTTTTGTATGTCACAAATTATTTTTTTCGTAACCAACACTTTGTTCTACATTGTTTTGATTCTCAAATATGCGTATAGCTAATTTGAGTACTGTAATATCATTATTTACAAAACCAAGAGCTTCATGAGCACGTCAACATATCGTAGTTTTTGGAATACTAATACCATCGTCAACAATAATTCGACTTCTCCCACCGTTGTAACTATGTGCTATTCGTTTATTTGGCCAACTAACTCGACAATTCCGATTTTGTTTAACCATACTAAAATTATAAATAAAAATACAATACCTAAGTTCAATTCTAAATTGAAAATCCTATTTATTTTTGTACAGAAGAATTTCTGTTTAGCAACGTATTGCCCCTAATAAAAATTATTTTTGTTAGTAACTGTTATAGTAATTGAAAATAACTGAACGTAACTGTTAATAAATAAAAATAACAAAAATTATCTGTTAGAAAATATTTAAAAAGGTAGAAATTTAGACATAATTAACAGATATTTTCAATTAATTTCAATTATTTTTAGTTATTATTAGTTATTATCAGTTATTATCAATTACATAGGCCTACAAAAAAAGAAACTATAATATTTGCATGTATTAAATACAACTGAACCAAATGTGGTCACAGAATTGCTCCAACAAGTCAAGATTTTGAAATAATTTAAAAAATTAAATTTTTCACAAAAATATTTTATGTATTTTATAAATACTAATAACTAAAAATAACTAAAAATGACTGAAAATCACTAAAAATAACTGAAAACAACTAAAATAACTAAAATAACTGAAAATTACTAAAAATAATGGAAAATAATTAAAAACTAGCAGCAGATACTTCGCTTGCTTACGCTAGCTCGGTTATATTTTGATTATGCTCGTGTTTAAAATATATTTTTAAAGTAACCATATTTATGATGGATATTTATAGATTTTGTTTCCAAATTGAATTTAGGAATTAAACTTAACACTTTTAAAATATTGTAAACTTTTATGATAATGTTCATAAAAAGTGGAAAAAAGCGATAAGTTCAATTTCCAATAAATTATATATATCCTAACGCATTAATATATATATATATATATATATATATATATATATATATATATATATATATATATATATATATATATATATATATGTATATATACATATATATATATATATATATATATTGCTAATTCAATCATATTCTGAATATGTAAGCAATATCTCGCATCTGCAAGCCGAAAATGTCGAATTTTCTAAAAATTGCGTATATTACGTTTTTTCCTGGGTCAGCGACAATTGCTAATTTAATTTCTATATTTGTCTCGTATTCTGTAGAGTATAACCTGCTAAACAAAAAAATTGTCTTTGGTCAATACTGGAAGGAGATATTTTATTTTGAAAACAAATTTCCAAAATGTCCCATAGTGCGGCGTGGCGCCGTTCTCTCGCGCTCTATGCTGGGACAGTGCCGCCACCTGTCGGTGGGGTACCTACAGTACTCCCCCCGCGAAACGAAAAAAAAGGAATGAGAATCTTTTTTGTTGATTAGAATACCAAAGATGACGCATTACAACATTTTTCGTCTGGAGAATGATTACAATGTTTGCTTAAAACTAACGCAACATGTCTTGCAAAGAGAAGCTTACAAGTCGACAATACGATTTGTGCTGTCTAATTACACAATGTTGATTTTTACAAGCGTTTTCCTTGTAGTAGGAACTAAAAGTTTAATCTGACTCTTTCGTTTGATCTGACTTCAATGATCTTTGGTTTCGACAAGAGTTACAAAGGTGTTACAAAACGTTAATAATAGGCTTACTTACTAGGTTGCGGCGCGTAAAACTCGCAGTAAGTCTGCCAGTATGCTTAGATCTAATTTAGAATGCGTTTTTCGCGCTGAAATGAACCTTAATTTTACAATTACCTTAACCTTACACCCCTCAGTAAAAGAAACTCGTTTTTTTTTCTACGTCCGATTGAACCGAGTCTATGTTTCGCTTTTTCTTTAAAATATTTGGCACGAAGTTGGCGCGTTTTGGAGCAATCGGTAGGATCGGGTGATTGGGATTGTCCGCAGAATCGTTAACAGGAGGTAAGGGTGGTGTAGGTAGTGGATCAACTACCGGAAAAGATAGCGAATCGGGGGCATTTCCGGGTTTATTGCTGCTTTTTTTGTCTGCTGGCGTGGGGACCTTGATTGGTTCGGGAGCTTTGTTAGTCCTTGCATCGTCAGATTCCTCTTGCAAAATGAATGCATGTTTCAGACGTTCGATATTGACCGTTCTTGCAGTTCCCTCCTTATCGATGACGAAAGTGTGTTTCTCCATGCTGCGAGAAATCACTTTGAAAGGGCCAATGTAGGGCCTCGTCAGAGTTGGTCTGATTGGCTTCTCTTGTAGCCAGACACGAGTGCAGGTTTGCAAGTCCTCGTCAAATTCGTTATAGAAACGGCTAACGTTGGGCTCTTCGGCGGTGAGCGGCAAAAAATCTCCAGGAATCCGCATTGTCTTACCAAACACCAGGTCAGCAGGGCTGGCGTCCGTGTCCAGTAGAACACGTGTGCGTAATCCGAACATGACTGTTGGGAGTAAGCGAAACCACTCTTAATTGTTTCCGTGACACATGAGTGCCGTCTTGATATCGCGATGGAGACATTCTACCATGCTGTTCGAAGCGGGATGGTAAGAAGTTAGGCGAATCCTGTTTACTCCCAGGATTGACCGGAATTCGGTGAAAAGTCTTGATTCGAATTGGGCACCTTGGTCCTTGGTGATCGTGGTCGGTACGGCGTAGCGGCAGATCCAGTGGTCATAAAGTGCATGAGCCACTGTATCTGCGGTAGTGTATGGAATTGGTATCGCCTCTGGCCATCTCGTGAAGCGGTCGATAAAGGTGAGGAGATGAGTATAGCCGTGACTGTGGGTAAATGGTCCCACCAAGTCCAAGTGGACGTGATCAAACCTCGCATCTGGGTAGACAAAGTGATTGGGCAAGAATTTATTGTGCTTAGTTACCTTGTATTGCTGGCAAGCTAAACATGTTCTGCACCAGTAGGTAATATCGCGGCTCGTGTCAGCCCAAACGTACTGCTGCTGAATTAGGCGACTTGTGACCTTTACTCCCATGTGATGCGCTGATGAATGGAAGTTGTTGAATACTGTCTTCCTTAGTGACTTGGGAAGGTACGGACGCATGATGTCTTCCCGTAAATCGCAGTAAAAAGCTGCGTGTTAGGATCCCCACGTAAGCTTGCGTAGTTTTAGGGGGTGATCCGGGTTTGCAAGGATTTCCTTGAGTTCCTCGTCACTTTCTTGTTCCTGACTGAGCTGACCAGTTAGCTGGTTTGGGAATTACTGAGATGTCTGCGCCAGTGTCTATAAGAAAAGCTTCTTTTGAGAGTTTGTCTCTCACGTGAAGACGTGCGGCTGTGTGTGACCCACTGCCAGCCTTCTCGATAGCAGGATTGTCTAGTTTTCCTGACTTGGTAAGTAATCAGGATTCTTCACTTTGAATGTGTCGCCTGGTGCTCTCTTCCAGTCGCATGGTAAGAGGCAATGTTTTGCCTCTGAGCCATGCTTCCAGTGGTAACAGCAGCGAATGTGTTTTTTGTTTTGTCGACCTCTCGATGTAGATCTCTTGATGTAGGCCAGTGTCGAATCGCGTTTGTTCTTTGAGATTCGTTGTTTTTCCAATGTCTCGGTCTGGACCGGTTGTTCGTTGAGTCACTGTCGATCGCCTTTTCTAAAGCTGCAACGAGCTTCTTGAGTTTCTCGTCGGTGGAAGTCAGTGTTTTGCCGCTTGAGTTCAATGCATTAATGTTTGTTTGCTTGTTGCAAAATTTCGTAGGCCATGTCTGGGCTTTCGATGAGTTTTGATTCATCCTGATATTTCCAAACCATTAAGCGGATTTGGGCAGGCAGACGCTATTTCTACAGTGTAACTACCGTGTCTTTAGGTATCCGGTCCTGTGCTAGTTTGGTCATCTCTGCTAGGAGGTCTGAGGGTTTTCCGGAGCCAAATTCTAGGCGCTTGAAGAGTCGATCGAGTTGTTGCTCTGAAGTTTTAGCTTATCATTCAGTAAGGATTTTCTTCAGGGCTTTGTACTTCTGCATCCTGACGAGAGTGCTCATCTTGTACTGAAGATCATAATGGATGTCTTGGCCGTGGTGTCTACCGACAAAATTGAATTTGGCTTCGTCTTCCGTGACGTTGTGAGCGGCAAATAAGTTCTCTAGCTGCTTGAACGAACCTTGAGGATCGTGCTTGTAGATAGGCCAGAACACTGTAAGTGCTTGGTGCTTGCAAAGGCAGAGGCGAGATGTTGCTGACCAAGTGGAGGGTTTCCCAGCTTTTGATCCTGTGTCGGAAAACTTGGTCCCGTGTGCGGTTGCAAGAATGGCAGCGTACCAGACGATGTAGACTGCTGAAAGTTGTGTTCTGTTGACGAAATTCTTCCAGCTGCGCTGTATTACCAGCTGGGGAAGCTTTAGCAAGTTGTGCTTACTGTTGTCGTTGCCGATTGTGAGGATTACGCAGCTGAAATGTAGGCTGTGGTTGAGGGAGTGAAACGACTCTCCAAACGTTCCATAAGCAAGCTCAACTGCAATGTCAATGTTGCCGAACACTCTTTCGTGGCGAATTTGTCTGTAGACGGTTGTTGAATATTCGGCGCGCTGCTGTCTTTCCGATTAGTTCTTGTGTTATCAAGTGTCGAGCTCGAGGACGCGTTGGTGATCGGAAGCTGAGATTGTTGATTGTCTCTCCCAAAGTTGAAATTATCAGTCGCTCTGTCAAATGACTCATGCCAAAACGAAAGGCATTATCTAGGTCATCCACTTGCTCGTTAGGCCAATTTGTCTTGTGATTTGTTGGATGCAACCCGAATGTGAATTGCGGCGGTGTGTTCGCAGGCGGAGTCCAGTCGAACCCAGTCGTAGTGGTGCCTATGTTGGCGAGGCTGAACGTTGTGGACGATGACGTGCTGGGAGGTGCTCCCGAGTTTGCGATTTTTGTCAGCGAGAGGTTGAGATTTGGTTGGTTGCCACTCGTTGTAATAGCCTGAATAACGGCGTTATCTTCGTTGGATATCTTGGTCGGGGTATGAATTAGCGCCATTTTGGGTTTCTTGGCTTTTCTCAGGTTGCGGTAAGGGGAGGATGAGAAAAGAACCCGTTTGCCCGATCCAAGCGTTATTTCCGATTTATGAATTCTCATTTACGGAGAGGTGCAATGTCTAAGCTAACCCCGTGTTGAAACAAGACGTACAAAATTATTCAAAGACTAAAATGCACTCGCAGGTGCACACATTAGCACAGCAAGGTCCTGTTCAACTCGCTAGTCCCTGGGCTGATAGTGGCGCGAAAAGAATTCTCCAAGTTCCGACTAAATTTATCAAGTTCAAGTTAGATTTGCCAAGTTCAGGCCAAGTTCAATGTTGATTTGCCAAGTTTAACCTTAATTTGTGAAGTTCTGGCCAAGTTCAGAGTTAATTGTCAAGTTCGACGTTAATTTGCAAAGTTCTGGGCTAGTTCAATGCTAAATTGCCAAGTTCAATGCTAATTTAGTAGACCATGTACGCGCTGTATAAGTATAAAAGCTGAAAGCAAAGCAATAATTTGCGAAAGCGCGTTTAGTTGTCGCTTTTTAGAAAAAGGGCTAACGTGGCGCGACGTATGCGTGACGATTCGCGGAACTGTTTGCTGCTCGCGCGCACTATTCTCGGAACGAGTCTCGTCAAAGCAAGATGCTTGTTTACCCGAACGAGCCGCTGCTCGTTGAGACGTGCGTGATTTCACTGTTACCTGGCAAACGCAACTTTAGCGCTGCGATGACTTGGTGCAATGCAGATCGGATGGCTGTCAAGGCACCGGTGTCGATGATTTTCATTGAAAGCCACGTTGATTAACGTTGTGAAATCGCTGGTGACGGTGATTTGCCGTGAAGTCGGGCTGGGCTTCGTTGACCACAGTTGCGATGTTTCGTAGGCACCGATGTCGTTAGCTTCGCGCAGAAGTCCGATTCCCTCGGCGAATGCTTCCTCGTTGTGCAACGTTGTAGTTGCGTTGAAGAAGGCGCCGGTGACGTTGGCTTCACGCAAAATCCTTTCTTTTAACGGCGAGTGGCTTCCACGTTGTGCAACGTTGTAGTTGCGTTGAAGCAGGCGCTGGTGACGTTGGCTTCATGCAAATCCTTTCTTCCGACGGCGAGTGGATTCCACGTTGTGCAACAAAACCTTAACTTTTTCCACAACGCGCCGGCGTGCCTGCACGCGTGTGAAAAATGATGAGAGAACAAGGTTTTCTTCTCGATGGCTTCTCTCGTTTTCCCGAGAGTTGACGAGAGAAATTGCGATGATGAAGGTCTTTGTGTGCGCCTGCGTGCCTGCACGCACACAAAGGAAGCAAGCGGCGACTTGTTGCCACACGTTCGCTTGCGCTTGTCGCGCGCTTCGCTCTCTACCCGGAGAGAAGTGATGCTGCAGCACTTGCTGCTGTAACCTCCTAGTCGGCGGCCTCCAGTCGAGGTCACCAATGGAGGACTGGCGTGGTCGGGGCGAACGAGTAGCCAGGAGTTTGTGGTGATACTGTTTATTCGTTGACTCCTTGTCTCTCTCCAGACGTGTGCTCGTGGGAGCGGTCAGAGCGAACCTGTTGTCGGTCATTATTTATTCCAGAGTTACATAACATAGTTATACATAAAAATTACATATAAAAGTTACATATAAAACATTTGCAATACGATACAGAGTAGATATTAACAACAACTACAAAAAGTACAAATAGTAATCAAAATGCTGGTTAGTTATGCTGTAATCATCACAGCAGAACTTCCAGCCATACTCATCATTCTTATCATGATCATTCATACAGAAGGTAGCATATGTCTCCGAGTCGGACTTCCATACTCAGATCCTACTAGCCTTCACTCATTCACTCCTTCACACATTCTCACATACTTTAGTTGGGTTTTGCTGTTTTGGTGCTCTCTCCATCCCAACTCTAATTATCCTCATTTGTGAGTCGTAATTTAAATGATACGTAATCTTTCCTGCATTTTGTGTAAAAATCCGTCTCTGTCAGTAATCACTCCATTCCCCAGTCAGTAACAATCCAAAAATGTTGTAAAAAGCATTCTATAGTCTGTCACCAGCTACTCCCGGCCAGAAAATTGAATGACTTCTACCAGGGGTATTTATTACTTTACAGCTAAGGTATAAGCTATATTAAAATTATGTTTGAGGTTCTATATTTTTGTATATCTACTAGTAATTTGACGATGTCCGACATTAATTAACACTAATTAAAATTACATTGCAAATTTTTGAGATACTATGTTTTCGTATTTTGTACGTGTTTTTCTATATAATACACTTTTTAATTCTTATAATCTAATCATTGTGTACAAGTTTATTTGATTTGCCAATAATAACGCACTAACATGGATCTTGCAGATGTGAAAGTTTCCGTTGTTACGTTTTTGTTTCTTGCATATGTTATTCGTTCAATTTTGTTGAGTCTAGCCGGGCACGAAGTCCAACAGTACAGGTGAGTCTGTAGTTGGAAATATTTTCTTGTATTGGTTATGAGAAATTATTTATGTGCAAATAAAATCATTATCGAGTATCTCTAATTATAAATCTAGATGATAAAAAAGGAGCTGGTACTCACTAGGTAGCTTATCGTAAAAATGGTAATAATGTTTCCTGCTTCGACAGTTTTGGTGTCTGTTAGGCACTTCATCTGTTCTGGAAACTCAATACTTTCCACCGATTGAACTCGATTCAGATAAAAAGTAGGTTCTCGGATTGGTTGAATTACTAACTTTCAACTCCATACCTAATACGGACTTCAAAAGCTATAAATTTTATATTGGACAAGAAATCATTGAATTACCAACTGGTAGCTATGAAATTGAAGATATTGAATGTACTCTGCAGGAAATTCTCATTGTAAAAGATATCACACTAAGTATTAAACCTAATAACAATACATTGAGAAATGTCATTACATTTAGTCATGAAGTAGACTTTCACCCCAACGACTCAATAGCTGGACTACTAGGTTTCACTCCACGACTGCTAAAACCCTACGTAACATACAACTTTAACTTTCCAGTAGCTACTCTAAAAGTGAATGCCCTACGACTAGAGTGTAATATTACATCTGGAGCATACATTAATCAAAATCAAGTTCATACCATTCATGAATTTTTGTCTGCAATTTCACCAGGATATAAAACAATTGAAGTTCCAAAACATATTATATATTTATCGATAACAGTTAAAATTATTGATCACTTTCAATAACGGATCGTAAATCCAGATGGTGGTTTGGTAAACCTACGAGGAGAAGTTATAACAATCCGTCTACATTTGAAGAAAGTCTAATAATGGGAATCTTTTTTAATACCAAGCCTGAAAAAAATTATATTAATAATCCATTATGCCGTCAGAAATCCAGTCGACAATGAGTTGTCAAATAGTTAACACGTCAGAACATTCAGTTTCTAAGTAGTATAGGTCTCAAGATAAAAAGAGGAAAAGGTTTAAGAATAATAAAAAAGAACAAAAAATAAATTGTGTTTTCGTTTGCTGCTGTCACTATATACCAGAAAAAATGGAGGGAGTCCTTGATCAGCATCGTTCAATAGCAGTGATGAAATTCGTATTTCTATTCAACATCAAGATTTATATTTGCTACCTTCTATGCTAAATACTATATGTCATCTGTTCAAGGAAATGCGATATGAAATGTAGGCGGTTAAAATTGATCGATGTAAAAATGTCGGTGTAACAAGTACAATGAAAGGTTGGACTTGGCTAGAGGGCGTGGATGTGGGTGGTCGCGTGCGATAGCGTCTTTGTTTTTTTCGCGTCTTTTACCTGGTTTTCGGTACAAATAAAAAAGAAAATAGTGTTTTCAAGTGTATTTAAGTGTATTAGGAACAGGGGAGATAATTATTGTCTCTGGAGTGGGAGTGTGTAGCTTGTAAGATCGGTGTGAAGTTGAGGTTCAGCGTTAGGGGTTAGATAGCTAGGCTAGCGTCGCGTGCGCAAAAGGCGGGAAGACGGTAAGCTGGAGCCTACGTCGAGATTTAGCTGGGGATTATGACGGCAGGCTGAACAACAGCCAAGGGTGAGGACGGGAAGCTGCCAAAGGACACCAGGTCGGCGAAAGCTAAGACGGCGGCGGATTCGGGGCAACAAACGCTAGACAACAAATTTAAGAAGGTATTTTTCCTGGAGGAAGAGAAGGATTTCAAGGAAAAAATCGAAGAGAAGGTAAGGAAGATTAGACAGAAAGAGATCGCGAGAGAAAAAATGAAGACGGAAATGAAAGAACCACAAATAGAAATGATAGAAAGGTTAGAAAAAGTAGAGAAAAGAATTTAAAATTGAGGCGCGCGAAAACGAGCGGGCAGCAACATGGCGGTCGGAGATAGAATCTAAGTTAGAGGAACTGACAAGAGAGGGCGCCTCGCGTCTAGCTTCGTTACACGGTGCGATGCGGAGCCTTGTAAGCGGGGGCTCAGCTGACAGCGGTCTGACAGGAGTAAGCGGTGTTAGTCGTTGGAGCAGGTTAAGTTTCTCTGATAGGAACGTTATGTAAATGAAAATAATGTTGACGGAAAGAGAAAAAAAAAAGAAAACCAAAATTTAATTGCGATAAAAGGGCTAGAGGCGGATGAAAATGTTGAAGCGGCAAGAATAACGGTTACAAAATTTTTGCAAAAAAGTTAAAAGTTAATCTCGAAATAAATGATAATAGTGTGAGAGTAAACAGGTAAGTTATTGTAATTAGACTAAACAATGCGGATGATAAAGAAATGATTATGCGTAACAAAAATAAACTCGAAGGGACTAAAATATATATTGAGCATTATAGAAGCTTCAAAGAAAGAAAAAAAACAAGAAGAAATTGCAAGGTGGGTTAGAGCAAAAAAAAGAGAAAGGCTACTAGATTAAGATCGGATTTGGGAAAATATTTTACAAAGATACATGGGTTCGTTGGGAGGATAAAGAAAAATTAATGGAGAGAATCAAACAGGAAGAAAATAAGAAAAGGGTTGAAAATAACGCGAATTTACCGGGTTTCTAAGACATGATCAGCAAGGAAGCTAAATTGAATGCAGGTTTGCATTTTCATTAGTTCAGGAATGGAGTTCAGGTGATGAGATAGTGGAAAAATCAGTAGGGAACAATGTGAGAAAATTCATTTTTTGGAATATAGCAGGGATGTGGAATAAAGATAGATTTCTGGTCATATATTGAAAATACGGAATTTATAAGTTTAGCGGAAACATGGGTGGAAGAAAAAGATGCCGAAAATATAAAAAAGAAGTCATCAGATTATTTTGAATGGTGTTTAATACCGGCTATAAGGCAGCATAGGAAAAGAAGAGCGAAAGGAGGATTTATTATAGGTGTTAGAAAATACCTTGTTTCTGACAAAAGTGAAATCGGAATTAAGCAAAGAGGGTCTAGTGAAATCAGAAATAAATGGTAGGGGGATCAGAAATAAAATAACAGTGTGGTCAGTTTATAACTCGGAGGCAGTTTCGTCAGTTTATAACTAAGTGAAAAAATATGAAAAAACTGGACGCGTAGAACTTTGTTGATGAGGAAGAAATGATTATAGACGGTGATTTTAATATCCGTATAGGAGAAGGGGGTATAAATTATAATCTAGGGCGTGAAATTGGGATCAATAAAAGTGTAGGTAAAGACAAAACTTTTAGTAATGGGGGTAAGCGAATGGTTGATTTTATAGAGGAGAAAGGGTGGGTGATTCTCAATGGTAGAACATTATGGGACAATGAGGGAGAATTTATATTTGTAGGGGCTAAAGTCAATCCTGTAATTGATTATATAATAGTAAATGAAAAAATGTGGGAAAAAATAGTTAAATTCACGGTAGGGGAGAGGGTGGACTCGGACCACGTCCTTGTTTGTGCCATGGTTGCTATTGACAGTACATCTATGGGTACTCAGGAAAAAGAAGAATTAGATAGAAGACGAAAAGGTGCAAAAGAAAAAGAGATTATATCATGGAGCGAAGAAGATATTACAGAATTTAAGGAAGCGACTTCAGAAATCGATGGGGAAGTAAAAGACGGGGATTCTGCACAATTTACATGGGAAGAATTAAAAGTTATTAGGAATGCGGTAAAAAAGAAGATTATCAAAATTAAGCCATGGAAAATAGGTATGAAACGCTGGTGGGATAGAGGCTGTGCCAGAGAAAAGAGATGTAAACAAAACCTTAAAGCGATGGAAAAATGTTTTAATTTCTAAAGTTCTTTATTTAAAAAAAAGAAAAGAGTGGAGAAACTATTTCTGGTATAAAGAAAAACAATTCAAAGAATTGAAGGAAGCTAAGTTAAGAAGCATAAGAAGAGAAAACAACGTCTGAAAATTTCTAAATAGATACAGAAAGAGAAGAGAAAAAACGGAAAACAATGTAAAAGAAGAGGATTGGATTGAGCACTTCATGACTCTACTAAAATGAACTCAAAATAACTGGTTTGGAAATTAAAAAGGCAGGGAAGATGCTGAAAAAGAAAAAAGCGGCTGGCATCGATGAAATACCTAATGAAGTATGGATCTATGGAGGTGAAGAATTGACTGCGAGTTTAATGTGTGTGTTGGGAAAAAATTTGGGATGGAGATAAAAGACCCGAAGAATTGAAAACGGGGGTCATAGAAGCACTATATAAAAAAGGAGATCCTAGGACATAAAAAATTACAGAGGAAATTAAGGAGCGAAATTACAGTATCGCTTTTATCGACGGCATACAAACTCTACACTAAAGTTATAAGAAATAGGTTAGAAAAAGAGGTAAAGGACATGAATCTACTACCGGAGGGGCAAGCAGGCGTTAGGAAAGGAAGATCCACGCTGGATAATATATACGTTTTAAACTATCTGATACAGAGGGCCAAGGTATTTATGAAGAAAACAAGATTAGAATCAGGATGAAAAATGGAATTACAAAAGAATTCTGGATTACCGTGGGGCTAAGGCAGGGGTGTGTTCTGTACATTGCGTGATTAGAAAAGGTTTTGAGTGATAGGAACATAGGAAGTATTAAAATAGGAGGAAACAGGTTCTGGTCTTTAGCGTATGCGAATGATATTATAATGTTAGCCGAAAATAAAGAAGTATTTATAGATATGTGTGAATTATTAAACAAGTTCTTAAAAAACAGAAAACTAATTTTAAGTACAGAGAAAACTAAAATTCTAGTATTCAACGAAGGGAGAAAATGCAAAAAGAAAAATGGTTATGGGAGAGTAAAGAAATGGAAGAGGTTAGACAATTTAAATACTTAGGGTTTGTGTTCAACAAAGAAGGGAATTATAAAGATCACATAGGCGAATTGAAAAAAAGTTATAGCGGCAGCAAAAAAAAACCTGGGGACTCGGAGAAAAATGCTGCAATGGGGACTTTAAGAGACGAACGAAACTATTTAATTACTTGGTGAGGAGTGTAATGCAATATGGTGTCGAAATTTGGGGTTGGGAAGAAAAAAAAGAGCTAGAAAAATTTAAATCTGATTACATTAGGTGGTTTTTAAAACTCCATATATGGACGCCAAAATACATACTGCACAAAGAAACAAACACGTATAGGCTTAGTCTACACTGACAATGAGGGGCAAGAGCTGTGAGATTCGATCAAAATATGCGAAACTAAGTGACAATAGGTTAACAAAAATATGCTGGATAGAAATGCAAGAGGAAAGAGTGGCAGTCTATACGATGCGGAAAGGAAAAGGTATTATAACACGTTAGGTTTTAGCTTTGATTATATTAGGGATAAAATTGCGCAAAATTTGGGTGTAGAATAACATGAAATATATAGGAGAAGTTGGGATATAGAAAATCAAGTTTTAATAGTGAAAATAAATAAATCGAAAAATGTAAGTTGTAAGGAAATAGTTTGTAAAAAATTACCAGTGTACCTGAAAAAAGTAATAAGCGGAAAGAATATGTCTATAATAGCTAGATTTAGGTGCGGAAATGTCGAAAATGTTAACAAATACTGGCTAAGCGAAAAATATAGGCCATGTGTATTACGAATTCGTGCAGGAACTGTTCTTTTGTGCATGCTAGAGATATATACGGTGGTCCCGTAATTGGATTTACATTTGTGGTATGAGTGCTTGACTTGGTTTTCGTCTTTCTTGATTTGTTGATATTGCTGTAGCTATTGGTATCTGGGTGGTTTCTCTTTTTGAATTATTGTTCCTGTCTTGGTTTTCTTAAAACCAGATTTTTAAATAATGCTGCATAATTTACATTCCCCTGCTTTCTGTATTGAATTATGCTTCTTTTTGGACTTATTTTTTGATGCTCCAATTTGCACTATCCATACTGGAGGAATAGTCCTTTCAAAGAATCTATTTTTCCATTGTAGTAGACGTATCTTGTTGTTTGCCATGCAAGGTTATGCTTTATATGGTACGGGTAATGATGTTTTGGTACTTGGTACAAAGTATTGGTACGGTGTTTCATGTTCGTTCATACAATTGTCTAGTACGGGTGCTTGATGCATTTTGGGTAGCATAGCCTGTTACAATAATTTATGGTTTCATAATTATATATTTTGGTGTCGGGATATACGATTGTTTGAGCACGATACGTTCGTATGAATAAAAGTGTTCAATAAAGAGAAACACAACTTTTTGCTAATAAGGTCGTTCAATTAGTACAAGTATTGTAAAATTAATTGTTTATTGTTTAAAAAAAAAATTACAAATTATTTTCCGTAAGAGTATTTGTTCCGTGCAGTGCAGGTACTTATCAAAGTTCTTTTGGGTAAATTTATTATTTCTGTGGTAGGTCTTTTGGGTACATTAGATGATTCTTATTGTTATATTGGTTCGCGTATGGGTACTGGTTATAGTTCTTAATGTATAACATACTGGGTTATGTAATAGTTATAGAACGAGTTAGTATTACATGCTGACTGGATAGCATGATATTTATATATTTTCAGAGTAGTCTCTGGACAAAACAAAAATTTGTCGGGGTTTTTGGAGATATCAGTCTAGCTTGAGCTAGTCATCATTTATCCTTAGGTTTGGTGCCACGTGTTTGTTTTCGCAATGAGAAAGAGAAGAAAGATGTTTCTTTAATCATGGAATATAAAAAGACAAGAAAGCGGTTGAGCTTAGTAATACTCCGCTCAAGTTAAAAATACTTGTACACATTCTTTTTTGTGACGTGTGTTTTCTTAGGAGAGAGAGATTTTGTAGTCATTATACAAATTATTAAGAAGGGTTCATTTTGGTTCGAAGTGCTGGATTTTGTAGGAAAGACTATACTCCGAATAGTAATTTGATATCGGAGGGGATAATTCGTTTCGGAGCGAGGTTACCTGACAGAGGTATCAACAATTAGACATTGTGAAGTAAAATATGTGTATTTGTGTATTTGTGGCGCGAATAATGAGAAAATATATTTTTTTATTGTACGAATGATAAGAAATTAGGGATGATCGAATTTATTGTTTTTCAATGTTATCAATTGTAAGATCAAATTGGAAATTTCCAACTATGTTTCAAAGTTATCAATTGAAGGATCAAATTGGAAATTTCTAACTATGTTTCAATTGTATCAATTGGATGATCAAATTGGAAAATTTCAACTATGTTTCTTACAATTGACTGTGAGATAGATTTCAAAGATCAAATATTTGTATTATTGTTGTTGATTTCAGAAATACTTGAGGTTTAAATTGTCATTTGTAACACATTTATTATCATCACTAATATTCCTTTCCAATTTTATATGGTGTTGGTGTAAAGTGCGTGTTTGAAACATTGATTTGGAGTGTGAATATATGGTTTGTGTATTGTTTGTCGTGATTGACTAAAAGCGATCATTTTATTTGTGTGTTGTTGAGATTTTGTTGTGACGGTGCAAAATTTGAAATTAATCAACCTTCGTTGTGCCCTTATTGAGAGGTATATCATTTTCGTTTGTTGTGCTTGCGAGTGTGTTCTCGAATTAGTTGCGGATACACAGCTCTTGTCTACTTCGATAATTTTATATTTCGATAATTGTATTATCCTTATTTATTTATTTATTTATTTATTTCCAGAGCTACATAAAAAGAGAATTACACATAAACATTTACAATCCGGTACAGAGTAGATATTATTTTATACAATAACACACTTAACGTCGCAAATCCTGCAGAGGAATACGAGGACCCTTGTTCGCAGGTCCGGTTTAACAATAAGAAATATAACAAAATGCTGGTTAATTATGCTGTGGATTACACAGCAATAATCTCCAGCCATACTTAAATCTTTCATACAATTCATTCATTCTTAAGGTAGCAAGTCTCCAAATCGGACTTCCTTACTCAGATCCTACTATCCTTCACACTTACACACATTCGCACGCAAGTTTTGGTTGGGTTACGAAAGCCTTTTTGACTCTCTTCGTCCCAACTCTAGTTTACCTCATTTGTGGGTCGGGATTTAACAGTGATATATAATCTTTTTAACATTTTGTATAAATCCATCCCCGATAGAAATCATTCAACCGCCCATCCTAGACCAGCCAGTAACAGACCACTTTATGCTGTAACTGCATTTAAATGATCTGTCACTGGTCAGTCCCGGCTAGGAAATTGAATGACTTATACCAGGGATTTTTGTTACTTTATACGCTAAATTATCTATTATATGCTAAAGATTCTATATTTTTGTCTAATTACTAGTTTCATAACAATGTCACAAAAGTTAATATTTGCTAATAAGATTACATTGCACAACATTATGAGATTCAATATTTCTGTATATTATAATTCTATCTTATCTATGAGATTCTATGTTTTTGTACATTATGTTTCTATCATTATCTAAATGTTCGTTCTTAAGATCTAGTCTTTGTGTCCATGCATTTTAGTTTACCAATTCCTTACTAGCATAGATCTTGCCGTTGTAAAAGTTTCTGTTGTTGCATTTTTGTTTCTTGCATATGCTATTCTTTTATATGAGTTAAGCCTGGCCGGGCACGTGAGTCCAACTGTACAGGTAACTCTGTAATGTGGAAACATCTTTTTGTGTTGATTAGATAAATCGCATTTACATGATGAAGTAAAAACTATGTCATCAATAACTACGATGTCATTATACGGTGACTGTTTTTTGAGTGAGCACATTGAGTTTAGGAATATTTGTTTCCCTTTTATTCCTCTATCAAAGTAAAAAATCGCCTTGTTTGAGCCTAGGTAGTTGATATCTCCATATGTCATTCTATTACTAGCTGAGTTGTTAATAGGTTGTCCCGGTGCATCCATTGCCTTTTTATTACTTATTTTTTTTTTCGTTCGCTATTTCATCAATTTTGTCAAAAACCGTTTCTATTGATTTATATCTTTCTGTGTTAGAATCTGATTTTGTTTCTAAATCATTAATTGTTCCTTTTATGAATTTTATATATTTGATATTTGTTTTTCCGTTTCCTATTTTTTGCCTCCATGCATTTATTATTTCATTTGTTATGTTCCCTAGGCTATTTATAATTTTCGGAAATGAGTTGATCATTTTATTGTAGTTGTAATTGGAAATACGACGATGTTGTCGATTATTGTATAATTTACAATTACCCTTGGCGCAAATATAAGTTCTAATATCTAATGTTATGTTATTATTCAATGCTGAGTTTTTTTCTGGTTCCATCCTCGCTATTGATAGTTTTTTTTTTAATAATGTTGTATTTTTATGTTCAAGTAGATTTTGCATTTTAGAGTATATCATACAGTGACGTGCACCTTTATCTTGATGGTATATCGATTTTAGCCACAAATTAATTAGCTGGCAATCTATTCTCACTATTGCATTAACTTTATTCATTGTTCCTAAGCCAATCTTTTAATTTGTTTATACTTGTTCTTTTTTTTATTCCTAACGTTTTGAGATCATTTGGTAATTTATTAAAGATACTGATAGCTTAGATATAGCTATTTTTAGTACTTATAATTTTGTTATACTTTGGTGGTATTATCAGTTTGTGTCTAGTTTTACTCGCAGAATTGATGTATTGGTATTTAAGATCTTCGTAGTAAAATCGGAGACTTTCATATGCGAAAGATTGCTTCAGATTTAGAGACATTATTTTTTGAAAGGTGTTTTTATTTATGATTTTTAATATTCTTGCTTGAACTTTTTACAGTAGTTGTAATTTGTTTTGATATGCACCACTCCATGCAATTATGCCATAATTAGTTAGGCTGTGGAAAAAGCATAGTATACAATTTTTAATGTATTAATGTCCATAAATTTGGAGATTTTACCGAAAATGAAAATCAGATATCTAGTCTTTTGTATAAGATTATCAATATGTTTTTCCCATTTCATATTTGTATAAAAAATTATGCCCAGATATTTTGTTTCATTCACTCTCTTTAATGTTTCATTATTAATTTTAATTTCGAATTTTTTAGGTACACTATCACTATAGTTTCCAAAAGTTAAATAGACTGTTTTTTGTATATTTAATGTTAATTTATTTAGCGCTAGCCATTTGGGACATCATCTAAGTATTTAACCATTTTGTTTTCAACTTCTGGCCAGGTTTTCCCAGTTGCTATAACTGCTGTATCATCAGCATATGACAGGATAGAGTCTTTAGGCATGCTTGTTAGCAAGTCGGTTACATAGAGTATAAACAGCAGAGGACCAACTATATTACCTTGAGGTACATTAGTGTTTACATTTTCAAAATCACTTACATGTGAATCTATTTTTACTTTTTGTTTTCTGTTGCTTAAGTAGCTTGTAATCAATGTATGCCCCTTTCCTCTTATACCATACGCATAAAGTTTGTTTAGTAGTATTTTATGGTCAACTGTATCAAAAGCCTTTGCTAGATCCAGAAAAGTGATAGCTATGGGTTCACTTTTTTCTAAGTTATCATATATTGTTTTGGATAATAGATTTAATGCATCTTTAGTTCCAATATTCTTGATAAAGCCAAATTGTTTTTCACTTAATATTTTACTCTAATTTATAAAGTTTGTAATTCTGTTATGGATAATGTTTTCAAAAATTTTTGCTATATTTGATATTAGCGATATCGGTCTATAGTTTCCCATATCATTTTTTTCCCTGCTTTGTAAATTGGTATAACTTCAGCCGTCTTCAGCATGTCGGGCCATATCGTCGTTTCAATACAGTGATTAATCACAAATGCCAAAGTGTCTACAATAATTGGGGATATAGTTTTTAATATCTTTGAACTAATATCATCTATACCACCTTTTTTCAATTTGAAGTTGTTTATTATTTTTATAATTTCCGTTTCATTTGTGGGATTTAAGAATATTGTTCTTGTATTGCTTTCAGGTAGCTTTACATTTCTGTTAATTGGTGTAGTTATTTTATTGCTCAGTGTTTTTCCAAGTTTGCAATAATACTCATTCATTTTGTTCGCAATTACTTTCTTGTCTTTTATCGTATTATCATCAATTTTCAATTGCGAAATATTGGTATCTGTTTTATTTTTAATTTTACCAATTTTTTTGTTTATGCATGAACAAAATTTTCTAAGATTATTACTATTTTTTTCTATAGTTTTTTTGTCATGTTCAATTTTTGCTTCCTTTATGACCTCATCTAAGGTTTTCACAAATTATTTATAGCGGTCTTTTAGTTCTTCATTATCAGGTTTTTGTTTTAGTTCATTATATAGTTTCTCTTTTGTATTACACGAATTCAATATTGCTGTGGTTATTCAGTCTTCTCTATAATGCCTTTCTGTAATTGATTTTTATGTTGCAATTCAGTAACTAGTTGTTTTAGTAGGTTGTTTTCGGTTATTAGGTTTTCAATGTCACTTTCTTCACTATATATTGAGGCATTATGTTTCTCTATTGTTTTATTTTGTAGTTCTTGAAGTAGCTCTCGTCTAATTTCTTCAGTTTGTTTCAATTTTATCAGTGCAATAACTTTTTTTGCCACACCATGTAACTGAAACTCATCAGTGTTTGTGTCTATATCCTTCAGTACATGTTCAGGACAGATTATTCAGTGTTTACCTACATATTTAGGCACTTTCTTTTTATCGAAATCACTCTTGTGGTATGCATTTTCACATATGATGCAGATCACTGTTTTCACTTGTTTATTAGGATGACACTTGTAATAATGTAAATTGGAATTATCCGAGCTCTTAACATCCTCGGCCATCTTGGCTAGTAGCCTATCATATATTATTAATCAAGCAAAAATATTCATGTTTTAGGTTTAAACACAAACTAATTTGTAATACGTTTAATATATCCGTGTAAACTGACACGCGCGGAAAAGCACGACCGCTCTCTTCGAGCGCTGCTGACAAATTGATTTCATTCGATATCTTTATTTTCTGGAGGTACTATAGGTACTTTAGGGTTCCTTGTAATTGATGAATTATAGGTACTGCCATGCTTTTACTCATCCTGATTGCTTACGTGGGATTCAATTTTTGATTGATTTCTGACTTGTCGTTTTAGGAAAGGAATACGTATTCTGTTGTACAGTAACTCACTTTGTATATAGGATCACTCCAAAATCTTGCTTCCCTGGTGTCTTCTGTTTGTTTCTGTTTGTCAACTCGTTATTTCGGCTTTTCTTTCTAAAATTATACATTTAAATTTTCCGTCATGGTTAGTATATGTAGTGGCTATTTACTTATGTGTGCAGGGTTTTATGTGGATTTTAGTTGAAATAAAAAAAAATAAAATATTCTTGTATATGTCTATGTACAGATGTGCGTGAAATGAGCTTGGTTAAAGTGATAGGATATCAATATGTGATGTAATGGTTCGATTATTTCGTTTATGGGAAGCAATAGGAATTAAAAAGGTAAAGATTTTGGACATTTAGAGTTAATTGATTGATTTTATGAATGGAAACATACTATTTTGTCATGCTTGATGTATTCGGTCTGACTAATGTATTTTGTAAAGGTTATCCTTTTTTTTATATTAAACGTCATAAGGGTGATTGGGGTACATGAGTGTGACCACGCGCATGTATATTTGTGAGTGTTTGCGTGTATTGTGTATGCCGATTTTTACGTGGCTCCATATTTTGTTGTAGAGTTTGTGAGCACGTTTCCAGTTCTCCCAGTCTTCTTCTATGTTTAAGTTTTTGTATGTAGATTGTTGTACATCCCTTACCATTTAACTTGTCTTGAGTTTTGATTGTTAAAGTTCTGTTTTCGATGTTTGATTCTTGATCACTGAAGTCTCTGGTGTATTTAAAAGAAAATAGAAGTCTTGTTGTGGATTCTTGATTTGCCATTCTCTGGTTGATTTTGTCTATTGATATTCTGATGCTAAGATTATATTGTAGATTATTACGTGAAAGTTATCTTTCAAACAAATTAATCTAAGAAGTCCGCCGGTTTCTGAGCCCGATCACGAAGTGTCAATGAAGCGTGGCTTGGGGACACTCGGAAGTTTTCCGGACCTCCCACACAGTTCCAACATTTACTTCCCTTTTGCTACGTCTCAGCGTTGGTACTTATTGCACTCATTATGTCTTACGGGACCTCGCAACTGCTCTAGACGACGGAGGGAAAATTGTTTGGGTAAACAAGATTCTTAGCTACTTGATAATTCTGTGGCCTTGAGTCTCTTTTTCGAAATATATTAGATTGAGGCCGTCGCTGATGAGTTATTAATGGTTTTCGTTTAAATTTGGTCACCTTGTATAATAATGTTATGTGAATTTGGGGGGAGGGGGAGTAGGTCTTTTGCATTTTGAAAAATAACAAAAAAACGAATGAATTTTACATTATTTGGCAAATAACCATATAATTTAGCAAGATATGTGCATGTGTTTTAATTATTTATTTAATGTGTATATTATTTAATTATTTATTTTTGCAGGAACTTTAAGCAAGGGTTCGAAAGAATACCGAACGCCTCCCGCTGTTGCACCTCCTCAGGTTCCGAGTCATTATGCTCCAAATTATCCTTTAGGTCATCCTAGAAGAGAAAGAGGACCTGGATATAGTACTTTACCATTACACGCTCACTCATCACAGAACAGTAATAATATAAACAGTGCATCGTCGGCCTCACCTCAAATTGGAACAGTCCATCCGCTTCAAAATTACGGTCAAACGATTGTATCAGGATCGCTAAATTTAAATTCAATATCTTCAGGAATTTCTTACAATCAAGAACATAACACCAATATGCCACGTAAGTAATTAAATATATAGTATTAGTACTATTAATACGTTAATTATGGTCTGTTACTAATTTAAAATAATAGTAATTGTAATTTCCAAATAAAAATAATGCTCGTCTGAGTGAATACGCGCGAATGAATAATTTGAAATTTCGTAGGTTAGTAATTATAAAGCAAGTCTTTGATTGATACTAATTCAGGGAGATACTAGTTTATGGTGATTCTAGTTCACATGTGTTGTAATTCACACATGTGATTTTTTCGATACTACTTCACGTGCGTTCTAATTCACATGCGTTGTAATTCACAAAATTATTTTTTTGTTCCTGCTTCGTAACAAAGTAAGAAAAAAATATTGATTTGCGGGGATTCGAAACGTGATTCTTTCGGTTGGAATATGGCTAAACTTAAATAAATTATCGCTTAATGTTAGCAAAACCGTATATATTGCATATGGCAATTACTGCGATAGTGTTTCTAGCATCTTAAATATCAAAATTGGTGTTAATGTTATAAATAGAGTAGACAATTATAAATATTTAGGATTAATTATAGACTATATTAATAAGCAACTTATGGGTAGTAAAACGCTAATGTTATTATATTATGCTTTCTTTCAAAATATAGTAAACTATAGTATAATTGTTTAGGCTGGCGCTTATAAAAATTACTTAAATTGAATTCAAGGCATACAGAAGAAAATACTTGGAATTATAAATAAAAACTATTTTTTGATACAATGTGCGTAAAATGCGATTTCACGTACTTTGCAACTTTTTAAAATCGCATTTACGCTCCCTGTATCAAAAAATATTGTTCGATACATGTGCGAAAATTGATTCTACACTCGTGAGTTCATCACCCTCGCTTCGCTCGGGCGACAAACCTCTCACTCGTGTAGAATCAACTTTTACGCACTTGGA
The DNA here is from genome assembly GCA_020010945.3 of Muscidifurax raptorellus. Classification (NCBI taxonomy): domain Eukaryota; kingdom Metazoa; phylum Arthropoda; class Insecta; order Hymenoptera; family Pteromalidae; genus Muscidifurax; species Muscidifurax raptorellus. The sequence goes on from CM052081.1 coordinate 18,754,105, forward strand.
TCGAAAACTACTATTATAACACATAACCAAACTCTACCTATAAGGCAAATGTTCGAACTAGAGTGTATCGTATATCATTATAACGAGTTAAGGGGTCACACTACCTTTAAAACTCGAAAAGTAATTATTTTTAATTTCACACAGATAAATTGAATTGATTTCAAATTTGTTATATATACGTAACACAACTTTATCTTTTTTTGATAATTTGCCCTATTTAGTTCTAATGTTCCCTAATAAAAAATCAAACACCGAAAAGCACTGTCCACACGATTCCAGGACAATATACGGCTCAATCGGGCAGAAATTTTTTGACATACTCTTAAAAGCACTAGTTTCGGTATGAATCGAGGAAATTTAATTTAAATGAATATAACACTTTTTAAAAATAAAACAAGTCAAAAATAATGGAAAATAAGCTAGAACAACTAAATTTTTGACTTGTTTTATTTTTAAAAAGATTTCTATTCATTTAAATTAAATTTCCTTCATTCATACCAAAACTAGTGCTTCCAAGAGTATGTCAAAAAATTTGCAGCCCGCTTGGGCCGCACATTGTCCTGGAATCATGTGGACAGTGGTTTTCGGTGTTTGATTTTTCATTAGGGTTCATTAGGACTAAATAGGACAAAAAAATCTCAAATAAAGATAAAGTTGTGTTAGGTATAAAAAATTTCAAATCAATCCAACTTATCTGCGTGAGATTAAAAATAATTATTTTTTCGACTTTCAATGGTAGTGTGTCCCCTTAAAAGACAGATATACAGGGTGATTCAAAAAGACCGGGACACCAGCGTAACTCCAAAAAAACGTTTTTTACAAAAAAATGCTTCAAATAAAAGTTATAAGGTTTTAAAAGATGCACCTAACGGTGACCTCGCGTTTGACCTTGAGGTCGGATTTCAAGGTCATTTGAAGGTCAACTTAGTTTTTTTAAATGGAAACCTTATTTTTTGACAGAGGGACTAGAAAGAGCATGAAATTCTACGTTCAAATATACCCCTATATTGTGGGGGCAGAGTGACCCCAAAGGTCATACGATTGTTTTGTAACGGTTGCGTTCCCCCTGCCCCGGATTTTGTCAGTCGGGATTCAGGATTCGGAAAGGGGTGAGGTTAGAAACAACTCCGTTTGGTTAACTTTAATAATTATATATATATATATATATATTTAAACGTCTCCTACAGTGCGTCGTCATTCGCCATCCGTAACCAAACAAAGTGCGCTTTTTAAAAAGACTTATCTCTTACAGTTATGTCTTATAATCTAGGCGGTAATCGCGGTACTTATCAATTAACGGTACGGTCCTTAATTCTACGCTAGTAGTCGCTTACATTTATTTCGCATAACATTGATAACGCTAGTTCGGTCGCCAGTATGCTTCGCCTACTTATTAACTACGCTTCGAGCACGGCGGTTCGGTTGTTACTAGGTGTGTGATTGGCTATTGCGGAGTCCTCGCGAGAACGTGTGCGCACGATTTCGTGTGGACTCTGCACTGGTTCCTATTTTCCCCCTACCCTGTGTGCGCACAGCGGTAGGTGGAACGGAGGAACGTCGGCGGGATGTTTTAGTGTGGAGTCTCACAGGACCTGATTGAGACGTGTGCGCACGACTCAACCCGGTACGGTGGCTGTCTCTCGCGGCTTCCCTTGCCCTGTGTGCGCACAGCGGCAAGTGAAGCGGCAAAGTGGTGAGTGACTGTGTGTGAGCGTGCAGAGTCTGACAGAGACGTGTGCGCACGACTCTGTAAGTCTCTGCAGTCAGTTTCGGGTTCCGGTTACCCTGTGTGCGCACAGTGGTAACAGGAACGGTCGAAACGGTGTGGCAGTGTAGCGGTATGTGTGTGGTGGGTGTGCAGATTCTAACAGAGACGTGTGCGCACGACTCTGCTAGTATTTGCAGCCGGTTTCGGGTTCTGATTGCCCTGTGTGCGCACAGCGGCAACAAGAACGGTCGAAACGGTGTGGCGGTGAAACGGTGTGTGTGAGTGTATGCAGATTCTGACAGAGACGTGTGCGCATGACTCTGCCAGTATCTGCGAGTAGTTTCGTATTCCGATTGCCCTGTGTGCGCACAGCGGCAACCGGAATGGTCGAAACAATGGAACGGGGTCTAGCAGTTTATTACGGTAGTTTCGGTATCTGTACCGTTACGTGTGCGCACGAAACGGTCAGATATCGTCAGCTCTTCTAGGTGTCGTGTGCTCACGGATCGGGAGCTCTGATCGAACTACCGCCGTGCTGTCGCGGCTGGGCTTATATAGCCCAAGTAACTGGCGCCAACGCCCTCTGGTGGTGATTGGGTCGAGTTGTTGGTGTACTTGTGTGGTGCTTACCGTGCTCTTTTCGGTAGTGTGCGTTGTTTTGTTTGCGCCCGTCGTCGGTTTCGTTCGCGGCTATGTTTACACTATACAAGCACGTGTTGCTACCCATGAGCACTCGGCTTGTGCTCATGTTATTGTCGTGCGGGTCTGCCTTTTCGCTCGCGATGTTTGTGTGCCTACTTGTTTATATTCTGCACGAGACTGATGTCTCGTTGCAGTTTTCAACATTATCTTGCGCTGTGAATGCGTATCTGCGCCCTCACATCATTACGTCGCAACTTATTTTTCAATGTGTACTTTAGGTTTTGAAATAGTAAAACAAAATACAGTTCGAACTTTTAAAGAATTTTATTAATTTTTTAACAAAAACATTTTTACAATCGCATATTGTCGAACGTAGAACTAATTTAATTGTGACATCGAATATAAATTTGCAAAATAAGTAAGTTTCGTAAGTCTCCTAGGAAGTTACGAAACAATATTAACAACAATACCAATGCATTAGGAGGGTAACAAACTATCGTACCTACCAATACAATCTCTTTGTCTTTGGAAACACCAACAAAATATTGACATAGCAGCACTATTTATTGTCGCAGGATATAACACAAAAACAACTTATAATGCTAGGAAATCATTCCATGCTGGAACGCAATGCAAGTTGATTTTGGAATCAACTTTATCACTTTTCAAGTCACTTTGACCCTACAACATGGAAGTATATCCGAACATAGAACTTCATGCTTTTTCTACTCGTATCATAAAAAAATGGGGGTCTCATTCGAAAAAATTAAATTGACTTACTAATGACCCTGAAATTTGACCTCAAGGTCAAACGCAAGGTCACCGTTAGGTGCATCTTTTTAAACCCTACAACTTTTGTCTGATAATTATTATTGAATAGGCGTTCCGTGAAAGGTATTAGGTCACAGTGCAAGTTAATGTTGAAAACAATCGTATGATCTTTGGGATCACTCTGACCCTGCAACATATGGGTATATTTGAATGTAGAATTTTATGCTCTTTCTAATCCCGCTGTCAAAAAATAGGGTTTCCATTTAAAAAAACTAAGTTGACCTTCAAATGACCTTGAAATTTGACCTCAAGGGCAAACGCAAGGTCACCGTGAGGTGCGTCTTTTTAAACCCTATAACTTTTATTTGAAGCATTTTTTTGTAAAAAACGTTTTTTTGGAGTTACGCAGGTATCCCGGTCTTTTTGAATCACCCTGTATAAGCAGTACAAATAAACACGAAACAAGAATCTATCATTGCCAAAAATAGATAAAACAGTAAGCAAAAAAGATAGCTATTACGTAGCTGCAAGTGTATTTAACACTCTACCGAATGATCTAAAAGACTTATCACTAGTTGTAGGTAAAGTCTTTATTCAAAGAAAACTAAAAATGTTGAAAGGAAAGAAACAACTTAATTCTTTTATGGAAAGGTATAAGGGCATGATAGCGTTGATTGGGCTGTCTTATCTGCTTATTGTAGTTTCAAGCTTTTAGTATTAATGTTAATGTATGTCATCCCTATGGATAGGCAACTATGTTTGCCTCTATAGGATGCCTTTTGAAAGGCATATGTATATGGTATTTAATGAATATTGTAGCTCTCAACAAGACTGATTGTTTGCAATTTGTCTTGAAAAAGACAGATTGATTTAAAGAGAGAATCTCTGTCGAGCATAAGAAAAATGGCGATTGCAGTGGCAAGACTTGGTTTCGATGGTTCCGAAGATTTTGATGTGGCGATATGATCTTCTCAGCCGTCCGTCTGTGAGCATTGGATTTGGCTGCTGCGAACTGATTTGACTGCATTGGGCTGTCTGGCTACTGCGTACCGCTTGATTGGATGCCTCCTAGCAGGTAATCCGGAGACTGCCGTAGATGCGGATTCGGGATGAAGACGTAGCCTTGCGGGAAGAAATTATTTACATATAACTCCTCTCGCAACTCTTCAATAGGATCCCGACTATTGTTCATCGGCGGCGGTGATGTTGGTAGATTGATATTCATCGGCGGCGGTGGCGGCTGATTGATGATGTTCGGCTGCGGCGGCGGTGTTGGCGGAGGAGGCGTCGAAGGAGTCGATGAAAACATCTACCTCGGCAGCATTTCGCTCTCCACCATCGGTAAGACTTCCATATGTTGATATAATTCTTCCAGCTCATTGTAATCCATCTGCATGAAGTCTTCACTAGATCCGTCTTTCGCGAAATCCACATGGAGACTTGATGAAAAACTAATATCCTGTTCATGCCCATCACCGCTCTTATATCCTCGTGAGCTCTCTCTCTCTCTCTCTCTCTCCCTCTCTCTCTCTCTCTCTCTCATGCCTTCAGGCATTTTTTCTTGTAGATCCTTGCATGCGCAACTTTGCAAGCCACCATTTGTGCTAATAATTATTGGCGTGGACCTGGTGGTTGCCAAGAAATATTAACTTGAATCTACTATCACCGAGGCAGTCAGAGAGCCAGACCCCCCGCACCCATCTTTGTATCCACCGACTGCTTCTTTGCTACGCTTCTGGACTTTCTCTTCAACTATTTCGAGGGAAGCAATACATCGTCACCTCTTGCTACATCCCAGGACTTCGTCTTCGCCAGTGATCCTCGATTAAGTGCTGTGAAGTGCCGCCCAAAATAGCGTAGCTCTATTCTGACTTGTGAAGTTCGTCGTTGCGTCATAGTTAGTAATAGTGTTGTATTTTTGTACTGCGTGATTTTCATATGTTTAGATCGTCATCGTATTATGCGTGCTATATCCGCAGTCACTAGTAAAAAAGACGTTTTCTGTTCAGTGAGTTTGTGCATGCGGTGAACGCGTATGACTCGGCTATTTGTATGTTAAGTTACCCGACCACGTAGCGGCAAACTTTTACATCTCCTACATATTTTAGTGTTGGTGGTCATAGTTCAGTGCTCTTGGCTAAGGCTAGTCTCTCAGTGCTTTTATAAAAAATTTTCTGTGCGACATTGTCTCTTGTAAAGCCATCCGCAAAAATTTTTTTGTGTCTGACTGGACGAGTTCTACGATCACTGTATATACTGGTGGAAAAGGGTCCTGTTGTACCAACACCTGACCGAGCGTTGACCCCACTCACTGAAATTTTTTTCGTAAATGCGTTTGTATGTAAGTCTATCAGTTTTATGTAATTTTTAAGCTGCGTTCTCACTATTTAGGCGTCTATTAGTTGATATTATTGTTTTTTACCGTTTTTTATCAATTTTTGCTCTAGCTGTTCAATCACGCTTCACGCTCTGCTTAGCTTAGGCCCGTGCTCATGACTGTCTATCGAAAGTGTCGTACAAATATAGCTGGCCAATCTGTAAGCTGCTTAGACTGCAGCAGTCTTTTTCATCCTGGTTGTCTCGCGAATTACACGGCCAAGAAAACTCGTGATAACTGTTGTTGGTGCACGTACGATTCACAGGCTGAGGCATCCAACGTTTCTGCCAACGCAATAGGCCATAGTACAGGCACCTTTTCTGATATCGATTGCGTGCAGGTTAGGCCTGAAGCAACTGTTGAGATTACTCCAGCTGCTTCTGGGATTACCTATAGCAAACGCTTGATTTCGCCTCCGTCACCCTCTCTAACACCTGCGTACAAACTTAGTCGTGGCAGTTCATCCTCTTCAAACTTGGTAATCCTAGATTCTCCTTCACATACTAACATGGCCCCCGGCGCTCTTTCTGAAGTTGACCTCACTGGTGCTCCAGCTTACTTTCTGAACTTCTTCGCGGCCTTTCAGCGGCGAGCTACCGAGAGTCAGACAGCCATCACCAATCTCACTGCTCGAGTCGAATCCCTCGAGAATAAAATCTCGGCCTCAGATAGTGAGCACAAGGCAAAACTGAGCTCCCTTCGCTCTGACTTAACTTCGCTAGCGCGCAGTGCCATCACTCATGATGACTGTGAAATCGTCATCTCTGGCGTACCTGCGAAATTCGAATCTTCGCCTGGCGATGCTGTCTCGCGTATATTTAATGTACTAGGCCTACCAAATATTATGGCCCATGTACTTTCCCTTAGGCCGTGGCCTGCTCGAGGTTCGGCAACTGATACTCGCCAAACCCAACAGATGTCGTTTCTGCCAGCTATTGCAACTTGTGCGTTTGTTGTGAAATTCGCCTCCAGCACTGTACGTCATGTGGTAATGCGTAAAGCTGCTGACCTGCGCGAAATTGACCTACGCCCAGTGTTCGGCGTCGACTACCAACTAAATGTTTTCATGAACCAGCTGTACCCCAAGTCAGTGTTTGATTTGCTTCGTAAAGCGCGTGCAGCCAGTCAGCGACTTGTACGTAGTATGCGTAAGGGAGACTCAGCGATCCGTACGCATTCCTATTTATTCTGAGGCTGACCTGGAAAAACTTGTTTCTTCGAGGTAATGCTCGAGTATGACAGTCTACTTCAAATCAGCTTGGGCCTCCCCCCGCGGTTCTTAACGAGGAGTTTGTCGTCGGCCACATCAACATAAATCGCCTGAACTCGCGCGAACATTTTTCTATGCTTGAAGCAAAATGCTCTGAGCGCAAATTTGATGTCATAGCCATTACTGAGACATTTCTGAACCCCGACGATCCAGACTGCCATCTTTCGCTGGATGGATACAAATTCTTTCGACATGACCGCGTGGGCAAGGAAGGTGGTGATGTCGGAGCTTATATTCGCGATACTTTTATGGTAAAAACTTTGGCGCAATCAAATCCAGTGTATGAAAATGCTCCTGAATTTATAATTTTTGAACTAATAAATAGTTATGCAAAAATCGCCCTAGCTGTCTTATATCGCCGCGTTTCCGCCGCCTACCCTACTGTCTTCGCTGATTATCTATCACTGTATATTTCGCAGTACGCAAACGTTGTTGTCACCGGCGATTTCAATATAAACATGGCTATCTCAAATGACGCCTCAACACACCTTCGGAAAACCCTAGACTCGTTATCCCTAACTCTGGTCCGCTCTGAACCCACACACCATGTATTCTGGCGTTCACCACCCTCTCACACCTGGCTTGATCTATTCTTGGTCACAAATCCTGAGAACATGATATCTTATGACAAATCTGATGCCCCCTTCGTAGCAGGGCACGACTTTATTTCTCTGACCTTGAGGATTTCAAAGCCACCTATTGAGAATAAAGTAATCAAGTCTTGTGATGTTGCTCGTGTTCCTGCTGACCAGCTTGCTCGCGATACCCTGGCAGCACTATCACCATTTTTCTCTAATCAGGACAGAAATTTCTTTCCGAAGCTTTTCTTTTTTCGGGAATGGACAACAGAGTTGGGTATATGGCAGGCAGACCTTCCGCCTCAATTGATACCTCTCTCCAGTCCATGACTTCTGCCCTAATCACGGCCTATGATGCTGCTGCTCCTGTTAGAATGATCAAACTTTCTTCAAAGCGTAAGCCGTGGGTCTCACCGGCCATTCGTAGCCATATGAAGCAGCGAGATAAAGTGTTCCAGCGAGCGAAGCAATCTTGCCTCATTAGTGACTTTGACGACTTCAAAGAGCTTCGTGCTCAAGTGTCGAATGAGCTGGATACAGCTAAAAATAGCTATATCGCTGAGAAACTTGAGTCAGCCCCAAATCTTAAAGCCCAGTGGCGTGACATCCGTAACCTTCGAATCACAGACACTCGACTTCCCTCTCCGCTTACCTCCTTCAGTGCTGAAGTTCTCAACGCTCACTTTGCCAATATGGTGAATCTGAGCCCACCATTGTCTGAGAGTGATTTCGATGATGCTTGCAACTCGCCCATTAATGAGTCCTTGCATACCTCTTTCTTGCTTGCTCCAGTCTGTGAAAAAGATGTAGAGGAAGCATTGAAGAGCTGCAAATCTAAGGGGTCAGGTGTAGACGGTATTTTTGCCCCTATGCTTCGACCAGTGCTAGCCGTCATCCTCAGGCCGCTTACTCAAATTATGAATAACTCGATTGTCACCGCCACCTTTCCTACTGACTGGAAGAAAGCACTTATCACTCCACTTTCTAAAACCAAGGTTTTAACGTCCCCTTCTGACACCAGGCCTATTGCTCAGTTGCCCGAACTGTCTAAAGTTCTGGAGCGAATTGTCCAGCAGCGCCTGCTTGGCTATCTTGAAGCGCATAGTCTACTGGATTCACGGCAAGCTGGTTTTAGCCCAGGGCACTCCACTCAGACGGCCCTCCTTCGAAGTCTTGATGATATCCGCTCAGCTATTGACAAGAGGCAAATTACCCTGCTTGTCCTGCTTGACTTTTCAAAAGCCTTGGACACAATCTCGCATGCTCGCTTGCTGAAGAAGCTGCGAGCTTTTAATGTGTCTTGTGGCACACTCCGATGGTTTTTCAGCTACCTAGATGATCGAATCCAAGCTGTTGTGGACGAAGGAGGAACCGTTTCTGAGTGGTTGCAGGCTTCCTCTGGAGTACCTCAAGGTAGTGTCCTTGGACCACTACTATTCGCAGTCTACATCAACGACCTCCCTCGTGTACTCCAATTTTCTCATCATATGATGTTCGCAGACGACACCCAGATCTACACCCACTGCTCGCTTAGTGACTTGAAACGAGGCATCCAGAACGTCTCTTCAGATGTACACGCAGTGGCCCGGTGGGCGTATTACAATGGGCTTAAGCTGAACCTTTTAAAGTCCAAGGTTATGATCCTTGGTAGCCAGATCTATACCTCAGGTATTGATCTTGCTACGGTTCAGAAAGTATGTGTGGACGGGGTTCCACTGCCCTTTGTTCTTGAAGCAAAAAACCTGGGGCTCTGGATTACGCCCACCCTTGATTGGCAGTTACATGCTCGGCATGTTGTTAGAAAGGTCTATGCCACGCTCTCTTCTTTTCGCTGCCATCGGCATGCGCTCTCCAGGAGCCTCAGGATGAAACTCGTACGCACACTCATCTTTCCCAGCTTTGACTACCTGAGTCCCGCCTTTTCTGCCGTCGTCAAAACTCGTACACTTAAGCTCCAGAGAGCACAGAATGCGTGTGTCCGTTTTGTTGTTGGTAATATTCCACGTCGTGCGCATGTCACCCCCTATAGGCTCGAGCTTGGGTGGCTCTCTGCAAAAAGTAGGCGTGAGTATCTCCTTGGTATCCAAGCGTACCAAGCATTAGCCCGCCGATCTCCTTCCTACTTGCTGTCTCGTTTTGCGGTCCCTGATGATGACTCGCTCATACGTCGATCGGCTTGAAACCCCCCTCAGGCTCTCCTCTATGCAGCTCCTCGCACAGAAGCCTGGAAGCAATCCTTTTGCGTTCAGGCTTCCATCTTGCTGAACAGCCTGAACATCACGACCTTTTCTGAGCAGCACCTTCCGGCTTTTAAGCGCGACCTCCACCGCGCTCTTTTAGCAAGGGATCACTCGGACTGGGAAGCGCGAGTAGTGCAGGAAGGGTTGAGCGTAGGTTAAACAAATCCAGCGTTATTCACCCTAGTTATAAATCTGACAGTCAGCTCTTACATTACATTATATTACATAGCATTAATTAGTTACTTAGGCATTACTCTTAGCTTTACTATTAATTATTATACTCTTAAAACTATGTCTGCTCAACATTTCATGTCAATTATTTTGTTGTATTATCTTTCACCGCTGCAACTACAACGCCAGATAGGGTTCTACCCCAAGGCGCATAATAAAACAATCAATCAATCAATCAATCTCTCGTAAGACTAGATAAAAATACGCAGTAGCAGCTTGGAGTAGCTACCATTCGGTTTCAGTACTCACTGCAGGTATGCTCAGTCCCTGCGCAACTCCCCTACTGGAAGGTCTCGGCTTGTGCGTACCTCTCACTCTGCGATTACGTCACAGATGCCGAGAAGATTCACACTCGACTTAGCACTATGATGAGGATTATACTTCACTAAGACTAGTACCACAGTTAGTCTAGCACTTTAACCACTACGTACCAGCAACAGTTCAATTTTTGAACATTATTTATCAGTCAAAAAACAACAAAACTACGAAGCGATTTACAGGCGCATGTTCCGTCTGCGACACGTAGTGGAGAGAGAGCGAGAGAGAGATAGATATATAGATAGATAGTTTATTATAAGGCTAAGGGGTCGGGGTCCTTGATAGCCAAGTGCAAAGTAAAAGTATACATCGTGATATAAAATAGAGCAGCAAGGTGGTGTAACACCCTTTACAAAAAAGTAATATGTACAAAAAAAATAATGACATAAATAGAGTAATATATAATAAAAACAAAAACAAAAATATAAAAACATAAACACAAATAACAATAACAACCTCACGACAAGCGCGCCTCGTGAGGCTGCCATCGCACGCTAGCAGGAGAAACCATATACATCGGTGTCGCATATACGGTTACAACTTATTAAACAAAAATATGAACAAGGCCTTTTTGAAGGCCGGTTGCCTATACAGAGCGCGAATTCGGTCAGAAATCGCGTTCCAGAGATACGCTGCCGCTATATAAAATGAGTTTCGCAGGCATTTGGAATCGAACTCATGTATGACGAGGTCATATGCCGATTTTCGACTACTACCCGGCCTACTAGTGTCAATAAATTCAAATTTCGCAAATAAATACGATGGCGTCTTAGTAGATAAAATTTTTGCCAGTAAACAGAGGGCACAAAAATCCCGTCTAACCGCGTATGGTAGTATTTCTAGTTCCCGATATACCGGGGTAATGTGCTCGAAGATCCTAGTGCCTGTAACAAAACGAAGCGCTGCATTTAAGCATCTAGCTAATTTTAAGCATCTTCGTTTCTTTAAGGTATATCACGAAATTATCGGCGTATAGTTGGTATTTGCACAAATTTAATACCTGAGGTAAATCGTTAATGAAAAGAGAGAAAAAGAGAGGCCCCAGGAGGCTGCCCTGTGGGACACTTGAGTTTTGAATCAGTGGAGATGAGCTCGCGCCGTTGGAGAATACGACTACTTGCGACCTGCTTAATAGATAAGACCTTATCCACGAACAAGCCCGGTCAGATAAGCCCAGATGGAAGAGCTTGCTAACGAGTAGTTCGATGTTGACAAGATCGAACGCACGCGAGAAGTCAATACCCACTACCACAGTCACGCTTTCACCGTCAATCGCAGCCCTGAAGTCATCAACAATCCGGATCACCGCTGTGTCAGTACTATGACCTTTTCGGAAACCGACCTGAAACTCGTTAAGAAGATTGTTCTCTGTAACAAATTCATTAATTTGTATAAGAGCAACGCTCTCGAGAATCTTTGAGGGTGCCTTGAGGATGCTCACAGGCCTAAAGTCCCCAATGTTCGAAGCTGAGCTCTATTGTAGGCAGAGGATGGATCAAAGCGTGTTTCCACTTGGTGGGAAAGTACCCCGCACGAAGAGAGGAATCAAAGATGTTCACCAACGGTTTAAGAATAACCGGGATACAATCTCGAAGGTGTCTGAGAAATATGGTGTCTGCCCCTTGTGCGTTCGACGTGGCGGAAGCGATTGCCTCGCGGACGCCAGCTGCATCAACTCTTCTAAAACAGAAGACCCTATCGGCAATAGGTCTTAGTGACTGCTGGGGTATGGGTATCGTTAACCCCGCACCACTGATGAAGTGAGTGTTGAACTCGTCGGGCGTAGCCGGCATTTGCTGTGCATTCTTTCGTTTAATAATACCGAGTTCGGAAACAATTTTCCACTTATCTGCATTAGAGCACCTCGCTAGCCTATCTCGGAAATATTTAAAGCGTGCATTTCGTATGCACAATTTAACCGACTTACGTAAAGCTTTATAGCGTGTATTATCGACGTCCCTACGTGTTTTCCTATATTTCCACGAAGCTTTGTTCCTCGTTGCAATAAGCCTTCTAAAATTCGGCGTGTTCCAGCGTGAACGCGGATTTTTTGGTACGAAAGTACGGTACAGGCAAGTATGCAAGTACAAGCCTAGTTAAAAAATCGACATTAAAATCTATGTCCGAAGAAAGAAAGAGCACGGTCCAATGGATCTTACCTAAACAGTCCAGAAGATTTTGTCGCTTTAAGTATCGGAAGCATCGTCGTCGGATAGGCACAGGTTCTAAATTAGGCAAAGCAAAACAAAGCGTAGCCAGTAGGACGTCCTGCTTTGAGATGTTAAAATTAGAAATCTGTCTAAAAGATGATTCGCGCGCGATGTCCGAAACACATATGTAGTTGATGGTAGAGTTGGTGCCGTCGTCGGTGTGATGCGTGGGCTGAATGGTAGAGGCTCCAGATGACAGCTGATAAGAGTGTCGGACAGAGTACGGCGAGAAGATGACTGCGAGTGCCAATCGATGTTGAAGTCGCCAAGAAGAAATGTGAAGTCGTAGGAATTATTGCAATTCAAGATTACTTCTTCGACTTCCGACCAAAATCCCGCCTTTGGAGGACTGTAGATGCAGCCACAGAGTATTTTATATTGTGCGACCTCCAACTCGAGAAACAAAAACTCCGGTCTCTTCTGATAATGTGCAGGCTGCGCCGAGCGACACACTTCACGTAAGTAAGGAACCACTAATCTATCGCTCTGCTTTCATTGCGCATTACTAATATTCTGTTCACTCCTCGGAGTATTTTCTTACAGCGGAAAGGACCCCCCAATTGGCTCTCACGCTGACGCTAAAAAATCACACTATTGGTATTTTTTTTTATGAGCCTGGAGGGAATTTTTCGCGATGTACTGACAACATAACCTATAATTTTCGCCGCATCTATCGAGAGTCCAACTACGGAGAGTCCAGCACATCGGGAAAGATCAACACTCGTCTTCCAGAGGGGACTTCTGGTCAGTGGCACATCGCAGTCAACGCAACTCATTGTTTCTGCGTTCACGGTTTTTTTTTGCACTGCAACTTGAGGTCAGGCCTATGTCCATATATATATATATATATTGAAACGGTGGGTTTTCGTGCACGCGGCATGGGCTCAAGGCTGCCAAAGCCCGGGGCGCCAGGCACCGAGGTGCCGGAGATCCCTCGATCTCCTTCCTGAAAACTGCCATGCCGCGCGTCGATCCGACCGCTTCCTTCCCGGCTAGCTGTGAAGGTTGAGGAGGATAGCACAGGATCATGGGTTCGGGAGGAGGCCACACTGAGCCAAACACATGAGTGCGTTTATCTTTTCTTTGTTTCTACTAGCCTTTATTTCGTCAAATTACAACATTGACCTGACAACACTCTGTCATCGCAAAACACAGTCATTATCCCGACATTACATTTGCGACTTAAAACTACGCAACGGCGCGCCTGCCGTATTTTCGCGCGCGACCTCGGCGACGTGAACGGGGAGCAGCGCAGTCGGCTCCTACTCGTGAGGTTATCCTCCATTCTGCCAACCATCAGATCGCCCCCTCGCGCCCACCGACGTGGCCCCCTGCCGCAATCCGCTCGTCAGCAGACTACCGGGGGTCCACCCAGTGCGGATCGACGCCGACCCCGCCTCCCAATCGTCACCATGTCGCCCGATTCTGCACGTACTTGGCTCCCCATTTGGTCGCCGGGTCACCGCTTCCTAAACCTACCAATCTAGCTGAATCCTAATTCCTTATTTAACCGACGTGAGTAAAACGGGAGATCCTATCCCAAAATTAACCTAAGCACTTAACCTAAACATTACGGTAGCGCATGGACACGGGAGCTGTCTTCGGGACACGGTAGCCAACCTCGGTAGCGGTATCTCTCCAGGGGCAGACAGCGAAGACATCGTCACCAACGCTGTCCCCCCGAGACGGTAGCTAATCCCTGAAGCGAGAACGACGGGATCGCGCGATCGTCAACGAGATTGAATCCCGAAACACTCTTGAGAACTCCAATTCTCGGCGCGCGCGAGCCAACATCTGGACAAGTTACTGGCGGTAGCGGATAAGTCGGGGAAAAGCGAGCATCGCCTTCCCCGCGGTAGCTGCTCTCTCACGGGCACGAGGCCTGGCCTCGTGCCTCTGTTCTAGCCCGGCGATACGAGTCGAGTTTGAACAAAGGAAAACGCGATGACGAAACTCGCGACTCTCCGGCGCACGCACTGACCAACCTTAATAATACACCGCTTTAGCACCTCGTAGCGTGGTTCGTCGGGCTCGGTTGTCGACCTTCTCGGCTTGGGCCCGTAGAAGAAGACCTCCTTCGTGGTGGCGAAGTCCGATTCGGGAATCAAAAAGCAGCGTGGTCGAAATCTTTCTTCCTTCCTAGCCCTTTTGCGGAAACTGTTCTCTCTTCAACAGCTCAAGCGTGTCTGTCGGCACGCGCGCTCGCCGACAGCGCCACACGATCGGCAGCCGAGCAGAGCCGCACCGCTCCGGCGGTAGCCGAACATCTCTCGCGACGTTGCCGTCCCGAGGCTTGTATCGTGCGGCACAGCCGTCACGTTACAATATATATATATATATATATATATATATATATATATATATATATATATATATATATATATATATAACAAGCAACGTTTCATGCTTCGCTGCAAGGCGGCAACACCTGCGTCCAAATATACGCGCATGCGTTAGGCCCGAGCAATACGCGCCGCGCGCGTGTTTTGAATATCGCAGCGCGCGAAATTTAAATTTAAATTGATAAATTGGTGCTAAGGCGCGAATTTTAAATTTAAAATTTTGAATTCTAAATTAATCTAGTCACACTCTTAGCAGTGATTTAATTGGGCGTATATTATATTATTCTAGTCTAACCTACAGTATTATTTACACTTGTTTTTATATAATTTTTACCAAAGATGTCGCGCATGTCATGTAAAAAGTGTAATAAAATTCTTCGGCTAAATCCTGCGTTCGAAGGGGAGATTCACAGCAATGAACACAAAGCACATCAACGTACGACATCCTCTCTTAGTGAAGAAACGCGTGAAAGCCGTATTCAGAGTAGGATTTTTATTAATGAGTATTTAAGTAAAGAGAATTTTAGTCGTTTTAACAATCTAAAACAGATTGCGCGCGGTTTGGAATTCAAATACACTTGGCATAGAGACGGGCAATTCCTTACTAAGAGATGAGATGGTGGAAAAACGCACGAGTTTACGTTGGCGGCAGACCTGCATGCGTTGGCGGCTTTCTATTGGGAGATTGTTAAGACTGACGAGGCTATCGAGTCTGCAGCCAGAGAGGTTGCAAGGGCTACTAATGATGTACCCAAGCGGCCTACAGTACAAGGTCAGGCCTTGGTCCCAGCTGGTCAGGCGTGACTAGGTCAGGGTAAGAGAGAGACGAACAAGGAGGTGCTTTGTGCGGGGTTCCTCAATGCAACCTCACTGTATGCGCATATGGGCATGTTTCGACAGTTTTTGGTGGGCGCTCGCCCCTCATATCATCACTTGTTTGGCGTGGTGGAGACGCGATTTGGTTCTGAGGTTGACGACGTGTTTGTCAAGGTTGATGGGTACTCTATTATGAGACAGGATAGGAATAAGCGTGGGGGTGGAGTCGCCCATTACATCCGTAACGACTACAAAGCCTAGGAACTCCGGAGTACTTATTCTGCAATGCGCGACAGGGTACCATGCCACCTGTATTTGTTGCGCTAATTTACCGTCCACCGGGTATCCCAGTCTCGGATGACTCTGATCTTATTAATGATCTACGCAGATACTCAGTGGACTACGAATGCAGAATTGTAATGGGGGACATCAACGCAAACATGCCGTCGAGCTCTCACGATGCAGAGTTTTTTCGGGAAATCGCGCGAGAGTTGAATCTCAAATTTGTAGATCATGGCGCGACGCATCACGTAGGAGATTCTCACACCTGGATTGATGTGATCCTAACCGACGAAGACAATTCCGTGCTGAATACGAGCAACTCACTGGCGACCTTTCCAAGTAGGCATAATGTAATTGATGTTGAGATTGACTATCACACTGTTAAACCTCCAACTTTCAACGGGTTTGAATATAGGGATTTCAAGGGTACGATAACGGTGGAACTTCTGTCCCTACTAGCCGCTTGTGATTGGTCGCCAGTTGGTTGCACTGGAAGGTGAGTTGACACACGACTAGAAAATCTTAGTCACATTATCACGAATATCATTGACCAACTTGCTCCACTCAAACAATTTAGACCCAGAGGAAAAATGCTTCCTCCTTGGGTAGACTCAGACTTACAAGACTTGTACAATCGACGAGACGCAACACATAGACGGTACAAACGTACGAAACGGACACACTTATGGACGGAATATCAGACGCTAGCACAGGACGCTGAAGAACGTACTGTGCTCGCGCGTCAAGCTTTTATTCAGAGCAGAATCTTTGACACGCTTGATAACAATAAAAATGTATGGAATAAATTACGTAATCTGGGTTTGGTGTCCAAAGCTAAGAACGACCTATACAGCTTCACACCAAATGAATTAATCAGTCATTTCGCTGGAGTGTCCATATCGAACTCTGAGGGCGAGGGAGGATTCACTTTTCGTCACGTTACCCTTGCTGACGTCGTGCTTGCTGTCGCTCATTTCTCGTCTCAAGCAAAGGGGGAAGATGGAATTCCGCAGAACATCATTGCGAAATCATTACCCATTATAGGCCAACATCTAGTGACACTGTTTAATATATCGCTATCAACGGGGACTTTTCCGACAGCTTGGAAGAGAGCACATTTTGTGCCGCTTCAAAAGACACCAACTCCATCAGCAGTCTCGGACTTTGGTCCAATAGCCCTGTTGTGCTTTCTCTCCAAGGTCCTGGATCAGTTTCTATACGATCAGATTGTTGAATTCTTGGAAGCGCAGAAAGTTCTTAACCCTTACCAGACTGGTTTTCGACGCAATAATTCAACGCAAACAGCACTGCTTAAACTCACAGAAGACATTAGGTCGGGTATTGGCAGTGATAGGTGCCTCCTGACAATTTTGCTACTGTTTGATTTCAGTAAAGCCTTTGACACTATTACACCATCTAAACTCCTTTGCAAGCTGATTGGAATGGGTTTCTCTAGGTTTACGGTCATGTGGGTTCGATTATTCATAACCGAACGTAATTAAAGAGTGGCTACCAGAACAGACGGGGAATCTGATTGGTTAACAACCAACCTTGGTGTCCCGCAGGGCTCGATACTGGGGCCTCTTCTCTTCAGCTTGTACATCAATGATTTAAAAGATGTTTTGTATAAATTTAAAAGCTCACGGGAGTATTTGGATGAGGGTATCACGCACCTGCTATATGACCTGCAGGCATATACTCAGGTCACGAGGGATGATCTAGTTAGGATGGGGGTGGGTTGCATGTGGGCTGTGGCGCGCTCTGTGTCGGCTTGGGCATCTGGGTGTGCGCTGCATCTCAACACAAAGAAAACGCAGGCAATCATTTTCGGGTCCGAGCACAACATTAATCAGCTTCAGAGGCTAAACCTGCAGAGTGTTGAGGTTTAGGATGGTGTTTTCGTGCCCTTTGTCGGTGTAGTAAAGAACCTTGATGTGATCATGGACTCTAAACTTACATGGAAACCGCAGGTGGATGCTGTTAGCCGCAAGGTTAACAGAGCCCTTTATGGGCTGAGATCTTTAAGGTCCTGCACTACTGAGGTTCTGCGCAAGCAGCTGGCCAGCGCCCTTGTCGTTTCTCACCTGGACTATTACTCGGTGGTTTATCTGGATGTGTCGGAGGAGCTTCAGACGAGACTTTAGAGGTTACGAAATTCATGTGTGAGACATATTAGGGGTGTTGGACGGGGCGAGTGCATCACCCCTCACCGCAGCGAGCTGAACTGGTTGGACGTTAGTGATCGAAGAGCCTATTTCACGGCAGTACTTTTATACAAGGCTTATTCTATGGGGCAGCCGCCGTATCTTTCTGTCCTCTTCGAAATAAACCAGTGCAGATCCTCGGCGAGGGTATCCAGGGAACTGGCCTTACCGAAGTCGCGCACAGAGGTGGGCCTAAAATCGTTTCGAGTTTTTGGGGCGAGGCTGTGGAATTCGCTGCCCGATAGCATAAGAACCGTGGCCTCGCTCTCCAGATTCAAAGTGGCTCTGCGTAGCCATCTAATAAATTTAAGCGAAAATCGAGCCTGACGACGAACTTGTACTTAAGGCAGCTTATTTGCTGCAATAGCTCTGTAAACGTTGTATTAGATGAATTGACTGGATATTGACTGTGATAATATAAATCACTGTGATTGACTATAAAAGAATAAGGGCCTAGCGCACAACTTGTTCTCTACAAGTGCCGCTAAGAGCCAAAAAATTGTACTGAGTGAACTTTGTAATGTTTTATATTTTTTGACTTGCTCAAATAAAATTTATTCTATTCTATTCTTCTTTTGCAGCAATGGTTTCGTGAATGTAAATGGCGACTCCCCCGCAACTTTTCCCAATGCGATCGACGCGGAAAAGGCGAAAATGCGGGATATTGACGAGACTAGGTGACTCGGGCTTTAAAAATGAATTACTGATTCCCATCACAAGCAGGTTATTCTCCCTTACTACCGTCTGAAGGTCGAACAAATGTGGCAGTATAGATTGAACATTCGAGTGTCCTATATTTAAAATCTGCTCCGTTGGCGAGGATGTGTTATAGCTATCCATAATTAATGCTTCCTGCTTTTCGCTCGATCATTTTGCGCAGAAGAGAACACTTCCATTTGTCGAAAGCAGAGTGATTTGTCGTATGCAGCTTGGCGCTCAGACAATTATAGCAGCAGCTTGCATCTCTCGAAGTACAGCTCTCGGATGCATGATTACCGGCGCAAGTCAAACAGTTTGCTGAGTTGTTGCAGTCCGCTGCCTTGTGTCTAAATTTAAGGCACCATTTAATGCCATTTAATGGCGATGGAAGTCTCTCAAGAGCTTTCCTGCATTCTGGAGTGACGTCGATGATGCACGATCTGTGCTTCTTCTGTCTCGCTGGGTAAAGTGACACAATTTTGACGTGATCTTGCATAGAATCTGGTAGATTCAGTTCTAATATGCTCTTCGCGATGTCCTCACTAGTGTACTAAGGCGGGGATGCCGTGGATGCTAATCCTGGGATTTAATTTACTCTCTGGTTTGACCTCCAGCCCTGCATTTCTCAGTTCTGGATAGTTTCGCAATTTATCGATGTCAGCATTGTCGGCCTCTAAAATAATCAAATTGTTACCAGTAAAATTTATCCGTTTCGTACAGAGATGCATTCGATAATGGCATAAATACGCTTGACAAGACTTCAACGCTATAAGCCCGAAGGCACACAACACCACAAAAACTTCACACACAAGCAGGAGCAAAAATCCAGACAGCTAACGTACGAGAGAGAGATTAGATTAGATTCGATTAGATAATTTTTATTTCCGTACATTTTGTTGTACAAAAAAAACATTAACAGTAATACAATAATAAGGTACATTGAATTTTTATAGCTAAAATGAATGAGTGAAGAGACAATATGAGTGGAAGAAAGAAATGAATGATGATGATGAGATTGTGAGATGAAAGTGATTGTACAGTGTTTAGATGTTTTCAAGATTAAAAAAGTATACTTTTGCCTGACGTTTGAAAGATGATAGTGATCTATTGTCGCGAGGATAAGAGGGTAATGAATTCTAAAGATATGATGCGCTTATATGGAATGAATTCCTTAGCGTCTCTGTTTCGAAAGTGGGAATGTCCAGAGGTGTCACTTCACTCCTCACGGGGCGGAGCGCGAAGTGGAAGTCAAAAAAAGCCATGATATAACATGGAGTAGCGGTGTTAAAAAGTTTGCTAAGGAAACAGGCCTTGAAATACTTACTACGTCCGGCGGTGGTGAGCCATTGCAACTCACGCCTGTAGGGGGTGATGTGCTCGTCCCTCCTTACACCATAGATGTAACGAATTCCGGTGTTTACCAGTCTCTGTAGCTTTATGTCCAGTTCTTGCGTCAGGTCACAGTAAACTAATGAGCAATAGTCGATGATGGGGAACAGTAGAGCTTGCTCGAGATGCTTGCGTAGTAGCAAAACCGGTGCTCTTTCTAAAAAAGTATAGTCTATACATAAGCGAGTGTGCGCGCATACAGAGTTGAGTAATGTGCTCCTTTCAAGTAAGTTTAGAGTCAAGCACCAGTCCCAGACTACGTACAGACGACTGATATTCGACCCTGGTTCCTCCTATGTTAATGTAGGTGTTAGCTATAGAAGGTAGAGCGTTTGTATAATAAGAGGAGCCAAGGACGATCGCCTGCGTTTTGAGAACGTTTAGTTTAAGATGATTCTGTGCAGCCCAGCCCATAATCCTCTCGGCGTTAGCACTCATCCTCACGGAACAGAAATCTAGCTCCTCAAGGTGGTATTGGCTGTAAATTTGCAAGTCATCCGCGTAAATGAGATGAGAGATATCAATGTTTAGACAGAGGCCGGTATCGTTGATGTATAATGAGAATAACAGTGGACCTAGTACAGACCCCTGTGGTACTCCCATGTTTAACGGTAGAAAGGTGGAGAGTTCACTGCTGTCACCAATAACAGGCTGCATTCTACCAGTGAGGTAAGGGGCGAACCAGCGGATAACCTGCTTAGAGAAGCCGAAAGAGGTTAGCTTTCTGAGTAGCCTGACGTGACACACAGTATCAAACGCCTTGCTAGAGTCAAAGAGAAGTAGAAGTGTTACCTTCTTTTTGTCCATGCCAAGCCTGACATCATCAGTCAACCTGATCAAGCCGGACTGTGTGCTGTGGCCAGTGCGGAAACCAAATTGTAGGTCATCAAGGAAAAGTCTTGATTCAAGATATTCAGAGGTTCGCCTGTGCACTAGCCACTCCAGCGCCTTGAACAAGAAACATAAGAGGGAGATCGGACAATAGTCAGTCAGAGTTGTTGGAGAACTAATTTTATTCAGTGCGTGCACTAGTGACGTTTTCCAGTCCGAGGGGAAGCATGACTCGCTCAAGGATAGGTTGAAAATACGACGTAGGAATGGAGCGAGTATCGGCAGTCCTTTATAAATGACAACCTGTGTGATGCCGTCGCTGCCCCTGGGGCCTTGGCCCGATAGTGTTTTATATAAATAGAGTCATAAACAATTGCATGCACGACATCCCGAATCCAAGCATTCCCTAGGTAGCCAAGCAGGGAAGCAAGTTATCTTCGCTGTCTTTCGCCTGTTGCGATTGTTCGGCCATATATTTTTTTTGGGGGGCAGTTGGATTAAAAGGCTTTGGATTCAACTTTTAACTTCATCCAATTTGCCGACTAGATAAATTTCAAAGATAGCATAATTTAATAACTGATGACCCGTATGGTAGTTGGATTTGAAGATTTCATAAAAAAATGTTTTCTCCTATGAAAATACCAAATTTTGATTTAAGACTATCGCTATCATTCGCATTTCATTGATTTGCCGATAATATGCCGATACACTATTACCTGACTTATCTCTTGGTTTTTGGTAAAGGATTTTGTAACGCTCCGACATAAACTCTCCTATCAAAGAGTATGAGCTTAATACCGTGACTTACGGCACCGTGTTTAGAGCCTCCTAGCATCTCGATATTTGTTGCAACTTGCCATCGATAATCTTGATAAATATCCACTAGCCAGCAAAGTATTAGAGCATGACTTTTACGTAGATGATCTGCTAACAGGTGTTAACTCTATTGCTGAGGGCATACAAGTGAGTCGCGAGCTTAGGAAAAAAGGCGTGCATGGAACTTAGGAAGAAGGCGTCTAATGAAGCGCGGATAATTGAAGATCAGAATAAATTTATGGCAACGTCTGTGGCTATATAATCAGACAAAGATCCAAAAACCTTGAGGTTGCTTCGGAATTCCTCGAGCGACACTCTTAAATGTCGCGTCAACTTCACGGACACGCGCAAGATAATACTTTTCATTATTGCTCAAATATTCGATCCGTTAGGACTAGTCGGACCGGCTGTAATTCAGGCAAAAATAATCATGCAGAGTAACAGAATTTACACTCAATTAGGAGACATTAATCGAATCTCGATAAGAAGATACGTGAGCCTTAAAAACCCGAAAACTCGAATTTGAGCGATTCTCATCGTTTGCGCTTTTAATGCACGCGACATTGTACCGTTGGCACTCTTATCAGGTACAGAACTTCAATTTGCTGTACGAAATTTAGCAAAGATTTCGCAATTAAAATCTTTTGGGTTGGAATTAGCGAATTTAAGAGAAGGCAGGTCGTTGTCGTAAAATAGCAAGTTGCTGCAGCTAACACCTTTTTTAGACAACGAGGGACTTTTGAGGGTAAATGGCAGATTGGAAAATGCAGATTAGCCATTCGATACGAGGCATCCAATCTCCCCACATCAAACTATAGACTCGCATATCTAATGCTTAAACATGAGCACCTACGGGTTTTGCGCCATAATTGTCAAGCTGTGCTGGCCTCCTCGTGCACCCGGTATTAGATACTAAACAGAAAAATGCTGTACAAAAGTTAAGAGAATGCGTAGTTTGCTTTCGAAATAAGCCTATTCACCTAATATGCATTATGGGTGAATTGCTAGCCTCGAGAATAACACCCGCTCGGCCATTTCTGTACTGCGGCATTGATTACGCGGGGCCTTTTCTAATAAAAGCAAAAACTCGATCGCGAGTGTCTATAAAGGCATGTATGCATCTTTGTTTGCGTCGTGATTAAAGCAGTTCATATTGAGCTGGCAACAGATTTATTTACGGATGCTTTCTTAAATTGTTTAAACAAGATTATTTAAGATTCATATCACGACGCGGATTGTGCAATAATATTTTTTCGGATAATGGCACCAATTTTATAGGAGCGAAAAATGAACTTAGCAAGTTATCAAAACTATTGAAGGATGAGGAATTTCGCGACACAATGACAAATTTTGCTTTGCACGAGCAGATAAATTGGCTTGTTAATTAACCTCACGTTTCTGAGTTTGGCGACCTATGAGAAAACCCGGTAAAATCGGCAAAATAACACTTAAAATGGATAGGAGGGGTAACACGGTTTACTTTTGACGAATTTTATACAATTTTAACGCATATCGAAGCATGTTTAAATTCTAGACCTTAGTCCTCACTATTCAATGATCATAGTGACCTCACCCCGCTCACTCCCTCACATTTCCTGATTGAAGACACTTTAAAAACGTTACCATAGGTAGATCTAACTGAGATCCAAATGAATAGGCTTAATTGCTATCAGTACCTACAGCAAATGGTGCAACACTTTTGGAAGCGATGGCAACGTGAATATCTCCCCCAGCTACAGAAGAGAGTGAAATAGGCGTGTGATACGCTCCCAGATATCAAAGAAGGCGCCATGGTTATTATTAGGGATGATAATGAGCCCACGATGCACTGGTTGTAGGGACGAATTATGGAGACACACCCTGAAAAGCATGGACATATCAGGGTCGTATCCGTGAAAACCGCGAAAGGATTACTGAAGAGGCCATTAACAAAAATTTGCATACTGTCAACGTGTTCAAACTAGTTTTTAAGAATTAGAAATTACTTTACATTCATAAATGACGACTGCATTTCTAGAAATATCTTTCCGGGAAACCCATGGCACGTCTCAGTCCCTTTAAGTATATATATTGTCGGCGACTGCCTATACTTAAGTTTTAAAAACTATAAACGACGTAAATTCGATTAATAACAGGTACGCGCTGTGAGGAAAGCTCAGAGAATGGTAATCGAACCCTCACCGTGGGGGTTCTGCGCTTGGCATAAAGACTATTAGGCCTCAGCTCTACAGCTATGGTCATAAACCTGATGCTCGGTCGGGACTACGCCTTAATAGACAGTGTTGGAGTTTGACCAATCAAAAACATGCTTACAAAGGTTAGCCACACGAGATTTTAGTAACTGGAGTGCGCGGACTTTCCGTCAGAGGGAATTATTGCTGTTTTGAAAACCAGACGGCCTACGGAGGGAAGAACCAACAGACATAATCAATTTTGTGACCAAGTAAGAAGGATCGGAGCTCATATTACAACCAATTGTTACGGCGCGTTCCGAATCCTTAAAAAATACTCTGTAAATTTCGAACTTCTAACTTCACGTCATTTAACCTATTTAGTACTTTAGCACTAGATTCAACAGTTTAAGTTTATTTATACAAATGTCAATATCCAGCATTATAACACTGCATTTTGGTTTATTTACAATCGAGACGTAAAACCAAATAGCATAGAAAATATAGACGTTACAAATTTTTGCATTAAACATTTAAAATTTGTATTTAAATGTATCTTATAAATACACATTTAACGCTTATATAAGTTTTTGTTTTAATATTACACAATTGTATCACGAGAAATTAAGTAGAATGTACCTTCTTGGACCCAGATAGCGACAGCCAGTATAATGCTATTGCCTCTCTTATGATGGCGACGTGCTGGTAAATATAGGTTAATTCTAAAAAACTAATTATAGTCATTAAAGATGTGGTTCTTACAAACTAATTTTTTAATTAAATGAATATATATATGTATGTATGTATCTTTATTTCCTGTATAGATTTTTACATCTTTTACGCTTTCATTTACATTCTTACATTCTGCAATTAAATTTACGCTCTTACCTCTTAATTTAATTATTTACATTTTTACATTTTCGTTGTTTTATTTCTACATTTTTACCTTCCTTTATAACCCTCGCATCACTTATATACTATTTTCACAAATCTTTCCTATACCCTATTTTCTTTCTTTGGGTTTACTATGCTCACTGATTATTTACATTTTTTATTATAATACTAATTTGCTCTCTCTACCTTATTTCCATTGTTTCTCCTATTCCTCTTATTCCCCCTTTACTCCTTTTTCTCTCCTACCACCCCTTTTTTCTTTTCAGCGCTCGACCTGGCCAGTTTCTCGAAGTAATATGCATACATGCATAATCCTTCGATTGCCTTTTCGCCCAATATCTTCTCTAGCTCCTTTATATTCTCATCTTCCTCTCCCGATAGCTTTAATATAGAGAGAAGTGCGACAACGCCATTACGCCTCGAGAGCATCAGGCGGGCGTCTAGAGAACTAGTCGCGAGCAGTGTTATACTTCTTACACTTTTTCTAGCCTTTCTCTTATTTCCCCCATACTTTTCCCTTCTTTATACTCATACATCTTCCTTATTAATTCCTGCTCGCCTACTTCCAACATTGCTTTTTCTAATTCTTCTCCCCATCTTGAAGGATTTCCGTTCAGTATTCCCCTCAGTTCTTCCTTCAAGCATATATAAGGCCACCTGTCCTTCCCCATTTCCAGTACCTCTACTAGATATCTACTTGCCCTCTTTCTAGTTTCTATCTCCATAGTATATTTTTCTGCCTCCCTCCTCCATATGTATCCCGGTGTGTTGTTGTTTAACCCCATCCCCATTTTCATATACCTTCCTTGCACCCTTTCTATTTCTTCTCTCCTTCCCCATCCCCAGATTTCCGCACCATATAGACAGCTTGATCTGACTATCCACTCTAATAAATATGTCTCCTTTTTAAACTTCCCACCCTAGCCCTTTTCCAAATTCCCCAAACCACGTTTGTTACTTTCCTCGCTTTCCTCGCAATTTTTTTAATCTGCGTCGCATAAGAATTTTTCGTCGTGATCCATTGCCCCAAATATTTATATTCCTTTACTACCTCTAACTCTTTCTCCTCAAAATACCATTTGTCCTTCTTACTTCTCCCTCCCCCCTTTCTAAAGCACATGATTTTCGTTTTTTTCGTGTTTAGAGTCAACCTATTTTCATTACAGTACTTGCCTAAATCCTTTAACATACTCTGCAAACCCTCTCTCGTGTCCGCCAGTGCGATTATATCGTCTGCAAATTTTAGACAATATATTTTCATACCTCCTATTACTGTTCCTCCCTCTTTCTTTCCTTCCCATCTCTCCTCTAAATCCTCTACATATATGCTAAATAAGACCGGGCTTAGCGGGCATCCCTGCCTTACTCCCTTATACGTTTTGAAGCTCTCCGTTATCCCATCACCTGTAATTACCTCGTTTTCCGTTTCCCTGTATATTCCCTTTATTGTCTCTAAAACTTTCCCCTTTATCAAGTCAAGGCCAAGATGGCTGCGGTGAGCGGAGGCTCGCTCCTTCGTGACACAACAAAAACTTATAAATGTCATCCCAAACAAAAAGTTAGTAGTGTGCATTATTTGTGAAGAAGTATATCATACGAGTGATTTTGTAAAAAACGAGAAAGCAATACTATTGAGTTCAGTTCTGGGAATCTGTCATGAACATGAGGATCTAGACCTAACCTCAAAATTACACAGTAAATCGCTGAGTAAAGATGCGAGAATTGTAATCGCTCAAGTAAAGCATTTTGAAAAAAATGAAACGAGAAAGCAGTTACTGGAAGATTTTTAAAATGATCTATCAGAAGATAATAGTGAATTAATAGATGTCAACTTGAAGTGTGAAAATGCTCTTTTAAAGGAACTAAATTCAGAATTGAAGGAAACCGCAGCCATCTTGGCCTTGACTTGATAAAGGGGAAAGTTTTAGAGACAATAAAGGGAATATACAAGGAAACGGAAAACGAATTATTAAAGCAATTATTAGACAAAATTAGGAATGAAGCAGTGTCGGTCAGAAGCAAAACTTTTGCTGAAGCAGTGTCAAGTATTAAAAATATTCAAAAGCCTAAACGTGTTCCTAATATAATATTAAAAAAAAAACAGATGAAGACGAAAGTATTGATAGTTTAAACAAAATGGTATCCCATTATCTGATAAAGGACAAATCCATACAAACGAAAAAGGTTATCGAAAAAGGAAATGAGATAGCCATAAACCTACTAAACGAGGAAAGTGTCAACAAAGCACATAAACTATTAAAAGGTAAACTTGCAGACGTATGTGATGTAAACAGAGATGAAGTTGAAAATCCTAAAGTTAAGGTAGTAGGAATTAATAATTTCGAAAATATGGACAACAATACAATTGAACATAATATCAATGAGAGAAATTTTAGTGCTTTAAAAAAAAAAATGTGTGATTCTGAATTCCTATAAGAGCAATAAAACTGGATTTCAGTCTGTGATATTGGAAGTGACTGCTGAGATATACCAAAACATCAGAGAAAATAAGAATAGACTCTTTGTAGGATATCAAAACTGCAAAGTTTATGATTATATTAATGTTAAACTATGTTTTAATTGTGGCAGTTTTGGTCACAATGGCACCAAGTGTAAAAATAGTAATATTTACCTAAAGTGTGCTGGTGAGCATAAAACAAGAGACTGCAAAAGAAATGAGTTTAAGTGTGCAAATGGTGTTTTCAGTAATGATACTTATAAAACAAATTTCAACGTAGAACATATGGCAATAGATAGCCACGAATGCGAAATCTTGAAATCTAAGATAAGGAAGTATATTGATTAAACCGACTATACAATTAAACCTACAATACCAAGGTATATTGGCAGTGTAGAAACGTCTGAAAGAGGCATGATAGCTAAAGCTTCAAGAATTTCGTCAACGTCGCTTCAATCGATAAATTCAAATATAGCAGGAAGACTACGGAGAAATAAGAAATAGCAATGGATCAAGACATCAGTGTTGAAGATGTAAGCAAGTTTGAATTTGAAGTTGATGATGTAAAAAAACTCAAAAAGACACTAAGTAGAAAACAGAACATTATTTTATGCGTAAACATTAGAAGCTTAAATGCTAATTTTGAAAAACTGAAAGTTTTTGTAGAGTCTTTAAAAAGAAAACCGTGTATGATTGTATGCACGGAAATTAAAATTAATAATGAAACATTAGAGAGAGTGAATAAAAAAAAATATCTTGGCATAATTTTTGATACAAATATGAAATGGGAAAAACATATTGAAAATCTTATACAAAGGCTAGATTACTGATTTTCATTTTTGGTAAAATCACCAAATTTATGGAGATTAATACATTAAAAATTGTATACTATGCTTTCTTCCACAGCCTAGCTAATTATGGCATAATTGCATGGGGTGGTGCATATCAAAACAAATTACAACTACTGGAAAAAGTTTGAACAAGAATATTAAAAATCATAAATAAAAACACCTTTCAAAAAATAATGCCTCTAAATCTGAAGCAATTTTTCGCATATGAAAGTCTCCGATTTTACTACGAAGATCTTAAATACCAATACATCAATTCTGCGAGTAAAACTGGACACAAACTGATAATACCACCAAAGTATAACAAAACTATAAGTACTAAAAATAGCTATATCAAAACTATCAGTATCTTTAATAAATTACCAAACGATCTCAAAACGTTAGGAATAAAAAAAAGAACAAGTATAAACAAATTAAAAGATTGGCTTAGGAACAATGAATAAAGTTAATGCAATAGTGAGAATAGATTGCCAGCTAATTAATTTGTGGCTAAAATCGATATACCATCAAGATAAAATGCAAAATCTACTTGAACATAAAAATACAACATTAATCAAAAAAGAAACTATCAATAGCGAGGATGGATCCAGAAAAAACTCAGCATTGTATAATAACATAACATTAGATATTAGAACTTATATTTGCGCCAAGGGTAATTATAAATTATACAATAATCGACAACATTGTTGTATTTCCAATTGCAACTACAATAAAATGATCAACTCATATCCGAAAATTATAAATAGCCTAGGGAACATAACAAATGAAATAATAAATGCATGGAGGCAAAAAACAGGAAACGGAAAAACCAAATATCAAATATATAAAATTCATAAAAGGAACAATTAATGATTTAGAAACAAAATCAGATTCTAACACAGAAAGATATAAATCAATAGAAACGGTTTTTGACAAAATTGATGAAATAGCGAACAAAAAAAAAAAAAAGTAATAAAAAGGCAATGGATGCACCGGGACAACCTATTAACAACTCAGCTAGTAATAGAATGACATATGGAGATATCAACTACCTAGGCTCAAACAAGGCGATTTTTTACTTTGATAGAGGAATAAGAGGGAAACAAATATTCCTAAACTCAATGTGCTCACTCAAAAAACAGTCACCGTATAATGACATCCTAGTTATTGATGACATAGTTTTTACTTCATCATGTAAATGCGATTTATCTAATCAACACAAAAAGATGTTTCCACATTACAGAGTTACCTGTGCAGTTAGACTCACGTGCCCGGCCAGGCTTAACTCATATAAAAGAATAGCATATGCAAGAAACAAAAATGCAACAACAGAAACTTTTACAACGGCAAGATCTATGCTAGTAAGGAATTGGTAAACTAAAATGCATGGACACAAAGACTAGATCTTAAGAACGAACATTTAGATAATGATAGAAACATAATGTACAAAAACATAGAATCTCATAGATAAGATAGAATTATAATATACAGAAATATTGAATCTCATAATGTTGTGCAATGTAATCTTATTAGCAAATATTAACTTTTGTGACATTGTTATGAAACTAGTAATTAGACAAAAATATAGAATCTTTAGCATATAATAGATAATTTAGCGTATAAAGTAACAAAAATCCCTGGTATAAGTCATTCAATTTCCTAGCCGGGACTGACCAGTGACAGATCATTTAAATGCAGTTACAGCATAAAGTGGTCTGTTACTGGCTGGTCTAGGATGGGCGGTTGAATGATTTCTATCGGGGATGGATTTATACAAAATGTTAAAAAGATTATATATCACTGTTAAATCCCGACACACAAATGAGGTAAACTAGAGTTGGGACGAAGAGAGTCAAAAAGGCTTTCGTAACCCAACCAAAACTTGCGTGCGAATGTGTGTAAGTGTGAAGGATAGTAGGATCTGAGTAAGGAAGTCCGATTTGGAGACTTGCTACCTTAAGAATGAATGAATTTTATGAAAGATTTAAGTATGGCTGGAGGTTATTGCTGTGTAATCCACAGCATAATTAACCAGCATTTTGTTATATTTCTTATTGTTAAACCGGACCTGCGAACAGGAATCCTCGTATTCCTCTGCAGGATTTGCGACGTTATAGTGTGTTATTGTATTAAATAATATCCACTCTGTACCGGATTGCAAATGTTTATGTGTAACTCTCTTTTTATGTAGCTCTGGAAATAAATAAATAAATAAATAAATAAATAAACTTGGAATTTACAATTTGCTCAATACTATCAATTACAAGGCTACAAAATTTGTTACGATGAGAGTAAGATTAATAAGGCGGATGGCGTCTTAATTTATATAAGAAACAATATATATAGCAATAATAAAATTGATGTAGTCGACAGATTGAGCGTTATGTGTACTGGCATAAAACTTATGACGGGAGATTCAGTTGTAATATCTGGTATGTATAGGTGCCATAAAATATCAAAGTCTGAATTTGTTAATAGCGTTAAAAAATTTTTGATAAAACATAGAAATGTTAAAAATCATTGTATTGTTGGTGATTTTAATATTGATATATTAGATGATAATGTAGTAAATTTGGAGGCTAGTGACAAAACAATGAGTCAGGAATTCGTAATGAACTATCTTGAGTGTGAATATGTACCATATTTCAGAGGAATTACTCGGCCCTCCGTAGATAATAAGAAGGGAACGTGCATTGATAACTGTTTCGCTAAAACTACAAGTATTGAAGTTGAATCTATTAAGCTAAATATTCCTTTCAGCGATCATTATCCGTTATTAATAAGTATAGATCAGATTAAGTTACAGATGCCAAGCGAAACAGATAACAAATGCATTTATTATAGGAAATGACAAAATATAGCTGGAAATATTGATTGGCAGATAGTTTTTGCAATACAGGATCCGAATGATGCTTTAAACAAATTGATACAATTGATACATGACTGTCTTGAGATGGCCTGATATTCCATAAAATTAAAGAAAAAAGATAACAAATCAATGCTAAGAAAAAATTAGATAACTAAAGCAATCCAAATCTCTTGCAAAAATAAAGAATATTTGTATAAAATATGGAAAATGAACCCAACTAATTTGGAATTGAAAGATGAATATAAAAACTACGAAAAAAGCCTTAAATAGAGTTATCAAAGATGCTAAATACAAATTTGATAATAATGAATAAAAAAATTTAGTAACAATCCAAGACAGCTATGGAACATTATTAATGCTAAGCTTGGTAAAAACGCGCAACAAAATAAGTCACCTGGCTATTTAGTTGTAAATAACCAAAAATTGAAGACAAATCTGCCATAGCAAACTCCATGATTGATTGTTTTTGCAAAATAGGTATGGACTTGAGTAATGAAATTCCAGATTTAGATATAGATCAACAAAAGCTGCCAGAAAGAAATAGCAAATCAATTTTTATATACCCTACAAACTGTATTGAAATTCGAAAAACTATAGAATCATTAAAAAACAAATCTAGGGCGTTGATAATATCAATGCAAAAACAATCAAATTATTGGTAAACTACATAGCTGAACCTTTGGAACATATTTTTAATATTTGTATACAACAGGCTTCGTGGCCAACTGCGCTTAAACAGGCTGACATTGTTCCCATCTATAAAGCTGGTCACAAGTCTTGTATATCGGACTATAGACTGATATCACTAATATGGAACGTTGCGAAGATATTTGAGAAAACCATATATAATAGGTTGTATTTGTTTCTTACTGAATGTAATGTTATATCGGAAAAACAATATGGTTTTGTTAAAAACAAAGGAACAACAGATGCGTTGAATTACATTACAGATATTATATATAAAAAAATTGATAAATCCAAGCCAATCATAACTGCCTTCTTGGATTTGGCAAAAGCGTTTGATACGGTGGACCACCGAAAGCTTCTAGATAAACTAGAGAGATATGGAATAAGAGGCAGTGCCTTAAAACTAATGAACAGCTATCTCTCAGATAGAAAACAATGCATCAAAATACAGAATTTGAAAAGTGAATATAAAGAATAAAATAGAATAGAATAGAATAAATTTTATTTGAGCAAGTCAAATAATATAAGTCATTACACAGTTCACTCAGTACAGTTTTTTGGCTCTTAGCGGCACTTGTAGAGAACAAGTTGCGCGCTAGGCCCTTATTCTTTTCTAGTCAATCACAATGATTTACATTATCACAGTCAATATCACAGTCAATTCATCTAATACAATTTTTACAGAGCTATTGCAGCAAATATGCAGCCTTATATACAAATTCGTCGTAAAGCTCGATTTTCGCTTACATTCATTAGATGGCTACGCAGAGCCACTTTGAATCTCGAGAGCGAGGCCAAGGTTCTTATGCTGTCTGGCAGCGAATTCCACAGCCTCGCCCCAAAAACTCGAAACGATTTTAGGCCCACCTCTGTGCGCGACTTCGGTAAGGCCAGTTCCCTGGATACCCTCGCCGAGGATCTGCACTGGTTTTTTTCGAAGAGGGCAGAAAGATATGGCGGCTGCCCCATAGAATAAGCCTTGTATACAAGGACCACCGCGAAATAGGCTCTTCGATCACTAACGTCCAACCAGTTCAGCTCGCTGCGGTGAGGGGTGATGCGCTCGCCCCGTCCAACAGCCCTAATATATCTCACACATGAATTCTGTAACCTCCGCAGTCTCGTCTGAAGCTCCTCCGACACATCTAGGTAAACCACCGAGCAATAGTCCAGGTGAGAAACAGCAAGGGCGCTGGCCAGCTGCTTGCGCAGAACCTCAGTGGTGCAGGACCTAAAAGATCTCAGCCCATAAAGGGCTCTGTTAACCTTGCGGCTAACAGCATCCACCTGTGGCTTCCATGTAAGTTTAGAGTCCATGATCACACCAAGGTTCTTTACTACATCGACGAAGGGCACGAAAACACCCTCCTGAACCCCAACACCCTGCAGGTTTAGCCTCTGAAGCTGATTAATGTTATGCTCGGAACCGAAAACGATTGCCTGCGTTTTCTTTATGTTGAGGTGCAGCGCATTCTCAGATGCCCATGCCGATACAGAGCGCGCCACAGCCGACATGCGACCCACCCCCATCCCAACTAGATCATCCCTCGTGACCTGAGTATATACCTGCAGGTCATCCGCGTATAGCAGGTGCGTGACACCCTCATCCAAATACCCCCGTGGGCTTTTAAATTTATACAAAACATCTTTTAAATCATTGATGTACAAGCTGAAAAGAAGATGCCCCAGTATGGAGCCCTGCGGGACACCAAGGTTGGTTGTTAACCAATCAGATTTCCCGTCTGTTCTGGTAACCACTCTCTGATTACGTCCGGTTATGAATGATCGAACCCACATGACCGTCAACCTAGAGAAACCCATTCCAAGCAGCTTGCGAAGGAGTTTAGATGGTGAAATAGTGTCAAAGGCTTTACTGAAATCCAACAGTAGCAAGATTGTCAGGAGGCGCTTATCACTGTCAATACCCGTCCTAATGTCTTCTGTTAGTTTAAGCAGTGCTGTTTGCGTTGAATTATTGCGTCGAAAACCAGTCTGGTGAGGGTCAAGAACTTTTTGCGCTTCCAAGAATTCAACAATCTGGTCGTGTACCAACTTTTCCAGAACCTTGGAGAGAAAGCACAACAGGGCTATTGGACGAAAGTCCGAGACTGCTGATGGAGTTGGTGTCTTCTTAAGCGGCACAAGGTGTGCTCTCTTCCAAGCCGTCGGAAAAGTCCCCGTTGATAGCGATGTATTAAACAGTGTCACTAAATGTTGGCCTATAATGGGTAACGATTTCGCAATGATGTTCTGCGGAATACCATCTTCCCCCTTTGCTTGAGACGAGAAATGAGCGACAGCAAGCACGACGTCAGCAAGGGTGACGTCACGAAAAGTGAATCCTCCCTCGCCAGCCATCGACACAATGTCATCCAGGTCTGCCTCGCCTTCAGAGTTCGATATGGACACTCCAGCGAAATGACTGTTTAATTCGTTTGGTGTGAAGCCGTGTAGGTCGTTCTTAGCTTTAGACACCAAACCCAGATTACGCAATTCATTCCACACATTTTTATTGTTATCAAGCGCGTCAAAGATTCTGCTCTGAATAAAAGCCTCACGCGCGAGCGCAGTACGTTATTCAGCCTCCTGTGCTAACGTCTGATATTCCGTCCATAGGTGTGTCCGTTTCGTACGTTTATACCGTCTATGTGTTGCGTCTCGTCGATTGTACAAGTCTCGTAAGTCTGAGTCTACCCACGGAGGAAGCATTTTTCCTCTGGGTCTAAATTGTTTGAGTGGAGCAAGTTGGTCAATGACATTCATGATAATGTGACTAAGATTTTCTAGTCGTGTGTCAACTCCACTTTCAGTGCAACCAACTGGCGACCAATCACAAGCGGCTAATAGGGACAGAAGTTCCTCCGTTTTAATACCCTTGAAATCCCTATATACAAACCCGTTGAGAGTTCGAGGTTTAACCGTGTGATAGTCAATCTCAACATCAATTACATCACGCCTACTTGGAAAGGTCGCCAACGAGTTGCTCGCATTCAGCACCACATTGACTTCGTCGGTTAGGATCACATCAATCCAGATGTGAGAACATCCTACATGATGCGTCGCGCCATGATCTACAAATTTGAGATTCAACTCTCGCGCAATTTCCCGAAAAAACTCTGCATCGTGAGAGCTTGACAGCATGTTTGCGTTGATGTCCCCCATTACAATTCTGCATTCGTAGTCCACTGAGTATCTGCGTAGATCATTAATAAGATCAGAGTCATCCGAGACTGGGATACCCGGTGGACGGTAAATTAGCGCAACAAATACAGGTGGCATGGTACCCTGT
Organism: Muscidifurax raptorellus; assembly: GCA_020010945.3. NCBI lineage: Eukaryota > Metazoa > Arthropoda > Insecta > Hymenoptera > Pteromalidae > Muscidifurax > Muscidifurax raptorellus. Next base: position 18,789,024 of record CM052081.1, read on the forward strand.
CGCACATTGCAGATTAAGTACTCCGGAGTTCCCGGCTTTCCTTCCGCCTCTGTTGGCGAGGAACACAGTAGAGTGGCTTTGTAGTCGTTACGGATGTAAGGGGCGACTCCACCCCCACGCTTATTCCTATCCTGTCTTATAATGGAGTACCCATCAACCTAGACAAACACGTCGTCAACCTCAGAACCAAATCGCGTCTCCGCCACGCCAAACAAGTGATATGATGGGCGAGCGCCCTCCAGAAACTGTCGAAACATGCCCATATGCGCATACAGCGAGGTTGCATTGAGGAACCCCGCTCGAAGCACCTCCCTGTTCGTCTCTCTCTTACCCTGACCTAGTCACGCCTGACCAGCTGGGACCAAGGCCGGACCTTGTACTGTAGGCCGCTTGGGTACATCATCAGTAGCCCTTGCAACCTCTCTGGATGCAGACCCGGCAGTCCCGTCAGTCTTAACAATCTCCCCATAGGAAGCCGCCAGCGCATGCAGGTCTGCTGCCGAAGTAAACTCGTGCGTTTTTCCACCGTCTTGTCTCTTAGTAAGGAATCGCCCGCCTCTATGCCAAGTGTATTTGAATTCCAAACCGCGCGCAATCTGTTTTAGATTGTTAAAACGACTGAAATTCTCTTTGCTTAAATACTCATTAATAAAAATCCTACTCTGAATAAGGCTTTCACGCGTTTCCTCTCTTCTCTTTCCCCTCCTTGAAAATAGGATAAATCCTTGCTAGCTCCAAATTTTTTACCAACATCCCTTCATCCATTACCCTGTTCATTATCCCTGTTAATTCCACTATCCAGTTAATTGGAAGCCCCTTTAGCAATTCTACTATTATACCGTCTTCCCCTGGAGCTTTATTGTTTTTCATTCCCGCCAGTACTTGTTTCACTTCTCAAGGAGTTATTTCCCTCCCAAGGTCCTCTATTTCCTCCCCCTCTTCCCTTCGTATTTCCCCGATCATTTCCTTGTGTTTCTCTACTCCTGCCTCTCTCCTCCTCCCCCCCAAGTAATTTCTCAAAATGATCATTCCATTCTTTTTTCTCTATAGACCCTCCCTTTCTTTCTTTTTTGGGCCTAAAACCTCTTATTTTCTCCCAAAAATCTTGTACGTTTCTACAACTTTCTACTCTTTCCCATCTCATTTCTGCCAACTGCCTTTTTGTCTCTCCCCATAGTTTCCTTAGCGTCGCTCTTTCCTCTCTTAACTTTTCTTTTTCCTCCTCCTCTTTATTTTCTAACCACCTCTTTAGTGCCTTGAACACCTTCTTTTTCTGCTCTTTCATTTCCCAGCTATTTTCTATTGATCGCCCCCCTGCTCCTTCTGTCTTCGGCTTTAGATTTAATAATTAGATGATTGCCTCCTTCCCCTTCTTTTAGCCCCTTCCCTTTTTTCCATTATCTTCCTATAATCTGCCCCCTTCTTTCTTTCCATTTGAGAAAACTACTGGAAGATGATCCGAGTCTATAAGCTTCATGATTTCCATTTCTTTTACCAAACTTCCCTTTTCTGTCTCTATTTCCATTACCAGGTCAAGCACTGAACCCCCTCCCTCCCCTACATAAGTCACCTCCCCCTCTTCATCCCCTTTTGTATTTCCGTTTCTTACCGTTAATCCAAGCTCCTCACATATCCCTAAAAGTTTCTTTCCTTCTCCGTTCAATGTTTTGTCCTTTGATCTCCCTTTTTCCTCTCCTAATTCACTTTCCTCATTCCTATTCTCGCATTGAAGTCTCCTGCCAACACTATTCTCTCCCCTCTCTCCGCTCCCTCTTTCACTTCCTTCATTAACTCTTTTTCTATTTTGCTTATCCCTACATTGTTATAGCACGTAATTACATTCACTTTTTGGCTACTTTTAACATTTATGCTTCTAATGCTCATTCCATATTCCCACTCACTTAATTCAATGTTTTTCGCTAATTCTCTCCTTATTCCTACCAGTATTCCTCCTTTTGCTCTTCCTCTATTGTTTTCCCTGACTGCCGTCTTTGTTCCCCATTTAAAATTTTTGTTTAATTTCCCTATCACTTTATCTTCCTTCTCTCTTTCTAACCATGTCTCTTGTAATAATACTATGTCAAATCTCTCCAAAAAGTCCCACACCTCTTTTGCTTTATTTATATCCCTGCCATATTCCACGTTATTATTTTCACAGTCTTCTCTTCTTTCTCCTTCTCCGCCTTTTTTCTTCCGAAAAAGCACCTTCTGGTTTTCCAATTGTCCCTCTAGATCGTTCGAAAAGTACCATACGCCTTCTACTCTGACTTTCATATACCCTGCCCTAGCCTCTAAGCCGTTCTTCTTCTCTCCTTCTGCTATTTTATCAATCCATCGTTGAACCTCTTGTACTCTGGGTGTTAGGTCATCCTCTAGTCATATTTCCTTCCCCTTTAATTCCTGTTTTCTTTTCATCACCTCAATCTTATTTTTAAACGACTCTAGCTCTATCACCAGCCCTCCCCCAACCGCTCTTATTCTATTTATGTAAATATCTACTCCTAAAAATTTTTTGACTAGTTCTCTTACTTCGTTTTCCGTATTTTTACCCTTGCCTCCTACCCCTCTCATCATTATATTGTTTTTCCTATTTCTCTTTTCCTTTATCTCCTACTGCATTTCCTGCTCTTCTATCTTTTCCGGTATCTCCTTTAAATAATCTCTATTCTGCGTGTTCTACCTGTCTTTCGTTTTCATTACTATTCTGCGTGTAAAGCTCCTCTCCGCTTTCTCTGTTACTATTCTCCCCTGTTTCTTGCCTCTCCCCTGTCTTTTTACCCTCCTCATCCCTCAGCATCAGCATCTGTAATTTAGATTTTAGCTCTTCCAAATCCAATACCTGCTCCTTCTCCTACATCTTCGTTTCCCTCCTCCCTTCTATTATCTTTTTATCCAATTCAATGTTCTCTAGCCTCAGCTTTCTTATTTCTTGTTCACTCTCAATCAACCTAATTTTCCCCTCCCTCTCTCCTCCTCGTAGAGTTCTCTTTGCTTATTCCATCTATTCTCATTCTTTTCCTTATCTTTTCTCAATTTTTCCAATTCCTTTTCCACGCCCACATATTTACATATCACGACGGTAAGTCGCTCGATTAAGTTTTCTACAACCTCTAACTCTCCTATTTTACTTTCTAACGCTATGACAAATCTTACATCTATACTTGTTGACCGCTTCTTCTTTCTTCTTGCCAGACTGCTGTCTCCCTCTGTCGACTTCTCCTCTTCTTCTTCTTCTTCCTCCCCGTCGGTCATGTTGTCGTTCGACGTCAACGAAGTTCTCCATCGCATGCCCATTCATAACCACTGTTTACATTTATATATATTTATCTACATTTGTCTACATATTAAACATTTTTACATTTTCAATTTGTAAAGCACAATTTATCATCTTTCCTATTTTCTCTCTCTCCCTCCTACTATTTGCTAGTCTCATATTATAATCTAGAGCACTCCACCCTAGACTGTTTGAAAATTTGATCCTTTCTACGCTATAAACCTCATATTCTTTTAATTGTTCTTTTTCCCTCCATCATGTGTTAATCAATCTATTACTCTCTAACCTACTAATTCTTACCACCAGAGCTCTGATAGCCCATACCTAACACATCTTCCTAACTCCTGTTTCCTGATAAATTAGATATCTTGGCGTGCAATAATCAAGTCTAAGAATCCATCTCCAATAATCTATTTGTAGCGCCTCTAACTTCTTCTTCTCCTCCATCCCCAAATTTCTGCACCATAAGACATAACACATATCACTAAATATTGAAATAATAAAGCTCTTCTACTGTAATCCCTTCTACATGTTCTTTCCCCTAACCTCCAAGTCTGCTTTAAAGCCACTATTCCTTTTTTCTTCAGTTCCATAATATGGTCCCTCTTCTAGATGGTCTTTCTGCAACTTCCAAACTTCATTCACGCTATTCTTCTTCTTGTTGAATACTAATATCTTAGTTTTCTGGCTGCTCAAACTCAGTTCTCTTTCCTTTAAAAATTTTCTTGTGGTCCCTAGCATAACTATTTTTTCGTTGTCGAGAAATCTTCAGTAAATTCTTCGTCAATTCTTACTCTTACTTTAGTTTCTTCATAGATTTCTTTAGTCCTCTCTATTAAGTCATTACTAATATCTAGCTATTCCATGTAAACCCCCCCAACTATATGATTCAAACTATATACAATGTCCATCGTAGACCTCCCTTTCCTAAAACCTACCTGGCCGTCTGGTAAAATGCCTTTCTCTTCCATCTCCTTTACTTATCTCTTCCTTAGCATTTCAGCGTATACTTTGTAAGCTGATGCTAATAATTTTGATATTTATGCAAGATATACTATATTGCAATTTGTATTCTATTACTTGTATGGATTGATTCAATATCAAACACACGTACACACTATAATTGGGTTATCTTGATTGTTTTTCATCCATTTATTTAAAATGTACAATCGACTGGCAACAAAACCTCAATTTACATTATCAATGACATTTTACCTTAACCTTGCAAAAAATGTCTGTGAAAGCATATATACTTAGATCTGAAATGCAGTTTATTATTTGGATAACAAAATTCACGATTCCGCAGAGGTTAAATAATATAATATATATAATTGTTGGAAATATTAGTATTTCAAAAACTAAATCTGAAATGCAGATGCTTAGAAGTAAAGCCTTTTTATAGTTTTATGACTAGCTTAACCCGCTAAACCCGAGAATGCCCCTTCCGGTACACCGCTATTTCGGCAATTATAACTCATACAATTCAACGTATAAATAAATTGAAAGATACGCTATTTTGAAGCTTAAGATCTCTCCTTTCCAATGATGTGCAGAAAAATGCGAGAAAATGTTGTTAATTATTCAACAATATTGTTTAAATGAAAAAAAAACAAGATTTAAAAAAATTTTTTTTTTATAAAATCGAGATTCCCGAATGGTTTTCGGTTTGCAATTCACTCAGAACCTTAATAACTGGTGGCATAAATGTCTAAGCTTTCGAAATATATAGTTTTCAGATCGATTTTTCATCTTCGTGTGTTCAAAATGGCGTGTTAATGACTATATTTTTGCCAAGCCATCCATGAATTTTTTTCTTGAAAAGTATGGACTTTTCGAGAAACTCATAAAGAAGAAAAAGTTCTTAGAATGATTCATAGAATACATCTGAATTTTTTCAACAAGTTTCGAGCGATTTTTTTGATTTTGCAAACTGTCAAATTTTGAAAATATTATAAAATTGCTCGGAATATTCTGAAAAAATTCAGGTGAATTCTTTGCTCGATTCTAAGACCTTTTTATACCTGATAATTTTCCGTTATAGTTCATTGTTCTCAAGGGAAAAATTCTCAAATGTCAAAATAATTGCCGGACATATAATTTATATGGTACTTTCTATAAATAAGTGCCAAAACGGAAAGGAAAATATTTTTTGAGAAAATCTTTAAAATGTAAAATTTATAGTTGTATTCCATTAAGAACTGTATAAGAATGAACATACTACCTTTGGCTAAGCTTAAATTAGTTTTTTTTTCATTTTTTAATACATAAAAAACGAATTGTCGACGGAGTTACATTTTTTTTCGAAAAATAGCCCAAACTATCTATTGGTACTAATGCACATAATAATGTTATTAGAAATGAAACAGAAATACATTTAAAATAATGGTTAAATGGTTGATGTTATTGTGCGGTATACAGGTGTTAGTGGAGAGTATACAAATTTTAATTTAGTAGAGCCGATCGAAACTGAGCATTTCTGTCGACGGAGTTACAAAATGTATAATAAATTAATAAAATTTACGTTGAAAAAAAAAAGTATTATATCTCGTAGTTTTACAGTAATAAACATAACTTCCCACATATTTTTTAACCATTTTAGTAAGCTTATACGTTATTGCTTCCGTAAAAAGTACGTGTCTACGGAGTCACATGTAATTGAAATACGCATTTTTTTTTTAATATTTGATATTAATTTTACTATACGCGCTTTATAATATTAAAACATTAGACTTTCAATTGAAAGTACTGAACAAACAAAAACTTTTGATCCACCCAAGAACCTTTTTTTATATTATTAAACGCTTTTTTTATTAGAAAAATGAAAGTTTTTCATAACTCCGTCGACAAAATTGTTACTAGGCGGAACGAAGCTTATAGTTACGCAACGGCGGCATAGGTTTGAATTCGATTAAATTTCATGGACAATTGATTTATTTAGACCAAAATCAAAGTTATTTCAGCTATAAAGTTTAAAATAAATTGTAAAGTAGTGTATAAAGGTAGACTTTAATTTTTCATTTTTAACTAAAAGTAGTCGACGGAGTTACACTTTGAGCTGTTTTAACGCGGTTTTTTAGTGTACAATAATTAATATTTTTCAATATTGCTTCAAATTCTATTAGAACTATGTTATAACAAATATATGACGCTTTAGTTTTTGTTTTTTACCATATTTTTAAGCGTTAAATTAGCTAAAGAACGAATTTGGCACTTATTTATAGAAAGTACCATATACATCCACAGATCGATCGCCTGTCCGTCGCAAATGGAGTTTACGATGAGATTTACTACTCAATGATTTGAAAAAGTAAAAATCCAATATGTTTCAAGAATCAATTATTCAATGGAATGAATGTTGCAAAATTTGGATTGTCAGGCCACTTACGAATGAATGACAAGCTTCTTGGACACGATCGACTATTCAGGATTTCAATCCCGTATAAATCCCATGATAACTGAATATTACCTTCTGGTATTCTTATCAACTTATGTCCTCACAAAAACCCGTCTTTTCCAGAGTTTTTTCAATAGTATACAGACAGACCAATCAGAGCGCGGATATATAGGATTTTACATATTCGGCAATTATTTGAACATTTGAGAATTTTTCCCTTGAGAACAATGAACTAAAACGGAAAATTATCAAGTATAAAAAGGTCTTAAAATTGAACAAAGAATTCACCTAAATTTTTTCAGAATATTCCGAGCAATTTTTTAATTTTTCAAAATTTGACAATTTGCAAAATCAAAAAAATCGCTCGAAACTTGTTGAAAAAATTCAGATGTATTCTATGAATCATTCTAAGAACTTTTTCTTCTTTATGAGTTTCTCGAAAAGTCCAAACTTTTCAAGAAAAAAATTCATGGATGTCTTGGCAAAAATATAGTCATTAACACGCCATTTTGAACGCACGAAGATGAAAAATCGATCTGAAAACTATATATTTCGAAAGCTTAGACATTTATGCCACCAGTTATTAAGGTTCCGAGTGGATTGCAAACCGAGAACCATTCGGGAATCTCGTTTTTATAAAAAAAAATTTTTTTTTAATCATGTTTTTTTTATTTAAACAATATTTTTGAATAATTAACAACTTTTCCTCGCATTTTTCTGCACATCATTGGAAAGGAGAGATCTTAAGCTTCAAAATAGTGTATCTTTCAATTTTTTATACGTTGAATTGCATGAGTTATAATTGCCGAAAGAGCGGTGTACCGGAAGGGGCATTCTCGGCCTTAACGGGTTAAGTTTATGACGCTGCATGCTGCGACACGTCGCTCGTCTCCGATTTTATGGAGTGTTTAGCCACCTGGAGTTCGATTGTACATACAAAAAGGGACCATTGTTTTAGGCTTAAGTAGACGGCTTGGAGGCTACATTCTCGCACTGCCAATAGCTAGACAATTGCTTCGGACCTTTAGTTCACGACTGATTCTAGTAGAGTGTAGACGTGCATCCTTCCTTATGCTAGTTAGAAATATATTCAAAGTTTAAGATAAAATATTCTGTGTTGTTTATTATAATAATTTAACCCATTTCCAATAATAGTATTTTCTGAGCGCAAGCTTTACACACATTATTTAGATATAAGGGTACACACACTACATTTCACGAAACGCTAACACGCTATTACGATCATAAGTTTGTCAAACGACCCACTAAGATCTTCCACGGATTCACCGAAAACGCAATTCAGCTTATACTATTCGTGTCGAGACTTAGTGGCTATAAAATTACATAGGTGGTATGATGCGAGTCAGCATTTGCGGGGCAAAGTTGGTTCTAACAATCGGAACCACGTTGCTGCATTCGGTGACGTGGTGCGCCACGCTTGGGATCCGACTGCCTGCAAACCAAGTGCTACCGCTTCTTCTCGTCTTATTGCAGAAACAACAAAGAAAACTGCAAACAAAACACGTAACGACCGCCAGGACTTCAAAATGTTTATCCACTAGTTATAAGAAATTCACTTACCCCGATACCGGATTTTCTATAACTCAAATCACCTCTGCAAATTTGCGTCCATCCTTGCTCTTGGGCCTCAGCCACGCTTTGCTCATTTCACAACTCCTGACGCTTTCCTATTCCAAACACATACAAATTGAAATGTATCACACTATGCGCGGTCGTGCTAAATACGGATATTGCGCTTTATACTCAGAATGTCGGTTACAACCTTTATATTCTTCAAGCGAAGTGTAGGTTTTCTGTTGTTTTCTTTTGTTTTTCATGCTTTTCTTATATATGTTGTAACGAGGTTCAAGTCCTCGCTATGCCGGTAATCAGAGCAGGAATCAGAGTGATGGAATACGGCGGCATTGGCTCAATGGCTAGAGCGCGCGCCTAGAGATCTCGGGAGCGCCTGATCGATTCTCGGTCCCAGCGTCTCCTTTTGTTTGCCTTCTCTCGTTACATGTAACGGTTGTCTTCTTGTAATGCCTCGTTACCCATCTTTTGCTTTTGCTCCGAATTTCGTTGTTTTTTAGTTGATTTTATTATAGCCTTTTAGCATATTTTATTATTTTTGATTTAATTGTTTATATAAGTTAACTAGTTGATTTTATTATAGCCTTTTAGCATATTTTATTATTTTTGATTTAATTGTTTATATAAGTTAACTTGAGTTTTTCTAAGTCTAGTATTTTAAGAATGCAATTTGTTGCATTACCAATCTCATCATTTATTTCCATACCAAAAGATTACTTTTAATGTTCACAATTTTTTTTATTTTTATAATTCTTCTTTTAATTGTTTTTATATTTTCATTTCTATAATTTGTATTTTTTATTATAATTTTCATTTCTATATTTGTATTGTAAATTAAAAATGGACATTATGTTTTCTTAGCTTGACAAATTTTATTTTTTATTAAATTTTAACGTAACAGAGATAATTTTATTCATCAAGAAATTTTAGGAGGAGGTACGGTAGAATAATTAGTTAATTACTATACATAATAGAAAGCCAAACAATTGTCCGACAACTTATAAATTTATTTGCCAGATTTGTAACGACATACAATGTTTAACACATATTATTTATATGCTTTTAGCCGCAAAATACAATGCGTATAACTAGTTTTTTAAATATTAATTTATACGTATAAATTTTTGTATTTACTATAGATTCACTTCATTCCTAGAAACAAAAAATTATGTTAAATTATGTTAATATAAACATATAACAAAAAGACAAACGATAAAGCAATTAAATATTTTAAAAATATAAAAGCTGTTGATACATTTTTAGATTTGTCGATTGTATACATGAATGAAGTATTACTTCATTCAAGTACAAGATCTATGTAGCCAGAGTAACGATAACGCTAAAAATAAAATTTCAATTACTTAATTAAAATCGCTTAAAAATCTGGACACAATTATTGTATAAAAGCATACATTTATTTAGAAGCTTTCGTGAATATTAAAATGTTTAACTAATATGATAACTGATCGGTAGAAAAATCAAGATACAAAATATGTAATAATCAATTAATTAATTTATTTCCAAATTGTTTGTAATCAAATAATATTTGTAAGAGGGTACGAATGCTCAGTAGAGTTTGCTTAATAAGCGCGTCAACTAAAAAGGATGTTTTTATTGTATTAAGTAACAGAGAAATACAAAGCCGCAAGGTCGCTATCCCTAACCCAAAAGATACAAATTCTTTTATCTCTAAAGCGAAACCAACTGAAATCAAAACTCACAATCAAATGCCCAAAGGCCCAAGTACTAAACACCACACTGACACTGGACCCCTCGGTGGTCACCTAAACTAAAATGGTGGAGGTGGGCATCGAGGGCAAGAAGAAGGAAAAAACGGCGATTTTGGTGCTGCTCGAAAATACTGAGGTCGAGGCACTGAGGACCCTCGACTTCAGGCCTTTCTATAATGGTGGTGGCAGGTCGCAGGTCGTCTTATTCAAGGAAAAAGAAGGAAGGGTCAGGACCGTCGGAAGGACCGCATGGTTTCCCCCAGAAATTGGTAAAAAAACTACAAATAGCTGGAAGTCACGCTTGACGCTAGACTAAACTGGGGGAAACATATTAAGGAAAAATGCGGAAAAGCTATAAGCACCTTCTGGGCCTGCAGGAGGGTCTTTGGCAATACCTGGGGACTGGAACCGGATAAAGTGAGATGGCTGTATGATGCAATCATTAAACCAAGATTCACTCATGGGACACTGGTATGTGGTCACAAATGGCCTAGAAAATAGTGTAGGTTGGTTCACCAACTGCTTAATAAATGAGAATGGCGTAGGGTCAGGTGCTTGGAAAAAGGAGGACATACAAGAAATACAAACAAAAAGCCGTAGAAGTAAACAAAAAACTGTAGGGGAACATACAAGATTACAAACAAAAAGCCGTAGAATATTGGAGAAGCGGAAAAAAAGGGAAACTTAAGAATTGAAACAGTGCAAAAAAAGTTCAGGAAAGTCTCTTCAAAACGTCAGCTAAAACGTTAGACTCACACAATTAATAAGGGTGGTACGTATAGAGAGAAAATTTCAAGAATCTGTCAATATACAATAAATAATTTTAAAGCTACAGTTGAAAGTGGGTTAATAATTCACGATCGTAATGTACGTAGATGAGCGTTACAAGCTCAAAAAGAAATTGGATCTGAACATATCAGATTTAAAGCTTCTAAAAATTGGTTGATTAAATTTAACAAGGCTCACATAATAGTGCCTGGAAAATTAATCAAGTGTCGCGGCAGCGCCACGAAGGCGAGTTTGAGAAGCAGACGAAGCCGCGGCGCCCGCGCTACTATTTGCTTCTATGTTGGGTTCGCATTTTTCATTATAAGAAAATAAATGCTTTTCTTTGTTATCTTTAAGTTATTTTGACTTATATCATCTATTATTATGCCTAACTATAATTTTCAACAAACATATTGATAAAAAAAGGTCCCTTTATATGTAATATACGAGTGTGCCATTTGGAAATGCTCAAATCAAATTCGATTTTTTTCTTCTATCAAAATGTTTGGACCGTTAAGTTAGCCGCAGAAATGTTTGGACCGTGATGTTGGCCGCACAGCTATGTACAAATGGATATTGCTTTCTCATAGGTTTTTCCACATGCTCGATGACATGTAGTTTTTAGTGTCTAGGTGTAGCAAAAATGAGGGCGGTGTCTAGGAGTATGGGTGGCCGATAATGAGGTCAAGGAAGTGCGATTCGTAATTTTTTATGTCTAAATAAATACATCATTCGAGGGCGGTGTCTAGGTGTACGGGGTGGCCGATGACGAGGTCTAGGTAGTGCGCTTTTTTGTGTCTAGGTATAGAAATAATCCGAGGGCGTCGTCTAAGTGTACAAGGTGCTCGATGACAATGTCCAGGTGGTGTGCTCCGTGATTTTTGGTCTAGGTAAATAAATCATAATACGAGGACGGCATCTACCCTCGTAGAAAATACTCCATAAGATATGACCTGTCGATAGTCATTAGTTAGTGGCTATATTTCCTTAGCATAATATATCAGGATACTTGATCCACTAATGGTTTATAACATAAAATTCATAAACTTAATAATCAAATTTACTTTAAATCAGTAAATTTTAAAATCAATGATTTAACGTTTAAAAGAAGGTTTTTACAACAAATTTGGAAAATAAAAGGTAATATGTTAGGAATGGCAATCTAACGTTACACATAATAGCAGCTTTGAAACTAATGAGCGAAGGAAGTACTCTTAATTCGCGCGGAAGAGCATTCCAGAGCCGCGCGCCCCCCCCCCCTCCCCCACTCTGAATGAGTGCAGTCCAATATCAGTGTGCGTACCAGGAACCACGATCTCTTGCGGGTCTCTGGCTGAGGTTCTAGACTGGTTTCTATCGAAAAAGGCAGCAAGGTACGGCGGCTATCCCATGACCACGGCTTTATAAAGCATCATCACCGCATCAGAACCAATCACATTTGCCAACTGTTTTCGTAACCATACGATGGTGACGACCTGTAATACACGACTTAATCCACAGAACTACATACCTAGAGAAACCCATACCTATTAGCTTACGTAGAAGTTTAGAGGGCGCTTTAAACCGCCCAAAACCCGTTTGGCGTGGATCAAGAAGTTTTTTCGACTCTACTTACTCGGATATCTGATCGTGAACAATCTTCTCCAGAACCTTGGCAAGAAAACATAACAGAGCAATCGGGCGAAAGTCTGTAGCAGCTGATGGGATAGCTGTCTTCTTGAGAGGCACTAAACAGGCCTTCTTCCATGGTCCAGGGAAGACCCCACAAGACAGAGAGGAGTTGAAAATATACGCGATGTGGTGACCCAGGACCAGAAGGGATTTAGCAATGAAATCTTGAGGGATGCCATCTTCCCCTTTGGCCTGTGATGAGAAGTGCGCAACTGCCAGGACAACGTCCGAAAAAGTGATTTCACGGAAAGTAAAACAAGATTCACTGGCCTCTGTATCGCACTCACTTTCAGAGTGCGATACAGAAACCCCTGAGAAATGGGTATTGAGTTCATCAGGGGAGAAACCATGCAGCTCCTCCCTGGTTGCAGACAATAGTCCAAGATTTGCGAAGCTAGTTCCAGATATTTTTGTTATTATTCAAACCCTCTGAAATTCTGCTTTGAATAAAAACCTCTTGCGCTTCAATTGTGCGCTGTTCTGCTTGAACCGCGAGAGACTGGTGCTCCAGTAAGAACCTTACATTACGGGTCCGTTGAAATCTTCGCTGAACAGTATCACGTTTATCGTATAGATCCTGGAGTTTCTAATTTGTGCTTCTAATTTGCTGTCTGTAGTTATGCCCGGGCAACTGATGGTCGACCAATCACAGGCTTCAAGAAGGGAAAGAATCTCTTACCGTTTTATTGACTTGAAGTGTCTGTAAAAGAAATGTGTCAGAGTAGGTGACTTCGACTTAGGAATCGGTATCGTTATGTCAATGATGTCGTGTCTACTCGGAAAGGTCGCCATCATGTTGTTCGCATTCAGCACTACCTCATTGTCGTCAGCGTAGATTATATCAATCTACGTTGTTGGCGACGAACATAAAAGGTTCACCTTACAGCTATTGTGGATGTATAATGCCACTCCTCCTCCCTGTGTATTCCTATCCTGCCGTAGGATCGAGTAACCCTTGACCTGAGCGAATACGTCATCTACGTTTGGTCTGAAACGCGACTCTGCCACGCCAAAGAGATGATAAGAGAGACGATCAGTTGCCAAAAACTGACAAAACATCTCCATATTGCTATTCAGAGACGTAGTGTTTAAGAAACCCGCCTTCAACCCGTCACACTCTGCTTCTTTCACTTTTTATCTTCCTAGTCAATTCTTTTTCAGTGATTTTGTGCGCGATACAGTGGCAGGTGTCGCATTATCGCCATGTACCGTTGTCAAAATATTTTCACAATTATTCATAGGATGCAGTGATAGCATGCAAGTCAGTAGCAGTATTAAACAAATACACTTCTCCCCATCTCGCATTTTAACTAGTAAACGACCGCCTGTATGCCAGAGGTATTTAAAACCAAGACCGCGAGCTATACTTTTAAGACTTTTAAATTGCAGAAATAGTTCTTTACTTAATATTTCATTTATAAAAATTTTACTTTGAATCAGGCTATTACTCGTTTCCAGAGGTAAATGTGAGACGTTGTTGCCGTGTATTCAAGCCGGTTATTCTATGTTTAGCTCGCAATATATTATTTAAAATAGTGTAGCTCGAAAGACGAACCACCCACGGCGATGGGCGGTCAGTCTTGGATGTTGATTGCACACGAAGCAACCGAGTGGAAATTATGTTATCCCTGACAACAGACGGAAGAACAGTGCTGAGAACTACGTGGGCTACTTTCCCTCGTTGTTGTTCTGTACCGTCATATATATTAGAAATAATTATTTCCGCAGTGGGCTCACCACCATTCGACCTGTCCGTAAGGGATGGAGAGGAACGCTCGCCAGCAGAGTGATCACGACCCTCCCCACGAGGCTTACATACCCGAGTACGACGTCGGCTTTTACAAACCCTAAAGTCTGTATGCGCCACCATGCGCGTCCACACGATTAAGCTCTCATAGCGAGATAAAATGCGTCGGAGTCATTATTGCACATGTTGTCATTATTATCGTCCTTATTATTATTATTATTATTATTATTATTATTATTATTATTATTATTATTATTATTATTATTATTATTATTATTATTATTATTATTATTATTATTATTATTATTATTATTATTATTATTATTATTATTATTATTATTATTATTATTATTATTATTATTATTATTATTATTATTATTATTATTATTATTATTATTATTATTATTATTATTATTATTATTATTATTATTATTATTATTATTATTATTATTATTATTATTATTATTACTACCATTCCTAAAACTAAGACTAGAACTAGAACTATCATCATCCTCGCCAGAGTGAACACCATTAGCAATAGTGTCGACAGAGGCCTCCGCCTTATGCATCATTTACATATCAAATTTGTTTATCTAATTTTTCTTGTAGAAGTCTATTCTCTTGCAAGAGCACGAGACGATCATTACAGAGTTCTTCCAGCTTAGGATTCTGCTTTTCACTGTTGTCTTGAAGTGACGAGCCCCTATCCACCAGTCTGTCAATCATTCCCCTTACTGCTGGAATAGAATCCCCGACTGGCGGCATCAAGCCTCCCCTCAAGGAGGGTTTTGAGTGATAATGGCAGTGAACAATAGTGAAGCGCACTTATATCCACCGAAGAGTTTATTTGGGTATTCTTATCAGCCGCTTTGCTAATATGGACGGCCGGTGTCGATGCAGAAATATCATCCTTAAGGGATACATTAACATTTGTAATGTTATTGTTTGAGACGTTAGATTTGTCATCAGTACCTGCTTCAGTATTAGTGTTATCAGTATTGGAAATAATTGTTTTGTTCGTCTCAGTATTATTTACTTTAGTATTTTTATTTTCGGTATCACTCTTATTTTCATCTTTATTCTTATTTTCAGTTTTGTTTTCATTGTTATCCTCGTTGTTGTACTCATTCGATCTTGGAATATTTTTACGCAGTAGTTTTAGAGAGTTATCCTTCTTAGTTTTTAGATTACATGCTTGACATATATAATTTTTATCTACAAAATGCCAGCTGGTACAGACAGTGTGAAATGACTTTCTTCCATTTTTCGCACGAATCACGAGGCATTTTAATAGATAGATAAAAAGAGACAACCAAATAAATACGAGGACTAGAAACGTAATACTGAATGTCTAATGGCTGTACAAGTAACTTCTTCGCTTTCATAGAATTCAAATTTTGCGCCTAATGAGATTCAAATCTCGCGCGTAAGAGGGGCTACCGGACTACGTATGCCCGCGGGTTGAGTCAGTCCAACCAACCGTTGCTCGATAAAATTGCGCTGCGATGGGGTTGAGCTCACTCTTGCGGTAAAGGGTTGACTGTCGATCGCAACGACGTTTTCACGCGCTTAATAGACGAGATGTGTGTATATATATATATATATATATATATATATATATATGCGTGTGTATCTGACCTCGATGAGATGCAACACTGGAAGAAAAAATCGAATGCAGAAAAGATGAGTCGCTGCATCGACAGTATTCACCAGTACAGAGTAGTCCCCTCCAAACGATAAGGGTAGATCTCTTCAGGTGTCCCTGACTCTCTGTTGATGTAACGGAAATTTGAGGTTAGGTCGTCTGTCGCGGAAAATTCCCTCCAGGCTCATAAAACAAGCACAAAGATGCAGTTTTTTAGCAGAGCTAATCGGGGTGTCCTTTCCACTATAAAAATACTCCAAGGAGTGATATGAGAATTAGTACAGTGCAACGAAAGCAGAAAGACGAACTGCTGCTCCTCTACTTACCAATGCAAACGATATAAAATTTGATTTTACTTAATTATAACCCATTCCACCTCCACATCCTTTCTCCTTCACCAATATATAATGAAAAAATTTCTTTTTTATTAAAACTCTCTCTCTCCCTCTCTCTCTCTCTCTCTCTCTCTCTCTCTCTCTCTCTCCCTCTCCCTCTCCTCTCTCTCTCTCTCCCTCTCCCTCTCCCTCTCCCTCTCCCTCTCTCTCTCTCTCTCTCTCTCTCTCTCTCTCTCTCTCTCTCTCTCTCTCTCTCTCTCTCTCTCTCTCCCTCTCCCTCTCCCTCGCCCTCTCCCTCTCGCTCTCCTCTCTCTCTCTCTCTCTCTCTCTCCCTCTCTCTCTCTCTCTCTCTCTCTCTCTCTCTCTCTCTCTCTCTCTCTCTCTCTCTCTCTCTCTCTCTCTCTCTCTCTCTCTCTCTCTCTCTCTCTAATCCATTATTGAAGAACTCCGCGAAGCTGAATATATTTATTAATGTGTAATATAAAACTACCACTCAATATCAAAATGACTTGTGTATTTATTTGAACTCTCTATACGTATATACTTAAATTAAATTATAATATCAAGAAAAGATTATGCTCTTCTCTTTATATGAAAACAACAATAAAAATATTCCAAGTAGCTATACATACAAAATTAAAAAAAAATATATCATACATATCTATATTGGGTTCTGATATGGGGTGACCAAGATATATATAGTAATGCAAGTTTGATGGACGATCAGCCATATTGAATTTTCAGCCAATCACGTTCAAGAATTTGACATTCAAATTCAGGCTGCCGGCTTGGGGTATTAGCCATATTAAATTTTCAGTCAATCACGTTTAAGAATTTGAAATTCAAACGCAGGCTGCTGGCGTGGTACGTCGGTAAGGCAGATTGATGCACTAGTAAAAAATCATCTAATTCAAATGCAGGCTGCCGGCGTCGGACGTCGGTAAGGCAGATTGCTAACTGAATTTAGACTGCCCGCGTCAGTAGGACAGATTAAGTTGCCCGCTGCTGTCGGTAAGTTACCGACTGTTGGTACTTCGTGGTGCCGTAGCCACACAACCGCTGATACTATAGGCCATTTGAAAGTATGTAAAGAAAGACATCGAAAGTTACTAAGGTGTTGGAAAAAAAAAATAAGAAAAAAATGTAAACGAAAGCAACATTGCTCTGCACACAAGGAAGGTATTATGTAATTAAATAGGATTTTTAACAAATTTGGCATTTTTTTCCATTTTTGAAAAGTTTTTATATGACATTTTTATCGGTTTAAACTGTTTCTTCTTAGTTTGACCTTGGACCTTGACCCTGACGTGATCGGTTCAAACTATCCCCGGATTCGGATTCCGCGACCAAAAAAGATAAGGATAGATAAATCTGATTTCTTACACAGACAAGTGGAAGACTGGACCCCATCTTTCCGTTCTTCTGTGTGTTCTGCTGTGCAGTGTGAATTTAGTTGAATTTGTTTTAGCTGAATTACAAATAATTAGTGTTAAATAATATTATTATATACATGATAAATAAAAATTCCTATTATATTGAATTACAATTTTATTAACATTACTCAATGAATACTAACGGGAAGGTGGCAGGTTTTATTCCATCAGGGAAGAATCTGAAAAAGGAGTTAATAAATTAGTAAATAGCAATGGAGATGTTAATTCTTATGACTATAAACAATATTTATATTAATTCAAATATCTACTATATATACAGTTCATGTAAATCTATATAAAACTTATATTTATGCAGCTACAGACTTTTGTAAAAGAATTTGTATTAATAATGTAAAAAAAATTATGTACTTAATTTTTGAAATTTATACAGGTTGTTTGGTAAATGAATCTACAGGAAAATGCCTTTTTTTCATCATGAAAATTTGTTGTAATAACTTTTTTCTATACATTCAATTAATTAGAAAGCAATATTTACAAAGCAAATTTTCTCTGTGTAATGTAATTTAAATTTGTTTTCCAATACTTAGTAAGTTTTTAGAATAACTATATAAAATTATTCAGAAAGAACTTTTAAATTATTGAGCTCACTATCGGCGATTCGAAAAAATTCCAAAAAATTAGTGTATCCCTTTTAATTTTAATTTATTTTATTTAATTTATTATTACCATTACATATGCCTAAAAGAAAAAGGCATCCTATAGAGGCAAACAGAGTTGCCTGTACATAGGGATGGTACAAAACTTACAACTAACTTAAAACTAAATAATGTCTAAAATAAAATTTTCTTTACAACCTTTAAGGAGGTCCATCCAAAGATTAAGTAACAGTGTAATAACAACGTTTCTTCTTTATAATACATATTTTTCTCTTATATAATTTTTTAGTCTTTTCTTTATTGCAGATTTGCTGTATACTAACTTTTTGAGATCATTTGTCAATTTATTGTATATATTAACGGCTACGAAATAGCTGTTTTTTTTACTTACAGTCTTACCTATTCTTGGCAATTGTATACTCTTATTTCTAGTATTGCTAGTGCTTGATGTATATATTTTTCTTAAAGTATCATAATGGAAAGAAATAGCTTCTAATTGGAATAATTGCCTGACTGTAAGAGGTAGTTCTAGTGTTAAAAAGTGATTATTATTTATAATTTTTATTACTTTCTTTTGAATTCTTTGAATTGAATTTAAACAGTTATTGTATGCTCCTCCCCAGACAATTATACCATAGTTAACTAAACTCTGAAAAAATGCATAATATACCATCAATAATGTTTTGCGATGTCACGGAGAAGCGTTAGGTTCTCCGTGGCATCTCGGATGGCCGCTACCGACGACGCCGGATGCGTCGTCAGCAGGGAACGCCGTTGCCTGCAGTTCTCACGCACAGAGGTGCAATGCTTGCACTTCTGCACGTCGAGACGCTCGCCACCTCCTCGTCGCAGCGGCGGCAGAGCGGCAGATCTCTGACGACTACCAGACTGAGCAGAGCTCTGACCAACACGAATAAAGGGACTTCCTCGCAATCCACCTTGTGGCTTCTTGCCCTGCTCACAAGGCAGGACCCACCCGCCAACCAATCAACCATCCATCCATCCATCCGTAACATCTGGCATCCCAAGCGGGTCTTGTGTAGCAGAATTTTTGGAGCAACACAAGGAGAGGTCACTGGCCCAAGAATTGCCAAATTTTGTCTTAAGTTTTGGCATCTACGTAGAAGTCAGCTTGTCAGCAATCAGTGCTTCGCAGCCAAGACAAGTACGACGCAACTCTGTGACTTAGCTACGTGGGCCAAGAAGCTTCCTGCAGTAAAAGGACTCGTCAACACGTGTGCCTCAGAATAAGCATACAAGTGGTCGCCGAGGCGCAGGATTAATATCCGAGCTTTCAAAAAAAAAAATCAAGGCCGTCAAGATCTCACTGCAAAGCCCACTCTGTCACTGTGGAGCAAGTGTGACGGCCGGTAATCGAGCAAACGCCGACGTGCTTTGCATTTTCATCAAGCCCGCCTGGGCCCACAAAGTCGACCTTCGGCCCTCAAAGCCCATCTGGGCCAACGAACAGCCGCTTTACAGCCGTCGACGCGGACCAGCCGCCGACGGGCTCCAGCAAAAAATCATCAGTTGCAGCCTCCACGGGCAGTGCAGTTGTCGACGCGGACCAGCCGCCGACACGCGCGAGCAGCTTCGCTGCCTCCAGCTCAGCAGCGGCATCGCAGAGCAGCCATAATGCGTCAACTTAGTCTACTACTGTAAGTTTTTCTCGCCGTTTTTTTATTATTACGAGCACCTTGGCTTTCGGGAGTGAACGGACCCTCGCGTTACATTCGATTTTTAAACTAAATTTGTAGCCGTCAATTAATATAATGGTTCCCGGCCTGTTCAGAACAAAAAACCGCGGGTTGAAAACGCGATCGAGGAGCCGCGGTATCTGCAGCGACCCGGAAAAAATCGACGCGAAGGTGGTAAATCGGGTAAATAAAATTGCGAACCTGTATTTGAAAAATCCGCGAATCGTGCGTAAAGCTTATATTCGCACAGCAAATCGCGAATTTTCAGCTTCAGATTCTGCGGACGAAATAAATCATGACAACTGTGCTAAAGAATGTCAAGATTAATTGCCGGCTAACGCGTTGTCCGGTAGTTACAGACAGTCGGGCGCTAACGACTTTCTGTAACCAAGCCCCGTAAATTCAGTAGACGGAGCATGCGCGCTCAGTTTTTCAAAACCAAAGCCACTCGATCCTTTCGATCTAAAAAGACTCGAAGAAAAGCTAATCGGCTGGAATTTGCGCACCGAATCGTGCGTCAGAGCCGCTGCCAGTCATACCGTCACAGCACCGCGCCCCCCTACGCCAAGGCCAGGGGATATAAATCCCAGGTCGGCCAAAGCATCCGTCGCAGAAGGTCCGATGACGGAAATGGCGAAATATTTTATCAAGACGACCAAAGCGTTTAAAAATGGGGGCAATGAAAATAAAGTTCGCTTAAAGCGCACAGAGCGCGTACGCGTCGCGAGTGCACAGGGCAACGCGCTAGAAACAGCCGTAACACAGCCGCCGAAAATGCGAGGAAAAATCGAGCGCCCAAGGTCACCCGCCGAGAGCTTAGTAAGCAACGCGGCCGACGGCTCAAACAGCAGCTGCGTCGGAAGCAGCCTATACGACGCAAATTTTGCGGCGCTAGAAGAGCGCATAAATGCGGTGGAAGCTGAAAACGCCAGGCTAAAGGCCGAGGTGATAAAGCTTTCTACAGAAGTAAGCGATGCATCTAGGGTGGAGCACCAGATGTCCACTAGCGTGCAAAATACCCAAATCGAGAAAATGCGCGCTGCTGTCGTGCAACTCGTTCACGAGAACGGTGGAAATCCTGCATGGTACAATCTCGCGACTTCAGGACTACCGGACCAGGTACCAGCGCGCCAAAACTTGCGGTGCCAAGAGCCAGCGCGCCGAGAGCCGCTGTGCCGAGAGCCCGCGAGCCAGCGGCCGCAGCATCAAAGTTCGGTAAATACAAAGCCTCCGCGTCAAAAGTCGAAAAGCGCGAGCAATAACGCGCGTAGAAACACTCTCGCCGACAAAGAAATTGGAGACGTGTCCGCAGCTGAATCCTTCGCGGTCCTATACGCTGAGTCAGAAGAGGAAGCCGTGAAAAGCGCTAAAACTCGTCGCGATACTCGCAAAGAAACCGAGACATCGTCAAATACTCATACTCGGTCCACCGCGCCGTTAAATAAATCGGTCGACCGCTCTGTCAGGCAGAACCGTGCTGCATCTCGTGAAAAATTAATACAGCGCCGAATTTCGAACGAAGACGACCTCTCGGACTCGGATCCATCCGACGGCGATAATAATTACAAAAATTTCGATAACTCGGATAGGCGTGTAAAGTCGACCCCGAGTAAAAGGCCGACAAGTCGACAGCAACCAAGAGGCGGCGATCGCTTCCCCTCGGACGATGATCCAGACCCGGATCCGTCCGACGGTGAAAGTAAGCGCAAGCGCACTGATAAATCGGACAATCGCAAACGCCCGGCTCCCGACAAAAAATCCACACGTCGCAGGCCGCCTCATAGAGACGATCGCTCCCCGCCGGACGACGATCCGGAGTCTGATCCGTCGGACGATGGCGACGACGACGACTATGACGACGATGATGAGGATTGGCCTCCAAAACCTCGTAGTGAGCCAGTAAAACATAGTGATAACAGCTCACGAGCGAGCAGCAAAAAAGAACGCTCGCCGAAATTGCCGTTTCATCAAGCCGTCGCATGTATCCCGGAATTTAACGGAGATCCGGATAACCTCGGGCTTTTTCGGAAAGGAGTGCTGGATGTGCTAAAATCACACCCAGCCGACGAACAATTCTTGCTCTTGCACATCGCTAGCGAGTTAAAAACCAAAAAGACCGAAAATTATCGCGCGCGCATTGCCAATTATTCATCCGTGGATAAGCTCCTTCACGACTTGACGCTGCACTACGCGAATGTCGGAATCGCCGATCAAGTTTTTGCCGAACTGCGCGCGATTAAGCAAGGCGCACATGAGTCGGTAGGCGACTACGGCCTGCGCGTTGAAAAGCTATTCATCCGCTTCATGACGATCACCGAATCAGCCCCCGGTTTATCTGACTCAGACAGGCGGGCTCGGAGACGTCAGGCGCGTACCGACGTTTTAGATCAATTTTTGTTCGGATTGAAAGCCCCACTTGACCACCAAGTGCGCTGCAGATTCCCGAGGGATCTGAATGCAGCTATAACCGCAGCCATAGAATTCGAAGGCAAGCAAAGCGGCCGAAATTTTGATAATGCCACGCCGACACTCGGAAAAACCTCGCAAGTGCGCAGAGTAACGGCAGAGGAAGCCCAGCCGGGCAATAGCGAGCAGGACGGCGCGCAAAATTCGCAAAGTCCCAAACCAGCTCGTGAAGATAACCCTATAGCGCATTGCAGCTACTGCAACCAGCACGGTCATGCTGTCGATCGCTGCAAGATTTTAGTTCGGCATGCATCTCAGCATTTACTTAAAAATCCGTTCCCGAATAACAACGGGAATCGAAACAACAAAAACGGTGCGGGCAATAATAATGGTAATAACCGCAATAATGGCAATGGCCAGAATAACGGTAATAGTAACCGTAATGACGGCGACGACTGTAATTCTGGAAACAATAACGATAATCGCAATAATGGCGATAATCATAATTACAACAAAAAGCATCGATGAAACTCCCGAAAAAATTATAATTATAAAGGCAATCGTGATTGCTCGAACGAAAGTATCAGCCGTAACTCGAGAAGCAGCGAAGCAGCGGCTGCTTTAAACTAGACGCACGTTCGCCACGTTCCTCAAGCGGCGAGCGTCGAAAAAATAAGCAGCCGGAAACAAAGCAACAAATTATTTCAGCAAAAATCAAGTTTATCACTACGAGTAGACAGCCTCCGATTGTGTCCGTAGAATGCCCGCAATTGCGTAAGCGCATAGGCAAATTCTACGCTGACTCGGGAGCAGATATTTCGATTGTAAAAATCGGGGAATTGTTAAAATTATTAAAATTCAGGGAGTGACAGAGGGCACAGCCTATACGCTCGGCCAAGCGGAAGTCCAACTGGGTGGACTACGCTGCTATCTCCAAGCCGTATCAAATGATTTCCCGATAGAAAATTCCGGAATCATTGGCTGGGATATTATCGATTCTCACGGTGGCTGCGTCGATGCTTTGAGCAAGAGTCTCAAGCTCGGTAACACGCACCTTCCGTTCGACGCTGGCGAGCAAGTCACTATTCCCCCACGAGTCAAAATGACTATTAGTGCGCCGTTAATTAACAATGACGTTGAAGTCGGATGGGTCCCACTAAATGACCTACATCCCGATTTGCTATTCGGCAATTTTATCTCCGATAACGTAAACGGCCGTGTTCACGCGGAGTGCATCAACGTCAGTGACTCAGAAGTCACCATATCTGCCCCGATGGTCGAGCTGCAAGAATGCGAAATTATCGCAAACCCGCTGTTTCAAGCCGACGAGGACGGCTCTGCTGAAAATGTTGCTAAGTTCACTGCTAATTTGCGACGCATGTTCGACGCAGAAAAACAAGAAAAATATCGCGAAGTTTTCAACCTGAATCGCGACTTATAAGCAGATGCTAAAAAAAGACACGATCGAGTCGAAAAAATTATGAAGTTAGCGGATCTTGAAGGGTGCAACGAGGAAGAGAAAAACCTTATTCGCGAAATCGTTGACGAATTCGCTGGTGTGTTTGGGCTCGACGGGGAACCTCTACCCGCGACCCACCTGCTCCAACACAAAATCGTGTTAAAATCAAACAGGCCTATACGAAACCACCGCTTTCGATTCCCACCCGCTATCAAAGAGCACATGCTACGCGAGTTAGCTAAGTTGCGAGAGCAAAACATCGTCGTGCCCTCCAACTCAAACTACTCGTCTTCCCTCTGGATTGTTCCGAAAAAGCCGGACGCTGACGGTAACAAATGGTTCCGCCTAGTCACCGATTTTCGGGGCCTGAACGAAGAAACAGAGGGAAGCTGCCATCCGCTTCCATTTACTAGCGATATCCTCGAGCATCTCGCGTCGGCTAACTATATAACCGTCATGGACCTCAAGTCGGGGTACCATCAAATTGAAATGCATCCCGACTCGGCACACTTAACGGCATTTTATGCCCCTGACGGCAACCATGGCAATCAGCTTCTGCAATTTAACAGAATGGCTATGGGCCTAAAGGAAGCGACAATCACGTTTACACGTGCAATGTCGCTGGCCATGAAGGGTTTGCAAGGCGATGAGGTCGAAATTTATCTCGACGACCTCATGGTGTTCGGCGAGACTCTCGACGAACACAATAAACGCCTGCGTCGTGTATTAAAATGACTCTTAGAGGCCAATATGACTATCGAACCAAGAAAGTGCCAATTCTTGAAAAGGGAGGCACAGGTGCTCGGTCATATAGTTGGCGGCGGTCTAATTAAGACAGACCCGGCGAAAGTTCGCGCCATGGCCAACTATCCGACGCCAATAGACGCAAAGAAGCTGAAACAAGCAATTGGATTGTTCAGCTATTATCGGCGATTTATCCCCGATTTTTCACAAATCGCTTATCCATTATTCAGGCTTCTGCAAAAAGGAGTAAAATTTGAATGGGGCGATGCCGAGAAAAATGCGTTTGAAACTCTTCGAAAGCTTATGTCGGAAGAGCCAGTACTAAAGGCCCCGGACCTTTCGCAGCCGTTTATCGTAACGACAGACGCAAGCGACTTTGCACTTGGCGCAATTTTAAGCCAAGGCAAGATAGGCTCAGATCAGCCGTGCGCGTACGCGTCGCGGTGTCTGAAGGGCAGCGAATTACGGTACCCGACATACGACAAAGAGCTCCTCGCGGTCGTGTTTGCAAAAGAACAATTTCAATGTTATTTATTTGGAAGAAAGTTCACAATAGTTACCGACCACGAAGCTCTTAAACATTTTCATACGACAAAAAAGCCGGATTTGCGCTTTAATACGCTAAAGGCCGCGCTAACGGGCTACAGATTCGACATCGTATATCGCCCGGGAATCAAAAACGCGAACGCTGACGCGCTCTCTCGCAATCCAGTGCTAGCGGAGGGCGAGGTAAATCCGGACCTGCCGCGCCACGAGCTTTACGAGCTCGCCGATCATCAGGTGCTAGACTCGCCGGACGAAGAAGTAGGCGCTCCACCAGGAAGAATCTTCTGTGCGCGCGCTACGAAAAAACGAGGTCAGGCCTCCGGAGAGAAGTTTCGAATATCGGCCTCGAGTTCCGAAAACTCATCAAATCGCGCCATAAGTAAAAAGCCCAGGGAAGATAACGCGCTGATTTATAAACGCGACGAGGTTCTCGCGGTGAGAAATGAGTTCGACGGCTACTTTATCTGCCGCGCACTTCAGGACGTTTATCACGGAGACGAAAAAGTTAAAATTCGGTGGTTTACGGAAAAGAAAAATCGAAAACAGGTGTACGCACCGGATTACCGCGACGCGGTCTGGTTCGATTGTATTTTAACAAACACATTCTTGAAGCGCATAGATAAAAACCACTATGCATTAAGCGCCGGGGAACGCACACGTATAAAGGCAATTCTGCGTGAATCAATCGAATTTCGAGCCAATCCTCCCGCTCCAGAACCACCTAAGCTGTCTGCCGAGCTCGCAGAATCAACAGATTCCGATGAATCCATGCCATCAGTAATTTCGGCAGTTTCTTGCTCATCGGGTGATTCAATAATTCCCTCCAAAGTACGGCCGTACATAAAATACGTAGCGCCATCCGATCGCGAAACTCGCGGCTCGCAAAATGCTCGAGTCACGGCCCTGCAGAAAAGTCACGAGTCCAGCAACTCGAGTAGCGATCAGGAGAGTATACGGATCCCCCCGTCGGGAAAAATCGCCAACGCAATCGACGCTCCGCAGATATTTAGTTTCTCGCGAAATTTATTGCCGCAAAATTCGAGTCTGCCGCAAATTTCGCAACCGCACGACTCCTTGAACCCGTCCTTACTGAGCAAAGCCCTGCGGCCCACGGCCCCCAAATTTCATATGCCGATTATTACGGAAACTGCCTCGCCGCCTGAAAAACAAAATATTCCAGGCGTCGAGAGCTCGCCAGCCAAGGCGTCAGAGCCCCATTCGGCAATAATCTGGCCGTGGTCTGGCAACCAGGCCAAGAAAAAGCTAAGGGTGAACATTGAAGGAAAAGACTTCGCAGGGAAAGGCGGGGTGCGCATCGATTGTTGGGAGACAAATTCAACCGCCGCGTCGCTAAATAAAAGAGCACCGTTGGCCGTCGAAAATATCCCACGACACACGCGCACACATGAGCCGCCCTTGATAAGAGAAGATGCTCTAGAGGCTCCAGAAGCTGCTGAAAGCATGGTCAGCATAAATGAAATGGCTGATGCATGCAACACGAGTGCTTTCAGCGGAAAAAATGGCTCCAATGCGCAAAATCGCAACTTGAACCTCGGAGAAACGACTTCCAGGCAAAAGCCGACACCCCCAGGTGCGTCGCTGCTGGAACCAATCGTGGAAAGAGCGCTTGAGGCGCGAACGCTTTCCCCTCCCGCTGTCGATGGCCCTTTCGAAAGTTTCTCCGGTATTCCTCTAAATTACGAACGCAAGCCATTGCCATCGGACGAGAATTCGTCTGCAAGCTCTGGCGATGCCTGTGTTCATACATATGTTCGCAAAAAATATTGCGCAGAGCCGCACGAAAAATTACGGCGCTCAGGAAATATTCCCAGTAGCCCACCGGGAAATTGCCTGTTTTATTCCCTCATGAAAATCATGAAGCTCAAAATTTCAGCGACGAAATTGAGACGTCAGCTGTTGGCCTCCCCTTGGCTCAGATCATGCGGTGAACCGGCCGAAACAGAAAAGATTTTAGAATCTTCCTCAGATTATGGCACTATAGACTGCGTGTTTATTTTTGCCCATGAGTTTAAAGTGAACGTTTGCGTACACTACGATCCCCCTGGGGACTCGCGGGTCTATTGCCATGTGTTAGTAGCCAATGCTGCCGACACTATACATTTAAACTTGACGGGACAGCATTTTACGCCGTACTTACGCGTAAGCGCCCCAAAGGACACCGCCAAACCGGTCAAACCCGGGCGTGAGCGATCCCCATCAAGTGAAAGCGAGAATGAGCGAAATAAATCGCCAATATTTGGGCGAAAAAAGCGTCTCAAACATAAAGCTGCTCGTACTGTTACGCATTCGAGCGCCAATAATAAATTCGCAGCTAGCGACATTGGCGATCAGCTGGCGGCAGGCGCGGAACATATCTTTCCGCCTGAGCGGCAGAAGCCAGCACTGAGCCAGCCGGTAGCGTTTGCAGAGTCGCATGCTCCAGAAAATTGGCCAATGCAGCCAAGCTTAGAAGTAACTCCACAGGCAAATTTGGAATTTTTGCCAGAAGCTGAGTCGATTGGAAACGACCCTCCGCTGCATGATCGGGCAGAGACGCACGACAGCGCTCGGGAGAGTATCGGCGCAGACCAAAGCAGTGAAAAGTCTGGCAACGCCGCTATGCAGCTCGGTTCGTCACAGTCTCATGCCAGTGCAGCTGCGCCGATAAATAAAGGCAGCGCAAGCACTGAGAACGAGGCGTCGTCTGACGGCGAAAGAACTACAGCTGGAGTTAAAGCAGCACTCGACGATGACAAGCTAAAACGCTACGTCACAACAAAAGCGAGGCCGCCCCGTGAAAAACCGCCGTGGGCAATTCCGGAAGATCAAGAGCCTCCAGCTTTTAACCACCTGCGGGCATATGACGAGCATCCCTTTCGATTCAAGGAAAATCTTGTGTACTTAATTTCGGCCGATAATTTTATATCGACCGAAGTACAAGAAGCCTTGATTGAACGAGGATATTTGAACCCACATGATTTGACTAATAGTCAATTCAAATTGGGCGACGTGAATGTCACGACTTGTGGTAGATTTAAGCTTTTCGGAGTCTACATTAAGGCTCACTTCGAAGATCGCCCGCTTCGTGTCGATCTTCGAAGATGTCTGAAAACGCTAAAGAAAGTAATAGTCAAAGAGAAGGTGCGCAGCATCGCTGTAATAAAAGATCTAGCGATGCTTACGCTTGCTGAATGGGCAAACTTTGTCGACATTTTCGACAATATTTTTGGCGGAATAGCATTGCACGCAATTCTGTACAAGAATAATTTGCCAATCCCTCCAGCCTCTGATCGCTTCAAGTTAATTAAAGAGTATCATGAGGCAGCGATGGGCGGACATCGGGGTATGTCGAAAACATATAGCAAAATTGCTAATGATTTCTACTGGCGGAATATGCGCCCCGATGTAAAACAATTTGTCGCCCGATGCGCGGTGTGCCAAAGCAACAAATTGGTTCGCGTTAAAACCCGGCTTCCAATGCTTATCAGCAATACACCTGCAACACCTTTCGCACATCTCGCTTTGGACTTTTATGGCCCGTTAGAGCAAACCAGACACGGCAATAGGTATATTTTGTCAGCACAAGACATGCTCACAAAATATACAATTTTAACGCCAACAAAGCATGCAAACGCAGATGAAGTAGCGCGTGTGTTGACCGACAGAATAATCTGCATTTTCGGTCCTCCCGCTGCTATTGTCACCGATCAAGGCTCTCATTTCCAGAATAGGGTACTTGAAGAGCTTGCCAAAATTTTTAATATAAATAAATTCTGCACGACCGCTTATCACCCACAAGCGAACGGGTCAATCGAGCGAATGCATCACACATTGACTGAGTATCTCAGAAAATATGTAAAGCATATTGACAGGTGGGACAAATGGACCGCCATTTGTCAACATGCATATAATTGTACCGAACATGAAAGTACCCGGTACTCGCCGCACGAGCTGCTCTTCGGCTTTAAGCCAAGAACACCGTCAAGTTTTCTCCGAAGCAGCGACGACTTATCATACAACGATTATTTAACAAATGTGTCAAATAATCTGACGGTCCTACAGACAGCAGCTGCAATGAACCTGGTACAGTCAAAGTATCGGTCCAAGCACTACTATGACCGGAAATTAAATTCAAAACATTTCCGTGAAGGCGAAATCGTCTTTTTAATTAACGAGCCGAAGAAGGGAAAGTTCGCGCGAGAATACCGCGGACCGTATGAAATTATAACGATTAACCGCGAAACAAATAATGTAACGCTGCAAAACGACGAATCAACAAAGGTCGTGCACGTAAACAAAATTGAGCGTCCGAGCGAGCTAGCAAGAGACGCAAAGGCCTCGGATTTGGACCCAGTGGGTTGAGACGTTTTTTTTTTACTGTTTTTTTTGCGCGTCCCCGGACGGGCTACGCCGCAAAAGAAAACAAGAACGTCCCATGGCTAGAGCCATCCCAATTACGGCCAAACCTCAGCAACGTATCAAAAATCATGGCACGGCTAAATGAATCAGCCACTTCCGCCATGGATCTGCACCAGGCTATCTCGAATCTGGCCGAACATTGGGCTGACGCCGCTCATGGCTCCGGAACTGAGAACCTAAAGAGCGGGGCCAATCTGCGCGAAATCGCGACTAAAGCTCGCGAGATCGCACAGAGAAGATCGTCGGCCTTCGAATTAAAAGACTTAAGCTACACCACTAGCCTGCTCAGCTGGGTCTCGTGGTCTTCGCTCGGTCTAATCGCAGCAGCGATCCTTGTAATATGGTGCTATATGCGCTACCGCGCCAATAAACCAATGCGCGACCTTATGCGACAACAGCGCGAAATGCTGCAGCTCGAATCGATTCGGGAAATTAGCCGCAGCAGAGCGAACTTGGCAAACTAAAGATGCAGCTCAAGTTCGACGCTTCCTCGCCGCCACGGCCGTAGAAACATCGCCGCGAGTCATGTTGCATGAACAAGCCGGTTATCAAATTTAATTATTTCAACGGAAAATGAATAGGCCGACTCATTCTCGCGCTACGAGTAATTATTCTCGTGGTTCACGGGCCTCACTGCCATAAGCCAGGCAGCTCAACGGCGAGAAAAACATTAACTTTCTAGAAATATTCATAATAATATCAAACTTTAATAATAAATAGGTGCATTATGATCACCTACGTATCAATGGGTTATTGGTTTTTTTTTAGTATTTCAGCCATATTACAATTATATTATAATAATCATTTATATACATACACTAAAGGGTTAGTATAATTTTGTATATACGTCGCAGTTATACATATATTTTTTTTTCTCTCCATTTATATGCATATATCATGCTCACCAGTTGCAGCAAATTGTTCTGAGCCTTACAAACGTATTTTCACGCAATAGCCACATATTTTGTAATAATACAGGCTCGGACAGGCCACGGTACACAAAAAAAAAGTACTCGTGTGCAGGAGCATAAATTCAACCATGAATAATTATATATATATATTTTTCAGATAAATTTTGTAGTTAGGTGTAAGGTATTTTGTATTTAAGAGCTCTGCCAGCCCAAAATGTAAGGCAGCAGCGGCTGTCAAGGACAACACCCGCGCCTATACATCAACACCTTCACACACACTTAATATTGCATAAAACAAATGTTTTTTTTTTCCTGTACTTAACTCGACATTCACGGAGTCGAGGGCAAAATTGGATCAGAATCCAATGCGCGCACCTCGCGCGTATGTGCACAAAGCACTGGCATCCCGCTAACATTTTTTTCTCAAATAAACGTAAACTCATACACACTTCAGCGCGGAGCGCGCTTTTGCGCGCCCCGACGCTTTACACTCTTGCACTGCACGCACGGCTTCGCCGATGACCCTGTTTTTTTTTGGGGCGCCGAGTACGGCACCCGCGCGCCCCGAGGACGTGTCACGGAGAAGCGTTAGGTTCTCCGTGGCATCTCGGATGGCCGCTACCAACGACGCCGGATGCGTCGTCAGCAGGGAACGCCGTTGCCTGCAGTTCTCACGCACAGAGGTGCAATGCTTGCACTTCTGCACGTGGAGACGCTCGCCACCTCCTCGTCGCAGCGGCGGCAGAGCGGCAGATCTCCGGCGACCACCAGACTGAGCAGAGCTCTGACCAACACGAATAAAGGGACTTCCTCGCAATCCACCTTGTGGCTTCTTGCCCTGCTCACAAAGCAGGACCCACCCGCCAACCAATCAACCATCCATCCATCCATCCGTAACAGCGATCCATCCCATTTTTAATTTTAGCAAAAATGCAAATTAAATACCTAGTTTTTTTTACAATATAATCAGTATGTTTATCCCATTTCATATTGAAGTCTAAAATTAATATTATATTCTAAGTTTTAATTTCCCGTTGTGAAAGTTTCTTTACAGTTCCCGCATCCAAATTTATTCAAACATTTGTAAACTAAAGAACCTGCGACATATTTCATAGCGCATTTATCTAAAGTTAATCAATCATTTTCATCAAGGTCGTCTACGTCTCCTGCTTCAAAATTCATCTGCTCTACATTATCAAATTTGTTATTTTTGAAGTATTCATTTCATGATTGAACGGTGAAACGAGCTCGTTTGTGCTTTTCCTCCTGTTTATCTGACATTTTTCTTTATCTTTTTTAATATCTGAATAAGTAGATAATAAATAAACGCATTCATATGGTTGACAATTACTCCCGGCAGGAGGAAATAGCAATGTTGCTACTGTTTTGTGTTGAAAGTTTTTTCTAAATTGTTTAGAAGTTTGGTTTGTATTGAATCCTAACAAAGCTCTTATTGACGAAAAGAAATTCTCATTCGGATCTTAATTTACTTTGCCGGTTAAAAGTACGATCGGCCTTCTTCTTTTAAAGCATGCCAAAACAAAGCATACTATTTATTGTTGAAATTAAATTTGTAAAGCAATTCGGACATTTATACGTTCTACCATTAAACATATTAATTTTATGAATCCACGCTATCGATTCGCGTAAAGTTCGACAACTGGCGATTTCGTCCAGAGCCCACGTTTTAACGGATTTGGATCATTGGGATTTTTGAATTTAAACAATCAAATGTATCATTCATTCCGAAAAGGAAGTTAGCCGTTAATACACATGAAGGGTGCTTTGCTAGCATTGCGCGCGCAACCGATGCACTTAAAACTTATAAAAGAAGACCTATAAAATTCCACCAGCAGGAAGACATCATTTAGAAACACGGGTTAAATATATATATATATATATATATATATATATATATATATATATATATATATATATATATATATATATTTATATATATATATATAATATATATATATATATATATATATTTATAACTTACTAACAATATTTCAACAGAAATTCCGATGATTTCGATAAAGACTTACAAAAATTGATAATTAAACATATGTTGCATGGTTCACATTCAAATCAATCTCTTTGCAATTTATAAAATAAAACTATTTGTAAAAAAATTTTTCAAAATAATTTCGTGATAACACAACTTTTAAAGAAAATGTTTATCCGGGATATCGGAGGAGAAATAATGTTGCTGATAATTATACGTATCTAATTAAAAAAATAAATTATTCCAATTGATAACTGGAATACTCAATAGTAGTACCGTGTAATAGCTTTTTACTAAAATATAAATATCATATAAATGTATAGTATTGTGCATTGATTCATTGTATTAAGTATATATTCGGTTATATTCATTTAAAAAAATGTATCATGAAGACAATAATGAAGGTTCTTTAGTATTTGATGATATTACTCAATACATAGATGGTAGATATTTAAGTCCAATGGAAGTCGTTTGGCGATTTCAAGAATTTCCCTTATGTTGGAGAAGTTACACTGTAACTCCATTGGCAGTTCATACTAAAAATCATCAAAATATATAATAATGTGGGAGTTTATATACCGACAGCCTTTTGGTCAAGTCAGTGTTTCCATACCTTTATTGAAATCCGACTCTAATTTGTTTCTTACTTTATACATTCCTATTCTTTCTTCTCCTCTCAATATCCTTTCTACTATTTCATTCTTCCTGGAAGACTTCACCGGTGAGGACATATTTCTGACACGCACCTTGTTCGTTAAGGCAACGCTCTCCACCCTTGGAAGGGTGTCAGGTCCATCTCCAGTGTAAACCGAATCCAGTGTAAACCGAATCCGGAGAAGATCCATGTTTCAGGAGGCAGTTCCCCGTCGGTTAGGCTAACGTTAGGCTAACGTTCCCTACCGAGTTCATCGGATTGGCCTACCTACTTTACCCAGGCTTGCGCCTGTGAGGCAAAGGAAAACTCGGAATTACACTGAAGAGAAATTCTGGGGGAAAACCCACCTCGAAGCAGCCGGAGTCGAGGGTATTTTTCCCGCTGAAAACAACTCAGAATAATTCCGAGTACCCTCATCGGGGATCGAACCCACGACTCCTTAAGAGAGCATGTATCCCCTAGTTAGGACGTGCGCTTTAAGAAAAAATAATTATTTTCAATTTCACACAGATAAGTTAGATTTATTTGAAATTTTTTATACATACGTAACACAACTTTATATTTATTTGAGAATTTTTTTGGTCCATTTAGTCCTAATATACCCTAATAAAAAATTAAACACCGAAGAGCACTGTCTACACGATTCCAGGACAGCGTACGGCCCAATCGGACTGAACATTTTTTGACATACTCTTAGAAACACTAGTTTTGGTATGAACGGAGGAAATTTAATTTAAATAAATTGAAAACTTCTTAAAAATAAAACAAGTCAAAAATGATGAAAAAAAAGATAAAACAACTAAATTTTAGACTTGTTCTATTTTTTAAAAGTTTTCTATTCATTTATATTACATTTTCTCCATTGATGCCAAAACTAGTGCTTTTAAGAGTACGTCAAAAAATGCTCAGCCCGATTGGGCCGTACATTGTCCTGGAATCGTGTAGACAGTGCTTTTCGGTGTTTAATTTTTCATTAGGGTATATTAGGACTAAAAAGGACAAATAAATTCTCAAATAAATATAAGGTTGTGTTACGTATGTATACAAAATTTCAAATCAATCCAACTTATCTATGTGAAATTAAAAATAATTATTTTTTCGAGTTTTAAAGGTGGTGTGTTCCCTTAACCAACTGAGCCACAGAGGCTCAATCAACAAAATATAGTTTTTGAAGAAAGTAAAG
The DNA here is from genome assembly GCA_020010945.3 of Muscidifurax raptorellus. Classification (NCBI taxonomy): domain Eukaryota; kingdom Metazoa; phylum Arthropoda; class Insecta; order Hymenoptera; family Pteromalidae; genus Muscidifurax; species Muscidifurax raptorellus. The sequence continues at coordinate 18,823,259 of CM052081.1, forward strand.
AATCAGGAACATTGAATAAAACAGAATAGTAGATGATGTACCAAGGGCACAAAATGGGGGATTCCGGTCCTAGGGGAAGTTTTCGCCCGAGCGAAGCGAGGACCGTAAATCCCCAATGCGCCCGTGGTGCACATACTATTTTCTGTCTCCAAGGGTGAAAAATGCGTTAAAAATGCCTATTGAACGATAAAGAAAATTTAATATATATATATATTAGGATTGCGCTTATTTCCCAAAGTGCTTGAATACCGTCTCCCGTTTCGGGAATCACTTACATTTACCCAAAAACGATGAATTCAGTAATAAAATGTGATTTAGCAAGTGTTTAACCCGTTTCACTTTTCAAAAAACATGATTTTTTCGCTTCTACGTATTTAATGCTGTAGTATTCAAGGATAGTCAAACGTCAATTTCCAATATGTATATATAGATATGTTTTCGATGTAATTTTTCACGTTGAATGCGATGGTGCTGTTGCTTTTATCATAAAAGATAAGCTCAAAACGCTAGACGTATAAAATTGTATTTTTAGTGTTTTTCAGTGATTTTTGGCTACGGCCTAAGGTTATGTTTTATGATAAAATTAATAGCGCCATCGTATTCTATGTGAAAAAATACATCGAAAACATGTATCGCATATTTGGAAATAAAACTTCCTTGCCGTTAAAAATTGAATTGAATACATAAAATGATGCTCGCGACACTTGGCGCCAGTCTACTCTCACAAGGAAGGTACCCGAACCCGACCTCACCGATTTCAATGATTTTGCAATATGTTGTAGTACATGTGAGAATAAGAGACACGTATTTTTTTTACGGCTCATAAACGTATTTAGGAGGTGAAAACGACCCCTAAAGTTAACCCCCAAAAACGTTTTTTTTTTTTTAACGAAACAAATTCGAAGTTATTTCTTACAACTAGAACAAGTAGTCCATGGTGATTTGAAGAGGAAGGGTGGCATCTCCTATTTTTTAGGGGTCGAAAACATATTTTTTTTGGCATAATTTAACAATAAAAAAGTTTTAAGAGCCTAAAAAATTGGAAACAATTTGAAAACATCCATATTAAAAAAATAAAGTTGACGTCTTTCGGCTTTTTAATAAATATTACCTTAACGGGGGTAAACCACCCCTTACACAAAATAATTAAGTACGTACTTTAATCCATAAAATTTCGTAGAAAGCTTGTATATAGGGGTTTTCGAGGTCGCTCTTTACGAATCTCTTATCAGATTTTAAAAATTCAAAATGGTGGATCCAATATGGCGGACAAAAATGACAAAAAAATATTTATATAATAAAAAAAATTTTTAACGACTAAAAAAATTTGAGAAAATGTGTTTACATTCATAATAAAAGAATAAAGTCTTCCGATTCTTTCATAAATATTATCCCCAAGGGGGTAAACCACCCCTAACACAAAATACTTATTAGTTGTACTTCAATCCATAAAATTTACCTTTCAGAGAAAAATTAATAGTGTTAGGAGATGATTTTAGACAAATTCTTCCAGTAAAAAAACATGGCCATAGAAGTTCAATAATTGAAGAGACGATCAAATATTCTAAATTATGGGTAATTCCATATTATACTTTATTTTATTCTTATATTTATATGAAAATGTAAGGTGGTGGAGGAGAAGTAGATATGAGTAAAGGGGCAAATCTTGAAAAGAATAACATATTTTTGAAACGATTTAACGTTATTAGGTGAAGGGGGTGGAAGGGATTTTCAAAAAAATCATGGTAACAAATATATAATATAGAAAGATATATACCTACTTATTACAAATAAGCTTTTCATTATTCACCATTTCCTTTTCGAAACCTGGTTGCCGTCAGGCATTCCGGCGGAAACGCGACCGTTACAAAAATATTAATAAATGACTACTTTCTTCCAAGTTTGAAAGTTTATAGCCTTACAATGTATTATGTTGTTTCTCGAGGAGATTCAGCGTGAAAAAATTTCAAGGGTTGGCTCATTACAGTTACACCTTTCTCAAACCCAGTGAAGTATGCAAAATTACTATCGGAATCGAAAAAATCAGATCACGGTGCCAAAAATGAAAGCCACGACCCATTAAGCGTAAGGCAAGTGATTTACCACAAAGCCATTGACGCTCTTCATTTTAAGACTATAGTTTTAAGAAATATATCATAATATATATATACATAGTGATTTATATACATTTTTTTCTATCGTATAAATAATTTACAGCTCCTCCATCACCGTTAACCACTTCTACTTCAGAGATACTGGACTACAGTGGTACTCTTCCTCATAGGCTCTGTAATACCATAAATCGCAATGGAGGCAGCAGTCCTCCATTACCACCTCCTCCGCCTCCAGATCAAGATGATCTTTCTCAATTCGGAAGATTAGTTTCATGTTCTGGAACAATTAAACCTATAGTGCCAGAGGAGGAAGATCTTCCGGGTTGGGTTCCAAAAAATTATATAGAAAAAGGTAACAATACTTATTTTCTTAAATTAGTTGTCAAATGCGTTTGAAAATTGTGTTTAAAAATTAGAAAAATAAAAGTAACATTTATAAAAAGAATTTGTAACGATAGCAAAAGTATAAAAATATTATTATTATTTACATCACAATAAGTATTTATTTTACAACATTTTCATACAACTTTTCATAATGGCTGATTATTCTCCTATTGAAATTGTCGATATGATATTGGTTTTGGGGGAGTGCCATATCAATTACATTGCTGCATCCAGGCTTTATGCTGACTGTTTTCCGGACAGAGGACATCCTACGGATTTGACAATTCGTAATTTGACCGAAAGAGCACGAAATGGACATCTTAGTCGTCGACGTCAACGTCATGAATATCACGAAAATGATCCAAGAGTCGTCACTATTCTAGCAGTCATTCATATTGACCCACATGTAAGTACTCGTCAGATAGAAAGGGAAATCGGCATACCTCAAAAAATAGTTTCAAGAATTTTGAGAGCTGTTCATTACCATGCCTATCATATCACTCTAACGCAAGCTTTAAGAGCACAGCACTTGATAGCTCGTGTTAATTTTTGCCAGTGGGCTTTACAGATGGTACATAATGATCCTCACTTTTTCCGATATGTGCTTTTTTCTGATGAAGCTATATTTGAAAGCGACGGACAGTTAAATCGACACAATGGTCATTACTGGTCGGAGGTAAATCCCCACTGGCACAGAGCTATAGACCATCAAAATCGATGGAGTTTGATGGTATGGTGCGGGATAGTTAACGGTTATCTTATTGGACCCTACTTTTTTGATAGAAACGTTGATAGATTCACATATTTAGAATCGCTAAGAGATCACTTACCAGCTCTTTTGGAAAATGTCGATTTAGAAACTAGATTGAGAATGTGGTTTCAACAAGACGGCGCTGCCCCACATGTTGCTAGAATTGTACGACAATTTTTAAATGAACGCTATGCTGGTAGGTGGATTGGACGAGGAGGTGCAGTTGAATGGCCCGCTTGCTCGCCAGACATGACATCGCCAGACTTTTTCTTGTGGGGATTCTTAAAAAATGTTGTTTTTGCTCAACGGCCAACCAATAAAGATGGCATGATTGACCGAATTAGACGAGCTTGCGCGGCCATCCCTAGAGCAACTTTGCTAAGAACTTTGGACAGTTTTGAAAGACGTTTACGTATGTATCTTGAAGCAAACGGACGTAACTTCGAGCATTTAATCCGTGGTTAATTAGTAAGTTACATTAATCGTGAGAGGCAAGGGGACTCACGCTAATCCAGCACCCCGAAGGAAACAGAACTTACTACGTCCACGCCGTTGTTTCTGGGTAATGCTAAAAGTAAGTGAAGAAAAGAGAATTTATTTCTATTCAAATTAACAACTTTGACATTCGAATGATCTTGAAACCTCAATTTCAATGTCAAGAAGATATTAACATTGGTTCCTTGACGGTTTGAAATATGTTTAACACCAAATCAAAAAAAAAGACAGCTTTTAAGACTATTTTTAATGTTTAACGTTGATTCGACCTTGTCAAGGTCAGAATAAAATAGACAATGATATTAATTTTGACATACAGTTTCCGGCTCCTCGTGAATCCGGTGACAAGACTAGCCTTTTTCCTCGAAAATGAGTTTATTCTTGCAGTTTTTGACATTTGACCTTAGTTAGACCTTGTCAAGGTCATAATAAAAAGGTCCAAAATATCAATGTTGACAAACAGTTTCCTGTTTCTTATCAATCCGGTGTCAAAACAAGCTTTTTCCTGCGAAAATGAGCTAAATTTCGCGATTTTACACATTTGACCTTAATTTGACCATGTGAAGGTCAAAATAAAATTTTTGTGTAAATCATTTTTTACCTAAAATTTTTCGCCCTTTTCGAATCCGCAATAAAAAATAGGGGGTCCCATTTGAAAAAACGGTTTTTTCGAGCAATAACCTTGAAAACGACCTACAAGGTCAAAGTGACCTTGACAGGTCGATGTCCCCCTCTATATTGAAAAACTTTTGGCTGAAACATTTATTTGTATCTCGCTTACTTTTGGAACAATTCCCATCCATATATTAAAATGACTCTCCCTGTATACAGGGTGATTCAAAAAGACCGGGACATCAGCGTAACACCAAACAAACGTTTTTTACAAAAAAAATGGTTCAAATAAAAGTTATAGGGTTTAAAAAGACGCACCTCACGGTGACCTTGCGTTTGACCTTGAGGTCGAATTTCAAGGTCATTTGAAGGTAAACTTAGTTTTTTTAAATGGAAACCTTATTTTTTGACAGCGGGATTAGAAAGAGCATAAAATTCTACGTTCAAATATACCCCTATATTGTGGGGGCAGAGTGACCCCAAAGGTCATACGATTGTTTTCAACATTATCTTGCGCTGTTAATGCGTATCTGCGCCCTCGCATCATTACGTCGCAACTTATTTTTCAATGTGTACTTTAGGTTTTGAAATAATAAAACGAAATACAGTTCGAACTTTTAAAGAATTTTATTAATTTTTTAACAAAAACATTTTTACAATCGCATATTGTCGAAAGTAGAACTAATTTAATTGTGACATCGAATATAAATTTGCAAAATAAGTAAGTTTCGTAAGTCCAACACAAAAAAATCATTATTACAACAAGTGCTCGAAATGTTGTGCACCATTAACTGTTTGACAGTGAGCTAGTCTAGTTGTTTTGTGGGGTTACCTGAAAAGCATTGTTTATAGGACAAACCCACAAACTATCGAAGAACTTCGGCAGAGAATTTTAGATGCAGCTGCATCGATTCCAGCAGATATGATTCAAAATGCCGTAGATAGTTTTTATGATAGACTAGCTCACTGTCAAACAGTTAATGGTGCACAACATTTCGAGCACTTGTTGTAATAATGATTTTTTTGTGTTATTTCCAAACATGCGAAACATGGTTTCGATGTATTTTCTCACGTGAAATACGATAGCGCTATTAATTTTATTATAAAACATAAGCTTAAAGCAGTAGGGCCAAAAATCACCGAAAAACACTAAAAAACACAATGTTATGCGCCTAGCGCTTTTAGCTTATCTTTTATGATAAAAGCAACAGCATCATCGTATTCTACGTGAAAAAATACATCGAAAACATATCTTACATATTGGAAATTGACGTTTGACTATCCTTGAATGCTACATCATAAAATACGTAGGAGCGAAAAAATCATGTTTTTTGAAAAGTGAAACGGGTTAAACACTTGCTAAATCATATTTTATTGCAAAATTCATCGTTTTTGGGTAAATGAAAGTGATTCCCGAAACGAGAGCCGGTATTCAAGCACTTTGGGAAATAAGCGCAATCCTAATATATATATATGGGTCATTCTTTTGAAAACCGACCACCCCCCCCCCCTCTGTCCAAAAATCAGAGGCTCGAAATGATTCCTGCTCGGGCTTAAAATTTAGCTTATTGTATCTAGTTTCCATTACTGAGTGGTCTTCTTGCGAAATTCAAAATGGTGGACCGGTGCAGGTCCAACAGTACACGAATATGACTACAGAATAGCAGTTATATGTCCTTAAAACTTGCAGGGACAGAGATAAAATTAATAACAAAACTTATTCGCATGTATTTTTTCCCGCTGAATACGAATCCACCCTTAGTTTTGGCCTATGGGGTCACCTTTCGTCGATAACCTCAAAAAAGAGTCCAAAAATGCATTATTACGTGGCTGAGACTCGCAAAAGTGTCAAAAAATTTAAGCAGAAACTTATTCTTTTAGATTTTTATCTGATAAACTAGTATATTGTGTACCAAGGGCGTAAAGTGTTTTTTTTAGGCCGAGTGTGGAGTTTGCAATACGAGTCAAGGCGAGTTAGCCCGAGCCAAAGGCGAGGGCGTTTACAAGCTGCAGACGAGTAGTGCAACCACACGAGACACGGGGCCAAAAAGCCCACTTAGCCCTTGCTGCATATCATATTTTTTATAACACAAGTATGGATTTTTTTGACATATTGAGTGGGACTAATGCAACTTTTTTCAGGTGCGGCGACCACACTCTTAGTAGATTAATTTTTAAATTTCTTTACTATTTTTAATTTGTTGTATACAGAAAAAGGGTGTATAAGTATTTTTTATCATAGAATTTATTACAAATACATATAGAAAATTTTGCAATAAATTTTAGCGGGCGTTTTTCATTTTTTTTGCCCGCAAATGCGGCATATGCGGGCTAAAAGAATGAAAAACGCCCGCCGATCTGAAACAGTTACTTTAGTCCCGTTTAATAGGTCGGAAAAACGTGAAAATCGTGCTTGTGTTACAAAAACAAGTTTATGGTCACTTTCTCTGTTTTTTAGTTCTGCTATCGTTAAAAGAAAGTTTTTTTGATTCTATGCAAAGATTATATTATATACTTACTATTAAATAAAATTGCGTGCTTATAAAACAGAAAAATTATTATTATCTTAATATCCGTGGTCATTTTCGTATTGTCGTAAAATACCTTGTGTATACTCGTAAATATACAGTTAAATATATTTTGACTTTAGTTACGTTCTTAATGAATATAGCACACAGTTTTAGAATTAATAACTTGAAAGACGCAAGAAATGCAAACTATCATTTTTATATTTTGAAAATGTTTGTACTTATACCACGCAAAAATTAAAAGGGATCTCTAGCGTAATTTAGATTATGACTTTTGAATATATCTAAGCAATTAATTTGTATATGATTATATTGTATATATCTAAGCAGTATAAATTGAGAAAATGCAAAAAATTGTTTCGCAAAATTTTCCAGAAAAACTTACTTTTTATGTAATTTTCTTCCTTTTATTAATTTAGAATGATTAATATTGAATGTTTAACTATACCTATTAAGTTGTGCATTTTCATGTAACACTTATGCACAGTATTTCACATTTCCTCACAATCATGCACATTATTGCATATTTGTCACAAGTCTGGTTTTTTCGAGTTTGTTTCCAACATAACGACAGAACTCTACTTTAAAATGAGTTTTTTATAAGTATCAGTATATAAAGTGCCCCATATAAGATAGAAAAATATCTTACAAGCGTATAAGATGTTAGCTCAGGTTGTTAGACGTTTGACTGGCACGCTGAAGATCCGAGTTCAATCCTACCTTACCTACCTTAGGTCACTTTTTTTATTTTTAATTAATACTTTGGCGTGCCAAATATTTGTGAGAAACCGTGAAAAATCGTGAAAAAAGTTTGTATAAATATGCAACAATGTGAAATAAAGTAATATATTCTGTAAATTAATTCTTCTTATTCTTCCAAAACTTGATGCTTTTTTTAGTTTTTCACAATTTTACACATCAACGTTACAATGTTTCACTTTTGCACACGATTTATCACAATTTTTCACATTTATCATTTCCGCTAGCGTAATATGTATGTAATATTTCTAAAATATTTCATGCTGTGTGGGTATTAGTCTTTTTCGACAGTTCTCGATTTATTTCAGTTTTTATTTTTGCCAGAAATAAAACATGAATTGGCGATGTTTAATACTTGCTTGTTATTTTCAGGGTATATACAACTTTTTATAAATTTATTTTAAATTTTGTATTGTGCCACAATATTAGTTGACATAGAAACAAAATGCCTCAAACAGATCGATGTATAAATCCATACAATATTAAAAATCATAAAAGCAGTAACTTAAGACCGATATGTAAGGAAAAGCTTAAAGAACTTCCAGCTGTATCAAAAAATGCTAGAATATGTCACAATTGTAAAAAAAAAAAATGAATATACACGCTGGACCGACCCGTATCGAACCAGATTTGACTCCAATGGATGCTTCTGAGGATCCCGAAAGTGATTCAGAACATGAATTTGCACAAACTAAATCAGTTGGAGAAATCGAATTAGAAGAGCTACTTACGGGCCTTAAAAATAAATTTTCAAGCTTAAACCGTAAACCGTAATTAAAGATTACACCAGAATCTTGGAGTGGATGAAAAATACAGAAAGAATTTGGTTCATCTAGATTCTTAGCACAAAAAAGCTAAGGATTTGAGATTATCCGTTGGCGTCTTACCACTTACAACAGCTAAAAGTGGAAAAAATTAGCAGAACACTCTATTAAAAAAATAAAAGAGTTTTACGAAAGCGATTATATCAGTAGATTATTACCGGGGAGAAAAGATACAATTTATGATTTGATTGAAGGTGTACGTACTTAAGTACAGAAACGTCTTCTATTGCTTGAATTAAACGACCTATATTCTTCATTTAAGGATGCTGGACGCTATGAATGAAATAAATTATAATAAACTTGTAAATTTAAAACCTCACTCTTTTATTGCCAAAGAACAGTCAATATTTATCTCAGAACAAAAATTGAAAATTTCAGAAAATGAATTAATGGCCATGTTTAACTTCTCTGAAAATTATGCTTATGCTGCACAAAATGCTTCACAAGCATATCATTTTAATAATGACCAATGCTCAGTATTTCCTGTCAGTTTTCATTACAAAGAAGGTAAAGAATTAAAACATCAAAGTGTTATGTTTTTGTCAAATAATCTTAAACATGACACCGCTGCATATTACACAATTCAGAAATAAAAAATTTTTTTTAAAACTATTCCGATAGTTTACTTTAGCAATACAGAACACGCCAAATGAAAAGAAAACTGAATAAAAGATTTGAAGAGGCAAAACCAGTCACAGGAATCTTAACTCATCATGGTTTCATTATATTTTCTCAAAATTTATTATTAATGAAAAAGTATTCGAATTCTAAAAATGGAGAAAAATTGCTTATGTAACTTAATGTAATTGAATAATCAACATTAAAACTTTTGTACTCGTTATGTAAGTATTAATACTATTGTATACATGCTTTATGTAATTACTATAACAAATATTCAATAATAATACAACGGACCTAAATACATAAGAAAAACTTTGTCGCTAATTTTTTTACCACTTTATCGAGTAGTAACTGCGTAATACTGCATTTTTGGGCTGTTTTTTGAGGTTATGGATGAATGATGGACCAATAACAGTCTATAACGGGCTAAAAAATACACGCGACTAAGCTTCTTTCCTAATTTTCTGACCACTTTTGCAAGTCTCAGCAACGTAATAATGCATTTTTTGGACTCTTTTTTGAGGTTATGGACGAAAGGTGATCCCATAGGCCAAAAATAAGGGTGGTTTCGTGTTCAGCGGGAAAAAATACATGCGAATAAGTTTTGTTATTAATTTTTTCTCTGCCCCTGCAAGTTTTAAGGACATATAACTGCTATTCTGTAGTCATATTCGTGACTAAAGTAGGAAGTTTAGTAACTAAAGTCAAAATATATTTAACTGTATATTTACGAGTATACACAAGGTATTTTACGACAATACGAAAATGACCACGGATATTAAGATAATAATAATTTTTCTGTTTTATAAGCACGCAATATAATCTTTGCATAGAATCAAAAAAACTTTCTTTTAACGATAGCAGAACTAAAAATCAGAGAAAGTGACCATAAACTTGTTTTTGTAACACAAGCACGATTTTCACGTTTTTCCGACCTATTAAACGGGACTAAAGTAACTGTTTCAGATCGGCGGGCGTTTTTCATTCTTTTAGCCCGCATATGCCGCATTTGCGGGCAAAAAAAATGAAAAACGCCCGCTAAAATTTATTGCAAAATTTTCTATATGTATTTGTAATAAATTCTATGATAAAAAATACTTATACACCCTTTTTCTGTATACAACAAATTAAAAATAGTAAAGAAATTTAAAAATTAATCTACTAAGAGTGTGGTCGCCGCACCTGAAAAAAGTTGCATTAGTCCCACTCAATATGTCAAAAAAATCCATACTTGTGTTATAAAAAATATGATATGCAGCAAGGGCTAAGTGGGCTTTTTGGCCCCGTGTCTCGTGTGGTTGCACTACTCGTCTGCAGCTTGTAAACGCCCTCGCCTTTGGCTCGGGCTAACTCGCCTTGACTCGTATTGCAAACTCCACACTCGGCCTAAAAAAAACACTTTACGCCCTTGGTACACAATATACTAGTTTATCAGATAAAAATCTAAAAGAATAAGTTTCTGCTTAAATTTTTTGACACTTTTGCGAGTCTCAGCCACGTAATAATGCATTTTTGGACTCTTTTTTGAGGTTATCGACGAAAGGTGACCCCATAGGCCAAAACTAAGGGTGGATTCGTATTCAGCGGGAAAAAATACATGCGAATAAGTTTTGTTATTAATTTTATCTCTGTCCCTGCAAGTTTTAAGGACATATAACTGCTATTCTGTAGTCATATTCGTGTACTGTTGGACCTGCACCGGTCCACCATTTTGAATTTCGCAAGAAGACCACTCAGTAATGGAAACTAGATACAATAAGCTAAATTTTAAGCCCGAGCAGGAATCATTTCGAGCCTCTGATTTTTGGACAGAGGGGGGGGGTGGTCGGTTTTCAAAAGAATGACCCATATATATATATTAGGATTGCGCTTATTTCCCAAAGTGCTTGAATACCGGCTCTCGTTTCGGGAATCACTTTCATTTACCCAAAAACGATGAATTTTGCAATAAAATATGATTTAGCAAGTGTTTAACCCGTTTCACTTTTCAAAAAACATGATTTTTTCGCTCCTACGTATTTTATGATGTAGCATTCAAGGATAGTCAAACGTCAATTTCCAATATGTAAGATATGTTTTCGATGTATTTTTTCACGTAGAATACGATGATGCTGTTGCTTTTATCATAAAAGATAAGCTAAAAGCGCTAGGCGCATAACATTGTGTTTTTTAGTGTTTTTCGGTGATTTTTGGCCCTACTGCTTTAAGCTTATGTTTTATAATAAAATTAATAGCGCTATCGTATTTCACGTGAGAAAATACATCGAAACCATGTTTCGCATGTTTGGAAATAACACAAAAAAATCATTATTACAACAAGTGCTCGAAATGTTGTGCACCATTAACTGTTTGACAGTGAGCTAGTCTATCATAAAAACTATCTACGGCATTTTGAATCATATCTGCTGGAATCGATGCAGCTGCATCTAAAATTCTCTGCCGAAGTTCTTCGATAGTTTGTGGGTTTGTCCTATAAACAATGCTTTTCAGGTAACCCCACAAAACAACTAGACTAGCTCACTGTCAAACAGTTAATGGTGCACAACATTTCGAGCACTTGTTGTAATAATGATTTTTTTGTGTTGGACTTACGAAACTTACTTATTTTGCAAATTTATATTCGATGTCACAATTAAATTAGTTCTACTTTCGACAATATGCGATTGTAAAAATGTTTTTGTTAAAAAATTAATAAAATTCTTTAAAAGTTCGAACTGTATTTCGTTTTATTATTTCAAAACCTAAAGTACACATTGAAAAATAAGTTGCGACGTAATGATGCGAGGGCGCAGATACGCATTAACAGCGCAAGATAATGTTGAAAACAATCGTATGACCTTTGGGGTCACTCTGCCCCCACAATATAGGGGTATATTTGAACGTAGAATTTTATGCTCTTTCTAATCCCGCTGTCAAAAAATAAGGTTTCCATTTAAAAAAACTAAGTTTACCTTCAAATGACCTTGAAATTCGACCTCAAGGTCAAACGCAAGGTCACCGTGAGGTGCGTCTTTTTAAACCCTATAACTTTTATTTGAACCATTTTTTTTGTAAAAAACGTTTGTTTGGTGTTACGCTGATGTCCCGGTCTTTTTGAATCACCCTGTATACAGGGAGAGTCATTTTAATATATGGATGGGAATTGTTCCAAAAGTAAGCGAGATACAAATAAATGTTTATATTCTAAATTATGGATACTTTTCAAAATATTGAAACTTAAAAAAAATATTCGATCTAATGATATTGCATTTTCATCATTATTATTAGATTTAGGAGAAGGTAATCTTAATCCATTTAAGATTCCTACAAATTGGAAGACTAACAATGTTTGTGATCAAATTTATAGTAATATAAATCAAAACATTTCCATTAATAGCGTTATCTTAGCTCCTCATAATGAGGATATTAAAATAATTAACGATAAAGTTTTAAAATTGTTATATGGAGATTCAAAAACATATTACAGTGTAGATTTTGCAACGCATAAAGGTGTAGATCGAACTGATGAAAATATACACCTCAATTATCCAATTGAAATGTTAAATGATATTAGAGAGGGTCTCCCACCACACAAATTAAATTTAAAAATTAATGCAATAGTAATGTTAATTCGAAATTTAAGTATCACAGACGGTCTATGTAATGGTACACGTTTAAAAATAACAAAATTATACGAGTATAACATCGAGGCAGAAATCAGTACAGGAGAAAATATTGGTAGCAAAGTTTTTATTCCACGAATAACACTTACTACTAACGAGTCTTCTTCATTTCCATTTATTCTTCATAGAAAACAATTTCCAATCACATTAGCTTTTGCTATAACGATTAACAAATCACAAGGTCAAAGTTTTGATTCTTTAGGGATTTTCCTTAGACGACCATTATTTTCTCACGGTCAGTTGTACGTAGCTTTATCGAGATGCAAAAATCCTGATAAGATATTTATTCAACGTGAATTAACAGATTCATCAAACATTGAAAATATTGTATGGCCTGAGATTTTCGAAGGTTAAGTCTATAATAGTCATTTCTTCTTATTTTTTTATTGACCAATTATTTCCCTTTTTAAATTTACTCTTTTTAACCACTATCAAATTTATTATATTTTAAATTTTTTGTAAAGACTTTAGATACACAATACAAAAACAGAAAACAGGCAAACAAATAATCATTTAATATGGTAAGTTAATTTCATATTATTATAGGACATGATGCAATAATATTTAATTAACTCGTGAAAATTATATGATTTTTTGTTCACTTTTATTTAAAAAAAGTTTAAACTTTTATCCTGTTAAAAAATTATGTTTTTTAACGCGCTTGAAGCACATTGTATAACTTTAATACAATGTACTTCTGACAGTACCTTTACGGTGGTGTGGAAAACTGTCATTCTTAAATTTAAGTACTAAGTAGTATGCATTACCCAGAACTCCTCGATTTAAATCAAGCAAAATTTTTTAATATATAAGGCATAAAATATCACACATCAGAGATTTTAATTATTTTTCTCTATGAAGAGAGTATAGAAAGAGTGTGGAGAGAGTATAGAGGGAATGTGGAGGAAGTGTGGAGGGGTATATAGAGAGAGTGTGGAGGGGCATATGGAGGGAGTGTGGAGGGAGTGTGGAGGGGCATGTGGAGGGAGTGTGGAGGGACATGTGGAGGGACATGTGGAGGGATGTGGAGGGAGGTGGAGGGAGTGTGGAGGGGCATGTGGAGGGAGTGTGGAGGGGGTTGGAGGGGGGTGGAGGGGATTTTGAGGCTCAAAATAACGTAAATTTTGAAACGCTTTAACGATATTTTGTGTAGGGAGTGTGGAGGGTGGTGGAGGGGGGGTGGTGGGGTTTTTAAAAAAAAATCACGCTTACAACTATATAATATAGGAAGATATATATATATATATATATATATATATATATATATATATATATATATATATATATATATATATATATATATATATATATATATGTATGTGTGTGTGTGTGTGTGTGTGTGTGTGTGTGTGTGTGTTTTTTTTTTTTTTTTTTTATTGGAGAAAGAGGTTGGAGGGAAAAATCTTAATAGACCATGACATGGCCTAAGCCACCGTGTGTTGGATTCTCACCAACTAAAACCCTTCGTTTTGCGACCGAATATAAAATCCAATTGCAACCCGAATCCTCCTCGCTCTCCTTACCGACTTGTCGGTGAGGAGGGCCAAGCTCCGTCTTCAGTGCCTTTTTCCCCCGCGGTACCACGGTCAAGTATTACTTCGCGGGGGGGGCATAGGGACATTGCCCTTGTCTCCTTGATGTGATTGTCATTCCTTATGCGTCCATATCTAGTAGATCTACTATCGTACCTTCTTCATTATAGGCTGCCGTCTACTTCTTACCGCATCGTCCGGTCGTCAGCTTCTTGCAGCATCTCTCGTCTTCTTCTCTCTTCGTCGCCCCTCACTTTCTTGAGGATGACCGCGGCGTAGTTACTAACCACGTGCCAGCCCTCAGCGGTGGCGAACATAGCTACCATAATAGACTCAGGAGTTGCTCTGGTCTGGAGGTAGCGTTCAAACTCTTCACGCTCCTGCTGGTAACGCGAGCAGTAGCAAAAAACGTGCTCAGCGTCCTCGCACATGCCCAAACATGCTGGGCAGTCTGGACAGTCTTCTAAATTAAATCTACACAGGTATGCTCGATAGCATCCATGTCCCGTCAAAAATTGCGTGAGGTAGTAGTTTACTTCCCCGTGTCTTCTTGTGATCCAGTCTTCAATCTTTGGTATAAGTCGGTGCGTCCAGCGCCCTTTCAGGCTACTGTCCCATCTTCTCTGCCACTCAGCTACTGTTTGTTCTCTGGCAGCGTTCCAGATTTCTGCCTTCGTTCTATCGCTGTTCTCCTGTTTTGCCATGTATATGGCCTTCCTCTCTAGTGCTAAGAGGTCGATGGGTGGCATGCTTGCCACGACGCTTATTGCATCGTCCGATACCGTGCGGTAAGCAGACGCTACTCTTAGCGCACTCCGTCTATACACGGATGACAGGTTCCGCGCATAGGCTTTTATTACCATTGCATCTGCCCAAATTGGTGCCCCGTACAGCATAATCAATGTACTGACACTTGCTAACAGCTTCTTTTTCTTCTGAGTAGCTCCACCGACATTCGGCATGAGCCGAGAAAGAGCAGCAGTCGTTCTTGACGCTTTTTTACCTGCTAATTCAAGGTGCTGTTTAAACGTCAACTTTTCGTCTATAGTAACGCCCAAATACTTGATAGTCGATTTAGAGGTTATCTCATGGCCGTCTACCATTAGGGCGATTGTCTCCATTTTCTTCCTGCTAGATATCAGGATCGCCTCGGTCTTGTGTCCAGCGAGTTCAAGTCCCGTTTCTCTCAGCCACCTCTGGATGGTGGTGATCGCTTCATTGGTGATTTCAGCGACGTCTTCTTTTTCCTTCCCTACTACTACAAGAGCTATGTCGTCTGCGAATCCTACTACCATAGCCTCCCGCGGGAGTTGTAGTCTCAGCACTCCGTCATACATAATGTTCCACAATGGCGGGCCCAGTACTGATCCCTGTGGAACACCTGCCGTGACCTTGTAGGTTTCAGTGCCGCAATCCGTTTCGTACAGTAATGTTCTGTCCTTCAGATAGTCGGCCATCATCCTCCTGATGTATGTGGGCACCTCAAGCTTTTCAAGCGCTTCATGTATCTTCGTCCAATTTGCAGAGTTGAATGCGTTTTTGACATCCAAAGTAATAACTGCACAGTACTTCTTTGTTCCGCCCTTCCACCGTTTTCCACTGATGGCTGCTCGGGCTGTGTTTACCACTAGGCCGATCGCGTCCAAAGTAGATCGGCACTTCCGAAAGCCATATTGGTGCTCGGCAAGCCCCTTGGTCTCTTCGATTATGCACTCCATCCTGTTGCTGATAATGCGCTCCAGTAGTTTTCCTTGAGTGTCCATCATACATAATGGTCTGTACGATGTCTCCCCTCCGGGCGCTTTGTTACCCTTAGGTAACAACACAGGTCGCTGCTTTTTCCAGTTGGTCGAAAATCTCCCTTCGGCCAGGCATGCATTGTAGAGGCCAACAAATTCTTCAGGTTTAGCCTCGATGGCATGCTTCAGCGCTACATTTGGTATGCCGTCAGGACCGGGAGCCTTATTGTTTCCTACCCTCTTGCTTGCTACAAGTAGCTCCTCAACTGTAATTGGAGGTATATTTTCTTCCCGCACTTCCTCTGCTATAGCATATGGTGCGTCCGGCTGACTTGGAAAAAGTGTTGTCACTACCCTCTTTAGTACCTCTGGGCACTTTGGTGGGGGTATATAGCTTCCTTTGAGTGTCTTCATAACTGTTTTGTAGGGCCTGCCCCATGGATCTTTATTGACCTCTTCTAGCAGCTCCTTATGACATCTCTGCTTGCTTTCACTGATGCACTTCTTGAGGGTGCACTTGGCTTCTTTCATTCTTCTGCTGCATTCTTCTACAGCTTCGCTTCCAATACCGGTTCGGTAAAACTTTTTCCTTGCCCGTTGCTCAAGCCTTCGTGCTCGGTGGCAAGCGGAGCGCGCTGATCTAATCTTCTCATTCCACCAATATACTGGTGCCCATCTTTGATTGGGCACTTTTCTTGGCATAACTGCGTCACAGGCTCGGGTGAGCCATTTTGTCATTTGTTCAGCCTTATGTTCTGCTGATCCCGTCAATTGGATATTTCCTAACATCATCAGAAATAGTTCCTTGTCGTACTCCTTGGCTTTCCATTCCATTTTCGTACTTATAGGGTTAGTAGTACAGTGCACCATGTTTTGTGTGCCCAGCTCCATTATAATGGCGTGGTGATCACTATTAGTGAAGTGATCGGTTACGGTCCATTTACTCACCTCTTTTACCAGAGATCTACTAACAAATGTTAAGTCGATCACTGATTCAGCGTCCACCTTTTTATAGGTTGGTACGTTGCCTTCGTTCACCAGCACCATGTCCAGAAGTGTGAATGCCTCTAGTAGGGCCTGTCCTCTTCTATTAGTTTTTCGGCTGCCCCATTCAACCGCCCATGAGTTAAAGTCCCCAGCTATAATAGCTGGTTTTTTAGCCCTGACATCTCGTACTAGCCGGTCCAAGAACTGCTGAAACTGATCTATTGGCGCACTGGGTGGGGCATAACAGCTGTATACCTGTATACCCTCAATCTTTGCGCTGGCAAAACCTGCTTCTTTGACTTTCATCCTACTTTGAAAGGTAAGGTCTCTGCACGCCCAAATAGCTGCTTTACCGGAGCCATCGGATTCCCACCTTGGCTGTTCAAGATCTCTGTACTGCTCACTGATTATAGCAACATCAATCTTCTGCTCACGGACGTACTGACAGAGAAGGTCCTGTGCTATCTCACAGTGGTTCAGGTTTAACTGTACTATTCTCATCTTCTTTGTTTTGTGGCTTTCACTGCTGCTTGGTACGCTGGGCAATTATAGCTACCTGCGGCATGATCGCTTCTCTCTACGTCGTTCTTTCCTCTGCAGAGAATGCAGCTGGGCTGGTTTGTGCAGTCTTTCGCTACATGTCCCGCTGAGCCACATTTGTAGCAGCAGCGGCTTCTATCGTGCTGCTCAATGCAGCTTGCAGCAGTATGGCCGAAGCCCAAGCATTTATAGCACCTGAGCGGGCGGGTGTCTCGCTTTATTGCCCTTATTCGGCAGATAACCCACCCTATCTTTATCTTCTCACCCTTGATAAACTTCTGGGCTATCTGGGCAGGTAACTGTACTATTGCTTTCTGCGTATCTCCATAAGCTTTACGAAGCGACTTAACCGCCGTAGGTTCGAAATTATGTCCTTCCTCGTCATTTTTGCGTAGTGCGTCCACTATATCCTCCTTAGTGGTCAGCATGTCAAGATCCTTAATCTCGAAGGCCTCTTCATGATGCAGCGCCCTGATTGTAGCAGTTTCCACTAGTACTGCTTTCACCGCTTCCTGGAGCTCAGCTGTTTCCACCTCCTTGGAACGTCGTAGCTCGAGTAGCAGATCTCCTGCTGTTGTTTTGCGTATTCTATGTACGCTGTTTCCTAACTTTTCTAGGCTAGGCTCTGCCTTCATTTTCTTTAGGATTTCGGCGTAGCTTTTTCCACCCTCGGCCTTGATGACTAAGGCGTCAGGTCTAGGAGGTCTTGCTCTTGCCGTCCTACTTTTTCTGGTGCCTTTTTGGTCTTGGCCACGAGCACCAGTGTTGTCCTTCCTGTTCACGCTTTTTTCTTTTTTGTTCCTTGCCTTCCTTGTCACCACCTCTTGCCACGAGTCTTTCTCCCTCTGGTGGACATTGTCGTCGGCTACTCTTCTTGCAGTGCTCGCCCCACTAACGCGGCTAGCCTGCTGTGGTTTCCCCTTGCCGACCGGCTTAGGGGTCACTTCGTTCGCCTCTGCTAGGCTAATTGCCCTTTCCAGAAGGCCGGGGGTTGTTTGGGTCACCTTGCCCTTAGTCCCTGGCCGTTGGCACTGCATAAGGTTATCGTCAGCAGAGCAGAGAGCCCTGTAGCTGGCCCTTATGCTCCGGGCGAGATCCTTAATTTGTTTGTGCACATTGTGTCTGTCCCTGACATAATCGATCAGTTCATCGATTTTGCTGCCAAGGCGATCTAGGTGCACGTTTTTGGAGGTCGCGCTTTCTGCTCGCTTGTCGCCATCTGCATCTACCTCCATAGTCTCTGCCTTCTTTCCTGTAGCATTACCATTGCCTTCCCGTGCCAGGTTACCTACAGCGGGGCTGGTTGTGTTTTGAATCGAAAGCGTACTTTCGCCTCTCCCAGATCCAAGGGGTTTATCCCCAAGGAGGCGAGCGTCGACCACCGGGGCTGATACCCGATCGGAATCGACGGCAGGATTAGTAATGCCTGCCTGGGTACTCATATGTTTGAGAACGCTTCTTGATTGGTTGTCCTTGCCACCCTAAATACCTGATGTTTCGGTAATTCTAAACAGTGCTGGGGTGCCGAGGACTTTCGTGGCAGCACCGTTAGCTCCTGTACCCTAGGAAGGGGCCCTTTAACAAAGTGCTAGCATCCGGGCCAGATGCACCTTGGTTTTTTAAGCGAGGTTGTTACTCCTCCCCCTCCTCCTTCCCCACCTCTTGGGTAGTGGGGCCCCGGGCTTGGGACCGGTGTAGCGGAGTTGTGTGTGTGTGTGTGTGTGTGTGTGTGTGTACATATATATTGTAACGGGGTGGGACCTTAAGTGAGCGACGAAAAACACAAAAGGAGCGCCGGGACCGAGGATCGATCCGTCGTCCCCGAGATCTCTAAGCAAGCATGCTATCCTTATAGCCAATGCTGCCTGTGTCGTCGCTCGCTCAACCTGCCTCGAATACCGCGTGGGTACGGGTAGCAACTCGTTATAATATATATATATATTGTAACGGGCGGCGAGACGCGCACGTCGGCGCGGGTAGCTGAAGCGCGGGAAGGCCAGTAGAGGACTCGCAATTAGAGGGAAATACGAGTGAGTTAGCTTTTGTCCGTACTCGTGAAAAGTCAGAGTTTACGCGCGCAAAAGATCCGAAGTGTTGAGCAGCAGCACAACAGCAAGGAAGCAGCAACAGCAGCATCGAAGGCGACAGCACCATCGGGTGCAGCCACAGCCACCAGGGTAGGCAGCAACAGCAGCAACTGCAGCACAGCAGCAGCCGCAGTAACCACTGCCACTGGTGAATCACCACAACCGAAGCACGGCAAGGTCGAGCAGGAGACTCCCTGGCCAGAGTACAACGAGGATCGACGCGATAAGATAAAGTAGGAATTAATCTCTATTTTATTTATGCGCGATCGATTGGCGAGGCATTTGGCCCCAGTCATTGACCCGGTAGATTTTGCGGCCTTCTCGCGACGCGAATACGCGCAACACGGACGACGGATTTCTTACTGAATAAACGCCTTTTTATTAGAATCGATAGTGTGTTCATTTGATTGTCGTCCCGATCCCTCTTTCTATTCAAACCGCCGAATACTGCCGCCTCCGCGGGCACTACACAGGAGGGTAGTGCATACTGAGCACCGGAGCATCGTCGCAGGTAGGCGACCACTCGAGCGAGTACAGCATCTCGCAAAAGCAAAGTGCAGGAGAACTTTGCATTTGTACAGGGTACATAGGCTGTTAGCCGCCTAGAAACCACCCCGTTACAATATATATATATATATATATATTATGACACATATTCTGTCAATGCGTCTTAGAATATGGGCGCTGCATTCTGGCAGACTTTAACATAGTTTATTATAATATCAAGCAATTAAGTGGGTATAAATATAATATATAAATATAAAACACTAATTAGTTATATGCACAATATATTTACATTCATTAAATTTACATTCGTAATTATTATTCCGATTTAGTTGGGCGCCAGCTAGAGTTGTAGCACGATTACAATTTTCTAACTCGGGGACACGAATGCGAACAAGGTTTAATATACGCGTGGTCTCGTAAAATGAAGCTCCGAGGTTGCAGTTTGAGTGTCCTAACAGGATGCTCTCGTTTCTCCAAAAAAATGTGGCTTCGATGCTCCAGGTGCGCAATACGATAACGTGGCGAGATATGCTGCGGTGATGTAGATACAACGACGGTTACTAGGTGCGATGCCGGAACAGAGTGTGTCGAGTACGTTTAGCTAGCGAAATTCGAGTGGTTACTGTACGATCCCGGAACAGAGCGAATCGAGTACGTTTAGCTAGCGAAATTCGAGTGGTTACTGTACGCTCGCAGAACAGAGTGATCGAGGCTACAGAGATTCGGTAGCGGCGAGGCTCGATTCTGTAATTCCCTTATCAACTGTCGAGGCGCTGAGAGGACCAGTCACGTGACGGGGAAGGGACTCTAGGTATGTGTGTGAGAGAGAGCGAGCGAGAGCAAGAATGCTGCTACAGCATAACCTACGAAGTACAGTGCCGCGAGTGTGTACAGGTGCGGCTTCCTGGATATTTTCTTAAATTAACGCGCAGAAGAGCTATATTATCAAAATTTTAGGTACAGTGGTTTGGTATCAATTTGCAGTGAATTTCACAAGCATTAAAATAATAATATAAAAATATTTATATAGCATCATTTACAATTTTTAATAACGATAAATAAAAATGCTTGGGACATTCTATACAAATTGGCGTGCGTATCAGAAGCGGCGAAAAGGTGAACCACGGTCACAGAGGAGAGGGTGTAGGCGGACCGAAGGGCCTGATCGAAGCTGCGTAGGAGGAGAGATGCAAAAATACGGTGTAAGTGAGGGAAATCTCGAATATAACGACTTCTCTCACTCGCTGATTTTCGGCATCTAGGCGGAACGCGACCCCAACAACGTCGAGAGAGGAGGATTCTAGGCCCTTCGTAATGCCAGAGTTCACTTGAGATACTTACTCCGGTTCCGGCTCTCAGTTAGGTAGTTTATTTTATTTGCGCTTGGCACGCATTTTTATTATACGCGCTTAGTTCGCATTAATTTAATTTATAAACGAATTCCGCTCGTATCAGTATTAATATTAAAATTAAAAAAAAATAATAATATTTTAAATAAATTATATATCAAGTGGCGCGGTAGCGCCACGAAGGCGAGTTTGAGAAGCAGACGACTTCGGCTACCGTGACACTATTTACTTCTATATTGCCATCTGGAATTTTACTTTTAAGAAAAAAAATACTTATCGTTATTGTATTTTATTTATTTATATGTTAAACAACAATTTTCAATCGAAATATTATCAAAATAAACTTTATTTTATTAAATAAACGATTTCATGTTTGACATTTGCTCAAATCAGTTTACTTTCCAGTGTGATGTGAAAGGACCGTGAATATAGCCGCGCATCAAAATGTGAAAGGGCCGTGAAAGTAGCCGCGTGAATTGCTGCTGATTTGGGGATCGCTTTCCCACAAATTTCTTGCATTCTCTCTCGCATGTTAATACATGAGTGTGTCATTCACAAAATGCTCAAATCAAATCAAACAATGTTAGGACCGTTAAATTAGCTGCAACAAGTGTTAGGACCGTGAAGTTGGCCGCACAGCTATGTACAAATGGATGTTGCTTTCTCATCAGTTTTACTGCATGCTCGATCACATGTAGTTTTTAGTGTCTAGATGTAGAAAAAATCCGGGGGCGGCGTCTAAGTGTACAAGGTGGCAGATAAAGAGGTCCAGGTGGTGCGCTCCATGATTTTTGGTATAGGTAAATAAATCATAATACGAGGACGGTATCTACCCTCGTAGAAAATACGCCATAAGATATGGCCTGTCGATAACTAGTGGCCATATTTTTTAGCATAATATGTCAAGATACTTGATCTACTAATGGTTTATAACCTAAAATTCATAATCAAATTTACTCAACTCAGCAAATTTAAAAATCAATGATTTAACGTTTAAAAGAAGGTTTTCACAACAAATTTGGAAAATAAAAGGTAATATGTTAGGAATGGCAATCTAACCTTACACATAATTTATGCTTGTATACAAACATGACTGCACTCAAAACTCACACGGAAATGCGAACTTTTTATATGGGTTTAGATAATAGAAACATTAAGTAAAATTTGGTTGTTCAAGATTATAAATGATGAAGTGTAAAAGTGATGATCTTGAAAGATATTTCCAACTCAGTGTTGGACTCAGTCGCAGGCAGTATTCATCCTTATAGTGCCTTATATGCAGTGTATTCGTGCAAGATGTTTAACTTGTAGTGTGGATGCTTATTTTATTATGTAGAAACAGGCTAGCGTAACAATTTTTGTTTGTCTGTCTTTGATAGCTGGCCCACATCCAACCCCATGGCTCCGAGGGCAAAATTTATACATGGGTGTTGATATGAAAATCTAAACTACAGCACTTGAGATAAAGACAAGTGCATATATTAGTAGTAGGGGCTGGGCTGATACTGCGCCAGGCGGGTCCCGCGCCACCAAATACCGACCGAAGGTAACTAGTATTAGCAGATTCCTCTTTTACCGACCGGGTCCCACATGCCCCCGGACCCATGCCCCATGCCCCGGCTGCTGCCGAGGCCCACGCAGCCTCTTACATTACCGACAGAGGATTATTCTTCGAACATGTTTTTATCGATTGATATATTCAAGGATCTCACGACCTGACCTCTAGCGGCTGAAATTCCGCAGATTCGTGATTGGCTATGGCTGACCCATAGAATACCGCATATTACTATATATAGGTTACACTTCTGTGGGTGAGATCCCAATAGGATGATAAAGGAATAATAGAATAATAGAATAATAGAATAGAATAAAAATTTATTTGTCAAGACAAAATAGTTAAGTACAATTTCGCATAAATCTTATCCTATCGCGTCAATTGAACAACAACGTGGAGTACTACATACTAATATCAGGGTGTTTTCAGTCTTATTAAAATATCACAGTTAATTATTATTTAATAGGTGGCAACGCAGCGCCACCTTAAACCGCGATAGCGAGGACAAAGTGCGGATCTCCTGCGGAATGGAGTTCCACAAGCGCGCCCCATAAACTCGAAAGGAGTTCAGACCCGCGTCGGTCCTCGCTCCCGGAACCGCCAAATCCCTGGGCACCCTACCAGAGGTCCTGCACTGGTTTTTCTCGAAGAGGGCCGAAATGTACGGCGGCTGACCCATATTAAGTGCCTTGTATATCAAGACCGCCGCGAAATAGGCACGTCTGTTTTTAACATCCAACCAGCCCAGTGTCCCCCTGTAAGGAGTAATGTGCTCGGCCCTCCCAGCGCCCGTTACATACCTCACATATGAATTCTGCAATCGTTGCAGTCTAGTCTGCTGCTCACCCGTCACGTCAAGATACACTACGGAACAATAGTCCAAGTGAGAGATAGCGAGAGCGCCTGCCAGCTGCTTCCGCAGTACTTCCGAGGTACCGGATCGAAAAGATCTCAGGCCATAAAGGGCTCTGTTAACCTTTCGGCTAACTGCATCTACCTGCGGTTTCCATGTAAGCCTGGAGTCCATTATCACTCCAAGATTGGTCACCTCATCGACAAAGGGCACGAAAACACCATTTTGAAATTCAACACCAGGCAAGTCCAAATCTTGCAAGTAGTTAATACTATGCTCCGAACCAAAAATTATTGCCTTGGTCTTGCCAGTGTTGAGTCTCATGGCATTCCCGGACGCCGTAGCCGACACAGCATGCGCCACAGCCGACATTCGCCCCACACCCCCACACAGATCGTCCCTCGTGACCTGAGTGTAGGCTTGCAGATCGTCCGCGTAAAGCAAATGCGCAACACTATCAGTGAATTTCCCCTCCATACCCTTAAACTTTGAAAAGACTTTCTGTATATCATTTATATACAAGCTGAACAGAAGAGGCCCCAGTATCGAGCCCTGCGGGACGCCAAGATTGGTCTTTAGCCAATCAGAATCACCGTTATTATTTGTAACTACTCTCTGGTTACGTCCAGTCACAAAAGATCTGACCCACAGAACTACCGACCTAGAGAAGCCCATTCTGATCAGCTTACGAAGCAATTTGGAAGGAGAAATCGTATCAAATGCCTTACTAAAGTCAAACAACAGCAAGATCGTCATAAGGCGCCCGCTACTGTCTAT
This sequence comes from Muscidifurax raptorellus, assembly GCA_020010945.3. Lineage (NCBI taxonomy): Eukaryota > Metazoa > Arthropoda > Insecta > Hymenoptera > Pteromalidae > Muscidifurax > Muscidifurax raptorellus. Next base: position 18,847,935 of record CM052081.1, read on the forward strand.
ACCCGCCCTTATGTCCTCCGTTAGTTTCAGTAGTGCTGTCTGTGTTTAGTTATGCCTTCGGAAACCAGTCTGGAAAGGATCCAGAGTCTCCAGCGCCCCCAGAAACTCTACAATCTGATCATGCGCCAACTTCTCCAGTACCTTAGAAAGAAAGCACAAAAGGGCAATTGGACGAAAGTCCGAGACGGACGATGGTACTGCCGTCTTTTTGAATGGCACCAAGTGCGCTCTCTTCCAGGCCGCCGGAAAGACCCCGCTCGATACTAAAGAGTTAAATAGCGCTACAAGGTGATGGCCAATTATCGGTAACGATTTTGCAACGATGTTTTGAGGTATTCCATCCTCACCCTTTGCTTGAGATGAGAAATGAGCGACCGCGAGCACGACGTCAGCGAAGGTGACCTCACGAAAGGAGAAGCCACCCTCGCCAGCCATCGACACGACATCATCCAAGTCTGCCTCGCACTCAAGGTCGGAGACGGAAACCCCGGCAAAATGATTATTCAACTCGTTTGGGGTAAAACCGTGCAGGTCGTTCTTGGCCTTTGGGACAAGACCGAGATTGCGAAGCTCATTCCAAACGTTCTTATTACTACTGAGGGCGTCGAAAACTCTGTCGTTAATGAAGGCATCCCGCGCTCGGGCAGTACGCTCCTCAGCATCGTCTGCTAGAGACTGATACTCCGTCCACAGGTCCGTCCGTTCCGTACGTTTGTATCGTTTGTGTATAGCGTCTCGTCTTCTGTACAAGTCTTTAATGTCCTCGTCCACCCAAGGAGGATGGGTTAATAAAGGTTAGGATTAATAATTAAAAAATAACATATGATTTTTTTTTCTTTATTCAAAAAGATAAGTACATAAAACATTATTTGTAAAGACATGATAAAATATTTCAGAACTTCTTATAACCTTGATGTTCTGGCATACCGAGCAGGTGCATAAAGGATTTTTTTTTATCGATTGATGAGTGATTTTAGGGTGGGAATATAAATACAATAATCATTTTTTTAAAATCCTTATTTATTATATGAGTATACGTCACTGAAAAAAACACAAAAAACTCTTGTTACATTATTCTTATAACTAAAACACATCGAAAAATCTGTATTTATTACATGAGTATCAATTCTTATAACTAAAGTATAAACGTAAAAATCCTTAAATACAATATTTATGATTAACAGTGAAATTAGCGGCTAAACATTCTAGAGAAGAACTGTGAAATATCGTGCATACATATATATATACTTAGCCTATACGTTGATGTGACATAAGAACGCGGAGTGTATAAATGTGTACTTGATATCAACCTTATCGCCTAGAAACTGCACCATCGATCCATAATTTTCAGTGTATCGAGAAAACCATCAATAAACAATTAGTATTAATTAAGTGTAAAATACGCTTATGTACAACAGCATTGAAAAATCCTTAAAGTTAGTGTAATATAGCAAATAATAATATATTAATACGTCAGCTAATCCTCTACAATAATTTTCTTCTATGTAAATTTAATGTATAATACTCATATACGTAAGTAAGATGGCTGGCGAGAGCGGAGGCTCGTTCCATCGTCCAAAGCAAATCGTTTACAAAGGCCATCCTGAGCAAAAAGTTAAGACTATAGTGTGTCTAATATGTGAAAGTGTATATCATACTAGCGAATTCGAAAACAACAAAGGTGTAAAATTAAGTGCAGTTCTTGGAATCTGTGGGGAACACGAGGATCTAGACCTAACCTCAAAAGTGAACAGTAGAACGCTGAGTAATGAAGCAAAGCTTATAATTGCTAAAGTCAAGTCTGCTGAGAGAAAAGATATAAGAAGATATTAAAAGAATTTGACAAACAACTCAACGAGAATGAAGATAAAATTCTAGATAACAGCTTGCTACGTGAAAATACGATACTAAGAGAATTAAATAAAGAACTTAAAGAAAAAAATAAGCTTTTAAAGGATCTATTGGAGAAACAAAAAAACGACACACCAGCTGTTAACATTAAAACTTTTTCTGAAGTTATTTCTAGTACAAAAAATTATAATAAACCAAAACGTGTACCTAAAATTATAATAAATAAAACTGCTGAAGATCGAACCATTGAAAAAGTGAATCAAATGGTGTCACACTATTTGATCAAAGACAAAACAATTCAAACAAAAAAAGTTATCAAGAAGAAAAATGAAATAATTATAAACTGTTTAAACAAGGAAAGTGTCGGTAAAGTGCATAACGTGTTAAAGTTAAAACTAGCAGATACATGTGAAGTAAACAGCGAGCAAGTAATGAATCCCAAAGTAAAAGTAGTGGGAATAGATAATTTTGAAAATATGGATGACAGAAATATTGAAAAGGACATCAATGAGAGGAATTTCAGCAGTTTTAAAAAGAAATGCGTCTTTTTGCACTCCTACAAGAATAGCAAGACTCAACTGCAGACGGTGATATTAGAGATGCCTGCTGACGTTTACGAATACGTCAGAGAGAATAATAACAGAATATTCGTGGGATATCAAAATTGTAAGGTGTATGATTACTGTAATGTCAGACCATGTTTCAATTGTGGCAGGTTTGGCCACAATGGTACTAAATGTAAAAACAACTCTATCAGTTTAAAGTGTCCCGGAGAACATAAAACAAGAGAATGTCAAGTTAATAAAATGAATTGCACAAATTGTGCTTTCAGTAATAGCAGATATAAAACAAAGTTTAACATAGAACACGTGGCGACAGATAGCCACGAATGCGAAATTCTCCAGGCCAAGATAAGGAAGTATATCGACCTTACCGATTATACCGTACAACCAATATTACCAAGATATGTCGGTACAGTAGAAAAAACATCAGACAAAGGATTACTAAAGAAAGCATCTGGATTGTCTGCAGGTTCACTGAACTCCATCAACACACGTATAGCAGATAGGTTAAGAAGCAAGAAATAAACAGAAATGGATCAAGACCTTAATTTTGATGAGGTAAGCAAGATTGAATGTGAAGTAAAAGATATCAAGAAGCTCAACAAGACTATAATGAAGAAAAAGAATTTAATTTTGTCCGTAAATATAAGAAGTCTAAATGCAAATTTTATAAAATTAGAAACTTTTATTGAGTGTTTAGCAAAAAAGCCATGTATTATAGTATGTACGGAAACTTGGAACTTGCAACATCCTCATTTCTATCAATTACAGGGTTATAAAAGTTATTATAATGAAAGTACAATCAACAAGGCAGATGGTGTCATAATGTATATAAAAAATAACTTATATGATGATACTAGAATAGAAGTGGTTGATAGACTGAGTATTGTAAGTACAGTTATTAAACTTATGAGTGGAGAGTCAATAAGAATCTCTGCGATGTACAGGTGCCATGATATACCAAAGTCGGAATTTGTAAATAGCGTAAGAAAGTTTTTGTCTAAGCATAGAAATAATAAAAACCACTGTATTTTTGGATATTTTAATATTGACATATTAGAAACAAAAGTAGTGAAAAATGAATTTAGTGAAAAAACAATTAGTCAAGAATTTATAAATAATTATCTTGAACATGAATATGTACAATACTTTAGAGGAATTACACGCCCCTCCCTAGACTTGGCGAAGGGTACATGTATTGATAATTGTTTTGCGAAAACTAGAAATATTCAAATCGAGTCAATGAAATTAAATATTACTTTTAATGACTATTATCAATTGTTCATAAACGTGGACCAGCTTAGATTGCAGAAAGTTAGTGAAAATGTTATAGCATACTTAAACTATAGTAAATTAAAAAATATAGCTAAAAAGCTTGAATGGCAGTCATTGCTGGCAATACAAGACTCCAATGAAGCTTTAAACAAACTAGTAAAAATGATACAAAACTGTGTCGAGAGAGCCACGTGTGATGAAAAATTAAATAGAAAGAATAATAATTCATTGCTAAGAAAAAATTGGATAACTAGAGCAATACAAGTGTCTTGTAATACTAAAGAAAATTTGTATAAACTGTGGAAAGATAACCCAACTAATTCAGCACTGAAAAACGAATACAAAAATTACGAAATAATTTATATAGAGTTATAAAAGACGTGAAATACAAAATAATGAAATAAAACGAAATATTGACAATCCAAGACAACTTTGGAATATCATCAATACTAAGCTAGGCAAAAACAACCAAAAAAGCAAGGCACTTGACTGTCTAGTTGTAAACAACCAAAAAATTGATGACAAACTAACTATAGCGAACACAATGAATGATTATTTTTGTAAAGTGGGCATTGATCTAAGTAACCAAATTCCAAATTTGGATAATGATCAACTAAAACTTCCAGAAAGAAATAATAAATCTATTTTTATCTACCCATCTAATAGTTTTGAAATTCTAAAAATCATAGATTCCTGGGAAAAAAAAACTGTAGGTGTTGATAATTTTGCATCAATGCAAAAACGATCAAAATAATAGCAACTTATATAGCGAAACCGCTAGAACACATTTTTAATCTGTGTATCCAACAATCCACGTGGCCTAATGCACTAAAAAATGCTGACATAGTTCCAATACATAAAGCAGGTGATAGGTCCTGTATGGCGAATTACAGACCAATCTCGCTTATATCAAACATAGCAAAAATTTTTGAGAAAATCATGTACAATAGATTGTACAGGTTTTTGACAGTGTGAAATTATATCTGACAAACAATATGGGTTTGTAAGGAATAGAGGAACTATGGACGCGTTAAACTATATTTCGAACATTATTTATAAAAATTTAGGCAAAAGTAAACCTATTATCACTACCTTCCTGGACTTAGCAAAAGCCTTCGACACTGTGAACCATAAAATACTATTAGATAAATTGGAAAGATACGGAATAAGAGGCAGCGCCCTAAATTTAGTAACTAGCTATCTAGCTATATTAGCTATCTCTCAGGTAGAAAACAATGTGTTAAAATACAAGAGTGTACAAGCGAATACAAAGAAATATCCATTGGTGTACCACAAGGGACCATTTTAGGACCTTATTTTTCATTCTTTATGTGAACGATCTACTGAGAGATATGCAAAACGACACTATTATGTCTTATGCTGATGACACTGTTATAGTAGCTAGCGATAACACGTGGTCATCTGTACAGGACAAGATGAATAAGTATCGAAGTAAAGTCGCGAAGTGGCTTACTTAAAACAAATTGTCATTAAATGTTAGCAAAACAGTTTTCATAGCTTATGGCAGCTACTGTGACAGCGTCCCGGATAATTTACAAATTGAAATAGGCAATAATATAATAAATAGAGTAGAAAGCCACAAATATCTAGCATTAATTTTCGACTTCAATATAAAATGGGATAAACATACTGATTATATTGTAAAAAAAACTAGGTATTTAATTTTCATTTTTGCTAAAATTAAAAATGGAATGGATCGCAAAACATTATTGGTGATATATTATGCATTTTTTCAGACTTTAGTTAACTATGGTATAATTGCCTGGGGAGGAGCATACAATAACGGTTTAAATTCAATTCAAAGAATCCAAAAGAAAGTACTAAAAATTATAAATAAAAATCACTTTTCAACACTAGACCTACCTCTTACAGTCAGGCAGTTATTCCATTTAGAAGCTATTTCTTTCCATTATGATACATTAAGAAAAATATATACATCTAGCACTAGCAATACTAGAAATAAGAAAATACAATTGCCAAGAATAGGTAAGACTGTAAGTAAAAAAACAGCTATTTCGTAGCTGTTAATATATACAATAAATTGACAAATGATCTCAAAAAGTTAATATACAGCAAATCTGCAATAAAGAAAAGACTAAAAAATTTTATAAGAGAAAAATATGTATTATAAAGAAGAAACGTTGTTATAACACTATTACTTAATGTTTGGATGGACCTCCTTAAAGGTTGTAAAGAAAATTTTATTTTTAGACATTATTTAGTTTTAAGTTAATTGTAAGTTTTGTACCATCCCTATGTACAGGCAACTCTGTTTGCCTCTATAGGATGCCTTTTTTTTAGGCATATGTAATGGTAATAATAAATAAATAAATAAATAAATACTTGGTGATAGTAAGATATCGAGAAACCCTTAATAAACAAATAATTATAAGACGCGTTCACAAATAAGAACATAAAAAATCCTTAGAATATTTTAGCAGATGATAATGCAAAATAATAACATATAACAAATAAGAAAATCCTTAATCTTAGTAAGCGCAATACCCCTATGCATAGTTTAAAAGAATTTAGCATACACACTCTAATGATTGAGAAAAAATCCTTAATATTATACGCGATGGAGATATATTGTTATTAAACATATTCAATAATGTTGATACCAAGGTGTTGGAGATAGACATCTCTAGTTTCTATCTTCCGCTTCAACTTCTTCTCGTCGACGGCGTTTTCCATGAGAAAAGTGTTCACTTTGGTGGGTAGGAAAACGTCGAAACTTACATCTAACTCTAGCGCTATCTTTACACCGAACTTGGTCTGAATTTTCTCGCATTTTGTTATCTTATACTTTTTGTTGATCTCCAAATCCTTAATTTTTTTCGTAGGCAGAAATGGTGAAGTTTTTGCCACGGCGTTTAGCGACTCCATCCTGTAAAAATAATGAAACAATATATATAAGTTTATTATATTTATGTATTAGTTATAAGAAGATATCATACTTACATAATAAATTATACGTCTAATGTCGATATCGTTGAATCAGAATCCGATGTGTAATGCTCACACAAATGGAGTGAGCAGAGAATATCTTGGCGTACCGCCCAGAGCCATTTATTCATAGCGTAGACGTTTTGAACTGCACAATTCTCCTTCCAGTCAGGAAGGTGATGTGTACACATCAGCGGAGGACGAAATCCTGGTGTCTTTAAGGATGGACAGCCGAGATCTTCTATGTTACGGATATCTGGAAAATATGGCTGCAGCCACTCCTTTTTCTGCGCACCTTTTACCCAAATAACGATGTTCCTTGTAGGTGATAAGTCTAGAAGGTTGGAGCAAAACTCGATCAACTTGTCGTATGGAAGATCCCCGTCGCTCCAATTCAATCCATGAAACGAGTATTTCAGCCATAGATTGACACACTTGAGGTCATGCGGCAAGTCGTACCAAGAGTGCGGCGATTGAAACGTTGCTAGTTGAGCTACTGCTGCTGGCTCGTTAGGATTAATGTATGCCAACTCCTTGATTATGAAGTTGCCGTTTTGTCTCTTGAAGCCCTGAGTATCAACAATCAAATCCATTTTTCTATGAAAAAATTCAATGCTTTATATTATTGATGAGAATGTAATGATAAAATACATTTATTAGAGTATACTTACAATTGCTTTCTCGACTGTGCGTGAAGCTCGAAAATGTGTACCAATACGGGACGCAGCACAGCTTAAATACACTCAAAACTTGCACCCCTTCCACTCAGACGTGGGTGCACCGATTTTCACCGCCTAGACACCTCAGCAGAGCTAAAACACGCGTGCGATACATCAAAGCGCAACGGTCCTGTGCGCTATCGATGCACCTCGTAAGCGCATGCGGTTCATCAAAGATTTCTTCGGACTAGCTATCCGAAACTTTTCCTCACGCACCGCCTAGCCCTTAGCAGGGCTAAAACACACGCGGTTCATCAAAGATGTGCATCGAATTTTTCTTTGGATATCAAACCTTTCGATCCCTAAAGTCTTGCGGTACATCAAAGTGTTACAAGTGCTTCATATACATTAAAATACCTCCCCCCCCCCCACTCTTTCAATTTTCATGATATATAAGCCTGTTCGAAAAACGCAATGTATTATTATTTGGCTTGATTGTATACATTTAGAATGTCTGACTATTATAAGTTTATCGCGCTAATTATTAAAAAGTCTGAATAAGTGGCATACAGCTTGACAGGTATAATTAACATTGTTTTTTTTAATTTAAAAAAATGTTTAAATTCGATATAATTTGAGAAAAGAAACACTTAAAGGAAAAGAAGTGCGTTTAAGAATCTTCCCCCGTAGTCTCTCAGATTTCTAGAGTTTTCCCATCCCTTGAATTGATAGGTCTAGTATTTACCTCTAGGGAGAGTATATCAGTGTATTATACATATTTATATATTCATAATAATGGTATTATACATATTACACACACACACATCTCTCTCTCACTCTCTCTCTCTCTCTCTCTCTCTCTCTCTCTCTCTTTCTTATACATAATAAAGATAGAGTCTCTCTCATGCGAACACACATGCACGTACACACACACACACACAACTCCGCTACACCGGTCCCAAGCCCGGGGCCCCACTACCCAAGAGGTGGGGAAGGAGGAGGGGGAGGAGTAACAACCTCGCTTAAAAAACCAAGGTGCATCTGGCCCGGATGCTAGCACTTTGTTAAAGGGCCCCTTCCTAGGGTACAGGAGCTAACGGTGCTGCCACGAAAGTCCTCGGCACCCCAGCACTGCTTAGAATTACCGAAACATCAGGTATTTAGGGTGGCAAGGACAATCAATCAAGAAGCGTTCTCAAACATATGAGTACCCAGGCAGGCATTACTAATCCTGCCGTCGATTCCGATCGGGTATCAGCCCCGGTGGTCGACGCTCGCCTCCTTGGGGATAAACCCCTTGGATCTGGGAGAGGCGAAAGTACGCTTTCGAAGTACAACACATCCAGCCCCGTTGTAGGTAACCTGGCACGGGAAGGCAATGGTAATGCTACAGGAAAGAAGGCAGAGAATATGGAGGTAGAGGCAGATGGCGACAAGCGAGCAGAAAGCGCGACCTCCAAAAACGTGCACTTAGATCGCCTTGGCAGCAAAATCGATGAGCTGATCGATTATGTCAGGGACAGACACAATGTGCACAAACAAATTAAGGATCTCGCCCGGAGCATAAGGGCCAGCTACAGGGCTCACTGCTCTGCAGACGATAACCTTATGCAGTGCCAACGGCCAGGGACTAAGGGCAAGGTGACCCAAACAACCCCTGGCCTTCTGGAAAGGGCAATTAGCCTAGCAGGGGCGAATGAAGTGACCCCTAAGCCGGTCGGCAAGGGGAAACCACAGCAGGCTAGCCGCGTTAGTGGGGCGAGCACTGCAAGAAGAGTAGCCGACGACAATGTCCACCAGAGGGAGAAAGACTCGTGGCAAGAGGTGGTGACAAGGAAGGCAAAGAAGAAAAAAGAAAAAAGCGTGAACAGGAAGGACAACACTGGTACTCGTGGCCAAGACCAAAAAGGCACCAGAAAAAGTAGGACGGCAAGAGCAAGACCTCCTAGACCTGACGCCTTAGTCATCAAGGCCGAGGGTGGAAAAAGCTACGCCGAAATCCTAAAGAAAATGAAGGCAGAGCCTAGCCTAGAAAAGTTAGGAAACAGCGTACATAGAATACGCAAAACAACAGCAGGAGATCTGCTACTCGAACTACGACGTTCCAAGGAGGTGGAAACAGCTGAGCTCCAGGAAGCGGTGAAAGCAGTACTAGTGGAAACTGCTACAATCAGGGCGCTGCATCATGAAGAGGCCTTCGAGATTAAGGATCTTGACATGCTGACCACTAAGGAGGATATAGTGGACGCACTACGCAAAAATAACGAGGAAGGACATAATTTCGAACCTACGGCGGTTAAGTCGCTTCGTAAAGCTTATGGAGATACGCAGAAAGCAATAGTACAGTTACCTGCCCAGATAGCCCAGAAGTTTATCAAGGGTGAGAAGATAAAGATAGGGTGGGTTATCTGCCGAATAAGGGCAATAAAGCGAGACACCCGCCCGCTCAGGTGCTATAAATGCTTGGGCTTCGGCCATACTGCTGCAAGCTGCATTGAGCAGCACGATAGAAGCCGCTGCTGCTACAAATGTGGCTCAGCGGGACATGTAGCGAAAGACTGCACAAACCAGCCCAGCTGCATTCTCTGCAGAGGAAAGAACGACGTAGAGAGAAGCGATCATGCCGCAGGTAGCTATAATTGCCCAGCGTACCAAGCGGCAGTGAAATCCACAAAACAAAGAAGATGAGAATAGTACAGTTAAACCTGAACCACTGTGAGATAGCACAGGACCTTCTCTGTCAGTACGTCCGTGAGCAGAAGATTGATGTTGCTATAATCAGTGAGCAGTACAGAGATCTTGAACAGCCAAGGTGGGAATCCGATGGCTCCGGTAAAGCAGCTATTTGGGCGTGCAGAGACCTTACCTTTCAAAGTAGGATGAAAGTCAAAGAAGCAGGTTTTGCCAGCGCAAAGATTGAGGGTATACAGGTATACAGCTGTTATGCCCCACCCAGTGCGCCAATAGATCAGTTTCAGCAGTTCTTGGACCGGCTAGTACGAGATGTCAGGGCTAAAAAACCAGCTATTATAGCTGGGGACTTTAACTCATGGGCGGTTGAATGGGGCAGCCGAAAAACTAATAGAAGAGGACAGGCCCTACTAGAGGCATTCACACTTCTGGACATGGTGCTGGTGAACGAAGGCAACGTACCAACCTATAAAAAGGTGGACGCTGAATCAGTGATCGACTTAACATTTGTTAGTAGATCTCTGGTAAAAGAGGTGAGTAAATGGACCGTAACCGATCACTTCACTAATAGTGATCACCACGCCATTATAATGGAGCTGGGCACACAAAACATGGTGCACTGTACTACTAACCCTATAAGTACGAAAATGGAATGGAAAGCCAAGGAGTACGACAAGGAACTATTTCTGATGATGTTAGGAAATATCCAATTGACGGGATCAGCAGAACATAAGGCTGAACAAATGACAAAATGGCTCACCCGAGCCTGTGACGCAGTTATGCCAAGAAAAGTGCCCAATCAAAGATGGGCACCAGTATATTGGTGGAATGAGAAGATTAGATCAGCGCGCTCCGCTTGCCACCGAGCACGAAGGCTTGAGCAACGGGCAAGGAAAAAGTTTTACCGAACCGGTATTGGAAGCGAAGCTGTAGAAGAATGCAGCAGAAGAATGAAAGAAGCCAAGTGCACCCTCAAGAAGTGCATCAGTGAAAGCAAGCAGAGATGTCATAAGGAGCTGCTAGAAGAGGTCAATAAAGATCCATGGGGCAGGCCCTACAAAACAGTTATGAAGACACTCAAAGGAAGCTATATACCCCCACCAAAGTGCCCAGAGGTACTAAAGTGGGTAGTGACAACACTTTTTCCAAGTCAGCCGGACGCACCATATGTTATAGCAGAGGAAGTGCGGGAAGAAAATATACCTCCAATTACAGTTGAGGAGCTACTTGTAGCAAGCAAGAGGGTAGGAAACAATAAGGCTCCCGGTCCTGACGGCATACCAAATGTAGCGCTGAAGCATGCCATCGAGGCTAAACCTGAAGAATTTGTTGGCCTCTACAATGCATGCCTGGCCGAAGGGAGATTTTCGACGAACTGGAAAAAGCAGCGACTTGTATTGTTACCTAAGGGTAACAAAGCGCCCGGAGGGGAGACATCGTACAGACCATTATGTATGATGGACACTCAAGGAAAAATACTGGAGCGCATTATCAGCAACAGGATGGAGTGCATAATCGAAGAGACCAAGGGGCTTGCCGAGCATCAATATGGCTTTCGGAAGTGCCGATCTACTTTGGACGCGATCGGCCTAGTGGTAAACACAGCCCGAGCAGCCATCAGTGGAAAACGGTGGAAGGGCGGAACAAAGAAGTACTGTGCAGTTATTACTTTGGATGTCAAAAACGCATTCAACTCTGCAAATTGGACGAAGATACATGAAGCGCTTGAAAAGCTTGAGGTGCCCACATACATCAGGAGGATGATGGCCGACTATCTGAAGGACAGAACTTTACTGTACGAAACGGATTGCGGCACTGAAACCTACAAGGTCACGGCAGGTGTTCCACAGGGATCAGTACTGGGCCCGCCATTGTGGAACATTATGTATGACGGAGTGCTGAGACTACAACTCCCGCGGGAGGCTATGGTAGTAGGATTCGCAGACGACATAGCTCTTGTAGTAGTAGGGAAGGAAAAAGAAGACGTCGCTGAAATCACCAATGAAGCGATCACCACCATCCAGAGGTGGCTGAGAGAAACGGGACTTGAACTCGCTGGACACAAGACCGAGGCGATCCTGATATCTAGCAGGAAGAAAATGGAGACAATCGCCCTAATGGTAGACGGCCATGAGATAACCTCTAAATCGACTATCAAGTATTTGGGCGTTACTATAGACGAAAAGTTGACGTTTAAACAGCACCTTGAATTAGCAGGTAAAAAAGCGTCAAGAACGACTGCTGTTCTTTCTCGGCTCATGCCGAATGTCGGTGGAGCTACTCAGAAGAAAAAGAAGCTGTTAGCAAGTGTCAGTACATCGATTATGCTGTACGGGGCACCAATTTGGGCAGATGCAATGGCAATAAAAGCCTATGCGCGGAACCTGTCATCCGTGTATAGACGGAGTGCGCTAAGAGTAGCGTCTGCTTACCGCACGGTATCGGACGATGCAATAAGCGTCGTGGCAAGCATGCCACCCATCGACCTCTTAGCACTAGAGAGGAAGGCCATATACATGGCAAAACAGGAGAACAGCGATAGAACGAAGGCAGAAATCTGGAACGCTGCCAGAGAACAAACAGTAGCTGAGTGGCAGAGAAGATGGGACAGCAGCCTGAAAGGGCGCTGGACGCACCGACTTATACCAAAGATTGAAGACTGGATCACAAGAAGACACGGGGAAGTAAACTACCACCTCACGCAATTTTTGACGGGACATGGATGCTATCGAGCATACCTGTGTAGATTTAATTTAGAAGACTGTCCAGACTGCCCAGCATGTTTGGACATGTGCGAGGACGCTGAGCACGTTTTTTGCTACTGCTCGCGTTACCAGCAGGAGCGTGAAGAGTTTGAATGCTACCTCCAGACCAGAGCAACTCCTGAGTCTATTATGGTAGCTATGTTCGCCACCGCTGAGGGCTGGCACGTGGTTAGTAACTACGCCGCGGTCATCCTCAAGAAAGTGAGGGGCGACGAAGAGAGAAGAAGACGAGAGATGCTGCAAGAAGCTGACGACCGGACGATGCGGTAAGAAGTAGACGGCAGCCTATAATGAAGAAGGTACGATAGTAGATCTACTAGATATGGACGCATAAGGAATGACAATCACATGAAGGAGACAAGGGCAATGTCCCTATGCCCCCCCGCGAAGTAATACTTGACCGTGGTACCGCGGGGGAAAAAGGCACTGAAGACGGAGCTTGGCCCTCCTCACCGACAAATCGGTAAGGAGAGCGAAGAGGATTCGGGTTGCAATTGGATTCTATATTCGGTCGCAAAACGAAGGGTTTTAGTTGGTGAGAATCCAACACACGGTGGCTCAGGCCATGTCATGGTCTATTAAGATTTTTCCCTCCAACCTCTTTCTCCAAAAAGAAAAAAAAAAAAAAAACACACACACACACACACACACTGCTTTAATGCACTCACGCGCTCTCTCTCCCTCTCTCTCACGCGATGCCACAGCAGCTATCTCTCTCACACAAACATCCCTCCCTCTCTCTCACACTAGCCACACTGCAACTTTTCTCACGCACACATCATTTACGTTGTTACCGCAGCCTGTAACTAACGGAATCTGTTTTACCACCCTGCTCTCTTATAACTCAATTAGAGCTGCATACATTTATGTTAGTTTAAAAAATATAAAACATTTATCATATTGTAGTATAAATTAACGTATTTTTTAAATTTGTTATGATTAGAGATCAACCATTAAAAATGAAGGATATCATGGATGAATGCTTGCAGCAAGTTAAACTCTTGGAAGAGGTTGAGAAATTATTATTTTCTACTACTACTGCAGTTGATTTATCCATTATAACGCGATGGAAAAAGCAGTTTCTCCTTTCGATAAAGACATTTCAAAAGATTTTAAGAAACAGCAAACTTTCTGTTCAACAAAAACAAAGCATTTTATGCACTATTGCGAAAATAGAATGTATGAAAGTAAGGCTTGAAGTTATGGCTAAAAAAAAAGTGGTGGAGGAGTACAAGTAATACAAAAAATACTATCATCAATCGTCTACGTTGGATTAATATGGACAGCGCTTTTGAAAATCATATGAGGACTGCTGCTATAGCAAATTTAACACACATCGATTTAAACTCTTTTCTACAGGATTCAGCAGTATTATTTTCACGACAAATAAAAAGTATATTGCGCACGAATGTCAAAGCTCTCAAGATTAACACTGTTTTATCGTGTAAATTTAAAAAAACATGTGTAAAGAATAATGATGAAGAAGAAGAAGAAGAAGAATGTATTGAAAGTAAATATTTCAATACGCGAAACCATGAAATATTATCCGCAACATCGTTAAACAAATGGTTCAACTCTAATATCTCTAAAAAAAAACTTTTAAAAAAAGTTACAAGATTAGGCGAGTTTGATGCATTGCGTATCATTATGCATATCAATAACATAATTTGATTGCAATAAAATTACAGATTAACAAATAACTGAGATTAATAAAAAAGTCTAGTTTATTACCATAATATTTCAATCATAACATAGCAAACAAAAATTTATTAGGTTTCGTTAAGAAATTAGTCAGCTGATTGGTAATTTAAACTCAACATGTATTGATCAATTACAAACAACGTAGTATCTTGACTTTTGTTTGTTAATCTGTAATTTAATTGTAAACAAATTATGTTATGTTATGGTTATGATGTTGACTTTTTTTATTGATCTCAGTTATTTCTTAATCTGTAATTTTATTGCAATCAAATTATGTTATTGATATGCATATCTTAGTTGTTTCTTAATCTGTATTTTAATTGTAAACAAATTATGTTATATTATGGTTATAAACTAGACTTTTTTTATTGATCTCAGTTGTTTTTAAGCTGTAATTTTATTGTAAACAAATTATGTTATTGATATGCATAATAATACGCAATGCATCAAACTCGCCTAATCTTTTAACTTTTTTTAAATGTTTTTTTTAGAGATATTCTTTAATGATGATTTCAAAAGGAACTAGATTCAAAAGGACTTCTCTCTTTTTGGAAATTGGTACAGCTCGGCAATAAGCACCATTTATCTCAATAACCTATGAATATATATAGCAAATTAAGTTACATTACGAAAAAGAAAAAAAATTACGTAGTCGCATCGCGATCCTCCAATTGTCCAAACTCTTCATCCGTCGTAAAAAAAAGACTTCAGAGCCATTTTTCCGTCTAATTTGGATAAAAAATATACAAATATATTTGGCTAATTCGGCTCTGCAGGTAGAGTAATTGACTTTGCATTTAGCAGCATCAAGTACTAGCGCGGGATAAAGAAAGCTGCGGAGTTAGTCTCATTAAGTCTTGTCAGCGGCCAACTTCACGGTCTAACAACTGGTCAGGTCAACTGTAATCGTATATGATAAACCGTATATAATGTTTTTTCTCCAAATTTTTATTGAAAATGAAAAATAAGCATCAAATAACTATGTTGATAAGTCAAAAGATGACAACCACATTATAATTAGTTGTAAATAATGAAATAAAAGACTTGCTGCGGTCAACTTCACGGTCCTACCACTGGTTACACTGAACAAAAAAGAGAAACTGATATCGAGCATTTGGAAATACTGACTCGATTATTTTGTAAATAAACGACTTGGTGGTCAATATTTTTGTTGAGAATCAAAGTTTATTACAAGATTTGATAATATACGTAAAATAAGTGAGGTACAATAGACATAAGCATATTTTTCTTTCAAATGAAAAATCGCGACACCAATATAGAAGTAAATAGTGTCGCGTGCGCCGAAGTGTCGTCTGCTTTTCAAACTCGCCTTCGTGGCGCTCCCGCGCCACTTGATGTTACTGAACCTCTACTCGCAGCTATTGAAGAGTTTCAGGAACGTGACTCTGGTTGGTCTCTACATTCTATTGAAAATATTCAGATAAATATAAACAAATTGAATCCAATACGTACTGGTAATTCTTATATACCGTTACCAACATTTATAGAGATAAGAAAAGCATGTATCAATGTTAAAAATTATGATGATAAATGCTTTGTATGGGCAATTTTATCTGCATTATACCCTGTACAACGTAAAAATCATCCTAACAGGTTGAGCAATTACATTCAATATGAGAATAATTTAGATATGCAAGGAATTGAGTTACCAGTATCCTTGAAAAATATTCCACGATTCGAGAGACAGAACACTGAAATCTCAGTAAATGTTTTTGGATTAGATAATACAAGTATTTCACCTCTCTATTTGACGTCGGATAAAAAGAGTAATCATATAAATCTTCTGCTACTTACAAGTCATAGTGATGAAATTGATGAGTTTAAATCACATTATGTGTACATAAAGAATCTATCACGATTAATTAATAATGATTTGAGTAAAAAAAAAAGAAAACTACACGTGTGTGACAGATGTCTGAATTTTTTCTACACAGAAGATAATTTGACAAGGCATGAAAAACATTGCAAAACATTAAATAATTGTAGAATTCGTCTTCCTAATGAAAATAATGATGTCATAGTATTTAAAAATTATCGCTATAATGAAAAGTTGCCTTTTATAATCTATGTAGACTGTGAGTATCTGCTTAAACCAATGAAATATGATAAAAAAATTAACACTCAATCAGTACAAAGTTATGAAATTTATAGCATAGGTTACTACTTTAAATGCAGCTTTGACGACTCGTTATCGAGATATGAATTTTATAGAGGGCTTGAAGTTTCAAGATGGTTTGCTGAGCAGTTAAAAAATATTGAAAAACAGATAACTGCTTTACATGAAAATCCTCTACCTATGCCAGTTTTATCT
Source organism: Muscidifurax raptorellus (assembly GCA_020010945.3). Lineage (NCBI taxonomy): Eukaryota > Metazoa > Arthropoda > Insecta > Hymenoptera > Pteromalidae > Muscidifurax > Muscidifurax raptorellus. Next base: position 18,864,739 of record CM052081.1, read on the forward strand.
CAAGCTGAAATAAAGCATTATTATAATTCAAATACTTGTCATATATGTAAAAAAACTTTAAATAATGATGTCAAGGTGCATGATCACTGTCATCTTACTGGAAAATATCGAGGATATGCACATGTTAGCTGTAATTTAAACTATCAAGATTTAAAAATAGTACCAGTCGTGTTTCATAATTTGAGTGGTTATGATGCACATTTTATCATATCTGATGTATCAAATCATTTTCCGGGACAAATTAATTTACTACCTTTAACAAAGGAAAAGTATATTTCATTTACTAAACATGTTGAAAATAGCAAAGTTAAATTTAGATTTTTAGATTCGTTTAGATTTATGCCTTCATCACTTGATAGGTTAGCATCATATCTGCAGGATTATAAAATTGTAAATAAAGAATTTAGTCATCTTAGCAGAGAACAAATTGATTTGTTAACGAGAAAAGGTGTTTTGCCTTATGAGTATATAAGTTCATGGCAAAAGCTAGAAGAGTGTAAGTTACCTGAAAAAGAGGACTTTTTCAGTACTCTCAATGATTCACATATATCTGACAAGGATTATGTGCATGCCCAAAATGTATGGAAGACGTTTAACATAAAAACACTTGGTGAATATTCTTCCTCTACATGAAAACTGATGTCTTGCTGCTGGGTGACGTTTTCGAAAACTTTCGAGACCAGAGCATGAGTGTTTACAGTCTCGATCCTGCTCACTATTACACTACACCAGGCTTCTCCTGGGATGCAATGCTCAAACATACGGGTGTACAATTAAAACTTTTAACAGATATCGATATGGTATGCAACAGCAAATCATAAATATATGCTCGATAAATATGATAAAGATAAAGCAAATCAGTACTTGATTTATTTAGATGCAAATAATTTATACAGACAATATCTTCCATACGACGAGTTTGAATGGCTTGACGATTTTAATGATTTCGACTTATTTACCACAGCACCTGATGATCCATATGGCTATATTTTAGAAGTTGATATAGATTATCCAAGCCAGTTGCATGATAGTCATAACGATTTACCGTTCTGTCCTGAGCATGCAAAACCTCCAGGATCTAAGCAAGAAAAACTTTTGGCTACTCTTCATTCGAAAAAAAATTACATTATTCATTACATTGCTCTAAAACAAGCTCTTTCACAGGGTTTAGCACTTTTAATAATCCATAAAGTTCTGAAATTTAAACAATCACCATGGCTTCAATCATACATTGATTTAAATAGCAGTCTAAGAGCTTCTGCAAAAAATGAATTTGAAAAAAATTTTTTCAAACTAATGAACAACGCAGTGTTTGGTAAAACTATGGAAAATGTTAGAAAGCGTGTTTCAGTCAAGCTTATGAGTAAATATGATGGACGATATGGTGTTGAGGCTCAAATTTCAAGTCCATACTTTCACAGCAGTTCAATATTTAATGAGAATCTAGTTGCTATACAAATGAATAAGACTGATGTATTGATAAATAAACCAATTTATATTGGACTTACAGTTCTAGATTTCTCGAAGACACACATGTATGGTTTATTATAATTATATGCAAAAAATGTACAAAGATGATTGTAAATTACTCTATACAGATACCGATAGTCTCATCTATACTATTAAATGTGATGATTTTTATGAAGATATGAAACGAAATATTCACCTATTTGATACGTCAGATTATCCTCAAGACAATATGTTTAATATGCCACGAGTTAATAAAAAAATTATAGGTCTCATGAAAGATGAGTGTAATGGACAAATTCTCACAGAGTTTATCGGATTAAGAAGCAAAATGTATAGTACGCGTGTTAATAATTAGGATTCTATGAAAAAAATTAAGGGTATCAAGGCTTCTATTGTTAAGAAAACTATTCAATTCAATGACTCTTAGGATTGTCTCAAGAATTTTTGCATTCAGAGTCGAGAGCAGTACGCTATAAGATCGAAACTTCATAACGTCGAGACGATTAGGCAGAGAAAGGTTGCACAAAATGGGTAAGTTGAAATTAACTATACACACTTATTTTACACAAAATTAAATGTAGAAACGTTTAATTCCAGCAAAAAGTATGTACGATTTAAGGATGAGCCAACCATTCACATAATGTATACCTGGAAATTTGCATATCAGCAAGCTCGATGTAGTCAGTGGGAGCAAGCAGCACGTGATAGACATCGTTTCAGACGAAGAATTGTACAAACAAATGAGATTATAATGCCAGTACTTTTGAAAAAATTAATGGAAATGTAAAATGAATGCACAATAAACAACATATTTTTCATCAATTTATTTGCGTTTACATATCATTTTTATTTATCCAACTATTGTGAGTATTATCAAAACCTAACCATTTTACATAAACTCTATTGCCACTTTTTTTCAAAACCTTCTCAATCAGATAGATAGATATCTGAATATTTGGTCTTGAGAAGTTCTTCCTCATAGAATCCTCCAGCTATCGTCTTGTCTTGATAATCCTTGAGATGATATGTGCAGGGCTTTGTAGGCGAAACTCTCGTTATTGTGAAGACTTCAGTTGACCAATTAGGTGTATATCCTTTGTCAAAAATCTCCTTGTTTCTGCTCACACGTACTTTATCACCAACTTTAAATTTAGCACGTTTAAACAAACTGTTTGGTTTTTTGTTAATTCGATCAAGTATACGTTTGACTCTGTCTCTATTCACTTCAGCAGGTTTCATTCCTATTGTCCAATGTCGACTATTATTATACTGTAAAGTTAAATCTGGCAAAATATCCAACCAGTTATAGGTACCACGTAGACTAAATAACTTCTACATCTTGCTTTTTAAAGTGCGATTAAACGTTCGCAAATTGATGCTTTAAGATTACTGCAGGTAGAATATAAATGAATTTTATAACTTTTCATTGGTTTGTTGAAATCTTTATTGTAAAACTCTTTTCCACGATCCGTTTGCAAATTCTTAGGTACTCTTTTTTGCAATAGTATTGATTTCATAGCTTGAGTTACACATTTTCCAGTTTTTTGTTTCACTGGCACAGTCCAAGCATACTTTGAGAATACATCGATAACTGTGAGTAGGTACTTGAAACCTTTATTCTGCTTAGCATATGGAATCATTTCAACAAGATCTACCTGCCAAGTTTCATCTATGTCTTTGACAAGAAAAGAGCGACGTGGATAATTTCGTCTAGCAGGTTTATGAAGTTCCTCCACTAGTCCCGCTTTCATACTGATTTATTGCAGAATTTAAGATGTTTAATTTCTCTTGTAAATGTGATAGCGTATTATGTATCCTAGAAAGCTCAGACTCAATGTTTGCAACTTTATTATTTAACACATTCTCTATTGACTGGAAATCTTGAACAATTTTTTCTGCTTTTTGTTTAATGATATTTTTTACAGACTTTAAATTCATAGCTTCATCTTGCTCTGTAGCGCTACCTACATTACACAGTTTTCGATTTTCTAAATCAAAATTTCCTTCAGTGGTCAGCTTGAATCCTAGTCCTCGAGATAGATCTGCGTGGACCAATCTACGTCCAAACACGTCGATGCTCATTTTGCTACTGAATCAATAATATCAGCTTCACGTAGCTCCTCAATGATTGATTGTATTTCGTTTATGTGGTTATTATTGCCAGCAGTTGTTTCGACTAAAAGTAATCTTAAACGATCAACAAGCTCGTTTGGGTCATCCCAATAAATGTAATCTATATGAGTATTTTTATGAGCAATCTTATATGACATGAGCCCCTTACCACTTTTACTTTGTGGAATCTTGAGAATTTTACTCACGAAATCGGTATATTTCTTACTTGTATTTTCACGAACATCCCCCACAGGATCATAGTATTTTTTGTGTGCACTTGTAGCCTTTACAATCGTAGCATATTTTTTTTTATCATTATCAGTGATTAAAGTATCATCAGGATATTTCTTGAACAATAATTCCACTAGACCTAAAGTTTTTTCGTACTCTTTCTCACCGATGATGATTTTATCTTTTTTAAAACTTATAGGAGTATTTCCAATCATTAGTAAATCGTTACGCATTTTTTGCACTCCATATATTGTATCTAAGGTTTGTACTTTCCCATTTAGCAACAATTGAACATTTTCATCAACACTATCACTTTTTTCCAAATCATCAGTATCATCTTTAATAATGGTATCTTCTTGATCTGAAATATCTGAATCACCTACAGCTGATTCAAAAGCTGATTCCCTGATATCGTCGTCATCATCATCATCATCGCCATCGTCATCGTCGTCTTCGTTGCCGTCCTCTTTTTTTCTAATCCAATCCAATTTTCTCTTTTTTCTTTTTTCTTTTTTAACTACTGTCAGTGGTAAACTTCTTTCACTTACACTGATGAGCTTTTCTAAAGGTTTCACAATCGGTTTGAACGAGTCATTCAAACTTTTTTCCGCTTCTAATTTATTCAATTTTAGTAAATCATACTTTCTTTTCACAGCGTTTCAAGCTTTCTCAACTTCACGTAGGACTGCAGTTTCTTTATTAAAATCAGTAGACATCTTGATAGTTGAAAGTCTCACAACTGAATACTAAATTGCTTCAGTATTCTGTATATTTATTACAAACTGATCAAAGCCTTTTCTGTAGCGACCATCATTGATATGACGATCTTTGCCTATGACGAGAAAACTATGATTGCCGTCATTCCAGCATATTGAACAAATATCTTTGAAACGTTGATATGTCATATCTGCATTTACATGATCGATGTAAACATGCTTTAAATTCAAATCATCTTGTCGAAAAATTACCAATAAATTGACGTTGTCACGCACCAAGTGTTTCGGTACTTGTGCATACGATTGACACAAATAAAAGCAATCTACACTTTTATGCCTACCCATGCAGTAAAAAGCTTTGACATTATCCTGCTTTTCACAAGCAATATCATCAAAGACAAAATTGAATTTGGTTGAGCTTTGTCAGGTGAAACGACAAGATCGTGTTCACCAAAGGGTAAATACTTGATTACTTCCAATGGCTCAACAAGTTGCTCCAAAAATTTATATTTTGGTTGATCTAGAGATTTTGAGTATACGTAAATATTTTCAAATGTCAGACCATTCGGATGAATGATTAGAGATAGGAGACCGTTCGTTTTGCCACAATTGGATGGACCGCAAAATACTGCTCTTATACAGCTGGGTAATAATTTTCCGTGACGATTTTGCTGCGTTTTCTGCTGCGTCAAAAGATCAAAATTAATCACTGGCAATTTTGCTAACTGCTTCTTAAGATCCATAATGCTTCTATTTCATATGACGACTGAGCCGAGCTACTATAAATGTGAGCATTTATAGTTTTTCTCAGTTAGTCTAGCATGAGCTCGCTAAGAGCTAGCATCATGCAGAAAAAAAGAGGTTCAGGTTTGGTGAATAAATTGATCAACAAATTACCCATTGAACTTCATGTGCCTGGTTATCAGTACTGTGGTCCAGGTACTAAACTTGCTAAACGCCTAGCTCGTGGAGATCTGGGAATCAATCCTTTGGACGCTGCTTGCAAGGAACACGACATTGCCTACTCGAAAAATCCTGACAACATTCAAGAGAGAAACACAGCTGATAAAATTTTAGCAGAGAAGGCGTTGAAAAGAGTAAAATCTAGAGACGCTGGTTTGAAAGAGAGAGCAACAGCTTTTGCCATAGCAAATACTATGAATTTAAAATCGAAGCTCGGTATGGGTGTTGGAGTAGGTGGTAGATCTCTCAAACCTAAGAAAAAGATTACACTAAAAAGATTGATCAAGTTAGCAGAAAAATCTATTATTCCTGGCAAAGACACTCGCTCTATGATTAGGTCAGCGCTAAAAACTGCTCGTGAGCATGTGAAAAAACTTGGTGGGAAAAGTAAAGTTAGTGTTCCACGCATATTGCCTGTGCCCAGCAAAGTAGGTGGCTTTCTTCCAGCACTCATTCCACTTTTTGCTGGCCTTAGTGCAATCGGCTCAGTTGCAGGAGGAGCTGCAGGAATCGCAAAAGCAATAAATAGGGCAAACACTGCTAAGAAGCAAATGGAAAAGCAAAAAAGAAACAATGAAAAAATGGAAATGCTGACACTTGGTAAGGGACTGTTTCTGAAACCTCATTATAAAGGTTTCGGTATCTTTGTCAAACAAAACAAAAAAAAACAATGTGGAAAAAAAAACTTCGATGAAATAAAATTGCCAAAACGTGTACTCACCGACTATGATCTACTAAAATATGCAAAATTGATGAAAATAACAAATTTTCGTGGAGTTTTTATGCGAAATGCCCTACCTTCAAATGGTTGTCGAGCTAAAGAATTGGCAATCATAAATCTGGATGATGCGAGTGTATCCGGCACGCGCTGGGTAGCTTATCGAAAGAATGTTAATGAAGTTACATACTTTGATAGTTTTGGTGATTTACAACCACCTCAAGATCTTATAAATTACTGGAAAGTATCTCAAGTCAAGTACAATTATCGGAGGTATCAGGAATTTTCAACTTTTATCTGTGGCCATCTCTGTCTCAGATTTCTCTGCAATCAACTTAATCGTAAGGAACAGTTCTGTCTGTATAAAAAGAAATGTACACGAGTGATTTGAATTAGTCTACTTAAGATGGTTGTTGAGTCGATGACTCTTAGCTTTTCCGGCACCTCCTCAAACCTTGAGACACACTATTTTCCTCCCATAGAGCTGGATCCGAATAAACAGTATAGCGTTGGACTTGTTGAGTTGCTAACTTTCAATTCCATACCAAACGTCGATGTAGACTGCAATAAGTTTTACGTTGGATAAGAAATAATTGAACTTCCTACAGGAAGTTATGAGATTGAGGATATCGAACGAACTTTGCAAAGCATCCTCGATACGCGAGGTATAAAAGTTAGTATCAAGCCAAATAATAGTACATTGCGTAGCATTATTGAGTGCAGTCATGAAATCAATTTTCATCCAAGTGACTCGGTTGCTCGTCTACTGGGATTCACTCCAAGAGTCTTGAAACCCTATATAAGTCATGACTCTGATTTACCAGTAGCTATTCCCAAAGTGAACGCTCTACGAGTCGAGTGTAATATTACAGCCGGAGCATACATAAATCAACAAAAAGTTCATACAATACATGAATTTTTCCCAGCAGTTCCACCAGGTTACAAGATAATCGATGTTCCTAAACAAATAATATACTTACCGATATCTGTGAAAGTGATTGATCATTTACAACTACGTCTAGTTGATCAAGATGGTGAATTGATCAATATTCGTGGTGAAATTATTACAATTCGTTTGCATCTGAAAAGCATTTGAAATGGGTATTGTTTTTAATGCCGACAAAAGCTATAATAAGAGCTCAGTATGTCATCAGACAGTCAGTCCGCAACGAGCGATCAAACGATTAACACGTCAGAACAGTCAATTTCTTCAAAGTCTCGGTCTCACAGTAAAGCGTGGTGGAGAAAAAATAGGTCAACGAGTGAAAAAAATACAGAAAAAATAACTTGTACATTTATCTGCTGTTGCTGCCAAGATGGAGGCAGTTCTTAACGTACAATCTCCAGTCATCTTTGATGAATATGTCTCACATTATGAAGTTCATGCACATCAACCCTACACCGCACTTACATTCAACAATAGTGATGAAATTCGAATAGCTATTCAGCATCAAGATTTGTGTGTGCTACCATCCAAAAGTACTCTACACATTTGTGGAAAGATTACAAAGCAGGATGGTACTGCTTTAGAGCATACTAATTTCGTGAACTATTAGTCATCTCTTTGAGGAAATTCGATACGAGATGAATGCTATAGAAATTGATCGATGCAAAAATGTTGCTGCAACAACTTTGATGAAAGGCTACACTTCTTTCTCACGCAGTCAGCTAAAGTATCTGCAAAATTCCGGCTGGACGCCTACTACTGACGTGGGAAATATATCTGATAATAATGGAAACTTTGATGTGACAATTCCTCTATCATTGATTTTCGGTTTTGCTGAGGATTATCGAAAAATCGTTGTAAACGTTAAGCATGAAATGATAAACTTGACTTAGTTTGATATATCTCAATTCTTTTTTATTTGTTATTTCGTTGCGAAATATATCAAACTCGCCTAATCTTTTACTTTTTAAGCTAATTTTTTTTAGATATATATATATATAAACAATTTTCGGCTAAAAATTAATAACAGCGTGAGGTCCAAACCCAAAATTTATTCAATACTCGACTTTACAATTTGTGTCTTCCTATCTACAACAGTTTTAGCCGTCTACAAAAGAGTAAGTAAAATTTGAATTAACGGTCTATACCTTTTCTTAAATCGTTTCTATAGCTATCGCTTGGGTACTCGAAGCGATTAATACCGGTTTGATTATCCCCTTTTTACTATAAATGTAATAATCTGAACCGGTTTAAACCGGGTCATTCTATGAGATTTCTTTCTTTTCCTTTAATTCTCAAAAGTATCTTCAAACAATCAAAGCTAATAGCTTTGCACGAAAGTGCAGGCTAAAGGTGTAAATTTTTAATAAGTGCGGTAGCATCGTTGGATGTTACAGTAATGTGTCGGTGAGTCGTTCATTCACACAAACGCACGTGTTAATGGGCTGACTGCAGGTGTGCATCATCTAGTACACTGTTTCTGTGGCTATGCCGCGTGGAATCGAAGCGAGAACTTCAATAAGATCACAACGAGTGGGAGGTCGTCGGCCCACCTCTCTTTATTACACCGTGGGAATTAGCCATGGCACATGCTTCTTCTCGGTCGTAAAGGCCCGGTACGAAGCATGTTTGTCGTATGCGCGAACAATGTGACATACAGTTAATGCAATGTTAGATTGGGACGTGGTCGTCGACCCGACAAGAAATCTTTTAGGTTTTCAGCTACCACATCTACCAGATTCTGATCAATAATACCTCGAGTAATCTTGTCGTGTCTTACATTTATCGGGATATCGTGCACGATGGGACGTGGGTTCCACAGCGATCGCAACTTAATCTCGAATCCAGCGGCTTAAAGTGACGTACACTTACGCAATTCCTTCCCATTTAAGTTATTCTCATCTAGTATGACAGACGAATTCGGAGCAAGGGAGGGAGGGAGAAAGAGAGAGGGAGGTATAGCATGAGGAGACGAGGGAAAGTCTAGCATTCTCAGAGTGACCGTGTATGGATAAACAGGGAATGGTTGCGTTAAGTCATTGTACTATAATATATATCCTGTACACTATAATATTTATCGTAAATTATCTCTTCTCACCCCTGACACTGCCTTTGACACTTAACAATCAAAGCATGCTATAAATTATCTTAATTAGGTCAATAACACACATACGATGACCAAACTAATAAATAACATTGTAAATGAATTTTACGTACACAATTGTATTGCTTACGTTAATTAGCTACTATGTCTGTCGCACTGAGTTCACGCCCTGTTTTGCTATGCGGGCTGGTATATTTCTATCAACAAGGGTTCGCTATGGCATCAAGCGGTCTTTGTTACGATTTGACGCTGAATTGCAATCCAGACCAAAATAAGTTCTCTTGCTTTTAGCCGTGTGCTAAGTATGAACCCATTACAGATAAATACATAGACTTTTTGACTTTGTGGTTATAGTACTCGCTTACGGCTTGTCAAAGTCCTCGTCTTAACTTGTATTGCAAACTTTATACTCGGCCTAAAGAAGTCGACTTTACACTATTGGTCTTTTAGTACATTATTATTTTAAAAAGTATGATATGCGCCAAGGGTTAGTAGGTTTGTGATATAATGTTTTTGTAGTACCCATCTTGCTGTATTGGAATCTATTGGAATCTATTTTACATTCTTGGTAGATAATATACTATTACATTTTTAATTCAACAATAAATTTATTAAATAAATATTTGATTCACTTCTAATTGTTAATAACAATAATTTGTTTTCAGTGGTTGCCATTTATGATTATTATGCAGATAAAGAGGATGAATTAAGTTTCCAAGAAAGTTCTGTAATTTATGTTTTGAAAAAAAATGATGACGGATGGTGGGAAGGCGTCATGGAAGGCATAACAGGATTATTCCCTGGAAATTATGTTGAACACTGTGTTTAAAATGATTCTATAATAAATGATCTGATAACTTTTTATTATATATATTACCTAATCTAATTGTTCAGTGTGTATGTAACAGATTATTATATATTAATATTTATTCACAGTCATTGATCTTGAATGCACGTAAATAAAACCATCTAGATTCTAGAATCAATATTAAAATTTTAATTTTGCTTCCTCCTAGAGGAAGCTTTGCAATAGTAAAATTTTCAGTTTTGCTATAACATCATAGAAACATATTTTTAGATGTTAGAAGTTCGAATTACGTATTTTCAGGAAATGTCCGTATAGATTTGTGTGTGTGTATGTATACCGTGATATTTCTGAAACTACTCAGTCAATATCAATCAAATTTGACATGCATATCTATTTTTGGATTCTGAATTCGGGAAAGCATTTATTTTTTTATTTTTTTAACTAATTTTTTTTATGGCCAGTTTTTGATTTTCGAAAAACATTATTTTCTTTTTTTAAATCATTTTATTATTACAAACAATTTAGCTAAAATGCATTGAAATATAATAAAATGACCTATTTTTCCCCGTTTGGTCCTCGGGATTGACCGCTCCGTTCGGTAGATAAACTGAAAAAGGTGATATTTTTTTAAAAATTTATATCTTTGAACCTAAACATCATAACCTCACGAAAAAAAATATGTTGATGGGTTACGTGTCAAACTACATTCCGTTAAAATTTCAAGTGATTTGACTACTTATTTTTTAGTAATAAATAAAAAAAAAACTGATAAAAATGAGTTTTTTTTTGAGCCTCGATTACGGGCGTAGAAAGGCCTTATTGCACTTGAAATTTTGGGAAAAGATAGATCTTTTGATTACCTCGGCTAAGTTTTTTTCGCAGCTTATGAAAACGATTAGTTGAAAAGATATTAAAATACAAATTCTTTGTCTCTCACCCTGTATACCCTGTATAACTGAAAATTATTATTTTTCTTCAATCTTGTAACTCGCTAACGAAAACTCAGAATGTTTTGACAAAATTCATGGTTTTATGAGGTCTATTTGTGATATATTGACAAAATTCATGTTTTTATGAGGTCTATTTGTGATATATTGATATCACAAATAGACCTCATAAAACCATGAATTTTGTCAAAACATTCTGAGTTTTCGTTAGCGAGTTACAAGATTGAAGAAAAATAATAATTTTCAGTTATACAGGGTATACAGGGTGAGAGACAAAGAATTTGTATTTTAATATCTTTTCAACTAATCGTTTTCATAAGCTGCGAAAAATTGCAATTCATTTTATTAAAAAAATCTGGAGAAAAAGAAATGCATTATTTAATTAATATACTTGAACAATACATACGAACAAGGAACAATATATTTGTTTGGAGGGAGTTACGCGCCAATGAATTGGCAGCGGTTTTTTCTATTATATTAAGTTTTAAAACTCCTATATATTTAATATATCTATCGTTAATAGAAGAATACTAAAAAGACAAAGTAAACTGTTGGATAGTGGTCGTCACTCAATTCATTGATATTGATAAGATGCAACGAATATAATTGGGAGACTCAATTTATAGTCAGTGACGATCATATAGCACTAATTTTGCTAAAGTGTGTATTATTCAGAAAGACCCAATTAATTTTACAGAATTTCGGCGTGATGAATTCGCGGCCACGAAATGAATTTATTTAATTATTTAATTGGACTTTACAAGAAAAAGCATGTAAGGGGTCAAACCTGGGTTAAATCTTCAAAAAATCGATATTTTATTAGCTTTTCTTATAGGCAATTGGACGCAGAATGTGCCATTAAATTAAATATCATAAATCGCATAGCAAATAAAGAATTTGATGAGAATCTCAGCAGTAAATATTATTTAGGCAGCACGTTAGTAAAGAGTTCTTGAATGGTTGTCGTAAAGGAAGAGTAAAGGTGCCCGCAAATTCACCTTACCTAGATGTCTCTATGGTATTGACTCGAAATAACCATTTAGATAAAAACAGATATAATGAAGCCGTTTGTAATGAGGTTGTTTTTTGTATGAAAAGATGAGCAACCTCCTATCGAACGTGATATAGTAATATATTCATAACATGAAAACCCGATCAGTATTTCTCCTTTAAGTAAACATACCGATCCTATGACATATTTTCCAATTTACCCGAATAGTGGTTACGGATGGAATATGAAATATAAATTACACATACATACGTATACACATATACATATACATGAATAATATAACATGACACATTACAAGTACATATGTGGAAGAATGTGATAATGAAACAAAAAATTATTATGTAAAATTTTTGAAGGCATATATCTATCTGCAATATAGACAGAAAAACAGAGACTTTCAAAATAGAGATGAATGTATATTTAAGTAAAAAGTTACAAGTTGGCTCAGTATAGTTGCAAGATATGCGTTAGCGTTGCAACTGTTTATACTCAGTGTCGGGCTTAGACTAACTACTGTCCTCCGCTGAGAGCATTATGATATCTCGGTGACGCAGTCATAACGGTACTTAACAGCTAATCAAAGAGGAGATGCTTATATCTGTTTGCAAGCTAATTATAATAACCGCGCATCTCTTCTTCGATCCTTGTTACCGTGTTTGTCTCTATCAGTTAAAAAGTTTTTTATTGCTCTAATCTTTTTTTCGACGTAGTCACAAAGCATTTCATGTCTAAACCTTCATCATAACATCAACTGTCATGTTTACAGGGCAGCTGTAGCATTCCATTTGTTCTTAGATTTGCTGAACTGTACAATCAAAAAATTTAAATATAAATTACGTTTAAAGTATAAAGTGAAACAAATAATATTGGACGTACTTACAAATTGAATGTGTACCTGCTGCATAAAAATCATCCTGTAGTTTATCTCGAGCTTGTCTCCTTGTCACACGTGCCTCTCCTCCTCTCTGCGTGAAATATCTGAACTTGTCCATTAAATTGAGAAAGTCTGCATGAGCATCATTGAAGCATGCTACAGTCGTATATACTCCAATGTTTAGCACTGAAAAACCACTGAACCTTGCATGCGTAGCAAGGACACGCATAGAAATAACGCTTCTCCGGTTTACTTCACATGCACTGCTTTCTGGACCTACTTTTTTGTCAGAGTTTATCACACTGATTTCATCACACTGTTCACAGACAATATCAATTTTTAAAGCAAATTCTTGTATACTTGATTCACTAAATTGTAACACAAGACTTCTTTGACTTCTGCATATAAAATGCTGACATCAATAATTCAATTTCTTATACAAGAAGCTGGAACTGTTAATGCGCTGATTTCTTTGCAGATGCTGAAAGTCTTCGTCTTTTCTCCACTTGGCTATCGTGTTTTCTGACGCCAGTATATTCTCTTGATCTTTTCTTATTCATACCCCGAGAAAATTTGTTGTCTGGATGAGTACTGGTTTAGCTTCCTCTACTTAATACTTATGTATTGTGTATAACACTATCACTATGTCTGCATTGGGGCATGTCACATGCCCCAATGCAGACCACACATACAAAATTATATGCTGGTACAGTCTTCCTCGACTTCTGTACGCAAAATGTAAGTCAGTATGGAGTAGAGCATTGCTTAAATAGACTCAGCCTTTACATCAAAAGCTTCTCAAGCTCAATTCATTCATACACATTGAAGCTGAGTTTCTCAATGTATCCTCTCTCCTGTACTTTTCTATACATTTTCCATGTCCCAACTGCCGAATACTGTCGCGTGCAAGACTAAAGCGCGATCCAACGCAGTCGAAAATCGAAAATGCTGTAATGCAGTGAGTAGCCCCCCAGCCACTCCAACGTCTTATGAAATGCTCAATTTTCCACATTTCTATTTTCAATAAGAATGATTATAGATACTAAAAATATATTATATGCAAGCAATAGAATAGCAATCCCACTGAGTATAGCGGGAAAGAGAGCACCGAAGACATTGAGTGAGAGTAAACACTGAATAGCTCCGAACCGAGAAGGTCAAGAGAATAAAAGTACAAGCCAACTCGGGAAAGCACATTATACATTCCGAATACTTTAAAAAGGTAGTAAGCGGGATACGATAAGAACAGGAGAGACAAAATGATCGTATGCGGAATTACCATTATTAAATTAAAGTAAAACGATTGATATAACAAATATCCAAAACGAAATACGAACTATCATGCGCGAGACGACATTATTATATGAACACAAATTTCGGTAAAATACAATTAAACAAAGAGTCAGAATAACTAACTCAAATACGTCGTAAGATTATAATACACGAAAGTTAAAACCAGACTGAGATTCGAGCATATCGAACGTCGCTAGAAGCATTTCAATAGCCAGTATAAAAATACAGCGAGCGTAAAAATGTACAAGCATCATATCTACAAAGAGGAAAAACAAAAACAAATTGGGAGATGCAAACGCTAGAAATGCAATGCTCCACCTATTACCGACGGGTCGCCTCACCTACGCTTCGCGGGGCCCAAGCTAACAGCGGTCCCCCTTTCTGTACCTATTACAAGAGAGGTACACGAAAAAAGCAGTATTACCCACAAACGGCAAGTGTCCATATTCACGGTAAAGTAGATCACTACTCGGTGACTGCAAAAAACCCAGAGAAGCCATACGATGCAAAGAAGCTCGACCACCTGAACAAACATAAAGCCGAGCAGGCCAGAACTATATATCCGGGGGAGGGGACGTATGACAAGCAGCAAGAAAAAGCCAGAGACGAAAAATAGTAAAAAGAGTAGTAGGGGGCGATCATAGATAACTCCATATATAGAAAATCTAACCCCTCCTATTGGGGATTTTCGTTGAGATGGTTCTAGAACATTCGCGAGCCCGGACTATATAAGGGTCCGGATAAACTGCACGGGCTCTCATTCAAACTTAAATTCTCAGTCGAGGTTAATCTCTTTCAATTGCGCTTAGAATCTTGGGCGGGGCCGAGCACCTGCATTATGACAATCTCAGAAGTGTAATGGAATCCTCAATTCTATTACGCATTAAGTAAGCCATCGCAGCTGTCGCCCGTCGAGAAAAAGATCAGTACTATTTCGAAATAGACAATAAGTCATAGTCAGTATCTACGCCAACCTCCGCAAGAATAGTAACTTCTAGGAAACGACACCGACATTAGAACTGAAAAGACAATCAATAATGGCTATAATGGAATGGCGAAAAAACTCCCCGAACTGACGACTCCAGCGAGCTTACTTTACCCACCTGCGCCTTCGTCATCAAATTCGTCTCACCGAGGATCCACGACACGGTCCTCCAAAAATCAGCGGTACTGAGTTCGATCGACACTGCACGAGTCTTCGACACCTCGGGGAAGTACGCCCTGTTTATCAACGCACTCTGGCCCAAGCCTGTTTACCAGCTGCACAAGAAAGCCCTCCGAGCATACCGGGCACTAAACTACGCGCGCCCGATTGTGCAGAACCTCGTCGTGTGTATGCGCCAAACCCACGACTCTCGGCCCATCCCCATCTACTCTGAGGCTGATCTTCGCAAGCTGAAGCCAAGACCGCAGCTCTTCGCACTGCTCGAGGAGAAATGCGCTGGAGGCCGATTTGACGCCGTGGCCATCACCAAGACCTTCCTGCAGCCCGACCAGCGGGACGACCATCTCACGCTGAGCGGCTACAAACTTATCCGTCACGATCGAGTGGGAAAAGAGGGCGGAGGAGTGGGCGTCTATGTACACGAATGCTTCTCTGCAAATATCCTTTGAAGCTCCGACCCAATGTACTCGAACACTCCTGAATTTCTAATAATTGAAATAATAAAGCACCCTCTTAAAGCACTATTAGCCGTTGTCTACCGCCGACTCACTGCCGCATATCCTTCCGCGTTCTACGACTGCATTTCCGCCTTCCTGCCCAACTACCAAAACGTGATTATAACCGGCGACTTCAACCTCAACATGGCCGCTGCCAGTGAGGACTCAAGAAACCTGCATGATGGCGTCGAGTCGCTCTTGCTCAATCTAGTCGAGTCCGAGCCAACTCACCACGTGCTCTGGCGCGAACCCCCATCTAACACATGGCTCGATCTATTTATTGTCTCGAACGCTACAACCGTTGAATCCTACGAGAAGTCCGCGGTGCCCTTCGTGGCTGGGCACGATATTATCACTGTCACTATACTGACTGACCACGCGCTAAAGTGGTTTTTCGGCTACCTCGCGAACCGTCTTCAGGCAGTCGTAGACGAGGAAGGTAACCTGTCCGGCTGGCTACGAGTTGCATCCGGAGTTCCCCAGGGCAGTGTCCTCGGGTCCTTGCTGTTCGCCGTATACATCAACGACCTGCCCAAGATGCTCCTCTATGCTTGGTTCATGATGTTCGCCGATGACACCCAGCTCTACGACCACTGCCACCCTAAGGACCTCCTGCGAGGAATCAAGGAGATCAGCCGCGATGTGCAGGCGGTCGCCCAATGGTCTCGCCACAATGATTTTTCGCTAAACGGAAGCCAAAAATATGTCCTCTCAATCGACCTGTCTACAATCCCGAGAGTCACTGTTGACGGCGTACCGACCCCTTACGTCACCTCGGCGAAGAATCTGGGCCTCTGGATAATTCCTACACTGGACTGGCAACTGCACGTAAAGAGCGTGACAAGGAAGATCTATGCCACGCTCTACTCCCTCCGCTTCTACAGGCAATCTCTGTTGAAGGCGCTCAAAAAGGACCTCGTCGATCCTTGATCTTCCCGAGATTCGACTACGCATGCCCGGCACTTATCGACGTGGATGAGACACGTTCATTGCACCTCCAACGTGCCCTCAACGCCTGCATCAGATTCGTCGAGGGTAATCTACCGCGCCGTACGCACGTCACCCCCCGCCGCATCTCACTGGGCTGGCTTTCAGCCGCCCGTCGTCGAGAATACTTCCTGGGACTCCAAACCTTCTCGGTCCTGGCATCCCACGCGCCTGCCTACCTAATGAGCAACCTGACGATTCTCGTCCCTGACTCGAACGTCCGTCGCTCATAGCGTAACCCTCCCCAGGCACTGACCTACTCCGCTCCGCGCACCGAAGCATGTATGCAGTCATTCTGCATCCAGGGCTCTAGGCTTTTAAATTCTCTCAACATAACGGTTTTTCAAGAGCGTCCAAGGTGCTGGAGTGGCTAGTGCACAGGCAAACCTCTGAATATCTTGAATCAAGACTTTTCCTTAATGACCTACAAACTGGTTTCCGCACTGGCCACAGCACGCAGTCCGGCTTGATCAGGTTGACTGACGATGTCAGTCTTGGCATGAACAAAAAGAAGGTAACACTTCTAATTCTTTTTGATTTTAGCAAGGCGTTTGATACCGTGTATCACGTCAGGATACTCAGAAAGCTAACCTCCTTCGGCTTTTCTAAGCAGGTCATCCGCTAGTTCGCTTCCTACCTTACTGGGAGAACTCAGGCTGTCATTGGTGACAGTAATGAACTCTCCAACTTTCAACCACTAAACATGGGAGTACCACAGGGGTCTGTATTAGGCCCACTGTTATTCTCACTGTACATCAATGACATCAGCCTCTGCCTTGACATAGACGTATCTCATCTCATTTATGCGGACGACCTGCAAATTTACAGCCAATGCCACTTTGAGGAGCTTGATTCCTGTTCCGAGAGGATGAGTGCTAATGCCGAGAGGATCATGGGCTGCGCAGAATCATCTCAAACCAAACGTTCTCAAAACGCAGGCGATCGTCCTGGGCTCCTCCTATTATATCAATGCACTACCTTCTATGGCTAATACTTACATTAACATTGGAGGAGCCAGGGTTAAATATCAGTCGTCTGTTCGCAGTGTGGGACTAGTGCTCGATTCTAAACTCACCTGGAAAGAACACGTTACACTATTATGTAAGCGTGCACACTCGCTCATGTATAGATTGTACTTCTTTAGAAAGAGCACTGGTTTCGAGCTGCGAAAACATCTTGTGGAAGCCCTACTGTTTCCCATCATCGACTACTGCTCATTAGTTTACTGTGACCTGACGCAAGAACTGAACATCAAGCTACAGAGACTGGTAAGCACGGGTATTCGTTACATCTATGGTGTAAGGAGGGATGAGCACATCACCCCCTACAGGCGCGAGTTGCAATGGCTCACCACCACCGGACGTAGGAAATACTTTATGGCCTGTTTCCTTAGGAAACTTTTTAACACCGCTACTCCATTTTATATCATGGCCTTTTTTGACTTCCACGTTGGATCCCCACTTTCGTCACAGAGACGCTGAGGAATTCATTCCATATAAGCGCCTCATACCTTTGGAATACATTGCCCGCTCATATTCGCGACATCAAAACACTGTCATCCTTCAAACGTCAAGCAAAGCTACACTTCCTTAGTACTGAAAACACTTAAACACTACACAATCACCTATAACTACACTACCTCATCATTCAATACTCACCCTATCGTCAAACCATCAAATCATCATCATCATTCATTCATTCACTCTATCCATCCATCTACTACATCCTATCCTTAAATTAGCTATAAGTATTTATGTATGCTTTATTTTGTATTTATTTGTATTTTTCTGTTAATGATTTTTGTACAACAAAATGTACAGCAAATAAATTATCTAATCTAATCTAATCTAATCTCTCTCTCTCTCTCTCTCTCTCTCTCTCTCTCTCTCTCTCTCTCTCTCTCTCTCTCTCTCTCTTACATTAAAATTTTAACAATTTTTGGTACACAGTGTATCAAAAATTGCTATACCAGTATAGTAAAAATTGTGAATACACTTTTCGATATGTAGTATAGTAAAATTTGATTAGGTTTGTTCCAGTATTATTTAGGTAAGTTAGCAAATAATATTGATACGGGTGTGGAAGTTATGATTTTGAGGTTAGAGTTGTATAACAAAATTTTTGGTCGTATAAACACGCGCTCGCTCGCCAGTGTACGTGTACGCGCGTATATGTACGGTAAATATCTTTATATCTTCAGTTAAAATGTATTACATAATAATAAATTTTAACCATAGGAGTATTTTCCTTAGTCGGTTATGCAGAAAGTGAGGCTAAGAACGTTTTTTAATTTTTCCATAAAATTAATATTCAATTAATAATTATTAATTATATTAATAATTATTATTATAATATAATATAATTAACAATTATAATTAGTTTAGTTTGTATATTTAGGCATTGTTAAAAATGTATCAGATCTGAGATTTCGGAGGTAATTGTTCTCTTAGGTAAATGGTCAGTGTACTTGACTCGGACGCTGACGGTCCCAGGTTTGATCCCGCCCGCCGCCGCATACAAATTTTAAATTTTACTATACTGGTATAGCAAAATTTAGTAAAATCTGAGTTTGCTCCCCCGTTACTATACGGTATAACAATTCTCGCTGAAACTTATTTCAAATTTTACGTAAACATTTCTCTCCGTGTGTATATATATATACAGGGTAACTGAAAAGTTCCGGGACGGCATGATAACATCTGAACTAACAATGGTAAAAAAAAATAAAAACACATGGTTGTTAGGATTTTTTCCCAGCTTTCCTATGGGGACCTTGAATTTGACCTTGACCATGTTCATCAAGTTCATTTGAAGGTGAAATCGATTTTTTAAAAAGAACCCTCCATTTTTGACCGCTGAAATATAAAAAACGGAAAATTTTACGTTCATATATGGTCTAAAATATTTTAAATTTTGACCTTGGAAGGTATGGACAAGGACAAATGCAGGTTTGGTACGATAATATGAAAATCAGAACTCGTAGAGAACAACATTTTAAACGTAATATTCATAATATTTCTCCAACTATCTGATTAGGTCCTCGAATTTGACCTTGACCATGACCTTCCTGGTGATTTGAAAGGTAATTTTTTTAAATAGGACCACCCATTTTTTATCAATTAAGGCAGACCTGGTGTTATCCAAGCAGTTAAGATAAGACTCGGCCCAACCAGTTAAGGTTAGACGCGGTTTAATTAGTCAAGGCTGGTCTTGGTTTTTTCAACCAATTGAGGCAAGAATCTGTCCAACCAATTAAGGCAAGACTTAATGTTATCCAACTAATTAAGGCAAGACTTGGTGTTATCCAACTAATTAAGGCAAGACTTAGTGTTATACAACAAATTAAGGTAAGACTCGGCCCAACCAGATAAGGCAAAACTCGATCCGACTAATTAAAGCAGAACTTGGTGTTGTCCAACCAGTTAAGGTAAGACTTGATGTTGTTTAACCATTTAAGGCAAGACTCAGTCCGACCAATTAGGGCAAAAATCAGTTTAGCAAATGTTCAAACAGATGACCTTCAGTTTCTTGACAGTAATCTAATCGATAATAAAAACTATGAATAGAATTTTGAATGTGTTCTGCCGAAATCAAAGTGCTTTCATTAATTATTCTTTGCCGTAATTCATCTAAATTTTGTAGCTTAGTTTTATAAACACGATCTTTTAAGTATCCCCAGAGGAAGAAATCTAGAGGAGTCAGATCAGGTGATCTGGCGGGCCATTCGATAGTACCTCTGCGGCCAATCCAGCGATCAATGAACACAGTATTCAAAGACTGTAGAACATTGCATCCATAGTGAGCTGCTGCACCATCCTGCTGGAACCACGTGTGTTCAAAATTTGTTCCCGTAACTTCTATAATTCTAGGAACGATTGGCGTCCGTAACATGTCCTAATATTTTGCTGCATTTAAATTACCCTCTATGAAAAAGGGACCAATCAATTGATTATTCAATATTACATTTAATTTTTGGGGTTATTGGGTTTTGTCTTTGCGCATCCGGTGCGGATTTTGCTGAGCCCAATATCTGCAGTTATGCCTATTATTGGAACTAACTGGAAGCTACCAGTTTATAGGAAGGTAGCTTCATCTGAAAAGACTATATTGGAGGTAAAATTGGGATCTTCAACAATCCTAGACATTATTTCTTCGCTAAACTCAACCCTCCTATCAAAATCATCTTCATTCAGCTCTTGCACAAGATTAACCTTAAATGGATGGAATTTGTTAGTTTTTAATATTTTCTGAATAGAAAACTTGCTTATTTCATATTTTTGAGACATTTTGCGTATTGAAGTATGCGGATCCTCTGTGAGTGACAATAAGACATCTAGTGATTTTTCTTCGTTTGTTGCAGTAGATGGTCTTCCAGAACGAGGACGATCTTTTACACTTCCTGTATCATGAAACCGTCTGACAGCCCTCGATACTGTAGATTTAGAAATTGGAGTAAGGCCAAGTCTGAAAGTTACATTGAAGACAATTTTGGCATCTTCGTAAGATCGTCTAAGTTCACCCCAACCTATCATCATCAAAAGTGAAATTCTTTCTCTTTCATTAAGTCGTTGCATGTTTATATGCAGATACATAAATATGCACGACTGCGAAAAATGACAAATTAATTACTGAAAAATATTCGACGAAAAAATGACCAATGAACGAGAAAACACTATTTTCAAGACAAAATTAGAGAAATACTTCTTTTCCAGAAAAAATATTATCAATCTCTACATATCAAGAGATACTAAGAAATAAAAAATGAGCTTTGGTAAATTGAAATTGAATGAAAGATGACTGAGATTGAAAAGATTAAATGAAGAAATTTTTTAGAAATTCTTGATTAACAATGTCTTTGATAGTCAAATTAAAATTTGATTTTAAAAATAATTTTATGGTTTATTATGAACCCTTCTTCAGACGCAAAATGATCCACGATTTAATCTGCAAATGCCCTTTCAGGTCACAATCATGAATATTTTTTCTTAAATTATTTTCTCTATGAATTCTGGTTTTTGAGTTATCGAAGTGAACCTGGGGTGAACCTTGTTCATGACCTGCAAAAGTCATAACTTGAAAATGGTCAAGCCCCTATATGAACGCTAAATTTTTGATTCCCTTCATTTACGCGATCAAAAATGGAGGGTTCTATTTAAAAATATCGATTTGACCTTCAAATGACCTTGAAGGTTATGGTCAAGGTCAAAACCAAGGTCTCCATCAAATAGCTGGATAATTGAAATATTTTAAAATAAAAAAAAAAATATTTGTTCTAATGATAAAGAATTCTCATCATTATTATTAGACTTAGGAGAAGGTAAAATTAATCCTTTCAAAATACCTCAACTTTGGAAAACTGATAATGTTTGTGACAAAATTTATAGCAATATTAATCAAAACATTTCTATAAATTCTGTATCTCTAGCTCCTCATAATGAAGATATTAAAATCATTAATGATAAAGTATTAAAAATGTTATATGATGATTCATGGACATATTATAGCATAGATTACGAAACACATAAGGGTGTAGATCAAACAGACGAAAATATTTATCTAAATTATCCAATTGAAATGTTAAATGAAATTAGAGAAGGTCTTCCACCTCATAAATTGGACTTAAAAATAAATGCAACAGTTATGTTAATTCGAAATTTGAGTATAATAGATGGTCTATGCAATGGAACTCGTTTAAAAATCAGTAAATTATATCAATACAATATTAAAGCAGAAATAATTACAGGAGAGAATATTGTAAATAAAGTCTTTATACCGAGAATCACCTTAAATACTGGAGAGAACTCTTCATTCCCTTTTACTCTTTACAGAAAATAATTTCCGATAATTTTAACTTTCGCAATAATAATAAATAAATCTCAAGGACAAAGTTTTGATTCTTTAGGAATTTTTTTCAGACGGCCATTATTTTCCCATGGTCAATTGTATGTAGCTTTATCTAGATGCAGAAATCCTAATAAAAAATTTATTCAAAATGCATTAGAAGATTCTTCAAAAATCGATAATATTGTGTGGAGTAAGATTTTTAAAGATCAAATTTAAAATATATGCAAATTTATTATAACTATATTTTTTTAGACATTTATTATTTCACCATATTATTTCAATTTATTAATTAAAATTATAAAAAATTGTGTTATTATTTATTATTTTTTTTTCAATAAAATTTAAGTTATGTTACGTCTAGATTACAAATTTTCAATTACAAAATCTAACACATTAAAACAATTACATGAATTCCTACCTGAATTGATAATTGAACTTGGCGATACGTGAAAGTTATAATAATTTAAATGATTAAAAGAGTGAAGGATAGGAAGTCCCTTTTGGCTACCGCGGATGCGGTGATCGCCTAGCGGGGAAGGGAGCCGGATACGAAGTCACTTTAAACTATACACTATTTCTTTTAAATCGACACACGTTTATTTTTATGAAAAGAGAAAAGTACCTTAATGCGTAAGTGTGCGTGGCTGTTTGTATATATGTGTGAGGAGGTTCTTGAGTGTCTGCAGCTGACAATCCTCGGCGCCTTCCAGCCTAGGCTCGGTGGTTCAGTTTACAGCGGTGGCTAGATGTACTTAGGTGTGACGGCTCATCCCTTTGGTGTGCGTAGTGTAGATCGCAGGGAGTCCACTGCCTCTGTTGCTTCTTCTTTTCAGCAGAGGTGATATTCGGAAAAATGCCGATGGATGCACTTGCTCGACTGAGCGACTAAGTCCGGTATACTCTCTACTTTTAAACGTACGAGTAGCGAGTAATGCGTGATACTTGTTTTAAGAATGGTCTGGCGACGAGCAGAGTAACGTTCTGTGAGAGATTTCGGATATTACTGAGCGATGAGAGCCCTTTGCTCCCGGGCTTTATATACTTGCATATCCCCTTGTTTTTCTCGGGCTAGCTTTTTCCATATAAGGTCGCTTCACTATTTTGTATTTTCCTCTCTCAATATTAAGAGAATCGTGGCAGGTCAAGTCATGAACATCATAGTTTATGACTTCCACTTAAGAATTTGTCTTTTTTAGAACTCTCCCGCGGTCTCTCTTTTTACTGGAGATCATACATGTGTTTCCTATGAAATTCCAGATCGACGAGTATTGCGTCTCTGTTTCTCTCTGCTCTCTAATTTTTCTCTTATTTGTGATCGTTTTTCTGCGATGATTTGTCGCCTGATTGTATTGTGTAAAATCACCGTCGAAACAGCTTCTCTCGTTCTTGTGCTTCTTAATTTATGGCTTTCCGTTGAAAAATACGATTTCGCGGTTCTTATGAAGTTACTATTGTATCTAATATGTCCATTAGCGTTTTTATGGCATTTTTGATTTATTGCGTGGTTCATCGGAATATAGTCAATTTGTGTGAAGGTGCCGCTGACACGTGTATGTAAATATATCTCCCGATTTTCAGATCCACTTCTTGGGTACCGCGATGACGTACTAGTGAGTAAGTGTGTGTGTGTGTGTGCAGATGTGATATATATAGCAATCGTAGTGTTTTGGATGCGTAATGGAATTGGTGATTCCATTACAGTTACTAAAAGTTTTTTTTTAAATTTTTTAAAGAAATTTATTGGACACAATAAAAAATAGAAACAGAGAGAACAAGCATACAAATAATCATGAAGTTATAAAACAAATTAATTTGATATTTTTATAGGCCATGATGTAATAATACTTAGTTAATAATTAATGATTATTAGTACACTTTTACATGAAAAAAGTTCAATTCAGATATTATCGTGTTTAAAAATTATATTTTGAACAGGGGGGATGGAAATGGGTGATCGAGGAGAAAGGACGCGAGATTAAAGGCTCCAGATAGAAAGTGATTTTGAGAGTTAATTAGGAGGTTTTAAAATCTGAGAAAGGCAGGAAAAGATTGAGAAATAGTGGAGGAGTGAGGCGGGGTGAAACTTTGTTGAAAGAAGATAGATTATAGTAGGAAAAGTGGAAAGAAAAAGAAGGCTGGAGGGAAAAGGTTAGGATCGTCATAAAAAATGGCGGACAAGGAAGAGACAAAGGACTTGGAGAGAAAAGAAGAAGCGAGGAAGGAGGACTCTAGAAGGCCGAGAGGAAGGCCGAGAAAGGATGAAAAAGGGAAAGAACTAGCAGGAAAGATGAGAAACTACCTGGAGAGAGTACTGCAGTTTTCAAGTGGCAGTGAAAAAAAGAAATAGGGTAGAACGCTCACCGGTAGGGGACAAGAAATACGAGCAAGGAAAGTCTCAAGGAGTTAAGAGAAAGGAAGGAGAAGGAAATTGGGAGAATGAGGAGATAGTCAAGGAGGGTGTTGAGAAGGATGGAGAGATGGCTGTGGAGGCGTTAGAAAAATAAGAAACATCAGGGACATCGGCAGCAGGGACGGCGGTAATAGGGACAGCAGTGGCCGATTTAGGGAAGATAGCGGGGTTACCGGCGGAGGGAAAGTGACCGACTAGAGGAAGCAAGAAAGAAGAGATGCGAAAGGATCCGGCAGAGGGCGCAAGAGGGATGGAACAGTGTCATCAACGGAAGAATTTGCAGTAGTACATAAGGTATTTAAGGTTTTAGAAAATAAGATAGATAGGATAGATAGGGAGAGAGAGGCGTGGTAAAAAGAGTGGGATGAGATGAGGGATAAGGTGAGGGTGGAGCGTATAATTAATGAGGGTTTGAGAAGAGATATAGAATTTATAATAAAAGAAAGAGTAGCAGATACTAACAGAATAAGAGAGTTGGAGGTGACAGTCGAGGAGTTGCTAAAGAGAGAGAAGGAGAGAAACGAAACAGTAAAAGAAGTAGAGAATGAGAGAATACATGAAAGGGACAATTTTAGGAATGAAGATAGAGAAGCGTTACAAGGGGGAGAGTTGGTAGAAAAAGAAAAGGTAAATGAAGAAGACAGAGGAAGGGGAGTTAGATAGTGAAGGCAGCGAGGGAAAAAACTGCAATAATAGGTGAGGAGGGCTGGAGAAAGTAGAGAGGGAGTATTTAAAGGTTATGCCAGATAAGTTAAGCGAAGAGGAATATGAGTGGGAGATGGCAGAGAGGAGAAGTAGGAAGAATTGTTTATTTATAAGAGGAACAAGAACAGTAGGGGCTAAAATAAAGGAGGAAATTAAAGGAATAATTAAAGAGAAATTAAATGAAGTAATTTATATTAAGAAAGTAAGAGCGATAGGGGGAGGACTAGTGGCGGAATTAGATTCAATGGAGAACAAGATAGATATAATGAAAAAAACAAATATGTTGAAGAGAATACATTTATGGATTGAAGACGATTTAACGTAAAGAGAAAAAGAAATCCAGAGATGGTTAAAGATGATAGTAGAGGAGGAGAGCGGGAGAGGGCTGATAACTCAGCTAGGTTACCAGAAAATCAAAGTAGATGGAAGGTGGTACGAGCGGGACGAGAAGAGTGGAAGGATAGAAGGATTTGGAAAGGATAGGTTTCGGAACATAGCAGGTATAGGCAAAGTAGGAGAGGCTGAAGATTATATAGAAAAATAGAAATGGTTATACGAAGGGCGATTGGGAAGGGAAGCAAACTTTTGTAGGGGGGTCTAGTTTTTCAGTGTTGGATCTGGTGTTAGAAAGAGAAAACAAGAAGGGAAGTGTAATAGAAGAAGTGACAATTAGGGAGAGAATAGAGTTTGATCATTTAGCGGTAGAAGTTCTAGTGAAGGGAAAAGGGAATGAGAAGGGAAACAAAGATAGTTATAGACATAATATTATTAGGGATAAAAATAGAGAAAAGAGACTGAGATAGGTAGGAAAAAGAGGAGAGGAATACAGGGAGAAAATGGGAGTAAAAATGGAAGTGATTGATAGAGAAACAGGTGGGTTTCAGGGAAGGTGGAAGAGGCTAGTAGGAGAAATAAAGAATGTGAGCAGGGAGTTGAAGCTTACGAGGAAGCAAGAGGTAGGAGAAGGAAGGAGGGAAGATGTAGAAGTATTCGAGCAGAGAAGGAAAACATGGAGAGCCCTTAAAATGTGGGTGAGAACTAGGGAGGATAAGGATAAAGAGATGTTGAAAGACGAAAGGGTTAAACTCAAGGAATTAAAAGAATCAAAAAAAGAGGAGGAGAGGATAAAGAAATGGAAAAGGTTAGAAGCGAGTAAGGGGATGCAAGAATTTTGGAAGGCCATTGATCAGTTTAGAGGGAAGAGGAAAAAGAAGGGAGGTGGAATAAAAAAAGAGGAATGGGAAGGACATTTCCGGAGGTTGCTAGGAGCTGGAGACCAAACAAGAGGGGAGGGGGAGGAAGAGGTAGGAGATGTAGAAGAAGGGGAAGGGGAAAGCACGGAGGAGGAGGACTTAGAGGAATTGAATCGAGAGATTAGTGTAGGTGAGATTCAAAAAGCGTGGGGTAAAATGAAGAATAATAAAGCGGCTGGAGAAGACGGCCTGTTGCTAGAATGTTTGAAAGGGCTACCGTTGGGATAGACGGAGGAATTTGCAGGGATTTTTAATGGGATTTTCTTAGAAGGAAAAATGGTGGAAGGATGGGAAGAGCTAAAATTTTTCCAATACATAAAGGGAGAAATGAAGAAGACGTAAAGAATTATAGAGGGGTGTCTCTGTTGGTTGTAGGATACAAGATTCTAACAAATATCAAGGCTAGGAGATTAAGGGAATGGTTAGAAAAGAATGAGGGGTTAAAAGAAAGTCAGGCAGGCTTTAGAAAGAAAAGAGGGACAAGGGATCATACTTTTGTGCTAAATACTCTAATTAATAACAGGATAAAAGAGAAGGGAAAGAAATTATATGTCGGATTCGTAGATTTTAGGACGGCTTTTGACACGGTGAACAGGAAAAGATTAGTAGATAAATTAGAGAGAAAAGGGATAAATGGTAGGTTTTTAGGAATGATAAAAGGTATATATAGGAATACGGAAAATGAAGTGATAACGGAAGAGGGAATATCGGAAAAATTCAAGACTAGCAGAGGAGTGAGGCAGGGATGTCCGTTGAGCCCAACTTTCTTTAATATATATTTGGAGGATTTGGAAGAACAATGGTTAAAAAGAAAGGAGGGTGGGACGGTGATAGGGAATGAGAAGATTTATTGTTTGAAATCCGCGGACGATGTAGCAATGGTTTCTGATTCGAGGGAGGGGTTACAGGAAATGCTAAGTTAAGAGAAATATAGTAAAAAAATGGGATGGAGGTAAACACGCAAAAAACAAAAATAATGGTATTTCAAAAAGGGGGGAGAAGGAGGAACTCGGAGAAGTGGAAATATAAAGGGGAGGAATTAGAAATAGTCAAAGAATATAAATATTTAGGCTTTTGGTTTAACTCCAGAGGGACGATGAGGACGCAGGTAAAGAAAATGACGTCGAAAGTTAGGAAGGCAATGAACACAGTATGGGGTATCTGGAAAAGAGCGAAGTTAGATAATTTAAGGGGAAGATTGTATCTAATAGACGCAATAGTGAAAGCGGGATGTCTATATGGAGCAGAATTATGGGGGTGGGAAAGATGGGAGGAGGTAGAAAGGGTACAAGGAAGGTTTGTAAAAATGGCTTTAGTGGTAAATGAAAATACGCCAGATTATATCTGGAAAATGGAAGCGGGGAGAAACAGTCTGGAGGTGGAAGCGAGACAGAGGGCAGGGAATTATTTAATAGAAATTTTAAGAATGAAGGAGGATAGGTGGCCAAAGAAATGATTAATGGAGGAGTTAAGGAATTTAAAAAATTGATATAAGTCGGAATGGGGAAAAAATTGGAGAAAGCTTTTAACGAAGTGGGAGATGGAGAGTGCCTAGATTGGATAAGGGAAGAGAGGGAAATTAAAGATATAAGGAGAAAGCAAGAGGAGGGGAGAAAGGTTAAGATAGATCAGGAAATACAAAGGAGCTGGAGTAAAATAGACGAATCAAATTTCTACAGGAACTATAAAGAGTGGAAAGGTGAGCTTGGAGAGGAGAAATATCGGAGAGTTAAAAAGTGGGGAGGGGACCTTAAGGAACAATGGGCTAGGTTGAGATGTGGGAGTGTAGGGAGAGGAAAAGAGAAGGGATTTAAGGACTCTATTTGTAGGATTTGTAAGGAAAAGGATGGAAGTATTGGACATATTTGGGTGTGCGAAAAAGTAAGGGAAAAAATGGATAGGGAATGGATCGATGAAATAGAGAAATTAGGGTTGGCGGTAGAGGAGGATGAAATCATGAGGAATCTAAGCAGGACTTTAAAAGGAGAATTAAGGGAAGGAATGTGTAGATATAGTAGGAGATTAGAGGAGGAAGCCAGGGCAAGTAAGGAGAAAGAAAAAGAGAGGAAAGGAGGATAGGCGATAAAAGGGGGCAGAAAAGGGGCGAGTAGTAGTCCAAGCTATAGTGTATGTATTGTAAATATTTGTAAAGCGTAAGGTTGTTAAATGCGAATGTATAAATGTAAAAAAGCGTAAGGGGTAATTATAAGTAGGTATAGAAAACATTGTAAGATAAAATGCAAGGGTGAAATGTAAAAAGAATTGTATCTGTACATGGAAAATAAATAAATATATGTATATTTGTAAATTAATAGTCGAACACCTGAAAACTTTTTTCAAGTAAAAAAGTGTTTCTGTCCGGATGGAGGATAGAATAAGGTGGAGTTTTACGGAAGGAGGATATGGTATAAATTCAGTAATTAATTTACTGTGGTTATATGGCTCTAGGCGATGATTCCACATTTTTTTTCTTATTATTGTATACAAATTTTAATTAATAAAAATAAATCTGTTTTAATCATTTCATTTTTAAGTGCATTACAAAAAACATTAGAAAAATTAATTTTTAAACATGAGTTTATATAATTTCATCATGTTATGAAAATATAAGAAATTATCGGTAATTTTTATACAATAAAATAAAAAAAAGAAAAATCAACGCACCTGAAGTACATTATTATTATTACATAATTCTAATGATGTGCTTTTGATAGTACCCCTTGGGTGGTGTGGAAAACTCTCAGAATTCATTAATTCACTCATTCGCCTTACAGTTAATAAATATCACCAATAATCATCTTATAAAGTTCTTTTTTGTCGCGAATAAGTGCATTTTAAGTTCCATTAAACTATTATTACAATCGATTACTGAAATATCCTCACAACTTCTGACTTTTTTCAGACCATATTATTTCAATTTATTAATTAAAATTATAAAAAATTGTATTATTATTTATTATTTTTGGTGGAGGGGTGGAGGGGAAGTGGAGGGGGGTGGAGGGGGTGGAGGGGATTTCAAGTTAGAATCACGCTTACAACTATATATTATAGGAAGATATATATATATTGTAGCGGTGGACCCAGCGTATGGTAACACTGAGTTTTTTGTCCACTGCGTTACCGATGCAATTCTCCGTCTCCTACTACCGCTTCAATACATACGAGGCGGCGGGCCGCCTCGGCCCTGGGCGCCAGGCACCGGTGTGCCAGGGATCCCGCGATCCCCTTACCTTGAGACGCCGCCTCGTGTCGAAACATCACTTCGTCCACCTGCTCGGCTAGCCAGTATACGAATTTACACACAGAGAAAAATGAGACAATTACACAAGGTCGTGGGTATCAGTACGAAATGAACGAGCAAATTAACTTTGATTCATTCTGTATTTCACTTAACAATCTCCTTCGTAATTCATTTACATTCAGGCGATCTCCGACCGCGCGCTTTACTAACTACGACATTCCCGTCGATTTGCACACATACTCACTCTGTGACTCGCATGTCACCACGCCGATGTTCGAGCGAGGAAATACCGACGCACGCCCTGAGCGCGTATCTGGTCGTCTCGAAGTCCTGTTCCCTGATCCGGCGCCGAACTCGCTCGTGCCCGCCGGTGTAACCTCCTAGCCTCGGCGTGTTCGTCAACACTCCGCCGGACGGCTTACCCGACGCGGACTGTGCAGCTGCCTCGCCCTTCCGATCGTCTACCAGTGCCGACGATCGTAGCGTCCGTCGCAGCCTGCCCTCACGAGACCATGAATTCACGCCCCGACGATAACCATTCTCTCCCGACGTACGCAAGTCCCCAGGCGTACCCACCGTTGCCGCGCCGATGACTTCGCCCGAACTTCGACGCGACCCTTCACTCACTTCATACCCCTATGTTTAACCTAACGGGACCGCTGTCCCAACTACTATCTACTTATATTACAATCGGTTATTAATTTTATCTAATACTAAATCTTAATCTAATGCGAGTTAACGCGCGGGCTAGAGCTAGCGAACGTCGGGTCCTTGAGTCGTCGTGTAGGTCATGATTGTGTTACATACGAGAGCGTGGACGATAGCCTGTCAGTGTAGCTGTGGTCTTTGTCTTTATCGTGAAAACGTCAGTGTAATAACGATAGTCGTGTTATAAATGGTAGCGTCAGTATAATGACGATAATTAGTGTAACGATAGCGTCAGTGTAATATTTATAGTCAGTGTAAACGATAGCGTCAGTGTGATAACGATAGCCATGGTGTAAACGATAGCATCGGTGTAATAGTGGTAGTCATAGTATAAACGATAGCGTCAGTGTGATAACGATAGCCATAGTGTAAACGATAGCGTCAGTGTATTAGTTGTAGTCATAGAGTAAACGATAGCGTCAGTACAATAATTGTCGTCAGAGTGTAAACGATAGCGTCAGTACAATAATTGTCGTCATAGTGTAAACGATAGCGTCAGTACAATAATTGTAGTCATAGTGTAAAGATAGCGTCAGTACAATAATCGTCATGTCAGTCAGGTGTACAGTAGTTATAGTTTGCGGTAATTCAGTAGAGGCGTAATGTTCGCTTAATACGCCGAACGACTCAGCACGGTTAAGTCGACGAAGTATGCTATAGCCGCACTCATGCTTCGCCGCACTCCTGCCACCATGTTGGCCACGTGGCGTGTTAAATATCACGAGTCCGCGCTACTCCGCAATCGGCACACTAATTCCCGCAAGCATCACTTAATACAATATATACTCTACTCACGGTTACTCAGCAGTCCGTCGCACAACACTCCTTTATTATAACAAACGCCGCTTAGCTGGTCCGATGCTTAACAAAGGAAGTAGCGGAGAATCAGTGGTCAAAGTCGAACCTGTTGCTACGGCAGTCAGAACGAGAAAGGGAAGAGATGATGAACAGCGCTCGCGTCGACCCCTTTCGCCGTCGACGTTAGGTTGGGTCGCTCACCTACCTACTCTCGCTCTCGCGCGCTCGGGCCTAGCCGATGCCGGCCGAGGCTCCGCGAATACGGCCGAACGCGCCCTCGCCGACTCGTACCGCGGCGCTGCCGTGCTATGCGCGGCCGCTTGTAACTGGCAGTGAACTGCCATGTTACAATATATATATATCTACACGAGTGCCGTGAATTATAAATCATTTTCGAGCATTAAAATCATCATCATGGATAACAGAGTAAGTCTAATTGCGTGCATTCTCTCCCAGCCAAGCTTTTCTCATGCAGACGTCATGCATCTTTGATGAATCCATAATGGATAAAATTCTAATATTAGAAAATAATAACTTTTGAACCTCTTCCAAAAGCTTAACTTGCCGCAAGCATTTATCTATAATATCCTCAGTTTTGATGGTTGATATCTACTCGTAACAAATAACCATAATTATACAGGGTGTTAATTTTTCGTCGCATACAGTGTATATCAGCGGATAGAGCGGAGAATTCTAAGAAGGACGTAACTCTTTCGTTTTTCGATCCGCTCATTAGTTAAGGAGATAATCGAGCTCAAAAATGGGTCAATGTAGCCAATGAGCGCGCAGCACGGCCGGGCTGCCGGAGGGGAAGTGCGCTTGGTGGGGAGAGCGGCTCGCTACTCCCGCGGCGGGTAGAGCGGTGGCGGCGGCCGGAATCAGCGGATAGAGCGGGATTTTCCACTGTATGCGATGAAAAATTAACACCCTGTATATTTTAATGTTTCAAACGCTGGCGAGTATACAGCAACCCAGCCTAGGTTGCTGTTGGGTTGCTAATCAAATCTCATGAAAATTGAATTGGGTATCAGAAAATTGAGTTACAGTGTTAATGTTCAACTGTATATATCTTACTCCTACAAGTACAATCGTAATACGAGTATAACACCTGTCTAGGTAAAAATATAAATTACGTGCATAAATAATCGAGGCGAGTAACGTGACGTCATTTTCTCTCGTGCACTCAGCTGCTCCATACATGTAAATAGGGTGGCGCGCGCAGTCTACGGTAAAGAGAACTTATAATATCAGTGTAAAACTAATTTTAGGGAAAAATTCTTTTAGATATCTCATAATTCGTTATACTCGTAAATTACAAGGATAAAAATTACAATAAAAAAATAATCTTTCTTAACAAAATAATTTTATAATAATAAGTACATGGCCCCTTTCACTCTATCTTCGAGAAATAACGACAAATCAAGAATTAAGGCCTAAGCATATCAGACTTGAGGTCATGGGCGTTGCTGATCACAAATCTGATGTCAGAATTATGTAATATATATTGTTTAAATAATTTTGTTTAAATCAATTACTTCAAAATTGCACTTGTTTAAACTTTGTCACAGGAAATTCAGGGTTTTTGGGCCACTAATCTGATGGACGAAATTGAAAATTAATTGTTTAAATAATTTTATTTAAATAATTTATTGCAAATTTGCACTTTTTAAAACTTTGACAAAAAAATGTATTTCATTTATTGTTTCTGGGGTCGCTAATCACGAATCTGATGCCAGAAATGTAAAATGAATAAATTAGATAATTTTTTACTTTCACACTTATCAAGATTTGCCTTCTTTCTACCCTTCATAGCAAAGATACAATTATAAAAATTTGACAGGTAACTTCGGAAATTAGGAAAAAAACATTAATAATAATAATAATAATAAACTTTATTGTCTTTATACATTTTTGTATTTTACAATGCTTTCTTAACTTAAATATAAACATTTGTGTGCTTTAATACGCATCTTTTTTTTTTTTTTCTTTTATCTCTCCTCCTATTCTTCCTTCTTCCTCCTTTCTTCTCTCATCTCTTCTTCACTCCTCTTTTCCTCTCTCACCCTTCTGATCCTTTCCTCCTCCTCCTTCCACTCGTACCATATTCCGTCTACTCTCACCTTGAAGTCTCCGTTCCTTAGAAGCTTCCCATTCATTTTCGCTTCCTCTCTTCTTCTCTCTCTTATCCCCATGGCTTCTTTCTTTGCCTTTCTCTCCTCCCAACTCATCCACTGCTCTATTCTTACCTTTCCCCCTTCATTTATTTCCTCTCTCCTCTTCCATATCTTCTCCATTTCCTCTTCTGCAGCAAATATGATCTTTTTTGTGTCCTGGTTTGCTGTCTCCTCCAGCTCCCAACTCGAGGAAAAAAACATTAAATTATCGGAAAAAGGTAAGCCGAAACGAGTTCTAAGATCAAGTTTGAATCACTTAAGAGTGCTGTATACCCTAGTGCTGCCATCTAGTCTACATTTTTGCTTATTTGCATACATTTTTAATATTCACGGTCCTTAAAAATATCAAAACAAAGTTTCTCCACGTGCACTGACTATTTAAGATTATATTTAAGAAAAATTATTCGCATATTTGCAATAATAAAATTATAAGACGTCGAGAAAAATTGTAAGTTTGGTGGCCGAACTTTTTAACCCATCACCAAACTTACAATTTATCTCGACGTCTTATAATATTATTATTGCAAATATCCGAATAATTTTTTTTAACATAATCTTAAATAGTCAGTGCACGTGGGGAAACTATGTTTTTATATTTTTAAGGACCGTGAATTTTAAAAGTTTATGCAAATTAGTAAAACTGTAGTCTAGAGGGTGCCTTTAGGGTATAGAACACACTTAAAATATCGTATCCCAACCTACGCAAATTATACGTGGAAAATTGAATAATAAAAATATACGACGAATTTTCGTGGAAAGCGATTTGGGACAAGTTTAGAGATCTAAACTGCAGCGTCTAAACCCCACTCACTGCGAGTTCGACGAGAATACTTAGTTGAAACATAATAACAGCATTCGCCGAACATCAATGGATGGCAAGCTATATTTTTTAATAATATGTCGGCAGACCGAAGGAAGGCGAGCATAGCAAATTCTTTTTCCCGCTGATGACTCTTTTGCCCGATGATGAAATGTTGGTTTAAACTGCCAATTTTGGGTGTTTCTATTATATTTCAAAGAAATTGAAAATTTCTAAATATAAATTATATATATCATAGCCATGAATTTAATTGACCTAGCGCATGCGGCGTCCATTTTAAATGTAATATAAGAGATGTTTTTAATTATAATTATCTTCAAATTCGCATATTTACATCACAATCATATGTATTTACAGTACATTTGTAAGGTTTCAGTAAGATGCTCTTCGATGCCCAAAACCAAAAAAGGCTGTGGTTGCTGAAAAAATGAAAATTTTTTTGTACGATAAAATCTAAAAGAAATATGTATAAATGTTACGTCTAGACTAAAATTCAACTATGCAACACATTAATATATTATAATGTAACTAACATGAGTTCCTACCCTTTTTCTTTGTAAGTGTGTGATTACCGAATTGATCAATCAATATCAATAAAGGAAATCCCTTTTGGCTACCGCAAGCGCGGTCACTGCCTACCGGGGAAGGGAGCTGGGTACGAAATCACTCTAGAAGTTTTAAATTAAAAGAACACTTGTTTATTTCTACAAGCGTATAACCTTAAGTGTTTCTATGTGTGAGTGTGTGTGTAGGGGCGTAGATATCCGTCGGTCCTTTCCTTGATGACGATTTCCTGCTGTCAATCCTTAGCGCCTTCAAGCCGTGTGTCGGAGGTTCAGTGCAGGCAGGCTGTAGATGCGTTGGGGAGCAATGGTTCGTTTCTTCTCGTTAATTAATCTTCTCTTCTTAGTATGTTACGGCGTATTTCATTTTTATTAATTCTCGTCGTTGGCAAGTGTCGTGATTTGTATGTGGTTTGTTTTATTGATTGGCTTTTCCGTTCTAATGTCGGTGTCGTTACCTAGAAGTAACTATTCTTACGGAAGTTGACGTGGATACACACTGACTATGACTTATTGTCTATTTCGAAATAGTACTGCTCCTTACAGTATAGATAAAAAAAGCCAGCTATTTCTTCACATAACGCATCATAGTTTGGGAATCTGAAAGCCAAAGTGAGATCAGAAATACAAGAGTTAACTCTCTTTTTCAGTCAGTTCACAATAATAAGTATGTATAATAATTACTATGATTATAATCCTGAAATAAGAGAAAATCCATTCGCGGAGTAGCGAGTTGATTTCCATATATACTATAGTTTTAATTCCTACTGTTTCCTTCTGTAGAGTCTCAATAAGAGGCTCGATTACCAAGTTGAATAATAGTAGTGAAAGTGGATCGCCTTGTTTGACGCCTCTTTTGAGTGTGATAGAAACGTTTCCTTCGGCGATTAAGCCCGCCTTGGTGCGAAGAGGTATTGACACACGCATGGCTGACTACATATTTGATATGTACAAAGGCGTGTGCACAGAAATAAAGACTGGCGAAGGTAAAATAGGAAAAGATGTTCTAAGTAGCGGCATTGCGAAACGCTACGAAAGCAGCTCAGACTGATGATCAGATAACGGCAGCAATAATGGAGGAAGAATAAGTCCAGTAGAGATTGAATGAGTATGCCTGTAACATCTCTTGAACTTGACAGTGCCAAAGAAGATATTAAGCGAAACCATCTTGAGTCCTGGGCGAAGCAGCCTAGCCAGGGCCAAGGTGCCTACGACCTCAGGGAAAGGGAGAGTAACGCATGGCTACTTCTGGGGAACATGCTAAAGCACTCGAGGATAGCAGACGCAATGCGTTCGATACAAGTTGTCGAAGATGCAGAAGCGTATAGGAGACATTAGGACACATTCGCGGTCTTTGCACCCATACAAACCCAAAGAGAATTAGAAAACACGATGAGATACGATACCTCATCGCCGAACGGCTTTTAGTGAAAAACAAAGTTCTTAAGGAGCAATCTTTGACCGCGTCAAGCGAAGCCTACAGGCCTTATCTCGTCACTAAGGTGAAGGAGAAAGAGGCATTTATCATCGACGTAAGTGTTCGCTATCAGCGGGGAAGATGGAATTTGGAAGCCGAAAAGAAAAAAAGCGAAAAGC
The DNA here is from genome assembly GCA_020010945.3 of Muscidifurax raptorellus. Classification (NCBI taxonomy): domain Eukaryota; kingdom Metazoa; phylum Arthropoda; class Insecta; order Hymenoptera; family Pteromalidae; genus Muscidifurax; species Muscidifurax raptorellus. The sequence goes on from CM052081.1 coordinate 18,901,694, forward strand.
ATGCTAAAGTCAAAAACGCGGTGAAAAGACTACTAAATGTCGAAATGGCCTCGGTAGTCCCAATAATCATAGGCTCAAGATGTGCTATCACAACGACTACAAAGCGCGCCTTGGTTAAATTGGGTATTACAAGACAAGTCCGAATCACGATATCCATGATTGCATTCAGAAGCACTCTGGAAATCGTGAACGAGTTCATGGACTACCGACGGGTAGCATGAAGTAAACGTCAAAGATACCCAAAAAAACACGTGATTTTCTGTAGACAATATCTAGGTGTCTAGATGACCACAAGGTCGACCAGATATCGTCTACATGGAAGAGCACGAAGTGGACGTCTAAGATATTGAAACAAAACTGCGACTTCCTATAGACCATGTCTATGTGTCTAGATGACCCGCAGGTTGACAAGACGTCGTCTACATGGAAGAGCACCAAGTGAACGTCAAAGATACCGTAAAAAGCCCGTGACTTCTTGTAGACGATGTCTAGGTGTGTAGATGTCCCCTAGGGCGATGAGACATCATCTACAAGGAAGAGCACTAAGTGGACGTCAAAGATACCGAGAAAAACCCGAGACTTCCTGTAGACGATCTCTAGGTTTCTAGACGTGACGTCCTCTACAAGGAAGAGCACAAAAGGGGCGTCAAAGATACCCAAAAAAATCCGTGACTTTCTGTAGACGATGTCTGGGGGTCTAGAGGACCCCCTACAGATGTCTAGGTGTCAGGTTGACCCCAACATCGACGAGACATCGTCTACAGTGAGGAGCACCAAGTGTACGTGAAAGATATCCAAAAAAATCCGCGGCTTCCTGTAGACGATGTCTATGTGTGTAGATGATCCGCAGGTCGACGCGATCTCGTCTACATGGAAGAGCACCAAGTGAACGTCAAAGATACCGTAAAAGGCCCGTGACTTCCTGTAGACAATGTCTAAATGTCAGGATGACCTCAAGGTCGACGAGACGTTGTCTACATGGAAGAGCACTAACAATAAGTGGACGTCAAAGATATTGAAAAAAACCTGTGACTTTCTGTAGACGATGTCTGGGGGTCTAGATGACCCGCAGGTCGATTAGACGTCGTCTACATCGAAGAGCACTAACAATAAGTGGTCGTCAAAGATATAGAAATAAAACTGTGACTTCCTGTAGACGATGTCTAAATGTCAGGATGACGCCCAGGTCGACGAGTAGTCTCTCCAGGGAAAAGCACCAAGTGGACGTCCAGGATACGGAAAAAAACTTGTGACTTCCTGTAGACGATGTCTAGGTGCCTAAATGACCCGCTGATCGACGAGATGTCGTCTACAACGAAGAGCACTAAGTGGACGTCGAAGATAATGAAAAAACCTGTTACTTCCTGTAGACGATGTCCAAATGTCAGGATGACCCCTAAGTCGACGAGACGTCGTCTACAGTGAAGAGCGCCAAGTGTGAATCAAATGTTCTGAAAAAACATTGAAACAAATTCAAAAATAACTTCCCCTCCACCGCGCAAGACCGCACGTGCGGAAGTGGAGCTTGGAGACGCGTGGGAGATCCGGAAACACTTCCGAGCATCCCCAAGCCACGCTACCTCAAGCACTCTGACTCGATCCAAGCTGCGAGCCGACGACTGTTTTTTTCAATAGTTTTTTTAAATTTTACTTTCATTCGAGTTATTTGTTATATTTTCTATTTTTTTTTCAATTGTTTGATAAAATCATTCATTTTATTTAAACGTTATCATTTTATTCGGCGGCGATTCATTTTCTTTCGGGTATACATATATATGTATAAGGAGAAATCATAATTGTGTACAAAAGGACCGAATAAAGCTAAGATTATTTCTGAACTCATATTTGTGTTCGTCCTTGTGTCCAAGCCATACATAAATTTATTGAATTTTCCCTTGGTCCAGAGCCAATAGAAAGAGTGACAAATAATCAAGCAAAAACAAAACAGTAAAAGGTAAGAGACTTTACCATACATCAGTCCGCGTTTCAATAAGAGAGAAAGATCAAGCTGACAGCCAGGAGAGGTTCGAGGAGTGGAGTCTCTCCCGTAGCTGTATAGTTGCGTGCGCGAGATCAACTCGTATTATAATTAAATTAATATTGCTAGGTGACTCACAATCACCTAACAAGCAGTTTATAAAATTAGTAAGAAAAATGTTTGTACGTAGGTACCTACGCACGATACTTTAAAACGATAGATAATAAAAATTGATAAACAAATAATTATTTTTGCGATGAATAGATGTGTTTGCATGCTGGGATTACAATCACTGTAAAAAATTATATTTTACAAAATATTATTACATGATTAAGGGATTTTAAGAGCAGAAATCGTATTACAAATTTCAAGAATATTAATATTATATTATTTTATGAGTTTTTTACAAAAATATGTCGGTAAATCGGATTGAGGCGAGCTACTGTGAGAAATAAATGCAAAATGTAAACTCCTAAATCTAGCAACCCCATGTGCCTCAAAATTTTTTAAAATATACGTTGGCAAATCGAAGTTAGGCGAGCTACACTGTTAAGTAATATTGTTTCGAAAATTCGGTATTATTAGTTGGAATACCAATTCGTCAATTACTCGCTGCAATTAATGATGACGTACATGATAAATATCTGCGAACAAAACTATAGTATATATGGAAATCAACTCGCTACTCCGCGAATTGATTTTCTCTTATTTCAGGGTTATAATCATGGTAATTATTATACATACTTATTATTGTTATGACTGAAAAAGAGAGTTAACTCTTGCATTTCTGATCTCACTTTGGCTTTCAGATTCCCAAACTATGATGCGTTATGTGAAGAAATAGCTGGCTTTTTTTATCTATACTGTAAGGAGCAGTACTATTTCGAAATAGACAATAAGTCATAGTCAGTGTGTATCCACGTCAACTTCCGTAAGAATAGTTACTTCTAGGTAACGACACCGACATTAGAACGGAAAAGCCAATCAATAAAACAAACCACATACAAATCACGACACTTGCCAACGACGAGAATTAATAAAAATGAAATACGCCGCAACATACTAAGAAGAGAAGATTAATTAACGAGAAGAAACGAACCACTGCTCCCCAACGCATCCACAGCCTGCCTGTACTGAACCTCCGACACACGGCTTGAAGGCGCTAAGGATTGACAGCAGGAAATCGTCATCAAGGAAAGGACCGACGGATATCTACGCCCCTACACACACACTCACACATAGAAACACTTAAGGTTATACGCTTGTAGAAATAAACAAGTGTCCTTTTAATTTAAAACTTCTAGAGTGATTTCGTACCCAGCTCCCTTCCCCGGTAGGCAGTGACCGCGCTTGCGGTAGCCAAAAGGGATTTCCTTTATTGATATTGATTGATCAATTCGGTAATCACACACTTACAAAGAAAAAGGGTAGTAACTCATGTTAGTTACATTATAATATATTAATGTGTTGCATAGTTGGATTTTAGTCTGGACGTAAAATTTATATGTTATCTGATGACGATATCTCCAATATTTACGGGGATATCGCAATCTTTTAGCTTTTACCTGTTTAGCAAAAATGTAGTTTTCAACCTAGCGCAATGATTTTTGGACTGTAGGTGTATCTTAACGCACTCTATCAATTTCCATTGAAAAAAAAGTAAATTTACCAAAATTCGCGATTTTATGTCTGAATTTAGCAGGATATTAAGTGTCGTCGATAAGCTCGAGCACCGTGAACGACGATCTGAAGTATTTTTTATAGCGCTCTCTGTTTCTTACCGCTTATATCAATTTACAATTTAAAAATTTCTTCAATACGGATAATTGCGAATAGTGCTTAAATATCGATGTGAAGAGAAAAAAAAAGAACGTACTAGTGCATGTTTGCATCTGCGCTGTGTATCAGATTGCAGTCAGTTGTTAAAAAAGTCTTCATTACTCGTTATTCCGCGAAATTATTGCTTTCAGTTTTTTTCATGTCAGCTCTCTCACCATATGTGCTGTAAATATATCTTCTACTCGACATTGTTGCAAATGTCATTCTAAGAAGTCTATAACCAGCGAATACCAGAAAATATATGCACACGTGCACATGTATAGCCAGTATGATCCCCCCGAGATGTATTGTCTTTTATTAGCAGTATCAGCAAAAAGAAAAAGCTTTGCGTTTTATGCTGCATTCCCACCGTGTAGACAGAGACAATATTTAAGGAGCTACACTTGCACGTTTCGGCAGTTCCCCTTTGGATAGTCAAAGCATCTCTGTCAGAATGATTAGTCAGGCATTGAGTATCGCGAAAGATCGAGACTCATCATTCACACAATGTGTGGCAGAGTGTGGGCCTCAGACTTACAGAACCATTCAGCTGAGGTTTTATGCAGAAAGCTGCATTTTCTCTTGCTGCATTGTAGAATAACCACGGTATATTACATGTTACCGTCGGTCTATTCCGTAATCCAGACGTTCTGTCGATTGCTCCCCAAACAATACGACAGCGCAACGATAATGGGCACCCGCTGGCTCGTGTAATGTTTCACTGTCAATGTAAGTATCAATTACTTTTTTTCACATCTAAACTCTTAGAATATTATTATTTATTTCAATATTTCTTCATCAACATTATTTCAGTGATTAACCAGATGATGAGAGACACCGGGGGTGATTCTTTCCTTATGGTGTGTGATGAGTCGATAGGAAACGAGAATAATTGTAAGTATTGAGCCAATTAAAATACAAATATTAATTTTTCATTTTAATTAAATTATTTTAATTCTCTCAATACTTAGTTTCAGAGCCACGTGTACGTATGACGGATCAACAAGACGCTGCACACTTAGTTACAGCCAATTGTAAGTGGTGAATATGTTATAATTAAAATTTTTGTAATTATTATTCAATTAAATGCACATTCTCCATTTTAGTTATAGACGCTGGACCATCAACATCTGGAAATTACCACCCACAGTCATCGGACCATCGACGAGACTCATTATCATCAAACATAAATAATCGTAAGTATTAAGTCTGTCTATATAATTTTCATTTATTGTTTTTTCTGCAATATAAAGGCATGCTCTAATACTTAAGCTTCAGAGAGGTCAAGAGAGAGGCATCAACGTAATCGAAATGGAAACACAGTTCATATTTAAGTACGTTGTGGAAAAATTCAATCAAGATCGAGTTGTGCCATCGGTAGTGATGAATGGTTCAAAAATAATGTTAATGGAGGTTCTACATGCAAAGTTTATTGATAGCTTAAATTACTTTCACATGCCTTCGAGTAGTTTACCAAAAGCGTATGGATTATCCGAAATGGAGAAAGGTGCTTTTCCGCACTTATTCAATACGATGGAAAATCAGACTTACGAAGGTCCTCTACCACCTCTTGATTCATATTCACCAGACTTGATGGCCATCAAGGAGAGAGAGAAATTTTTGAAATGGTACGACGAACAAGTACAAAATGGCTACGTATTCAATTTTCAATGAGAAATTGTAAAATACTGTAAGCAAGACGTGACAATTTTGAGATTAGCATGTTTAGCATTCCGCAAAACATTCATGAAATTTGGTGTGAACCCTTTCGTCGAAGCTACAACTATTGCATCATCTTGTATGCGGGTGTTTAGAAAAAAATTTCTAAAAAAGTCGCAAATCGGTATTATACCACCTCGTGGTTACAGAATGGTAGACAATCAGTCTGAAATTGCCCTACACTGGCTCTCTTGGATGGAACAGCGAGTTCTTCATCGCCAGATCGAGCATGCAGGACGAGGTCAGGAAAAAAGACTACTAGAGAATATCTTGGTCGATGGTTACAGTGCACCCCAAGACGGTGAAAACCACAACGGTATTGTGCTTCAGTTTCAAGGCTGTTTTTGGCACGGGTTCCCCCGATGTTACAGGATAAACAGAGATATAGATTTGAAAAGTGGTGAATCGATGGATGCTAGATACGAAAGAACATTGGCCATTGGCTATAGGCTAAAGATGGCAAATTACCAGTTGATTGAAAAATGGGAGAGTCAGTTTAAGAAAGAGATCTCACAAAATGAAGAACTTTGTCATTTTGTTCGAGAAAATGTGGTGAATGTAAAAAGAAAAGTACTTGATCCACGTGATGCATTTTTCGGTGGACGCACAGGTAACACAGTCAAAGTGTTTGATTGTCAAGGCGAAGAGAAGATTAGGTATGTTGACGTGTGCTCACTGTATCCGTTTATTTGTAAATGTGGCAAGTATCCCATTGGTCACCCGAAAATTTATATCGGTCAAGAAGAGTGTGGACAGCTGATAGGGCTGAGTAACGACATTTCACAAGTGAACGGGTTGATCGCAAGCGATATACTACCACCACAAAATCTATATCACCCATTATTGCCAGTAAAAATGCATGGTAAATTGATATTTCCTCTATGTCGGACATGTTGCGAGCAATTAATTCAAGAAGACTGCCCTCATGAAGATCCTGAAGAGCGTATACTGCAAGGAACTTTGGTTTCAGAGGAGGTGAAGGCTGCTGTCACGTTGGGATACATTTTCAAGGCTGTCTATGAAATTTGGCAGTACGAAATGACGCAGTACAGTCAAGAAGAGCGGAAAGGTGGCGTATTTGCGAGATACATCAACGAAATTTTTCGCTCAAAAGTTCGCGGCGTCGGGATACCCACCACACTGTATCACAGACGAGGATAAGGATCGCTATGTGAGAGAGTTGGAACACGACGAGGGTATAAAATTGAACAAGGATGCTATACGTTTCAATGCTGGATTACGATCTGTGGCTAAACTGTGTCTAAATTCTCTTCTTCTAAAACTGTTCCAATATCTGCATGCCTTGGGTCCACGAGTTCTCTACTACGACACTGATTTGGTATTTTACGTTAGCAGAGGTGAAATCGGTGAATACGAGTTGCCAATCGGTTCGTCGCTGGGCAGTCTGATAAATGAACTAGCCGGCAAGGGCCCTGGTGCATATATAACGACCTTTTTGTCAGGTGGTCCAAAGTTTTACGCGTATGAATGTAAAAAATCGGATGGTGAAGAGGATTGTATATGCAAGGTTAAAGGGATTCGGTTGAACTATACGAACAGTGAACAAGTCAATGTTGATTCGATTCGACAGATGATCGTTTCTCCACACCTGGATATAGTATTGACGAATTCCGCTATACGTAGAACGGCATTTCACGACGTGATATCTCAGAATGAGACAAAGACATGCAAACCTATATATAGCAAACGAAGATTTACAGAGTTAGACAAAAGTTACCCGTATCGCTATAAGATATCGGTAACTGACAGCCTGTAGTTACATGTGGCGAAAACTTGTGTATAGACGATACTACAAAAGAAAAAAGTATTTATTGGCTGAGAATTGTGCTGACATCGTTCTGATTGGCCACGACACACCACCATCAACCTGATTGGACAAGGTACGTTGCCTTCGAGCTGATTGGCTGTTTGTACTGATGTAGCTGGTGGTGGTGGTGGTGGTGGTGGTGGTGGGTGGTCGCAATGATAGCGCTAGCCGTGGGGAGGGGGGGGGGGTCCATATTTAAGTCAACGTGTTCATACTGCAAATTACCAGTATTTGACTAGCTACACGGTAAAGCTTTAAAGAGGAACTACACGATTTTTTTTATCTATTTTAAAAGAAAAAGTATGTATATCAATTATAATTATTATTATTATTTAAATAATATAATAATAAAATGATGTACATTATATGTTTAGATGGATTTAGAAGGTCTGAACAAGATTGCTAGTGGAGGTTACCTTTCAACGAAGAAGGTATCGGAGCTGGAGGTTGATCGTCATCACATGGTGACGGCACTAAGAGAAGTCAAGACACGTTTTGGCTCGAAGATTGTGGCAGTTCTCGATGAAGAATTCCAAATTTGTTTTCCTTCTCAGGTATCTTCTGCACTCACGAAGGATACTAACTTATTCGATAAGCTGAGTGCCCAAGCCAACAAATTACAACTTTTTTTAGATTATAAGGGTAACAACGCTATTGAGTTTACCACGATGTAACTCTTTTGTGAATAAAAACTATAAATATTGAAAAACGGTTACGATTTCAAGAGAAATCCGTAGTTCATTCAATGTGTGTGGGTGTATGTATATAAAAAAGCACGTCGTGGAGAGTGGGAACAAATAGCCCGTGATCGAGAGCATTTTTGAATGAGAGTTTTAAGAACTAATAGCATTATTACTGCTGTACTTCTAAAAAAACTCAAAAAACTGTCTATTAAATAACAAATTGTTTCTTCAAATTTCTTAATCCCTTATACCATACCTAATTCTTATGCGTGTGGATGAAAAAAAACTTCTATTGTGTAACTATAGATGGCACTGTGTTACGTGAAAGGTGATTGGTCGGTTATCACTCCATCGCTAACCTGATTGGTTGGATGGTTACCTTATATGTGAAGGTTAAAGTGAAGTGTTGGTTACATGATTGTCTCAGTAGCAGTTATGGATACGCGATGGAAACATCCGTTTACCTCCATGCTGTGTGGTCCTACAGGATGTGGTAAAACGGTATTTGTGAAGAAGTTCCTTAAGGATCTTGATCATCTGTGCGATACCCAAATCGAACGTGTCATTATCTATTACGCAGAGTGGCAGCAGAGCTACAAAGATCTTCAAAGCAAGAAGGTAGAATTTCGCGAGGGTTTACCGCAGACTAGTGACTGGGCCAGTGATTCCAGACCGAAACTCGTGATCATTGACGATTTGATGCGAGAATCGTCGTCGAACGGCAGTATAGTCGACATTTTCTCGAAGGTCTCCCACCATCACTCGCTCTCGGTGATATTCATCACACAGAACGTCTTTCATCTGGGTAGAGGACAGCGTGACATACCTCTAAACGCACAATACATTGTCATGTTTAGAAATTTGCTAGATAGATCTCACATACAGCATCTGTTGCGTCAACTCTGTCCCGAGGATCCACGATTTTTGCAAGAGGCTTACTGGGACACCACATCGATACCATACGGATAGCTTCAGCTGGATTTAAAACAGACTAAACCGGATAACTGCCGATTTCGCACCTGTATCTTTCCGGACGACGAAGTGCACTACGTCTACGTGTCACGGAATAAGAAGATGAATAGTGGCGACACATTGAATCTGGTACCAATCGTCTCTTGTGATGGGTGTCTCTAAGAGACGACATCCCTTTGCGCGTAAGGACGCTATCATTTTAAAAGCGCTGTTCCATTTGAACGATAAAAAGCGAAAGGCTCTCTTGCAGACGGCTGTTTCTAAATTAGTGCGTCATATTTGTGAGTGTGCTTTGAATGTGTTGATCGGTAACGTGCCGCCGGAGAAGTCTCACAATCACGCTTACGCAGGCATGCAAAAACACTGCGGAAGTTTGCCGAACCTTGTGTGAGCCTGTCGAAAAAGAAAAAAATCATTGTACAACGCCGTGGTTTCTTACCAGCATTATTAGCTCCTATTGTTGGTACACTGTTGGCTAGTATCATTAGTAAGTAGACGACATGGAACACGCTAAAAAGATGGTGCTTGTGCCGCATGAGAATGTTGAACGTCTCCAGAGTGTGCCAGCAAATAGCGGGTGCAATAATGCTGCTAATATATTAAAGACTGTTCAAATACCCGGAACCGTGATGACTAGACTAGATGCTAAAATGATCAACATACTGAATTCATCTACTTGCAAAAGTGAGCGAGAAAAATGGACACAATATCGTTCTGTGCTGCAGCGTTATCTCCAACTCAACGATATCGATAACTATGATAAGATTAGAAAAAAGGAGGAAAGAGATAACAAAGATTGGTGTCAAATGCAAAACAACAACCATGATGATATGATGAAAACGACGACAATTATAATGACGAGGCACAGCAGCTCGAGGAAGAGGATCGGATTGATACGAGCATCATCGAGGGCGTGCCTACAAAGTACAGGCGACAGGCTGAACAAGTATTGCGTAAATTACGTGTTAGTGGGAATATTACCTGGGATGCAAATGGTACCGTGACAATAGGTGGTGTGCGTATACACGGAGCCAAATGATTGACCTGGTAAATGATGCTATGAGAAATAGAAAAGGTTCCCGCCACCTGGGTATACACAATTTGCCGTTGCTCTTCGAGAATCATTTATACCTCCACAAGTTTCCTCACGTTCATTGCTTTCTCACTCGACCAAGCAATAAGCCAAATCCACCCACACGCATTGGTTTTCTCCTAGGGGCCCGAATCTCCAAAGTTTCCTCACGCGCATTGCTTTCTCACTCGACCGAGCAATATGCCCAGTCCACCCACACGCATTGCTTTTCTCCTAGGGACCCGAATCCCCAAAGTTTCCTCACGCGCATTGCTTTCCCACACGACCGAACAATATGCCAAGACCAACCACACGCATTGCTTTTCTACTAGGAACCCGAATCCGCAAAGTTTCCTCACGCAAATTGCTTTCTCACTCGACCGAGCAATATGCCCAGTCCACCCACACGCATGGCTTTACTCCTAGCGACCCGAATCCCCAGTTTCCTCACGCGCATTGCTTTCTCACTCGACCGAGCAATATGCCAAGTCCACCCACACGCATTACTTTTCTCCTAGGGACCCGAATCCCCAAAGTTTTCTCACGCGCATTGCTTTCTCACTCGACCGAGCAATATGCCAAGTCCACCCACAAGCATTGCTTTTCATCCAGGTGCCCGAATCCCCAAAGATTCTTTATGCGCATTACTTTCTCACTCGACCGAGCAATATGCCAAGTCCACCGACACGCATTGGTTTTCTTCTAAGGCCACGAATCCCCTAAGTTTCCTCACGCGCATTGCTTTCTCACTCGACCGAGCAATATGCCAAGTTCACCCACACGCACTGCTTTTCTCCTAGGCACCCGAGTCCCCAAAGATTCCTCACGCGCATTGCTTATTCAGTTAACCGACCAATAATTCAAGTACACCAACACGCATTGGTTTTCTTCTAAGGGCCCGAATCCCCTAAGTTTCCTCACGCGCATTGCTTTCTCACTTGACCGAGCAATATGTCAAGTCCACCCACACGCATTGCTTTTCTCCTAGGGACCCGAATCCCCAAAGATTCCTCACGCGCATTGCTTTCTCACTCGACCGAGCAATATGCCAAGTCCATCGACACGGATTGCTTTTCTCCTAGGGACCCGAATCCCCAATGATACCTCACGCGCATTACTTATTCAGTTAACCGACCAAGAATCCAAGTACACCAACACGCATGAGTTTTCTTCTAAGGGCCCGAATCCCCTAAGTTTCCTCACGCGCATTGCTTTCTCACTCAACCGAGCAATATGCCGAGTCCACCCACACGCATTGCTTTACTCCTAGCGACCCGAATCCCCAGTTTCCTCACGCACATTGCTTTCTCACTCGACCGAGCAATATGCCAAGTCCACCCACACGCATTACTTTTCTCCTAGGGACCCGAATCCCCAAAGTTTTCTCACGCGCATTGCTTTCTCACTCGACCGAGCAATATGCCAAGTCCACCCACAAGCATTGCTTTTCATCCAGGTGCCCGAATCCCCAAAGATTCTTTATGCGCATTACTTTCTCACTCGACCGAGCAATATGCCAAGTCCACCGACACGCATTGGTTTTCTTCTAAGGCCACGAATCCCCTAAGTTTCCTCACGCGCATTGCTTTCTCACTCGACCGAGCAATATGCCAAGTTCACCCACACGCACTGCTTTTCTCCTAGGCACCCGAGTCCCCAAAGATTCCTCACGCGCATTGCTTATTCAGTTAACCGACCAATAATTCAAGTACACCAACACGCATTGGTTTTCTTCTAAGGGCCCGAATCCCCTAAGTTTCCTCACGCGCATTGCTTTCTCACTTGACCGAGCAATATGTCAAGTCCACCCACACGCATTGCTTTTCTCCTAGGGACCCGAATCCCCAAAGATTCCTCACGCGCATTGCTTTCTCACTCGACCGAGCAATATGCCAAGTCCATCGACACGGATTGCTTTTCTCCTAGGGACCCGAATCCCCAATGATACCTCACGCGCATTACTTATTCAGTTAACCGACCAAGAATCCAAGTACACCAACACGCATGAGTTTTCTTCTAAGGGCCCGAATCCCCTAAGTTTCCTCACGCGCATTGCTTTCTCACTCAACCGAGCAATATGCCGAGTCCACCCACACGCATTGCTTTACTCCTAGCGACCCGAATCCCCAGTTTCCTCACGCGCATTGCTTTCTCACTCGACCGAGCAATATGCCAAGTCCACCGACACGGATTGCTTTTCTCCTAGGGGCCCGAATCCCCAAAGTTTCCTCACGCGCATTGCTTTCTCACTCGACCGAGCAATATGCCCAGTCCACCCACACGCATTGCTTTACTCCTAGCGACCCGAATCCCCAGTTTCCTCACGCGCATTGCTTTCTCACTCGACCGAGCAATATGCCGAGTCCACCCACACGCATTACTTTTCTCCTAGGGACCCGAATCCCCAAAGTTTTCTCACGCGCATTGCTTTCTCACTCGACCGAGCAATATGCCAAGTCCACCCACAAGCATTGCTTTTCATCCAGGTGCCTAAATCCCTAAAGATTCCTTATGCGCATTACTTTCTCACTCGACCGAGCAATATGCCAAGTCCACCGACACGGATTGCTTTTCTCTTAGGGGCCCGAATCCCGAAAGTTTCTTCACACGCATTGCTTTCTCACTCGACCGAGCAATATGCCAAGTCCACCGACACGGATTGCTTTTCTCCTAGCGACCCGAATCCCCAAAGTTTCCTCACGCGCATTGGTTTCTCACTCGACCGAGCAATATGCCAAGTCCACCCACAAGCATTGCTTTTCTCCTAGGGACTCGAATCCCCAAAGTTTCCTCACGCGCATTGCTTTCTCACGCGCATTGCTTTCTCACTCGACCGAGCAATATGCCAAGTCCACCCTCACGCATTGCTTTTCTCCTAGGGACCCGAATCCCGAAAGTTTCTTCCCGCGTATTGCTTTCTCACTCGACCGAGCAATATGCCAAGTCCATCGACACAGATTGCTTTTCTCCTAGGGGCCCGAATCCCCAAAGTTTCCTCACGCGCATTGCTTTCTCACTCGACGGTGCAATAGGCCAAGTCCACCCACACGCATTACTTTTCTCCTAAGGACCCAAATCCCCAAAGTTTTCTCACGCGCATTGCTTTCTCACTCGACCGAGCAATATGCCCAGTCCACCCACACGCATTGCTTTACCCCTAGCGACCCGAATCCCCAGTTTCCTCACGCGCATTGCTTTCTCACTCGACCGAGCAATATGCCAAGTCCATCGACACGAATTGCTTTTCTCCTAGGGGCCCGAATCCCCAAAGTTTCCTCACGCGCATTGCTTTCTCACTCGACGGTGCAATAGGCCAAGTCCACCCACACGCATTACTTTTCCCCTAGGGACCCGAATCCCCAAAGATTCCTCACACGCATTGCTTATTCACTCGACCCAGCAATATGCCAAGTCCATCGACACGCATTGCTTTTCTCATAGGGACCCGAATCCCCAAAGTTTGCTCCCGCGCATTGCTTTCTCACGCGCATTGCTTTCTCACTCGACCGAGCAATATGCCAAGTCCACCCTCACGCATTGCTTTTCTACTGGGGACCCGAATCCCGAAAGTTTCCTCACGCGCATTGCTTTCTCACTCGACGGTGCAATAGGCCAAGTCCACCCACACGCGTTGCTTTTCTCCTAGGGACCTGAGTCCCCAAAGATTCCTCACGCGCATTGCTTTCTCACTCGACCGAGCAATATGCCCAGTACACCCACACGCATTGCTTTACTCCTAGCGACCCGAATCTCCAAAGTTTCCCCACGCGCATTGCTTTCTCACTTGACCGAGGAATATACCAAGTCCATCGACACGGATTGCTTTTCTCCTAGGGACCCGAATCCCCAAAGATTCCTCACGCGCATTGCTTATGCAGTTAACCGACCAATAATCCAAGTACACTAACACGCATTGGTTTTCTCCTAGGGACCCGAATCCCCAAAGATTCCTCACGCGCATTGCTTATTCAGTTAACCGACCAATAATCCAAGTACACTAACACGCATTGGTTTTCTTCTAAGGGCCCGAATCCCCTAAGTTTTCTCACGCGCATTGCTTTCTCACTCGACCGAGCAATATGCCATGCCCACCCACAATCATTCCTTTTCATCCAGGTGCCCAAATCCCCAAAGATTCCTTATGCGCATTACTTTCTCACTCGACCGAGCAAAATGCCAAGTCCACCGACACGGATTGCTTTTCTCCTAGGGGCTCGAATCCCCAAAGTTTCCTCACGCGCATTGCTTTCTCACTCGACGGTGCAATAGGCCAAGTCCACCCACACGCATTACTTTTCCCCTAGGGACCCGAATCCCCAAAGATTCCTCACACGCATTGCTTTCTCATTCGACAGAGCAATATGCCAAGTCCACCCACAAGCATTGCTTTTCATCCAGGTGCCCGAATACCCAAAGATTCCTTATGCGCATTACTTTCTCACTCGACCGAGCAATATGCCAAGTCTACCCTCACGCATTGCTTTTCTCCTAGAGACCCGAATCCCCAAAGTTTCCTCACGTGCTTTGCTTTCTCACTCGACAAAGCAATATGCCAAGTCCACCCACACGCATTGCTTTTCTCCTAGGGACACGAATCCACAAAGATTCCTCACGCGCATTGCTTATTCAGTTATTATGCAGCAATGCGCGTGAGGAATCATTGCTTTCTCACTCGACCGAGCAATATGCCAAGTCCATCGACACGGATTGCTTTTCTCCTAGGGACCCGAATCCCCAAAGATTCCTCACGCGCATTGCTTATGCAGTTAACCGACCAATAATCCAAGTACACTAACACGCATTGGTTTTCTCCTAGGGACCCGAATCCCCAAAGATTCCTCACGCGCATTGCTTACTCAGTTAACCGACCAATAATTCAAGTACACCAACACGCATTGGTTTTCTTCTAAGGGCCCGAATCCCCTAAGTTTCCTCACGCGCATTGCTTTCTCACTCGACCGAGCAATATGTCAAGTCCACCCACACGCATTGCTTTTCTCCTAGGAACCCGAATCCCCTAAGTTTCCTCACGCGCATTGCTTTCTCACTCGACCGAGCAATATGTCAAGTCCACCTACACGCATTGCTTTTCTCCTAGGGACCCGAATCCCCAAAGATTCCTCACGCGCATTGCTTATTCAGTTAACCGACCAATAATCCAAGTACACCAACACGCATTAGTTTTCTTCTAAGGGCCCGAATCCCCAAAGTTTTCTCACGCGCATTGCTTTCTCACTCGACCGAGCAATATGCCGAATCCACCCACACGCATTACTTTTCCCCTAGGGACCCGAATCCCCAAAGATTCCTCACACGCATTGCTTATTCACTCGACCCAGCAATATGCCAAGTCCATCGACACGCATTGCTTTTCTCATAGGGACCCGAATCCCCAAAGTTTGCTCCCGCGCATTGCTTTCTCACGCGCATTGCTTTCTCACTCGACCGAGCAATATGCCAAGTCCACCCTCACGCATTGCTTTTCTACTGGGGACCCGAATCCCGAAAGTTTCCTCACGCGCATTGCTTTCTCACTCGACGGTGCAATAGGCCAAGTCCACCCACACGCGTTGCTTTTCTCCTAGGGACCTGAGTCCCCAAAGATTCCTCACGCGCATTGCTTTCTCACTCGACCGAGCAATATGCCCAGTACACCCACACGCATTGCTTTACTCCTAGCGACCCGAATCTCCAAAGTTTCCCCACGCGCATTGCTTTCTCACTTGACCGAGGAATATGCCAAGTCCATCGACACGGATTGCTTTTCTCCTAGGGACCCGAATCCCTAAAGATTCCTCACGCGCATTGCTTATGCAGTTAACCGACCAATAATCCAAGTACACTAACACGCATTGGTTTTCTCCTAGGGACCCGAATCCCCAAAGATTCCTCACGCGCATTGCTTATTCAGTTAACCGACCAATAATCCAAGTACACTAACACGCATTGGTTTTCTTCTAAGGGCCCGAATCCCCTAAGTTTTCTCACGCGCATTGCTTTCTCACTCGACCGAGCAATATGCCAAGTCCACCCACAAGCATTGCTTTTCATCCAGGTGCCCGAATACCCAAAGATTCCTTATGCGCATTACTTTCTCACTCGACCGAGCAATATGCCAAGTCTACCCTCACGCATTGCTTTTCTCCTAGAGACCCGAATCCCCAAAGTTTCCTCACGTGCTTTGCTTTCTCACTCGACAAAGCAATATGCCAAGTCCACCCACACGCATTGCTTTTCTCCTAGGGACACGAATCCACAAAGATTCCTCACGCGCATTGCTTATTCAGTTATTATGCAGCAATGCGCGTGAGGAATCATTGCTTTCTCACTCGACCGAGCAATATGCCAAGTCCATCGACACGGATTGCTTTTCTCCTAGGGACCCGAATCCCCAAAGATTCCTCACGCGCATTGCTTATGCAGTTAACCGACCAATAATCCAAGTACACTAACACGCATTGGTTTTCTCCTAGGGACCCGAATCCCCAAAGATTCCTCACGCGCATTGCTTACTCAGTTAACCGACCAATAATTCAAGTACACCAACACGCATTGGTTTTCTTCTAAGGGCCCGAATCCCCTAAGTTTCCTCACGCGCATTGCTTTCTCACTCGACCGAGCAATATGTCAAGTCCACCCACACGCATTGCTTTTCTCCTAGGAACCCGAATCCCCTAAGTTTCCTCACGCGCATTGCTTTCTCACTCGACCGAGCAATATGTCAAGTCCACCTACACGCATTGCTTTTCTCCTAGGGACCCGAATCCCCAAAGATTCCTCACGCGCATTGCTTATTCAGTTAACCGACCAATAATCCAAGTACACCAACACGCATTAGTTTTCTTCTAAGGGCCCGAATCCCCAAAGTTTTCTCACGCGCATTGCTTTCTCACTCGACCGAGCAATATGCCGAATCCACCCACACGCATTACTTTTCCCCTAGGGACCCGAATCCCCAAAGATTCCTCACACGCATTGCTTATTCACTCGACCCAGCAATATGCCAAGTCCATCGACACGCATTGCTTTTCTCATAGGGACCCGAATCCCCAAAGTTTGCTCCCGCGCATTGCTTTCTCACGCGCATTGCTTTCTCACTCGACCGAGCAATATGCCAAGTCCACCCTCACGCATTGCTTTTCTACTGGGGACCCGAATCCCGAAAGTTTCCTCACGCGCATTGCTTTCTCACTCGACGGTGCAATAGGCCAAGTCCACCCACACGCGTTGCTTTTCTCCTAGGGACCTGAGTCCCCAAAGATTCCTCACGCGCATTGCTTTCTCACTCGACCGAGCAATATGCCCAGTACACCCACACGCATTGCTTTACTCCTAGCGACCCGAATCTCCAAAGTTTCCCCACGCGCATTGCTTTCTCACTTGACCGAGGAATATGCCAAGTCCATCGACACGGATTGCTTTTCTCCTAGGGACCCGAATCCCTAAAGATTCCTCACGCGCATTGCTTATGCAGTTAACCGACCAATAATCCAAGTACACTAACACGCATTGGTTTTCTCCTAGGGACCCGAATCCCCAAAGATTCCTCACGCGCATTGCTTATTCAGTTAACCGACCAATAATCCAAGTACACTAACACGCATTGGTTTTCTTCTAAGGGCCCGAATCCCCTAAGTTTTCTCACGCGCATTGCTTTCTCACTCGACCGAGCAATATGCCATGTCCACCCACAATCATTGCTTTTCATTCAGGTGCCCAAATCCCCAAAGATTCTTTATGCGCATTACTTTCTCACTCGACCGAGCAAAATGCCAAGTCCACCGACACGGATTGCTTTTCTCCTAGGGGCTCGAATCCCCAAAGTTTCCTCACGCGCATTGCTTTCTCACTCGACGGTGCAATAGGCCAAGTCCACCCACACGCATTACTTTTCCCCTAGGGACCCGAATCCCCAAAGATTCCTCACACGCATTGCTTATTCAGTCAATCGACCAATAATCCAAGTACACCAACACGCATTGGTTTTCTTCTAAGGGCCCGAATCCCCAAGTTTCCTCACGCGCATTGCTTTCTCACTCGACCGAGCAATGTGCCAAGTCCACCCACATGCATTGCTTTTCTCCTAGGGACTCGAATCCCCAAAGTTTCCACACGCGCATTGCTTTCTCACGCGCATTGCTTTCTCACTCGACCGAGCAATATGCCAAGTCCACCCTCACGCATTGCTTTTCTCCTAGGGACCCGAATCCCGAAAGTTTCCTCACGCGCATTCCTTTCTCACTCGACGGTGCAATAGGCCAAGTCCACCCACACGCATTACTTTTCCCCTAGGGACCCGAATCCCCAAAGGTTCCTCACGCGCATTGCATTCTCATTCGACAGAGCAATATGCCAAGTCCACCCACAAGCATTGCTTTTCATCCAGGTGCCCGAATACCCAAAGATTCCTTATGCGCATTACTTTCTCACTCGACCGAGCAATATGCCAAGTCTACCCTCACGCATTGCTTTTCTCCTAGAGACCCGAATCCCCAAAGTTTCCTCACGTGCTTTGCTTTCTCACTCGACAAAGCAATATGCCAAGTCCACCCACACGCATTGCTTTTCTCCTAGGGACACGAATCCACAAAGATTCCTCACGCGCATTGCTTATTCAGTTATTATGCAGCAATGCGCGTGAGGAATCATTGCTTTCTCACTCGACCGAGCAATATGCCAAGTCCATCGACACGGATTGCTTTTCTCCTAGGGACCCGAATCCCCAAAGATTCCTCACGCGCATTGCTTATGCAGTTAACCGACCAATAATCCAAGTACACTAACACGCATTGGTTTTCTCCTAGGGACCCGAATCCCCAAAGATTCCTCACGCGCATTGCTTATTCAGTTAACCGACCAATAATTCAAGTACACCAACACGCATTGGTTTTCTTCTAAGGCCCCGAATCCCCTAAGTTTCCTCACGCGCATTGCTTTCTCACTCGACCGAGCAATATGCCCAGTCCACCCACACGCATTGCTTTACTCCTAGCGACCCGAATCCCCGCTTCCTCACGCGCATTGCTTTCTCACTCGACCGAGCAATATGTCAAGTCCACCCACACGCATTGCTTTTCTCCTAGGGACCCGAATCCCCAAAGATTCCTCACGCGCATTGCTTATTCAGTTAACCGACCAATAATCCAAGTACACCAACACGCATTGGTTTTCTTCTAAGGCCCCGAATCCCCTAAGTTTCCTCACGCGCATTGCTTTCTCACTCGACCGAGCAATATGCCCAGTCCACCCACACGCATTGCTTTACTCCTAGCGACCCGAATCCCCAGTTTCCTCACGCGCATTGTTTTCTCACTCGACCGAGCAATATGCCAAGTCCATCGACACGGATTGCTTTTCTCCTAGGGACCCGAATCCCCTAAGATTCCTCACGCGCATTGCTTATACAGTTAACCGACCAATAATCCAAGTACACCAACACGCATTAGTTTTCATCTAAGGGCCAGAATCCCCTAAGTTTCCTCACGCGCATTGCTTTCTCACTCAACCGAGCAATATGCCGAGTCCACCCACACGCATTACTTTTCTCCTAGGTACCCGAATCCCCAAAGTTTTCTCACGCGCATTGCTTTCTCACTCGACCGAGCAATATGCCATGTCCACCCACAAGCATTGCTTTTCATCCAGGTGCCCAAATCCCCAAAGATTCCTTATGCGCATTACTTTCTCACTCGACCGAGCAATATGCCAAGTCCACCGACACGGATTGCTTTTCTCTTAGGGGCCCGAACCCCGAAAGTTTCTTCACGCGCATTGCTTTCTCACTCGACCGAGCAATGTGCCAAGTCCACCGACACGGATTGCTTATCTCCTAGGGGCACGAATCCCGAAAGTTACTTCACGCGCATTGCTTTTTCACTCGACCGAGCAATATGCCAAGTCCACCGACACGGATTGCTTTTCTCTTAGGGGCCCGAATCCCGAAAGTTTCTTCACGCGCATTGCTTTCTCACTCGACCGAGTAATATGCCAAGTCCACCCACACGCATTACTTTACTCCTAGCGACCCGAATCCCCAGTTTCCTCACGCGCATTGCTTTCTCACTCGACCGAGCAATATGCCAAGTACACTAACACGCATTGGTTTTCTTCTAAGGGCCCGAATCCCCTAAGTTTTCTCACGCGCATTGCTTTCTCACTCGACCGAGCAATATGCCATGTCCACCCACAAGCATTGCTTTTCATCCAGGTGCCCAAATCCCCAAAGATTCCTTATGCGCATTACTTTCTCACTCGACCGAGCAATATGCCAAGTCCATCGACACGGATTGCTTTTCTCCTAGGAACCCGAATCCACAAAGATTCCTCACGCGCATTGCTTATTCAGTTAACCGACCAATAATTCAAGTACACCAACACGCATTGGTTTTCTTCTAAGGGCCCGAATCCCCTAAGTTTCCTCACGCGCATTGCATTCTCACTCGACCGAGCAATATGCCAAGTTCACCCACACGCATTGCTTTTCTCCTAGGGACCCGAGTCCCCAAAGAGTCCTCACGCGCATTGCTTATTCAGTTAACCGACCAATAATTCAAGTACACCAACACGCATTGGTTTTCTTCTAAGGGCCCGAATCCCCTAAGTTTCCTCACGCGCATTGCTTTCTCACTCGACCGAGCAATATGTCAAGTCCACCCACACGCATTGCTTTTCATCCAGGTGCCCAAATCCCTAAAGATTCCTTATGCGCATTACTTCCTCACTCGACCGAGCAATATGCCAAGTCCACCGACACGGATTGCTTTTCTCTTAGGGGCCCGAATCCCGAAAGTTTCTTCACGCGCATTGCTTTCTCACTCGACGGTGCAATAGGCCAAGTCCACCCACACGCATTACTTTTCCCCTAGGGACCTGAATCCCCAAAGATTCCTCACACGCATTGTTTATTCAGTCAACCGACCAATAATCCAAGTACACTAACACGCATTGGTTATCTTCTAAGGGCCCGAACCCCCTAAGTTTCCTCACGCGCATTGCTTATTCACTCGACCCAGCAATATGCCAAGTCCATCGACACGGATTGCTTTTCTCCTAGGGACCCGAATCCCCAAAGATTCCTCACGCGCATTGCTTATTCAGTTAACCGACCAATAATCCAAGTACACCAACACGCATTAGTTTTCATCTTAGGGCCCGAATCCCCTAAGTTTCCTCACGCGCATTGCTTTCTCACTCAACCGAGCAATATGCCGAGTCCACCCACACGCATTACTTTTCTCCTAGGGACCCGAATCCCCAAAGTTTTCTCACGCGCATTGCTTTCTCACTCGACCGAGCAATATGCCATGTCCACCCACAAGCATTGCTTTTCATCCAGGTGCCCAAATCCCCAAAGATTCCTTATGCGCATTACTTTCTCACTCGACCGAGCAATATGCCAAGTCCATCGACACGGATTGCTTTTCTCCTAGGAACCCGAATCCACATAGATTCCTCACGCGCATTGCTTATTCAGTTAACCGACCAATAATTCAAGTACACCAACACGCATTGGTTTTCTTCTAAGGGCCCGAATCCCCTAAGTTTCCTCACGCGCATTGCTTTCTCACTCGACCGAGCAATATGCCAAGTTCACCCACACGCATTGCTTTTCTCCTAGGGACCCGAGTCCCCAAAGAGTCCTCACGCGCATTGCTTATTCAGTTAACCGACCAATAATTCAAGTACACCAACACGCATTGGTTTTCTTCTAAGGGCCCGAATCCCCAAAGATTCCTCACGCGCATTGCTTATTCAGTTAACCGACCAATAATCCAAGTACACCAACACGCATTAGTTTTCTTCTAAGGGCCCGAATCCCCAAAGTTTCCTCACGCGCATTGCTTATGCAGTTAACCGACCAATAATCCAAGTACACTAACACGCATTGGTTTTCTCCTAGGCACCCGAATCCCCAAAGATTCCTCACGCGCATTGCTTATTCAGTTAACCGACCAATAATCCAAGTACACCAACACGCATTAGTTTTCATCTAAGGGCCAGAATCCCCTAAGTTTCCTCACGCGCATTGCTTTCTCACTCGACCGAGCAATATGCCAAGTCCACCGACACGGATTGCTTTTCTCCTAGGAACCCGAATCCACAAAGATTCCTCACGCGCATTGCTTATTCAGTTAACCGACCAATAATTCAAGTACACCAACACGCATTGGTTTTCATCTTAGGGCCCGAATCGCCTAAGTTTCCTCACGCGCATTGCTTATGCAGTTAACCGACCAATAATCCAAGTACACCAACACGCATTAGTTTTCATCTAAGGGCCAGAATCCCCTAAGTTTCCTCACGCGCATTGCTTTCTCACTCGACCGAGCAATATGTCAAGTCCACCCACACGCATTGCTTTTCTCCTAGGGACCCGAATCCCCAAAGATTCCTCACGCGCATTGCTTATTCAGTTAACCGACCAATAATTCAAGTACACCAACACGCATTGGTTTTCTTCTAAGGGCCCGAATCCCCTAAGTTTCCTCACGCGCATTGCTTTCTCACTCGACCGAGCAATATGCCAAGTCCATCGACACGGATTGCTTTTCTCCTAGGAACCCGAATCCACAAAGATTCCTCACGCGCATTGCTTATTCAGTTAACCGACCAATAATTCAAGTACACCAACACGCATTGGTTTTCTTCTAAGGGCCCGAATCCCCTAAGTTTCCTCACGCGCATTGCTTATTCACTCAACCGAGCAATATGCCGAGTCCACCCACACGCATTACTTTTCTCCTAGGGACCCGAGTCCCCAAAGAGTCTTCACGCGCATTGCTTATTCAGTTAACCGACCAATAATTCAAGTACACCAACACGCATTGGTTTTCTTCTAAGGGCCCGAATCCCCTAAGTTTCCTCACGCGCATTGCTTATGCAGTTAACCGACCAATAATCCAAGTACACCAACACGCATTAGTTTTCATCTAAGGGCCAGAATCCCCTAAGTTTCCTCACGCGCATTGCTTTCTCACTCGACCGAGCAATATGTCAAGTCCACCCACACGCATTGCTTTTCTCCTAGGGACCCGAATCCCCTAAGTTTCCTCACGCGCATTGCTTTCTCACTCGACCGAGCAATATGTCAAGTCCACCCACACGCATTGCTTTTCTCCTAGGGACCCGAATCCCCAAAGATTCCTCACGCGCATTGCTTATTCAGTTAACCGACCAATAATCCAAGTACACCAACACGCATTAGTTTTCTTCTAAGGGCCCGAATCCCCAAAGTTTTCTCACGCGCATTGCTTTCTCACTCGACCGAGCAATATGCCAAATCCACCGACACGGATTGCTTTTATCCTAGCGACCCGAATCCCCAAAGTTTCCTCACGCGCATTGCTTTCTCACTCGACCGAGCAATATGCCAAGTCCACCCACAAGCATTGCTTTTCATCCAGGTGCCCGAATCCCCTAAGTTTCCTCACGCGCATTGCTTTCTCACTCGACCGAGCAATATGCCCAGTCCACCCACACGCATTGCTTTACTCCTAGCGACCCGAATCCCCAGTTTCCTCACGCGCATTGCTTTCTCACTCGACCGAGCAATATGCCAAGTCCGCGCACACGCATTACTTTACTCCTAGCGACCCGAATCCCCAGTTTCCTCACGCGCATTGCTTTCTCACTCGACCGAGCAATATGCCAAGTACACTAACACGCATTGGTTTTCTTCTAAGGGCCCGAATCCCCAAGGTCTTCTCACGCGCATTGCTTTCTCACTCGACAGAGCAATATGCCAAGTCCACCCACAAGCATTGCTTTTCATCCAGGTGCCCAAATCCCTAAAGATTCCTTATGCGCATTACTTTCTCACTCGACCGAGCGATATGCCAAGTCCACCGACACGGATTGCTTTTCTCTTAGGGGCCCGAATCCCGAAAGTTTCTTCACGCGCATTGCTTTCTCACTCGACGGTGCAATAGGCCAAGTCCACCCACACGCATTACTTTTCCCCTAGGGACCCGAATCCCCAAAGTTTGCTCCCGCGCATTGCTTTCTCACGCGCATTGCTTTCTCACTCGACCGAGCAATATGCCAAGTCCACCCTCACGCATTGCTTTTCGACCAATAATCCAAGTACACCAACACGTATTAGTTTTCTTCTAAGGGCCCGAATCCCCTAAGTTTCCTCACGCGCATTGCTTTCTCACTCGACCGAGGAATATGCCAAGTCCACCCTCACGCATTGCTTTTCTCCTAGGGACCCGAATCCCCAAAGATTCCTCACGCGCATTGCTTATTCAGTTAACCGACGAATAATCCAAGTACACCAACACGCATTGCTTTTCTTCTAGGCACCCGAATCCCGAAAGTTTCTTCCCGCGCATTGCTCTCTCACTCGACCGAGCAATATGCCCAGTACACCCAGACGCATTACTTTTCTCCTAAGGACCCGAATCCCCAAAGATTCCTCACACGCATTGCTTATTCAGTCAACCGACCAATAATTCAAGTACACTAACAAGCATTGGTTATCTTCTAAGGGCGCGAATCCCCTAAGTTTTCTCACGCGCATTGCTTTCTCACTCGACCGAGCAATATGCCATGTCCACCCACAAGCATTGCTTTTCATCCAGGTGCCCAAATCCCCAAAGATTCCTTATGCGCATTACTTTCTCACTCGACCGAGCAAAATGCCAAGTCCACCGACACGGATTGCTTTTCTCCTAGGGGCCCGAATCCCCAAAGTTTCCTCACGCGCATTGCTTTCTCACTCGACGGTGCAATAGGCCAAGTCCACCCACACGCATTACTTTTCCCCTAGGGACCCGAATCCCCAAAGATTCCTCACACGCATTGCTTATTCAGTCAATCGACCAATAATCCAAGTACACCAACACGCATTGGTTTTCTTCTAAGGTCCCGAATCCCCAAGTTTCCTCACGCGCATTGCTTTCTCACTCGACCGAGCAATGTGCCAAGTCCACCCACATGCATAGCTTTTCTCCTAGGGACTCGAATCCCCAAAGTTTCCTCACGCGCATTGCTTTCTCACGCGCATTGCTTTCTCACTCGACCGAGCAATATGCCAAGTCCACCCTCACGCATTTCTTTTCTCCTAGGGACCCGAATCCCGAAAGTTTCTTCCCGCGTATTGCTTTCTCACTCGACCGAACAATATGCCAAGTCCATCGACACAGATTGCTTTTCTCCTAGGGGCCCGAATCCCCAAAGTTTCCTCACGCGCATTGCTTTCTCACTCGACGGTGCAATAGGCCAAGTCCACCCACACGCATTACTTTTCTCCTAAGGACCCAAATCCCCAAAGTTTCCTCACGCGCATTGCTTTCTCACTCGACCGAGCAATATGCCAAGTCCACCCTCACGCATTGCTTTTCTCCTAGGGACCCGAATCCCCAAAGATTCCTCACGCGCATTGCTTTCTCATACGACAGAGCAATATGCCGAGTCCACCCACACGCATTACTTTTCTCCTAGGGACCCGAATCCCCAAGGTTTTCTCACGCGCATTGCTTTCTCACTCGACCGAGCAATATGCCAAGTCCACCCACAAGCATTGCTTTTCATCCAGGTGCCCAAATCCCTAAAGATTCCTTATGCGCATTACTTTCTCACTCGACCGAGCGATATGCCAAGTCCACCGACACGGATTGCTTTTCTCTTAGGGGCCCGAATCCCGAAAGTTTCTTCACGCGCATTGCTTTCTCACTCGACGGTGCAATAGGCCAAGTCCACCCACACGCATTACTTTTCCCCTAGGGACCCGAATCTCCAAAGTTTGCTCCCGCGCATTGCTTTCTCACGCGCATTGCTTTCTCACTCGACCGAGCAATATGCCAAGTCCACCCTCACGCATTGCTTTTCGACCAATAATCCAAGTACACCAACACGCATTAGTTTTCTTCTAAGGGCCCGAATCGCCTAAGATTCCTCACACGCATTGCTTTCTCACTCGACCGAGGAATATGCCAAGTCCACCCTCACGCATTGCTTTTCTCCTAGGGACCCGAATCCCCAAAGATTCCTCACGCGCATTGCTTATTCAGTTAACCGACGAATAATCCAAGTACACCAACACGCATTGCTTTTCTCCTAGGCACCCGAATCCCGAAAGTTTCTTCCCGCGCATTGCTTTCTCACTCGACGGTGCAATAGGCCAAGTCCACCCACACGCATTACTTTTCCCCTAGGGACCCGAATCCCCAAAGTTTGCTCCCGCGCATTGCTTTCTCACGCGCATTGCTTTCTCACTCGACCGAGCAATATGCCAAGTCCACCCTCACGCATTGCTTTTCGACCAATAATCCAAGTACACCAACACGCATTAGTTTTCTTCTAAGGGCCCGAATCGCCTAAGATTCCTCACACGCATTGCTTTCTCACTCGACCGAGGAATATGCCAAGTCCACCCTCACGCATTGCTTTTCTCCTAGGGACCCGAATCCCCAAAGATTCCTCACGCGCATTGCTTATTCAGTTAACCGACCAATAATCCAAGTACACCAACACGCATTAGTTTTCTTCTAAGGGCCCGAATCGCCTAAGATTCCTCACACGCATTGCTTTCTCACTCGACCGAGGAATATGCCAAGTCCACCCTCACGCATTGCTTTTCTCCTAGGGACCCGAATCCCCAAAGATTCCTCACGCGCATTGCTTATTCAGTTAACCGACCAATAATACAAGTACACTAACACGCATTGGTTATCTTCTAAGGGCGCGAATCCCCTAAGTTTCCTTATGCGCATTACTTTCTCACTCGACCGAGCAATATGCCAAGTCCACCCACACGCATTACTTTTCCCCTAGGGACCCGAATCCCCAAAGATTCCTCACACGCATTGCTTATTCAGTCAACCGACCAATAATACAAGTACACTAACACGCATTGGTTATCTTCTAAGGGCCCGAATCCCCTAAGTTTCCTTATGGGCATTGCTTTCTCACTCAACCGAGCAATATGCCAAGTCCACCCACACGCATTACTTTTCTCTTAGGGGCCCGAATCCCGAAAGTTTCTTCACGCGCATTGCTTTCTCACTCGACGGTGCAATAGGCCAAGTCCACCCACACGCGTTGCTTTTCTCCTAGGGACCTGAGTCCCCAAAGATTCCTCACGCGCATTGCTTTCTCACTCGACCGAGCAATATGCCCAGTACACCCACACGCATTGCTTTACTCCTAGCGACCCGAATCTCCAAAGTTTCCCCACGCGCATTGCTTTCTCACTTGACCGAGGAATATGCCAAGTCCATCGACACGGATTGCTTTTCTCCTAGGGACCCGAATCCCTAAAGATTCCTCACGCGCATTGCTTATGCAGTTAACCGACCAATAATCCAAGTACACTAACACGCATTGGTTTTCTCCTAGGGACCCGAATCCCCAAAGATTCCTCACGCGCATTGCTTATTCAGTTAACCGACCAATAATCCAAGTACACTAACACGCATTGGTTTTCTTCTAAAAGCCCGAATCCCCTAAGTTTTCTCACGCGCATTGCTTTCTCACTCGACCGAGCAAAATGCCATGTCCACCCACAATCATTGCTTTTCATCCAGGTGCCCAAATCCCCAAAGATTCCTTATGCGCATTACTTTCTCACTCGACCGAGCAAAATGCCAAGTCCACCGACACGGATTGCTTTTCTCCTAGGGGCTCGAATCCCCAAAGTTTCCTCACGCGCATTGCTTTCTCACTCGACGGTGCAATAGGCCAAGTCCACCCACACGCATTACTTTTCCCCTAGGGACCCGAATCCCCAAAGATTCCTCACACGCATTGCTTATTCAGTCAATCGACCAATAATCCAAGTACACCAACACGCATTGGTTTTCTTCTAAGGGCCCGAATCCCCAAGTTTCCTCACGCGCATTGCTTTCTCACTCGACCGAGCAATGTGCCAAGTCCACCCACATGTATTGCTTTTCTCCTAGGGACTCGAATCCCCAAAGTTTCCACACGCGCATTGCTTTCTCACGCGCATTGCTTTCTCACTCGACCGAGCAATATGCCAAGTCCACCCTCACGCATTGCTTTTCTCCTAGAGACCCGAATCCCCAAAGTTTCCTCACGTGCTTTGCTTTCTCACTCGACAAAGCAATATGCCAAGTCCACCCACACGCATTGCTTTTCTCCTAGGGACACGAATCCACAAAGATTCCTCACGCGCATTGCTTATTCAGTTATTATGCAGCAATGCGCGTGAGGAATCATTGCTTTCTCACTCGACCGAGCAATATGCCAAGTCCATCGACACGGATTGCTTTTCTCCTAGGGACCCGAATCCCCAAAGATTCCTCACGCGCATTGCTTATGCAGTTAACCGACCAATAATCCAAGTACACTAACACGCATTGGTTTTCTCCTAGGGACCCGAATCCCCAAAGATTCCTCACGCGCATTGCTTATTCAGTTAACCGACCAATAATTCAAGTACACCAACACGCATTGGTTTTCTTCTAAGGGCCCGAATCCCCTAAGTTTCCTCACGCGCATTGCTTTCTCACTCGACCGAGCAATATGTCAAGTCCACCCACACGCATTGCTTTTCTCCTAGGGACCCGAATCCCCTAAGTTTCCTCACGCGCATTGCTTTCTCACTCGACCGAGCAATATGTCAAGTCCACCCACACGCATTGCTTTTCTCCTAGGGACCCGAATCCCCAAAGATTCCTCACGCGCATTGCTTATTCAGTTAACCGACCAATAATCCAAGTACACCAACACGCATTAGTTTTCTTCTAAGGGCCCGAATCCCCAAAGTTTTCTCACGCGCATTGCTTTCTCACTCGACCGAGCAATATGCCAAATCCACCCACACGCATTACTTTTCCCCTAGGGACCCGAATCCCCAAAGATTCCTCACACGCATTGCTTATTCACTCGACCCAGCAATATGCCAAGTCCATCGACACGCATTGCTTTTCTCATAGGGACCCGAATCCCCAAAGTTTGCTCCCGCGCATTGCTTTCTCACGCGCATTGCTTTCTCACTCGACCGAGCAATATGCCAAGTCCACCCTCACGCATTGCTTTTCTACTGGGGACCCGAATCCCGAAAGTTTCCTCACGCGCATTGCTTTCTCACTCGACAAAGCAATATGCCAAGTCCACCCACACGCATTGCTTTTCTCCTAGGGACACGAATCCACAAAGATTCCTCACGCGCATTGCTTATTCAGTTATTATGCAGCAATGCGCGTGAGGAATCATTGCTTTCTCACTCGACCGAGCAATATGCCAAGTCCATCGACACGGATTGCTTTTCTCCTAGGGACCCGAATCCCCAAAGATTCCTCACGCGCATTGCTTATGCAGTTAACCGACCAATAATCCAAGTACACTAACACGCATTGGTTTTCTCCTAGGGACCCGAATCCCCAAAGATTCCTCACGCGCATTGCTTATTCAGTTAACCGACCAATAATTCAAGTACACCAACACGCATTGGTTTTCTTCTAAGGGCCCGAATCCCCTAAGTTTCCTCACGCGCATTGCTTTCTCACTCGACCGAGCAATATGTCAAGTCCACCCACACGCATTGCTTTTCTCCTAGGGACCCGAATCCCCTAAGTTTCCTCACGCGCATTGCTTTCTCACTCGACCGAGCAATATGTCAAGTCCACCCACACGCATTGCTTTTCTCCTAGGGACCCGAATCCCCAAAGATTCCTCACGCGCATTGCTTATTCAGTTAACCGACCAATAATCCAAGTACACTAACACGCATTGGTTTTCTCCTAGGGACCCGAATCCCCAAAGATTCCTCACGCGCATTGCTTATTCAGTTAACCGACCAATAATCCAAGTACACCAACACGCATTAGTTTTCTTCTAAGGGCCCGAATCCCCAAAGTTTTCTCACGCGCATTGCTTTCTCACTCGACCGAGCAATATGCCAAATCCACCCACACGCATTACTTTTCCCCTAGGGACCCGAATCCCCAAAGATTCCTCACACGCATTGCTTATTCACTCGACCCAGCAATATGCCAAGTCCATCGACACGCATTGCTTTTCTCATAGGGACCCGAATCCCCAAAGTTTGCTCCCGCGCATTGCTTTCTCACGCGCATTGCTTTCTCACTCGACCGAGCAATATGCCAAGTCCACTCTCACGCATTGCTTTTCTACTGGGGACCCGAATCCCGAAAGTTTCCTCACGCGCATTGCTTTCTCACTCGACCGAGCAATATGCCATGTCCACCCACAAGCATTGCTTTTCATCCAGGTGCCCAAATCCCCAAAGATTCCTTATGCGCATTACTTTCTCACTCGACCGAACCATATGCCAAGTCCACCGACACGGATTGCTTTTCTCTTAGGGGCCCGAACCCCGAAAGTTTCTTCACGCGCATTGCTTTCTCACTCGACCGAGCAATATGCCAAGTCCACCGACACGGATTGCTTTTCTCCTAGGGACACGAATCCCGAAAGTTACTTCACGCGCATTGCTTTTTCACTCGACCGAGCAATATGCCAAGTCCATCGACACGGATTGCTTTTCTCCTAGGGGCCCGAATCCCCAAAGTTTCCTCACGCGCATTGCTTTCTCACTCGACGGTGCAATAGGCCAAGTCCACCCACACGCATTACTTTTCCCATAGGGACCCGAATCCCCAAAGATTCCTCACGCGCATTGCTTATTCAGTTAACCGACCAATAATCCAAGTACACCAACACGCATTGGTTTTCTTCTAAGGCCCCGAATCCCCTAAGTTTCCTCACGCGCATTGCTTTCTCACTCGACCGAGCAATATGCCCAGTCCACCCACACGCATTGCTTTACACCTAGCGACCCGAATCCCCAGTTTCCTCACGCGCATTGTTTTCTCACTCGACCGAGCAATATGCCAAGTCCATCGACACGGATTGCTTTTCTCCTAGGGACCCGAATCCCCTAAGATTCCTCACGCGCATTGCTTATACAGTTAACCGACCAATAATCCAAGTACACCAACACGCATTAGTTTTCATCTAAGGGCCAGAATCCCCTAAGTTTCCTCACGCGCATTGCTTTCTCACTCAACCGAGCAATATGCCGAGTCCACCCACACGCATTACTTTTCTCCTAGGTACCCGAATCCCCAAAGTTTTCTCACGCGCATTGCTTTCTCACTCGACCGAGCAATATGCCATGTCCACCCACAAGCATTGCTTTTCATCCAGGTGCCCAAATCCCCAAAGATTCCTTATGCGCATTACTTTCTCACTCGACCGAGCAATATGCCAAGTCCACCGACACGGATTGCTTTTCTCTTAGGGGCCCGAACCCCGAAAGTTTCTTCACGCGCATTGCTTTCTCACTCGACCGAGCAATATGCCAAGTCCACCGACACGGATTGCTTATCTCCTAGGGGCACGAATCCCGAAAGTTACTTCACGCGCATTGCTTTTTCACTCGACCGAGCAATATGCCAAGTCCACCGACACGGATTGCTTTTCTCTTAGGGGCCCGAATCCCGAAAGTTTCTTCACGCGCATTGCTTTCTCACTCGACCGAGTAATATGCCAAGTCCACCCACACGCATTACTTTACTCCTAGCGACCCGAATCCCCAGTTTCCTCACGCGCATTGCTTTCTCACTCGACCGAGCAATATGCCAAGTACACTAACACGCATTGGTTTTCTTCTAAGGGCCCGAATCCCCTAAGTTTTCTCACGCGCATTGCTTTCTCACTCGACCGAGCAATATGCCATGTCCACCCACAAGCATTGCTTTTCATCCAGGTGCCCAAATCCCCAAAGATTCCTTATGCGCATTACTTTCTCACTCGACCGAGCAATATGCCAAGTCCATCGACACGGATTGCTTTTCTCCTAGGAACCCGAATCCACAAAGATTCCTCACGCGCATTGCTTATTCAGTTAACCGACCAATAATTCAAGTACACCAACACGCATTGGTTTTCTTCTAAGGGCCCGAATCCCCTAAGTTTCCTCACGCGCATTGCATTCTCACTCGACCGAGCAATATGCCAAGTTCACCCACACGCATTGCTTTTCTCCTAGGGACCCGAGTCCCCAAAGAGTCCTCACGCGCATTGCTTATTCAGTTAACCGACCAATAATTCAAGTACACCAACACGCATTGGTTTTCTTCTAAGGGCCCGAATCCCCTAAGTTTCCTCACGCGCATTGCTTTCTCACTCGACCGAGCAATATGTCAAGTCCACCCACACGCATTGCTTTTCATCCAGGTGCCCAAATCCCTAAAGATTCCTTATGCGCATTACTTCCTCACTCGACCGAGCAATATGCCAAGTCCACCGACACGGATTGCTTTTCTCTTAGGGGCCCGAATCCCGAAAGTTTCTTCACGCGCATTGCTTTCTCACTCGACGGTGCAATAGGCCAAGTCCACCCCCACGCATTACTTTTGCCCTAGGGACCTGAATCCCCAAAGATTCCTCACACGCATTGTTTATTCAGTCAACCGACCAATAATCCAAGTACACTAACACGCATTGGTTATCTTCTAAGGGCCCGAACCCCCTAAGTTTCCTCACGCGCATTGCTTATTCACTCGACCCAGCAATATGCCAAGTCCATCGACACGGATTGCTTTTCTCCTAGGGACCCGAATCCCCAAAGATTCCTCACGCGCATTGCTTATTCAGTTAACCGACCAATAATCCAATTACACCAACACGCATTAGTTTTCATCTTAGGGCCCGAATCCCCTAAGTTTCCTCACGCGCATTGCTTTCTCACTCAACCGAGCAATATGCCGAGTCCACCCACACGCATTACTTTTCTCCTAGGGACCCGAATCCCCAAAGTTTTCTCACGCGCATTGCTTTCTCACTCGACCGAACAATATGCCATGTCCACCCACAAGCATTGCTTTTCATCCAGGTGCCCAAATCCCCAAAGATTCCTTATGCGCATTACTTTCTCACTCGACCGAGCAATATGCCAAGTCCATCGACACGGATTGCTTTTCTCCTAGGAACCCGAATCCACATAGATTCCTCACGCGCATTGCTTATTCAGTTAACCGACCAATAATTCAAGTACACCAACACGCATTGGTTTTCTTCTAAGGGCCCGAATCCCCTAAGTTTCCTCACGCGCATTGCTTTCTCACTCGACCGAGCAATATGCCAAGTTCACCCACACGCATTGCTTTTCTCCTAGGGACCCGAGTCCCCAAAGAGTCCTCACGCGCATTGCTTATTCAGTTAACCGACCAATAATTCAAGTACACCAACACGCATTGGTTTTCTTCTAAGGGCCCGAATCCCCTAATTTTCCTCACGCGCATTGCTTATGCAGTTAACCGACCAATAATCCAAGTACACTAACACGCATTGGTTTTCTCCTAGGCACCCGAATCCCCAAAGATTCCTCACGCGCATTGCTTATTCAGTTAACCGACCAATAATCCAAGTACACCAACACGCATTAGTTTTCATCTTAGGGCCCGAATCCCCTAAGTTTCCTCACGCGCATTGCTTTCTCACTCAACCGAGCAATATGCCGAGTCCACCCACACGCATTACTTTTCTCCTAGGGACCCGAATCCCCAAAGTTTTCTCACGCGCATTGCTTTCTCACTCGACCGAGCAATATGCCATGTCCACCCACAAGCATTGCTTTTCATCCAGGTGCCCAAATCCCCAAAGATTCCTTATGCGCATTACTTTCTCACTCGACCGAGCAATATGCCAAGTCCATCGACACGGATTGCTTTTCTCCTAGGAACCCGAATCCACAAAGATTCCTCACGCGCATTGCTTATTCAGTTAACCGACCAATAATTCAAGTACACCAACAAGCATTGGTTTTCTTCTAAGGGCCCGAATCCCCTAAGTTTCCTCACGCGCATTGCTTATTCACTCAACCGAGCAATATGCCGAGTCCACCCACACGCATTACTTTTCTCCTAGGGACCCGAGTCCCCAAAGAGTCCTCACGCGCATTGCTTATTCAGTTAACCGACCAATAATTCAAGTACACCAACACGCATTGGTTTTCTTCTAAGGGCCCGAATCCCCTAAGTTTCCTCACGCGCATTGCTTTCTCACTCGACCGAGCAATATGCCAAGTCCACCGACACGGATTGCTTTTCTCCTAGGAACCCGAATCCACAAAGATTCCTCACGCGCATTGCTTATTCAGTTAACCGACCAATAATTCAAGTACACCAACACGCATTGGTTTTCTTCTAACGGCCCGAATCCCCTAAGTTTCCTCACGCGCATTGCTTATTCACTCAACCGAGCAATATGCCGAGTCCACCCACACTCATTACTTTTCTCCTAGGGACCCGAGTCCCCAAAGAGTCCTCACGCGCATTGCTTATTCAGTTAACCGACCAATAATTCAAGTACACCAACACGCATTGGTTTTCATCTTAGGGCCCGAATCCCCTAAGTTTCCTCACGCGCATTGCTTATGCAGTTAACCGACCAATAATCCAAGTACACCAACACGCATTAGTTTTCATCTAAGGGCCAGAATCCCCTAAGTTTCCTCACGCGCATTGCTTTCTCACTCGACCGAGCAATATGTCAAGTCCACCCACACGCATTGCTTTTCTCCTAGGGACCAGAATCCCCTAAGTTTCCTCACGCGCATTGCTTTCTCACTCGACCGAGCAATATGTCAAGTCCACCCACACGCATTGCTTTTCTCCTAGGGACCCGAATCCCCAAAGATTCCTCACGCGCATTGCTTATTCAGTTAACCGACCAATAATTCAAGTACACCAACACGCATTGGTTTTCTTCTAAGGGCCCGAATCCCCTAAGTTTCCTCACGCGCATTGCTTTCTCACTCGACCGAGCAATATGCCAAGTCCATCGACACGGATTGCTTTTCTCCTAGGAACCCGAATCCACAAAGATTCCTCACGCGCAATGCTTATTCAGTTAACCGACCAATAATTCAAGTACACCAACACGCATTGGTTTTCTTCTAAGGGCCCGAATCCCCTAAGTTTCCTCACGCGCATTGCTTTCTCACTCGACCGAGCAATATGCCAAGTCCATCGACACGGATTGCTTTTCTCCTAGGAACCCGAATCCACAAAGATTCCTCACGCGCATTGCTTATTCAGTTAACCGACCAATAATTCAAGTACACCAACACGCATTGGTTTTCTTCTAAGGGCCCGAATCCCCTAAGTTTCCTCACGCGCATTGCTTATTCACTCAACCGAGCAATATGCCGAGTCCACCCACACGCATTACTTTTCTCCTAGGGACCCGAGTCCCCAAAGAGTCTTCACGCGCATTGCTTATTCAGTTAACCGACCAATAATTCAAGTACACCAACACGCATTGGTTTTCTTCTAAGGGCCCGAATCCCCTAAGTTTCCTCACGCGCATTGCTTATGCAGTTAACCGACCAATAATCCAAGTACACCAACACGCATTAGTTTTCATCTAAGGGCCAGAATCCCCTAAGTTTCCTCACGCGCATTGCTTTCTCACTCGACCGAGCAATATGTCAAGTCCACCCACACGCATTGCTTTTCTCCTAGGAACCCGAATCCCCTAAGTTTCCTCACGCGCATTGCTTTCTCACTCGACCGAGCAATATGTCAAGTCCACCCACACGCATTGCTTTTCTCCTAGGGACCCGAATCCCCAAAGATTCCTCACGCGCATTGCTTATTCAGTTAACCGACCAATAATCCAAGTACACCAACACGCATTAGTTTTCTTCTAAGGGCCCGAATCCCCAAAGTTTTCTCACGCGCATTGCTTTCTCACTCGACCGAGCAATATGCCAAATCCACCGACACGGATTGCTTTTATCCTAGCGACCCGAATCCCCAAAGTTTCCTCACGCGCATTGCTTTCTCACTCGACCGAGCAATATGCCAAGTCCACCCACAAGCATTGCTTTTCATCCAGGTGCCCGAATCCCCTAAGTTTCCTCACGCGCATTGCTTTCTCACTCGACCGAGCAATATGCCCAGTCCACCCACACGCATTGCTTTACTCCTAGCGACCCGAATCCCCAGTTTCCTCACGCGCATTGCTTTCTCACTCGACCGAGCAATATGCCAAGTCCGCCCACACGCATTACTTTACTCCTAGCGACCCGAATCCCCAGTTTCCTCACGCGCATTGCTTTCTCACTCGACCGAGCAATATGCCAAGTACACTAACACGCATTACTTTTCTCCTAGGGACCCGAATCCCCAAAGTTTTCTCACGCGCATTGCTTTCTCACTCGACCGAGCAATATGCCATGTCCACCCACAAGCATTGCTTTTCATCCAGGTGCCCAAATCCCCAAAGATTCCTTATGCGCATTACTTTCTCACTCGACCGAGCAATATGCCAAGTCCATCGACACGGATTGCTTTTCTCCTAGGAACCCGAATCCACAAAGATTACTCACGCGCATTGCTTATTCAGTTAACCGACCAATAATTCAAGTACACCAACAAGCATTGGTTTTCTTCTAAGGGCCCGAATCCCCTAAGTTTCCTCACGCGCATTGCTTATTCACTCAACCGAGCAATATGCCGAGTCCACCCACACGCATTACTTTTCTCCTAGGGACCCGAGTCCCCAAAGAGTCCTCACGCGCATTGCTTATTCAGTTAACCGACCAATAATTTAAGTACACCAACACGCATTGGTTTTCTTCTAAGGGCCCGAATCCCCTAAGTTTCCTCACGCGCATTGCTTTCTCACTCGACCGAGCAATATGCCAAGTCCACCGACACGGATTGTTTTTCTCCTAGGAACCCGAATCCACAAAGATTCCTCACGCGCATTGCTTATTCCGTTAACCGACCAATAATTCAAGTACACCAACACGCATTGGTTTTCTTCTAAGGGCCCGAATCCCCTAAGTTTCCTCACGCGCATTGCTTATTCACTCAACCGAGCAATATGCCGAGTCCACCCACACGCATTACTTTTCTCCTAGGGACCCGAGTCCCCAAAGAGTCCTCACGCGCATTGCTTATTCAGTTAACCGACCAATAATTCAAGTACACCAACACGCATTGGTTTTCATCTTAGGGCCCGAATCCCCTAAGTTTCCTCACGCGCATTGCTTATGCAGTTAACCGACCAATAATCCAAGTACACCAACACGCATTAGTTTTCATCTAAGGGCCAGAATCCCCTAAGTTTCCTCACGCGCATTGCTTTCTCACTCGACCGAGCAATATGTCAAGTCCACCCACACGCATTGCTTTTCTCCTAGGGACCCGAATCCCCTAAGTTTCCTCACGCGCATTGCTTTCTCACTCGACCGAGCAATATGTCAAGTCCACCCACACGCATTGCTTTTCTCCTAGGGACCCGAATCCCCAAAGATTCCTCACGCGCATTGCTTATTCAGTTAACCGACCAATAATTCAAGTACACCAACACGCATTGGTTTTCTTCTAAGGGCCCGAATCCCCTAAGTTTCCTCACGCGCATTGCTTTCTCACTCGACCGAGCAATATGCCAAGTACACTAACACGCATTACTTTTCTCCTAGGGACCCGAATCCCCAAAGTTTTCTCACGCGCATTGCTTTCTCACTCGACCGAGCAATATGCCATGTCCACCCACAAGCATTGCTTTTCATCCAGGTGCCCAAATCCCCAAAGATTCCTTATGCGCATTACTTTCTCACTCGACCGAGCAATATGCCAAGTCCATCGACACGGATTGCTTTTCTCCTAGGAACCCGAATCCACAAAGATTCCTCACGCGCATTGCTTATTCAGTTAACCGACCAATAATTCAAGTACACCAACAAGCATTGGTTTTCTTCTAAGGGCCCGAATCCCCTAAGTTTCCTCACGCGCATTGCTTATTCACTCAACCGAGCAATATGCCGAGTCCACCCACACGCATTACTTTTCTCCTAGGGACCCGAGTCCCCAAAGAGTCCTCACGCGCATTGCTTATTCAGTTAACCGACCAATAATTTAAGTACACCAACACGCATTGGTTTTCTTCTAAGGGCCCGAATCCCCTAAGTTT
This sequence comes from Muscidifurax raptorellus, assembly GCA_020010945.3. Lineage (NCBI taxonomy): Eukaryota > Metazoa > Arthropoda > Insecta > Hymenoptera > Pteromalidae > Muscidifurax > Muscidifurax raptorellus. The sequence continues at coordinate 18,939,685 of CM052081.1, forward strand.
CCTCACGCGCATTGCTTTCTCACTCGACCGAGCAATATGCCAAGTCCACCGACACGGATTGTTTTTCTCCTAGGAACCCGAATCCACAAAGATTCCTCACGCGCATTGCTTATTCAGTTAACCGACCAATAATTCAAGTACACCAACACGCATTGGTTTTCTTCTAAGGGCCCGAATCCCCTAAGTTTCCTCACGCGCATTGCTTATTCACTCAACCGAGCAATATGCCGAGTCCACCCACACGCATTACTTTTCTCCTAGGGACCCGAGTCCCCAAAGAGTCCTCACGCGCATTGCTTATTCAGTTAACCGACCAATAATTCAAGTACACCAACACGCATTGGTTTTCATCTTAGGGCCCGAATCCCCTAAGTTTCCTCACGCGCATTGCTTATGCAGTTAACCGACCAATAATCCAAGTACACCAACACGCATTAGTTTTCATCTAAGGGCCAGAATCCCCTAAGTTTCCTCACGCGCATTGCTTTCTCACTCGACCGAGCAATATGTCAAGTCCACCCACACGCATTGCTTTTCTCCTAGGGACCCGAATCCCCTAAGTTTCCTCACGCGCATTGCTTTCTCACTCGACCGAGCAATATGTCAAGTCCACCCACACGCATTGCTTTTCTCCTAGGGACCCGAATCCCCAAAGATTCCTCACGCGCATTGCTTATTCAGTTAACCGACCAATAATTCAAGTACACCAACACGCATTGGTTTTCTTCTAAGGGCCCGAATCCCCTAAGTTTCCTCACGCGCATTGCTTTCTCACTCGACCGAGCAATATGCCAAGTCCATCGACACGGATTGCTTTTCTCCTAGGAACCCGAATCCACAAAGATTCCTCACGCGCAATGCTTATTCAGTTAACCGACCAATAATTCAAGTACACCAACACGCATTGGTTTTCTTCTAAGGGCCCGAATCCCCTAAGTTTCCTCACGCGCATTGCTTTCTCACTCGACCGAGCAATATGCCAAATCCACCGACACGGATTGCTTTTATCCTAGCGACCCGAATCCCCAAAGTTTCCTCACGCGCATTGCTTTCTCACTCGACCGAGCAATATGCCCAGTCCACCCACACGCATTGCTTTACTCCTAGCGACCCGAATCCCCAGTTTCCTCACGCGCATTGCTTTCTCACTCGACCGAGCAATATGCCAAGTCCGCCCACACGCATTACTTTACTCCTAGCGACCCGAATCCCCAGTTTCCTCACGCGCATTGCTTTCTCACTCGACCGAGCAATATGCCAAGTACACTAACACGCATTGGTTTTCTTCTAAGAGCCCGAATCCCCAAGGTTTTCTCACGCGCATTGCTTTCTCACTCGACAGAGCAATATGCCAAGTCCACCCACAAGCATTGCTTTTCATCCAGGTGCCCAAATCCCTAAAGATTCCTTATGCGCATTACTTTCTCACTCGACCGAGCGATATGCCAAGTCCACCGACACGGATTGCTTTTCTCTTAGGGGCCCGAATCCCGAAAGTTTCTTCTCGCGCATTGCTTTCTCACTCGACGGTGCAATAGGCCAAGTCCACCCACACGCATTACTTTTCCCCTAGGGACCCGAATCCCCAAAGTTTGCTCCCGCGCATTGCTTTCTCACGCGCATTGCTTTCTCACTCGACCGAGCAATATGCCAAGTCCACCCTCACGCATTGCTTTTCGACCAATAATCCAAGTACACCAACACGTATTAGTTTTCTTCTAAGGGCCCGAATCCCCTAAGTTTCCTCACGCGCATTGCTTTCTCACTCGACCGAGGAATATGCCAAGTCCACCCTCACGCATTGCTTTTCTCCTAGGGACCCGAATCCCCAAAGATTCCTCACGCGCATTGCTTATTCAGTTAACCGACGAATAATCCAAGTACACCAACACGCATTGCTTTTCTTCTAGGCACCCGAATCCCGAAAGTTTCTTCCCGCGCATTGCTCTCTCACTCGACCGAGCAATATGCCCAGTACACCCAGACGCATTACTTTTCTCCTAAGGACCCGAATCCCCAAAGATTCCTCACACGCATTGCTTATTCAGTCAACCGACCAATAATACAAGTACACTAACAAGCATTGGTTATCTTCTAAGGGCGCGAATCCCCTAAGTTTCCTCACGCGCATTGCTTTCTCACTCGACCGAGCAATATGCCAAGTACACTAACACGCATTGGTTTTCTTCTAAGGGCCCGAATCCCCTAAGTTTTCTCACGCGCATTGCTTTCTCACTCGACCGAGCAATATGCCATGTCCACCCACAAGCATTGCTTTTCATCCAGGTGCCCAAATCCCCAAAGATTCCTTATGCGCATTACTTTCTCACTCGACTGAGCAAAATGCCAAGTCCACCGACACGGATTGCTTTTCTCCTAGGGGCCCGAATCCCCAAAGTTTCCTCACGCGCATTGCTTTCTCACTCGACGGTGCAATAGGCCAAGTCCACCCACACGCATTACTTTTCCCCTAGGGACCCGAATCCCCAAAGATTCCTCACACGCATTGCTTATTCAGTCAATCGACCAATAATCCAAGTACACCAACACGCATTGGTTTTCTTCTAAGGGCCCGAATCCCCAAGTTTCCTCACGCGCATTGCTTTCTCACTCGACCGAGCAATGTGCCAAGTCCACCCACATGCATTGCTTTTCTCCTAGGGACTCGAATCCCCAAAGTTTCCTCACGCGCATTGCTTACTCACGCGCATTGCTTTCTCACTCGACCGAGCAATATGCCAAGTCCACCCTCACGCATTGCTTTTCTCCTAGGGACCCGAATCCCGAAAGTTTCTTCCCGCGTATTGCTTTCTCACTCGACCGAGCAATATGCCAAGTCCATCGACACAGATTGCTTTTCTCCTAGGGGCCCGAATCCCCAAAGTTTCCTCACGCGCATTGCTTTCTCACTCGACCGAGCAATATGCCATGTCCACCCACAAGCATTGCTTTTCATCCAGGTGCCCAAATCCCCAAAGATTCCTTATGCGCATTACTTTCTCACTCGACCGAGCAATATGCCAAGTCCACCGACACAGATTGCTTTTCTCTTAGGGGCACGAACCCCGAAAGTTTCTTCACGCGCATTGCTTTCTCACTCGATCGAGCAATATGCCAAGTCCACCGACACGGATTGCTTTTCTCCTAGGGGCACGAATCCCGAAAGTTTCTTCACGCGCATTGCTTTTTCACTCGACCGAGCAATATGCCAAGTCCATCGACACGGATTGCTTTTCTCCTAGGGACCCGAATCCCCAAAGGTTACTCCCGCGCATTGCTTTCTCACGCGCATTGCTTTCTCACTCGACCGAGCAATATGCCAAGTCCACCCTCACGCATTGCTTTTCGACCAATAATCCAAGTACACCAACACGCATTAGTTTTCTTCTAAGGACCCGAATCCCCTAAGTTTCCTCACGCGCATTGCTTTCTAACTCGACCGAGCAATATGCCAAGTCCACCCTCACGCATTGCTTTTCTCCTAGGGACCCGAATCCCCAAAGATTCCTTATGCGCATTACTTTTTCACTCGACCGAGCAATATGCCAAGTCTACCCTCACGCATTGCTTTTCTCCTAGAGACCCGAATCCCCAAAGTTTCCTCACGTGCTTTGCTTTCTCACTCGACAAAGCAATATGCCCAGTACACTCAGACGCATTACTTTTTTCCTAAGGACCCAAATCCCCAAAGTTTCCTCAAGCGCATTGCTTTCTCATTCGACCGAGCAATATGCCAAGTCCATCGACACGCATTGCTTTTCTCCTAGGGTCCCGAATCCCCAAAGATTCCTCACGCGCATTGCTTATTCAGTTAACCGACCAATAATCCAAGTACACCAACACGCATTAGTTTTCTTCTAAGGGCCCGAATCCCCTAAGTTTCCTCACGCGCATTGCTTTCTCACTCAACCGAGCAATATGCCGAGTCCACCCACACGCATTACTTTTCTCTTAGGGGCCCGAATCCCGAAAGTTATTTCACGCGCATTGCTTTCTCACTCGACGGTGCAATAGGCCAAGTCCACCCACACGCATTACTTTTCCCCTAGGGACCCGAATCCCCAAAGATTCCTCACACGCATTGCTTATTCAGTCAACCGACCAATAATGCAAGTACACTAACACGCATTGGTTATCTTCTAAGGGCCCGAATCCCCTAAGTTTCCTTATGCGCAATACTTTCTCACTCGACCGAGCAATATGCCAAGTCCACCGACACGGATTGCTTTTCTCTTAGGGGCCCGAATCCCGAAAGTTTCTTCACGCGCATTGCTTTCTCACTCGACCGAGCAATATGCCAAGTCCACCCACATGCATTAATTTACTCCTAGCGACGCGAATCCCCAGTTTCCTCACGCGCATTGCTTTCTCACTCGACCGAGCAATATGCCAAGTACACTAACACGCATTGGTTTTCTTCTAAGGGCCCGAATCCCCTAAGTTTTCTCACGCGCATTGCTTTCTCACTCGACCGAGCAATATGCCATGTCCACCCACAAGCATTGCTTTTCATCCAGGTGCCCAAATCCCCAAAGATTCCTTATGCGCATTACTTTCTCACTCGACCGAGCAAAATGCCAAGTCCACCGACACGGATTGCTTTTCTCCTAGGGGCCCGAATCCCCAAAGTTTTCTCACGCGCATTGCTTTCTCACTCGACGGTGCAATAGGCCAAGTCCACCCACACGCATTACTTTTCCCCTAGGGACCCGAATCCCCAAAGATTCCTCACACGCATTGCTTATTCAGTCAATCGACCAATAATCCAAGTACACCAACACGCATTGGTTTTCTTCTAAAGGCCCGAATCCCCAAGTTTCCTCACGCGCATTGCTTTCTCACTCGACCGAGCAATGTGCCAAGTCCACCCACATGCATTGCTTTTCTCCTAGGGACTCGAATCCCCAAAGTTTCCTCACGCGCATTGCTTTCTCACGCGCATTGCTTTCTCACTCGACCGAGCAATATGCCAAGTCCACCCTCACGCATTGGTTTTCTCCTAGGGACCCGAATCCCGAAAGTTTCTTCCCGCGTATTGCTTTCTCACTCGACCGAGCAATATGCCAAGTCCATCGACACAGATTGCTTTTCTCCTAGGGGCCCGAATCCCCAAAGTTTCCTCACGCGCATTGCTTTCTCACTCGACGGTGCAATAGGCCAAGTCCACCCACACGCATTACTTTTCTCCTAAGGACCCAAATCCCCAAAGTTTCCTCACGCGCATTGCTCTCTCACTCGACCGAGCAATATGCCAAGTCCACCCTCACGCATTGCTTTTCTCCTAGGGACCCGAATCCCCAAAGATTCCTCACGCGCATTGCTTTCTCATTCGACAGAGCAATATGCCAAGTCCACCCACAAGCATTGCTTTTCATCCAGGTGCCCGAATACCCAAAGATTCCTTATGCGCATTACTTTCTCACTCGACCGAGCAATATGCCAAGTCTACCCTCACGCATTGCTTTTCTCCTAGAGACCCGAATCCCCAAAGTTTCCTCACGTGCTTTGCTTTCTCACTCGACAAAGCAATATGCCAAGTCCACCCACACGCATTGCTTTTCTCCTAGGGACCCGAATCCACAAAGATTCCTCACGCGCATTGCTTATTCAGTTATTATGCAGCAATGCGCGTGAGGAATCATTGCTTTCTCACTCGTCCGAGCAATATGCCAAGTCCATCGACACGGATTGCTCTTCTCCTAGGAACCCGAATCCACAAAGATTCCTCACGCGCATTGCTTATTCAGTTAACCGACCAATAATTCAAGTACACCAACACGCATTGGTTTTCTTCTAAGGGCCCGAATCCCCTAAGTTTCCTTACGCGCATTGCTTTCTCATTCGACAGAGCAATATGCCAAGTCCACCCACACGCATTGCTTTTCATCCAGGTGCCCAAATCCCTAAAGATTCCTTATGCGCATTACTTCCTCACTCGACCGAGCAATATGCCAAGTCCACCGACACGGATTGCTTTTCTCTTAGGGGCCCGAATCCCGAAAGTTTCTTCACGCGCATTGCTTATTCAGTCAACCGACCAATAATCCAAGTACACTAACACGCATTGGTTATCTTCTAAGGACCCGAATCCCCTAAGTTTCCTCACGCGCATTGCTTATTCACTCGATCCAGCAATATGCCAAGTCCATCGACACGGATTGCTTTTCTCCTAGGGACCCGAATCCCCAAAGTTTCCTCACGCGCATTGCTTTCTCACTCGACGGTGCAATAGACCAAGTCCACCCACACGCATTACTTTTCCAATAGGGACCCGAATCCCCAAAGATTGCTCACACGCATTGCTTATTCAGTCAACCGACCAATAATCCAAGTACACTAACACGCATTGGTTATCTTCTAAGGACCCGAATCCCCTAAGTTTCCTCACGCGCATTGCTTATTCACTCGACCCAGCAATATGCCAAGTCCATCGACACGGATTGCTTTTCTCCTAGGGACGCGAATCGCCAAAGTTTGCTCACGCGCATTGCTTTCTCACGCGCATTGCTTTCTCACTCGACCGAGCAATATGCCAAGTCCACCCTCACGCATTGCTTTTCTCCTAGGGACCCGAATCCCGAAAGTTACTTCCCGCGCATTGCTTTCTCACTCGACCGAGCAATATGCCAAGTCCATCGAGACGGATTGCTTTTCTCCTAGGGACCCGAATCCCCAACGTTTGCTCCCGCACATTGCTGTCTCATGCGCATTGCTTTTTCACTCGACCGAGCAATATGCCAAGTCCACCCTCACGCATTGCTTTTCTCCTAAGGACCCAAATCCCCAAAGTTTCCTCACGCGCATTGCTTTCTCACTCGACCGAGCAATATGCCAAGTCCACCCTCACGCATTGCTTTTCTCCTAAGGACCCAAATCCCCAAAGTTTCCTCACGCGCATTGCTTTCTCACTCGACCGAGCAATATGTCAAGTCCACCCACACGCAGTGCTTTTCTCCTAGGGACCCGAATCCCCAAAGATTCCTCACGCGTATTGCTTATTCAGTTAACCGACCAATAATCCAAGTACACCAACACGCATTAGTTTTCATCTAAGGGCCAGAATCCCCTAAGTTTCCTCACGCGCATTGCTTTCTCACTCAACCGAGCAATATGCCGAGTCCACCCACACGCATTACTTTTCTCCTTGGAACCCGAATCCCCAAAGTTTCCTCACGCGCATTGCTTTCTCACTCGACCGAGCAATATGCCAAGTCCACCCACACGCGTTGCTTTTCTCCTAGGGACCCGAATCCCCTAAGTTTCCTCACGCGCATTGCTTTCTCACTCGACCGAGCAATATGTCAAGTCCACCCACACGCATTGCTTTTCTCCTAGGGACCCGAATCCCCAAAGATTCCTCACGCGCAATGCTTTCTCACTCGACCGAGCAATATGTCAAGTCCACCCACACGCATTACTTTTCTCCTAGGGACCCGAATCCCTAAAGATTCCTCACGCACATTGCTTATTCAGTTAACCGACCAATAATCCAAGTACACCAACACGCATTAGTTTTCATCTAAGGGCCCGAATCCCCTAAGTTTCCTCACGCGCATTGCTTTCTCACTCGACCGAGCAATATGCCAAGTTCACACACACGCATTGCTTTTCTCCTAGGGACCCGAGTCCCCAAAGATTCCTCACGCGCATTGCTTATTCAGTTAACCGACCAATAATTCAAGTACAACAACACGCATTGGTTTTCTTCTAAGGGCCCGAATCCCCTAAGTTTCCTCACGCGCATTGCTTTCTCACTCGACCGAGCGATATGTCAAGTCCACCCACACGCATTGCTTTTCTCCTAGGGACCCGAATCCCCAAAGATTCCTCACGCGCATTGCTTATTCAGTTAACCGACCAATAATCCAAGTACACCAACACGCATTTGTTTTCTTCTAAGGGCCCGAATCCCCAAAGATTCCTCACGCGCATTGCTTATTCAGTTAACCGAGCAATATGCCGAGTCCACCCACACGCATTACTTTTCTCCTAGGGACCCGAATCCCCAAAGTTTTCTCACGCGCATTGCTTTCTCACTCTACCCAGCAATATGCCAAGTCCATCGACACGGATTGCTTTTCTCCAAGGGGCCCGAATGCCCAAAGTTTCCTTATGCGCATTACTTTCTCACTCGACCGAGCAATATGCCAAGTCCACCCTCACGCATTGCTTTTCTCCTAGAGACCTGAATCCCCAAAGTTTCCTCACGTGCTTTGCTTTCTCACTCGACCGAGCAATATGCCAAGTCCATCGACACGGATTGCTTTTCTCCTAGGAACCCGAATCCACAAAGATTCCTCACGCGCATTGCTTATTCAGTTAACCGACCAATAATCCAAGTACACCAACACGCATTAGTTTTCATCTAAGGGCCAGAATCCCCTAAGTTTCCTCACGCGCATTGCTTTCTCACTCAACCGGGCAATATGCCGAGTCCACCCACACGCATTACTTTTCTCCTAGGGACCCGAATCCCCAAAGTTTTCTCACGCGCATTGCTTTCTCACTTGACCGAGCAATATGCCATGTCCACCCACAAGCATTGCTTTTCATCCAGGTGCCCAAATCCCCAAAGATTCCTTATGCGCATTACTTTCTCACTCGACCGAGCAATATGCCAAGTCCACCGACACGGATTGCTTTTCTCTTAGGGGCCCGTACCCCGAAAGTTTCTTCACGCGCATTGCTTTCTCACTCGACCGAGCAATATGCCAAGTCCACCGACACGGATTGCTTTTCTCCTAGGGGCACGAATCCCGAAAGTTACTTCACGCGCATTGCTTTCTCACTCAACCGAGCAATATGCCTAGTCCACCCACACGCATTACTTTTCTCCTAGGGACCCGAATCCCCAAAGTTTCCTCACGCGCATTGCTTTCTCACTCGACCGAGCAATATGCCAAGTCCATCGACACGGATTGCTTTTCTTCTAGGAACCCGAATCCCCAAAGATTCCTCACGCGCATTGCTTATTCAGTTAACCGACCAATAATCCAAGTACACCAACACGCATTAGTTTTCTTCTAAGGGCCCGAATCCCCTAAGTTTCCTCAAGCGCATTGCTTTCTCACTCAACCGAGCAATATGCCGAGTCCACCCACACGCATTACTTTTCTCCTAGGGACCCGAATCCCCAAAGTTTTCTCACGCGCATTGCTTTCTCACTCGACCGAGCAATATGCCAAGTCCACCCACAAGCATTGCTTTTCATCCAGGTGCCCACATCCCCAAAGTTTGCTCACGCGCATTGCTTTCTCACTCGACCGAGCAATATGTCAAGTCCATCGACACGGATTGCTTTTCTCCTAGGGACCCGAATCCCCAAAGATTCCTCCCGCGCATTGCTTATTCAGTTAACCGACCAATAATCCAAGTACACCAACACGTATTAGTTTTCATCTAAGGGCCCGAATCCCCTAAGTTTCCTCACGCGCTTTGCTTTCTCACTCAACCGAGCAATATGCTGAGTCCACCCACACGCATTACTTTTCTCCTAGGGACCCGAATTCCCAAAGTTTTCTCACGCGCATTGCTTTCTCACTCGACCGAGCAATATGCCATGTCCACCCACAAGCATTGCTTTTCATCCAGGTGCCCAAATCCCCAAAGATTCCTTATGCGCATTACTTTCTCACTCGACCGAGCAATATGCCAAGTCCACCGACACGGATTGCTTTTCTCTTAGGGGCCCGAAACCCGAAAGTTTCTTCACGCGCATTGCTTTCTCACTCGACCGAGCAATATGCCAAGTCCACCGACACGGATTGCTTTTCTCCTAGGGGCACGAATCCCGAAAGTTTCTTCACGCGCATTGCTTTTTCACTCGACCGAGCAATATGCCAAGTCCATCGACACGGATTGCTTTTCTCCTAGGGACCCGAATCCCCAAAGTTTGCTCCCGCGCATTGCTTTCTCACGCGCATTGCTTTCTCACTCGACCGAGCAATATGCCAAGTCCACCCTCACGCATTGCTTTTCTCCTAGGTACCCGAATCCCCAAAGATTCCTCACACGCATTGCTTATTCAGTCAATCGACCAATAATCCAAGTACACCAACACGCATTGGTTTTCTTCTAAGGGCCCGAATCCCCAAGTTTCCTCACGCGCATTGCATTCTCACTCGACCGAGCAATGTGCCAAGTCCACCCACATGCATTGCTTTTCTCCTAGGGACTCGAATCCCCAAAGTTTCCTCACGCGCATTGCTTTCTCACGCGCATTGCTTTCTCACTCGACCGAGCAATATGCCAAGTCCACCCTCACGCATTGCTTTTCACCTAGGTACCCGAATTCCGAAAGTTTCTTCCCGCGTATTGCTTTCTCACTCGACCGAGCAATATGCCATGTCCATCGACACAGATTGCTTTTCTCCTAGGGGCCCGAATCCCCAAAGTTTCCTCACGCGCATTGCTTTCTCACTCGACGGTGCAATAGGCCAAGTCCACCCACACGCAATACTTTTCTCCTAAGGACCCAAATCCCCAAAGTTTCCTCACGCGCATTGCTTTCTCACTCGACCGAGCAATATGCCAAGTCCATCGACACGGATTGCTTTTCTCCTAGGAACCCGAATCCACAACGATTCCTCACGCGCATTGCTTTCTCACTCGACCGAGCAATATGTCAAGTCCACCCACACGCATTGCTTTTCTCCTAGGGACCCGAATCCCCTAAGTTTCCTCACGCGCATTGCTTTCTCACTCGACCGAGCAATATGTCAAGTCCACCCACACGCATTGCTCTTCTCCTAGGGACCCGAATCCCCAAAGATTCCTCACGCGCATTGCTTATTCAGTTAACCGACCAATAATCCAAGTACACCAACACGCATTTGTTTTCTTCTAAGGGCCCGAATCCCCAAAGATTCCTCACGCGCATTGCTTATTCAGTTAACCGAGCAATATGCCGAGTCCACCCACACGCATTACTTTTCTCCTAGGGACCCGAATCCCCAAAGTTTTCTCACGCGCATTGCTTTCTCACTCTACCCAGCAATATGCCAAGTCCACCCACACACATTACTTTTCTCCTAGGGACCCGAATCCCCAAAGTTTTCTCACGCGCATTGCTTTCTCACTCGACGGTGCAATAGGCCAAGTCCACCCACACGCATTACTTTTCCAATAGGGACCCGAATCCCCAAAGATTCCTCACACGCATTGCTTATTCAGTCAACCGACCAATAATCCAAGTACACTAACACGCATTGGTTATCTTCTAAGGACCCGAATCCCCTAAGTTTCCTCACGCGCATTGCTTATTCACTCGACCCAGCAATATGCCAAGTCCATCGACACGGATTGCTTTTCTCCTAGGGACGCGAATCCCCAAAGTTTGCTCACGCGCATTGCTTTCTCACGCGCATTGCTTTCTCACTCGACCGAGCAATATGCCAAGTCCACCCTCACGCATTGCTTTTCTCCTAGGGACCCGAATCCCGAAAGTTTCTTCCCGCGCATTGCTTTCTCACTCGACCGAGCAATATGCCAAGTCTATCGACACGGATTGCTTTTCTCCTAGGAACCCGAATCCCCAAAGATTCCTCACGCGCATTGCTTATTCAGATAACCGACCAATAATCCAAGTACACCAACACGCATTAGTTTTCATCTAAGGGCTAGAATCCCCTAAGTTTCCTCACGCGCATTGCTTTCTCACTCAACCGAGCAATATGCCTAGTCCACCCACACGCATTACTTTTCTCCTAGGGACCCGAATCCCCAAAGTTTCCTCACGCGCATTGCTTTCTCACTCGACCGAGCAATATGCCAAGTCCATCGACACGGATTGCATTTCTTCTAGGGACCCGAATCCCCAAAGATTCCTCACGCGCATTGCTTATTCAGTTAACCGACCAATAATCCAAGTACACCAACACGCATTAGTTTTCTTCTAAGGGCCCGAATCCCCTAAGTTTCCTCAAGCGCATTGCTTTCTCACTCAACCGAGCAATATGCCGAGTCCACCCACACGCATTACTTTTCTCCTAGGGACCCGAATCCCCAAAGTTTTCTCACGCGCATTGCTTTCTCACTCGACCGAGCAATATGCCAAGTCCACCCACAAGCATTGCTTTTCATCCAGGTGCCCACATCCCTAAAGATTCCTTATGCGCATTACTTTCTCACTCGACCGAGCAATATGCCAAGTCCACCGACACGGATTGCTTTTCTCTGAGGGGCCCGAATCCCGAAAGTTTCTTCACGCGCATTGCTTTCTCACTCGACCGAGCAATATGCCAAATCCACCGACACGGGTTGCTTTTCTCCTAGCGACCCGAATTCCCAAAGTATCCTCACGCGCATTGCTTTCTCACTCGACCGAGCAATATGCCAAGTCCACCCACAAAGATTGCTTTTCATCCAGGTGCCCGAATCCCCAAAGATTCCTTATGCGCATTACTTTCTCACTCGACCGAGCAATATGCCAAGTCCACCGACACGGATTGCTTTTCTCCTAGGGGCCCGAATCCCCAAAGTTTCCTCACGCGCATTGCTTTCTCACTCGACCGAACAATATGTCAAGTCCACCCACACGCATTGCTTTTCTCCTAGGGACCCGAATCCACAAAGATTCCTCACGCGCATTGCTTATTCAGTTATTATGCAGCAATGCGCGTGAGGAATCATTGCTTTCTCACTCGACCGAGCAATATGCCAAGTCCATCGACACGGATTGCTTTTCTCCTAGGGACCCGAATCCCCAAAGATTCCTCACGCGCATTGCTTATTCAGTTAACCGACCAATAATCCAAGTACACCAACACGCATTGGTTTTCTTCTAAGGCCACGAATCCCCTAAGTTTCCTCACGCGCATTGCTTTCTCACTCGACCGAGCAATATGCCCAGTCCACCAACACGCATTGCTTTACTCCTAGCGACCCGAATCCCCAGTTTCCTCACGCGCATTGCTTTCTCACTCGGCCGAGCAATATGCCAAGTCCATCGACACGGATTTCTTTTCTCCTAGGAACCCGAATCCCCAAAGATTCCTCACGCGCATTGCTTATTCAGTTAACCGACCAATAATCCAAGTACACCAACACGCATTAGTTTTCTTCTAAGGGCCCGAATCCCCTAAATTTCCTGAAGCGCATTGCTTTCTCACTCAACCGAGCAATATGCCAAGTCCACCCACACACATTACTTTTCTCCTAGGGACCCGAATCCCCAAAGTTTTCTCACGCGCATTGCTTTCTCACTCGTCCGAGCAATATGCCAAGTCCACCCACACGCATTGCTTTTCATCCAGGTGCCCAAATCCCTAAAGATTCCTTATGCGCATTACTTTCTCACTCGACCGAGCAATATGCCAAGTCTACCCTCACGCATTGCTTTTCTCCTAGAGACCCGAATCCACAAAGATTCCTCACGCGCATTGCTTATTCAGTTATTATGCAGCAATGCGCGTGAGGAATCATTGCTTTCTCACTCGACCGAGCAATATGCCAAGTCCATCGACACGGATTGCTTTTCTCCTAGGGACCCGAATCCCCAAAGATTCCTCCCGCGCATTGCTTTCTCACTCAACCGAGCAATATGCCGAGTCCACCCACACGCATTACTTTTCTCCTAGGGACCCGAATCCCCAAAGTTTCCTCACGCGCATTGCTTTCTCACTCGACCGAGCAATATGTCAAGTCCACCCACACGCATTGCTTTTCTCCTAGGGACCCGAATCCCCTAAGTTTCCTCACGCGCATTGCTTTCTCACTCGACCGAGCAATATGTCAAGTCCACCCACACGCATTGCTTTTCTCCTAGGGACCCGAATCCCCAAAGATTCCTCACGCGCATTGCTTATTCAGTTAACCGACCAATAATCCAAGTACACCAACACGCATTAGTTTTCTTCTAAGGGCCCGAATCCCCTAAGTTTCCTCACGCGCATTGCTTTCTCACTCGACCGAGCAATATGTCAAGTCCACCCACACGCATTGCTTTTCTCCTAGGGACCCGAATCCCCTAAGTTTCCTCACGCGCATTGCTTTCTCACTCGACCGAGCAATATGTCAAGTCCACCCACACGCATTGCTTTTCTCCTAGGGACCCGAATCCCCAAAGATTCCTCACGCGCATTGCTTATTCAGTTAACCGACCAATAATCCAAGTACACCAACACGCATTAGTTTTCATCTAAGGGCCAGAATCCCCTAAGTTTTCTCACGCGCATTGCTTTCTCACTCGTCCGAGCAATATGCCAAGTCCACCCACACGCATTGCTTTTCATCCAGGTGCCCAAATCCCTAAAGATTCCTTATGCGCATTACTTTCTCACTCGACCGAGCAATATGCCAAGTCTACCCTCACGCATTGCTTTTCTCCTAGAGACCCGAATCCCCAAAGTTTCCTCACGTGCTTTGCTTTCTCACTCGACAAAGCAATATGCCAAGTCCACCCACACGCATTGCTTTTCTCCTAGGGACCCGAATCCACAAAGATTCCTCACGCGCATTGCTTATTCAGTTATTATGCAGCAATGCGCGTGAGGAATCATTGCTTTCTCACTCGACCGAGCAATATGCCAAGTCCATCGACACGGATTGCTTTTCTCCTAGGGACCCGAATCCCCAAAGATTCCTCCCGCGCATTGCTTTCTCACTCAACCGAGCAATATGCCGAGTCCACCCACACGCATTACTTTTCTCCTAGGGACCCGAATCCCCAAAGTTTTCTCACGCGCATTGCTTTCTCACTCGACCGAGCAATATGCTGAGTCCACCCACACGCAATACTTTTCTCCTAAGGACCCAAATCCCCAAAGTTTTCTCACGCGCATTGCTTTCTCACTCGACCGAGCAATATGCCAAGTCCATCGACACGGATTGCTTTTCTCCTAGGAACCCGAATCCACAACGATTCCTCACGCGCATTGCTTATTCAGTTGACCGACCAATAATTCAAGTACACCAACACGCATTGGTTTTCTTCTAAGGGCCCGAATCCCCTAAGTTTCCTCACGCGCATTGCTTTCTCACTCGACCGAGCAATATGTCAAGTCCACCCACACGCATTGCTTTTCTCCTAGGGACCCGAATCCCCTAAGTTTCCTCACGCGCATTGCTTTCTCACTCGACCGAGCAATATGTCAAGTCCACCCACACGCATTGCTTTTCTCCTAGGGACCCGAATCCCCAAAGATTCCTCACGCGCATTGCTTATTCAGTTAACCGACCAATAATCCAAGTACACCAACACGCATTAGTTTTCATCTAAGGGCCAGAATCCCCTAAGTTTCCTCACGCGCATTGCTTTCTCACTCAACTGAGCAATATGCCGAGTCCACCCACACGCCTTGCTTTTCATCCAGGTGCCCAAATCCCCAAAGATTCCTTATGCGCATTACTTTCTCACTCGACCGAGCAATATGCCAAGTCCACCGACACGGATTGCTTTTCTCTTAGGGGCCCGAACCCCGAAAGTTTCTTCACGCGCATTGCTTTCTCACTCGACCGAGCAATATGCCAAGTCCACCGACACGGATTGCTTTTCTCTTAGGGGCCCGAACCCCGAAAGTTTCTTCACGCGCATTGCTTTCTCACTCGACGGTGCGATAGGCCAAGTCCACCCACACGCATTACTTTTCCCATAGGGACCCGAATCCCCAAAGATTCCTCACACGCATTGCTTATTCAGTCAACCGACCAATAATCCAAGTACACTAACACGCATTGGTTATCTTCTAAGGACCCGAATCCCCTAAGTTTCCTCCGCGCATTGCTTATTCACTCGACCCAGCAATATTCCAAGTCCATCGACACGGATTGCTTTTCTCTTAGGGGCCCGAATCCCGAAAGTTTCTTCACGCGCATTGCTTTCTCACTCGACCGAGCAATATGCCAAGTCCACCCACACGCATTACTTTACTCCTACCGACCCGAATCCCCAGTTTCCTCACGCTCATTGCTTTCTCACTCGACCGAGCAATATGCCAAGTACACTAACACGCATTGGTTTTCTTCTAAGGGCCCGAATCCCCTAAGTTTTCTCACGCGCATTGCTTTCTCACTCGACCGAGCAATATGCTATGTCCACCCACAAGCATTGCTTTTCATCCAGGTGCCCAAATCCCCAAAGATTCCTTATGCGCATTACTTTCTCACTCGACCGAGCAAAATGCCAAGTCCACCGACACGGATTGCTTTTCTCCTTGGGGCCCGAATCCCCAAAGTTTCCTCACGCGCATTGCTTTCTCACTCGACGGTGCAATAGGCCAAGTCCACCCACACGCATTACTTTTCCCCTAGGGACCCGAATCCCCAAAGATTCCTCACACGCATTGCTTACTCAGTCAATCGACCAATAATGCAAGTACACCAACACGCATTGGTTTTCTTCTAAGGCCCCGAATCCCCAAGTTTCCTCACGCGCATTGCTTTCTCACTCGACCGAGCAATGTGCCAAGTCCACCCACATGCATTGCTTTTCTCCTAGGGACTCGAATCCCCAAAGTTTCCTCACGCGCATTGCTTTCTCACGCGCATTGCTTTCTCACTCGACCGAGCAATATGCCAAGTCCGCCCTCACGCATTGGTTTTCTTCTAAGGGCCCGAATCCCCTAAGTTTTCTCACGCGCATTGCTTTCTCACTCGACCGAGCAATATGCCAAGTCCACCCACAAGCATTGCTTTTCATCCAGGTGCCCAAATCCCTAAAGATTCCTTATGCGCATTACTTACTCACTCGACCGAGCAATATGCCAAGTCCACCGACACGGATTGCTTTTCTCTTAGGAGCCCGAATCCCGAAAGTTTCTTCACGCGCATTGCTTTCTCACTCGACGGTGCAATAGGCCAAGTCCACCCACACGCATTACTTTTCCCCTAGGGACCCGAATCCCCAAAGATTCCTCACACGCATTGCTTATTCAGTCAACCGACCAATAATACAAGTACACTAACACGCATTGGTTATCTTCTAAGGGCCCGAATCCCCAAGTTTCCTTATGCGCATTACTTTCTCACTCGACCGAGCAATATGCCAAGTCCACCGACACGGATTGCTTTTCTCTTAGGGGCCCGAATCCCGAATATTTCTTCACGCGCATTGCTTTCTCACTCGACCGAGCAATATGCCAAGTCCACCCACACGCATTACTTTACTCCTAGCGACCCGAATCCCCAGTTTCCTCACGCGCATTGCTTTCTCACTCGACCGAGCAATATGCCAAGTACACTAACACGCATTGGTTTTCTTCTAGGATCCCGAATCCCCTAAGTTTTCTCACGCGCATTGCTTTCTCACTCGACCGAGCAATATGCCATGTCCACCCACAAGCATTGCTTTTCATCCAGGTGCCCAAATCCCTAAAGATTCCTTATGCGCATTACTTTCTCACTCGACCGAGCAATATGCCAAGTCCACCGACACGAATTGCTTTTCTCTTAGGGGCCCGAATCCCGAAAATTTCTTCACGCGCATTGCTTTCTCACTCGACCGAGCAATATGCCAAGTCCACCCACACGCATTACTTTACTCCTAGCGACCCGAATCCCCAGTTTCCTCACGCGCATTGCTTTCTCACTCGACCGAGCAATATGCCAAGTACACTAACACGCATTGGTTTTCTTCTAAGGGCCCGAATCCCCTAAGTTTTCTCACGCGCATTGCTTTCTCACTCGACCGAGCAATTAGCCATGTCCACCCACAAGCATTGCTTTTCATCCAGGTGCCCAAATCCCCAAAGATTCCTTATGCGCATTACTTTCTCACTCGACCGAGCAAAATGCCAAGTCCACCGACACGGATTGCTTTTCTCCTAGGTGCCCGAATCCCCAAAGTTTCCTCACGCGCATTGCTTTCTCACTCGACGGTGCAATAGGCCAAGTCCACCCACACGCATTACTTTTCCCCTAGGGACCCGAATCCCCAAAGATTCCTCACACGCATTGCTTATTCAGTCAATCGACCAATAATCCAAGTACACCAACACGCATTGGTTTTCTTCTAAGGGCCCGAATCCCCAAGTTTCCTCACGCGCATTGCGTTCTCACTCGACCGAGCAATGTGCCAAGTCCACCCACATGCATTGCTTTTCCCCTAGGGACTCGAATCCCCAAAGTTTCCTCACGCGCATTGCTTTCTCACGCGCATTGCTTTCTCACTCGACCGAGCAATATGCCAAGTCCATCCTCACGCATTGCTTTTCTCCTAGGTACCCGAATTCCGAAAGTTTCTTCCCGCGTATTGCTTTCTCACTCGACCGAGCAATATGCCATGTCCATCGACACAGATTGCTTTTCTCCTAGGGGCCCGAATCCCCAAAGTTTCCTCACGCGCATTGCTTTCTCACTCGACGGTGCAATAGGCCAAGTCCACCCACACGCATTACTTTTCTCCTAAGGACCCAAATCCCCAAAGTTTCATCACGCGCATTGCTTTCTCACTCGACCGAGCAATATGCCAAGTCCACCCTCACGCATAGCTTTTCACCTAGGGACCCGAATCCCCAAAGATTCCTCACGCGCATTGCTTTCTCATTCGACAGAGCAATATGCCAAGTCCACCCACAAGCATTGCTTTTCATCCAGGTGCCCGAATACCCAAAGATTCCTTATGCGCATTACTTTCTCACTCGACCGAGCAATATGCCAAGTCTACCCTCACGCATTGCTTTTCTCCTAGATACCCGAATCCCCAAAGATTCCTCACGCGCATTGCTTATTCAGTTAACCGACCAATAATCCAAGTACACCAACACGCATTAGTTTTCATCTAAGGGCCCGAATCCCCTAAGTTTCCTCACGCGCATTGCTTTCTCACTCGACCGAGCAATATGCCAAGTTCACCCACACGCATTGCTTTTCTCCTAGGGACCCGAGTCCCCAAAGATTCCTCACGCGCATTGCTTATTCAGTTAACCGACCAATAATTCAAGTACACCAACACGCATTGGTTTTCTTCTAAGGGCCCGAATCCCCTAAGTTTCCTCAAGCGCATTGCCTTCTCACTCAACCGAGCAATATGCCGAGTCCACCCACACGCATTACTTTTCTCCTAGGGACCCGAATCCCCAAAGTTTCCTCACGCGCATTGCTTTCTCACTCGACGGTGCAATAGGCCAAGTCCACCCACACGCATTACTTTTCTCCTAAGGACCCAAATCCCCAAAGTTTCCTCACGCGCATTGCTTTCTCACTCGACCGAGCAATATGCCAAGTCCACCCTCACGCATAGCTTTTCACCTAGGGACCCGAATCCCCAAAGATTCCTCACGCGCATTGCTTTCTCACTCGACCGAGCAATATGCCAAATCCACCGACACGGATTGCTTTTCTCCTAGCGACCCGAATCCCCAAAGTTTCCTCACGCGCATTGCTTTCTCACTCGACCGAGCAATATGCCATGTCCACCCACAAGCATTGCTTTTCATCCAGGTGCCCAAATCCCCAAAGATTCCTTATGCGCATTACTTTCTCACTCGACCGAGCAATATGCCAAGTCCATCCACACGCATTGCTTTTCTCCTAGGTACCCGAATTCCGAAAGTTTCTTCCCGCGTATTGCTTTCTCACTCGACCGAGCAATATGCCATGTACATCGACACAGATTGCTTTTCTCCTAGGGGCCCGAATCCCCAAAGTTTCCTCACGCGCATTGCTTTCTCACTCGACGGTGCAATAGGCCAAGTCCACCCACACGCATTACTTTTCTCCTAAGGACCCAAATCCCCAAAGTTTCCTCACGCGCATTGCTTTCTCACTCGACCGAGCAATATGCCAAGTCCACCCTCACGCATAGCTTTTCACCTAGGGACCCGAATCCCCAAAGATTCCTCACGCGCATTGCTTTCTCATTCGACAGAGCAATATGCCAAGTCCACCCACAAGCATTGCTTTTCATCCAGGTGCCCGAATACCCAAAGATTCCTTATGCGCATTACTTTCTCACTCGACCGAGCAATATGCCAAGTCTACCCTCACGCATTGCTTTTCTCCTAGATACCCGAATCCCCAAAGATTCCTTACGCGCATTGCTTATTCAGTTAACCGACCAATAATCCAAGTACACCAACACGCATTAGTTTTCATCTAAGGGCCCGAATCCCCTAAGTTTCCTCACGCGCATTGCTTTCTCACTCGACCGAGCAATATGCCAAGTTCACCCACACGCATTGCTTTTCTCCTAGGGACCCGAGTCCCCAAAGATTCCTCACGCGCATTGCTTATTCAGTTAACCGACCAATAATTCAAGTACACCAACACGCATTGGTTTTCTTCTAAGGGCCCGAATCCCCTAAGTTTCCTCAAGCGCATTGCCTTCTCACTCAACCGAGCAATATGCCGAGTCCACCCACACGCATTACTTTTCTCCTAGGGACCCGAATCCCCAAAGTTTTCTCACGCGCATTGCTTTCTCACTCGACCGAGCAATATGCCAAATCCACCGACACGGATTGCTTTTCTCCTAGCGACCCGAATCCCCAAAGTTTCCTCACGCGCATTGCTTTCTCACTCGACCGAGCAATATGCCATGTCCACCCACAAGCATTGCTTTTCATCCAGGTGCCCAAATCCCCAAAGATTCCTTATGCGCATTACTTTCTCACTCGACCGAGCAATATGCCAAGTCCACCGACATGGATTGCATTTCTCTTAGGGGCCCGAATCTCCAAAGTTTCCTCACACGCATTGCTTTCTCACTCGACCGAGCAATATGTCAAGTCCACCCACACGCATTGCTTTTCTCCTAGGGACCCGAATCCCCAAAGATTCCTCACGCGCATTGCTTATTCAGTTAACCGACCAATAATCCAAGTACACCAACACGCATTGGTTTTCTTCTAAGGCCCCGAATCCCCAAAGTTTCCTCACGCGCATTGCTTTCTCACTCGACGGTGCAATAGGCCAAGTCCACCCACACGCATTACTTTTCTCCTAAGGACCCAAATCCCCAAAGTTTCATCACGCGCATTGCTTTCTCACTCGACCGAGCAATATGCCAAGTCCACCCTCACGCATAGCTTTTCACCTAGGGACCCGAATCCCCAAAGATTCCTCACGCGCATTGCTTTCTCATTCGACAGAGCAATATGCCAAGTCCACCCACAAGCATTGCTTTTCATCCAGGTGCCCGAATACCCAAAGATTCCTTATGCGCATTACTTTCTCACTCGACCGAGCAATATGCCAAGTCTACCCTCACGCATTGCTTTTCTCCTAGATACCCGAATCCCCAAAGATTCCTCACGCGCATTGCTTATTCAGTTAACCGACCAATAATCCAAGTACACCAACACGCATTAGTTTTCATCTAAGGGCCCGAATCCCCTAAGTTTCCTCACGCGCATTGCTTTCTCACTCGACCGAGCAATATGCCAAGTTCACCCACACGCATTGCTTTTCTCCTAGGGACCCGAGTCCCCAAAGATTCCTCACGCGCATTGCTTATTCAGTTAACCGACCAATAATTCAAGTACACCAACACGCATTGGTTTTCTTCTAAGGGCCCGAATCCCCTAAGTTTCCTCAAGCGCATTGCCTTCTCACTCAACCGAGCAATATGCCGAGTCCACCCACACGCATTACTTTTCTCCTAGGGACCCAAATCCCCAAAGTTTCCTCACGCGCATTGCTTTCTCACTCGACCGAGCAATATGCCAAGTCCACCCTCACGCATAGCTTTTCACCTAGGGACCCGAATCCCCAAAGATTCCTCACGCGCATTGCTTTCTCACTCGACCGAGCAATATGCCAAATCCACCGACACGGATTGCTTTTCTCCTAGCGACCCGAATCCCCAAAGTTTCCTCACGCGCATTGCTTTCTCACTCGAACGAGCAATATGCCATGTCCACCCACAAGCATTGCTTTTCATCCAGGTGCCCAAATCCCCAAAGATTCCTTATGCGCATTACTTTCTCACTCGACCGAGCAATATGCCAAGTCCATCCACACGCATTGCTTTTCTCCTAGGTACCCGAATTCCGAAAGTTTCTTCCCGCGTATTGCTTTCTCACTCGACCGAGCAATATGCCATGTACATCGACACAGATTGCTTTTCTCCTAGGGGCCCGAATCCCCAAAGTTTCCTCACGCGCATTGCTTTCTCACTCGACGGTGCAATAGGCCAAGTCCACCCACACGCATTACTTTTCTCCTAAGGACCCAAATCCCCAAAGTTTCCTCACGCGCATTGCTTTCTCACTCGACCGAGCAATATGCCAAGTCCACCCTCACGCATAGCTTTTCACCTAGGGACCCGAATCCCCAAAGATTCCTCACGCGCATTGCTTTCTCATTCGACAGAGCAATATGCCAAGTCCACCCACAAGCATTGCTTTTCATCCAGGTGCCCGAATACCCAAAGATTCCTTATGCGCATTACTTTCTCACTCGACCGAGCAATATGCCAAGTCTACCCTCACGCATTGCTTTTCTCCTAGATACCCGAATCCCCAAAGATTCCTTACGCGCATTGCTTATTCAGTTAACCGACCAATAATCCAAGTACACCAACACGCATTAGTTTTCATCTAAGGGCCCGAATCCCCTAAGTTTCCTCACGCGCATTGCTTTCTCACTCGACCGAGCAATATGCCAAGTTCACCCACACGCATTGCTTTTCTCCTAGGGACCCGAGTCCCCAAAGATTCCTCACGCGCATTGCTTATTCAGTTAACCGACCAATAATTCAAGTACACCAACACGCATTGGTTTTCTTCTAAGGGCCCGAATCCCCTAAGTTTCCTCAAGCGCATTGCCTTCTCACTCAACCGAGCAATATGCCGAGTCCACCCACACGCATTACTTTTCTCCTAGGGACCCGAATCCCCAAAGTTTTCTCACGCGCATTGCTTTCTCACTCGACCGAGCAATATGCCAAATCCACCGACACGGATTGCTTTTCTCCTAGCGACCCGAATCCCCAAAGTTTCCTCACGCGCATTGCTTTCTCACTCGACCGAGCAATATGCCATGTCCACCCACAAGCATTGCTTTTCATCCAGGTGCCCAAATCCCCAAAGATTCCTTATGCGCATTACTTTCTCACTCGACCGAGCAATATGCCAAGTCCACCGACATGGATTGCTTTTCTCTTAGGGGCCCGAATCTCCAAAGTTTCCTCACACGCATTGCTTTCTCACTCGACCGAGCAATATGTCAAGTCCACCCACACGCATTGCTTTTCTCCTAGGGACCCGAATCCCCAAAGATTCCTCACGCGCATTGCTTATTCAGTTAACCGACCAATAATCCAAGTACACCAACACGCATTGGTTTTCTTCTAAGGCCCCGAATCCCCAAAGTTTCCTCACGCGCATTGCTTTCTCACTCGACGGTGCAATAGGCCAAGTCCACCCACACGCATTACTTTTCTCCTAAGGACCCAAATCCCCAAAGTTTCATCACGCGCATTGCTTTCTCACTCGACCGAGCAATATGCCAAGTCCACCCTCACGCATAGCTTTTCACCTAGGGACCCGAATCCCCAAAGATTCCTCACGCGCATTGCTTTCTCATTCGACAGAGCAATATGCCAAGTCCACCCACAAGCATTGCTTTTCATCCAGGTGCCCGAATACCCAAAGATTCCTTATGCGCATTACTTTCTCACTCGACCGAGCAATATGCCAAGTCTACCCTCACGCATTGCTTTTCTCCTAGATACCCGAATCCCCAAAGATTCCTCACGCGCATTGCTTATTCAGTTAACCGACCAATAATCCAAGTACACCAACACGCATTAGTTTTCATCTAAGGGCCCGAATCCCCTAAGTTTCCTCACGCGCATTGCTTTCTCACTCGACCGAGCAATATGCCAAGTTCACCCACACGCATTGCTTTTCTCCTAGGGACCCGAGTCCCCAAAGATTCCTCACGCGCATTGCTTATTCAGTTAACCGACCAATAATTCAAGTACACCAACACGCATTGGTTTTCTTCTAAGGGCCCGAATCCCCTAAGTTTCCTCAAGCGCATTGCCTTCTCACTCAACCGAGCAATATGCCGAGTCCACCCACACGCATTACTTTTCTCCTAGGGACCCGAATCCCCAAAGTTTTCTCACGCGCATTGCTTTCTCACTCGACCGAGCAATATGCCAAATCCACCGACACGGATTGCTTTTCTCCTAGCGACCCGAATCCCCAAAGTTTCCTCACGCGCATTGCTTTCTCACTCGACCGAGCAATATGCCATGTCCACCCACAAGCATTGCTTTTCATCCAGGTGCCCAAATCCCCAAAGATTCCTTATGCGCATTACTTTCTCACTCGACCGAGCAATATGCCAAGTCCATCCACACGCATTGCTTTTCTCCTAGGTACCCGAATTCCGAAAGTTTCTTCCCGCGTATTGCTTTCTCACTCGACCGAGCAATATGCCATGTCCATCGACACAGATTGCTTTTCTCCTAGGGGCCCGAATCCCCAAAGTTTCCTCACGCGCATTGCTTTCTCACTCGACGGTGCAATAGGCCAAGTCCACCCACACGCATTACTTTTCTCCTAAGGACCCAAATCCCCAAAGTTTCCTCACGCGCATTGCTTTCTCACTCGACCGAGCAATATGCCAAGTCCACCCTCACGCATAGCTTTTCACCTAGGGACCCGAATCCCCAAAGATTCCTCACGCGCATTGCTTTCTCATTCGACAGAGCAATATGCCAAGTCCACCCACAAGCATTGCTTTTCATCCAGGTGCCCGAATACCCAAAGATTCCTTATGCGCATTACTTTCTCATTCGACCGAGCAATATGCCAAGTCTACCCTCACGCATTGCTTTTCTCCTAGATACCCGAATCCCCAAAGATTCCTTACGCGCATTGCTTATTCAGTTAACCGACCAATAATCCAAGTACACCAACACGCATTAGTTTTCATCTAAGGGCCCGAATCCCCAAAGTTTCCTCACGCGCATTGCTTTCTCACTCGACGGTGCAATAGGCCAAGTCCACCCACACGCATTACTTTTCCCCTAGGGACCCGATTCCCCAAAGATTCCTCACACGCATTGCTTATTCAGTCAATCGACCAATAATTCAAGTACACCAACACGCATTTGTTTTCTTCTAAGGGCCCGAATCCCCTAAGTTTCCTCAAGCGCATTGCTTTCTCACTCAACCGAGCAATATGCCGAGTCCACCCACACGCATTACTTTTCTCCTGGGGACCCGAATCCCCAAAGTTTTCTCACGCGCATTGCTTTCTCACTCGACCGAGCAATATGCCAAATCGACCGACACGGATTGCTTTTCTCCTAGCGACCCGAATCCCCAGTTTCCTCACGCGCATTGCTTTCTCACTCGACCGAGCAATATGCCAAGTACACTAACACGCATTGGTTTTCTCCTAGGGACCCGAGTCCCCAAAGATTCCTCACGCGCATTGCTTATTCAGTTAACCGACCAATAATTCAAGTACACCAACACGCATTTGTTTTCATCTAAGAGCCCGAATCCCCTAAGTTTCCTCACGCGCATTGCTTTCTCACTCGACCGAGCAATATGCCAAGTTCACCCACACGCATTGCTTTTCTCCTAGGGACCCGAGTCCCCAAAGATTCCTCACGCGCATTGCTTATTCAGTTAACCGACCAATAATTCAAGTACACCAACACGCATTTGTTTTCTTCTAAGGGCCCGAATCCCCTAAGTTTCCTCAAGCGCATTGCTTTCTCACTCAACCGAGCAATATGCCGAGTCCACCCACACGCATTACTTTTCTCCTGGGGACCCGAATCCCCAAAGTTTTCTCACGCGCATTGCTTTCTCACTCGACCGAGCAATATGCCAAATCCACCGACACGGATTGCTTTTCTCCTAGCGACCCGAATCCCCGAAGTTTCCTCACGCGCATTGCTTTCTCACTCGACCGAGCAATATGCCATGTCCACCCACAAGCATTGCTTTTCATCCAGGTGCCCAAATCCCTAAAGATTCCTTATGCGCATTACTTTCTCACTCGACCGAGCAATATGCCAAGTCCACCGACACGGATTGCTTTTCTCTTAGGGGCCCGAATCCCGAAAGTTTCTTCCCGCGCATTGCTTTCTCACTCGACCGAGCAATATGCCCAGTACACCCACACGCATTACTTTTCTCCTAAGGACCCAAATCCCCAAAGTTTCCTCACGCGCATTGCTTTCTCACTCGACCGAGCAATATGCCAAGTCCATCGAGACGGATTGCTTTTCTCTTAGGGACCCGAATCCCCAAAGTTTGCTCCCGCGCATTGCTTTCTCACTCGACCGAGCAATATGCCAAGTCCACCCTCACGCATTGCTTTTCTCCTAGGGACCCGAATCCCCAAAGATTCCTCACGCGCATTGCTTATTCAGTTAACCGACCAATAATCCAAGTACACCAACACGCATTGGTTTTCTTCTAAGAGCCCGAATCCCCTAAGTTTCCTCACGCGCATTGCTTTCTCACTCGACCGAGCAATATGCCAAGTTCACCCACACGCATTGCTTTTCTCCTAGGGACCCGAGTCCCCAAAGATTCCTCACGCGCATTGCTTATTCAGTTAACCGACCAATAATTCAAGTACACCAACACGCATTTGTTTTCTTCTAAGGGCCCGAATCCCCTAAGTTTCCTCAAGCGCATTGCTTTCTCACTCAACCGAGCAATATGCCGAGTCCACCCACACGCATTACTTTTCTCCTAGGGACCCGAATCCCCAAAGTTTTCTCACGCGCATTGCTTTCTCACTCGACCGAGCAATATGCCAAATCCACCGACACGGATTGCTTTTCTCCTAGCGACCCGAATCCCCAAAGTTTCCTCACGCGCATTGCTTTCTCACTCGACCGAGCAATATGCC
The DNA here is from genome assembly GCA_020010945.3 of Muscidifurax raptorellus. Lineage (NCBI taxonomy): Eukaryota > Metazoa > Arthropoda > Insecta > Hymenoptera > Pteromalidae > Muscidifurax > Muscidifurax raptorellus. The sequence goes on from CM052081.1 coordinate 18,966,454, forward strand.
ATGTCCACCCACAAGCATTGCTTTTCATCCAGGTGCCCAAATCCCTAAAGATTCCTTATGCGCATTACTTTCTCACTCGACCGAGCAATATGCCAAGTCCACCGACACGGATTGCTTTTCTCTTAGGGGCCCGAATCCCGAAAATTTCTTCACGCGCATTGCTTTCTCACTCGACCGAGCAATATGCCAAGTCCACCCACACGCATTACTTTACTCCTAGCGACCCGAATCCCCAGTTTCCTCACGCGCATTGCTTTCTCACTCGACCGAGCAATATGCCAAGTACACTAACACGCATTGGTTTTCTTCTAAGGGCCCGAATCCCCTAAGTTTTCTCACGCGCATTGCTTTCTCACTCGACCGAGCAATATGCCATGTCCACCCACAAGCATTGCTTTTCATCCAGGTGCCCAAATCCCCAAAGATTCCTTATGCGCATTACTTTCTCACTCGACCGAGCAAAATGCCAAGTCCACCGACACGGATTGCTTTTCTCCTAGGGGCCCGAATCCCCAAAGTTTCTTCACGCGCATTGCTTCCTCACTCGACCGAGCAATATGCCAAGTCCACCCACACGCATTGCTTTTCTCCTAGGGACCCGAATCCCCAAAGATTCCTCACGCGCATTGCTTATTCAGTTAACCGACCAATAATCCAAGTACACCAACACGCATTAGTTTTTGCATCTAAGGGCCAGAATCCCCTAAGTTTCCTCACGCGCATTGCTTTCTCACTCAACCGAGCAATATGCTGAGTCCACCCACACGCATTACTTTTCTCCTAGGGACCCGAATCCCGAAAGTTACTTCACGCGCATTGCTTTTTCACTCGACCGAGCAATATGCCAAGTCCATCGACACGGATTGCTTTTCTCCTAGGGGCCCGAATCCCCAAAGTTTCCTCACGCGCATTGCTTTCTCACTCGACGGTGCAATAGGCCAAGTCCACCCACACGCATTACTTTTCCCATAGGGACCCGAATCCCCAAAGATTCCTCACACGCATTGCTTATTCAGTCAACCGACCAATAATCCAAGTACACTAACACGCATTGGTTATCTTCTAAGGGCCCGAATCCCCTAAGTTTCCTCACGCGCATTGCTTATTCACTCGACCCAGCAATATGCCAAGTACACTAACACGCATTGGTTTTCTTCTAAGGGCCCGAATCCCCTAAGTTTTCTCACGCGCATTGCTTTCTCACTCGACCGAGCAATATGCCATGTCCACCCACAAGCATTGCTTTTCATCCAGGTGCCCAAATCCCCAAAGATTCCTTATGCGCATTTCTTTCTCACTCGACCGAGCAAAATGCCAAATCCACCGACACGGATTGCTTTTCTCCTAGGGGCCCGAATCCCCAAAGTTTCCTCACGCGCATTGCTTTCTCACTCGACGGTGCAATAGGCCAAGTCCACCCACACGCATTACTTTTCCCCTAGGGACCCGATTCCCCAAAGATTCCTCACACGCATTGCTTATTCAGTCAATCGACCAATAATTCAAGTACACCAACACGCATTGGTTTTCTTCTAAGGGCCCGAATCCCCAAGTTTCCTCACGCGCATTGCTTTCTCACTCGACCGAGCAATGTGCCAAGTCCACCCACATGCATTGCTTTTCTCCTAGGGACTCGAATCCCCAAAGTTTCCTCACGCGCATTGCTTTCTCACGCGCATTGCTTTCTCACTCGACCGAGCAATATGCCAAGTCCATCCTCACGCATTGCTTTTCTCCTAGGTACCCGAATTCCGAAAGTTTCTTCCCGCGTATTGCTTTCTCAATCGACCGAGCAATATGCCATGTCCATCGACACAGATTGCTTTTCTCCTAGGGGCCCGAATCCCCAAAGTTTCCTCACGCGCATTGCTTTCTCACTCGACGGTGCAATAGGCCAAGTCCACCCACACGCATTACTTTTCCCATAGGGACCCGAATCCCCAAAGATTCCTCACACGCATTGCTTATTCAGTCAACCGACCAATAATCCAAGTACACTAACACGCATTGGTTATCTTCTAAGGGCCCGAATCCCCAAGTTTCCTTATGCGCATTACTTTCTTACTCGACCGAGCAATATGCCGAGTCCACCCACACGCATTACTTTTCTCCTAGGGACCCGAATCCCCAAAGTTTTCTCACGCGCATTGCTTTCTCACTCGACCGAGCAATATGCCAAGTCCACCCACAAGCATTGCTTTTCATCCAGGTGCCCAAATCCCTAAAGATTCCTTATGCGCATTACTTACTCACTCGACCGAGCAATATGCCAAGTCCACCGACACGGATTGCTTTTCTCTTAGGAGCCCGAATCCCGAAAGTTTCTTCACGCGCATTGCTTATTCAGTTAACCGACCAATAATCCAAGTACACCAACACGCATTAGTTTTCTTCTAAGGGCCCGAATCCCCTAAGTTTCCTCACGCGCATTGCTTTCTCACTCAACCGAGCAATATGCCGAGTCCACCCACACGCATTACTTTTCTCCTAGGGACCCGAATCCCCAAAGTTTTCTCACGCGCATTGCTTTCTCACTCGACCGAGCAATATGCCAAGTCCACCCACAAGCATTGCTTTTCATCCAGGTGCCCAAATCCCTAAAGATTCCTTATGCGCATTACTTACTCACTCGACCGAGCAATATGCCAAGTCCACCGACACGGATTGCTTTTCTCTTAGGAGCCCGAATCCCGAAAGTTTCTTCACGCGCATTGCTTTCTCACTCGACGGTGCAATAGGCCAAGTCCACCCACACGCATTACTTTTCCCCTAGGGACCCGAATCCCCAAAGATTCCTCACACGCATTGCTTATTCAGTCAACCGACCAATAATACAAGTACACTAACACGCATTGGTTATCTTCTAAGGGCCCGAATCCCCAAGTTTCCTTATGCGCATTACTTTCTCACTCGACCGAGCAATATGCCAAGTCCACCGACACGGATTGCTTTTCTCTTAGGGGCCCGAATCCCGAAAATTTCTTCACGCGCATTGCTTTCTCACTCGACCGAGCAATATGCCAAGTCCACCCACACGCATTACTTTACTCCTAGCGACCCGAATCCCCAGTTTCCTCACGCGCATTGCTTTCTCACTCGACCGAGCAATATGCCAAGTACACTAACACGCATTGGTTTTCTTCTAAGGGCCCGAATCCCCTAAGTTTTCTCACGCGCATTGCTTTCTCACTCGACCGAGCAATATGCCATGTCCACCCACAAGCATTGCTTTTCATCCAGGTGCCCAAATCCCTAAAGATTCCTTATGCGCATTACTTTCTCACTCGACCGAGCAATATGCCAAGTCCACCGACACGGATTGCTTTTCTCTTAGGGGCCCGAATCCCGAAAATTTCTTCACGCGCATTGCTTTCTCACTCGACCGAGCAATATGCCAAGTCCACCCACACGCATTACTTTACTCCTAGCGACCCGAATCCCCAGTTTCCTCACGCGCATTGCTTTCTCACTCGACCGAGCAATATGCCAAGTACACTAACACGCATTGGTTTTCTCCTAGGGACCCGAGTCCCCAAAGATTCCTCACGCGCATTGCTTATTCAGTTAACCGACCAATAATTCAAGTACACCAACACGCATTTGTTTTCATCTAAGAGCCCGAATCCCCTAAGTTTCCTCACGCGCATTGCTTTCTCACTCGACCGAGCAATATGCCAAGTTCACCCACACGCATTGCTTTTCTCCTAGGGACCCGAGTCCCCAAAGATTCCTCACGCGCATTGCTTATTCAGTTAACCGACCAATAATTCAAGTACACCAACACGCATTTGTTTTCTTCTAAGGGCCCGAATCCCCAAAGTTTCCTCACGCGCATTGCTTTCTCACTCGACCGAGCAATATGCCATGTCCACCCACAAGCATTGCTTTTCATCCAGGTGCCCAAATCCCTAAAGATTCCTTATCCGCATTACTTTCTCACTCGACCGAGCAATATGCCAAGTCCACCGACACGGATTGCTTTTCTCTTAGGGGCCCGAATCCCGAAAGTTTCTTCCCGCGCATTGCTTTCTCACTCGACCGAGCAATATGCCCAGTACACCCACACGCATTACTTTTCTCCTAAGGACCCAAATCCCCAAAGTTTCCTCACGCGCATTGCTTTCTCACTCGACCGAGCAATATGCCAAGTCCATCGAGACGGATTGCTTTTCTCTTAGGGACCCGAATCCCCAAAGTTTGCTCCCGCGCATTGCTTTCTCACTCGACCGAGCAATATGCCAAGTCCACCCTCACGCATTGCTTTTCTCCTAGGGACCCGAATCCCCAAAGATTCCTCACGCGCATTGCTTATTCAGTTAACCGACCAATAATCCAAGTACACCAACACGCATTAGTTTTCTTCTAAGGGCCCGAATCCCCTAAGTTTCCTCACGCGCATTGCTTTCTCACTCGACCGAGCAATATGCCAAGTCCACCCACACGCGTTGCTTTTCTCCTAGGGACCCGAGTCCCCAAAGATTCCTCACGCGCATTGCTTATTCAGTTAACCGACCAATAATCCTAGTACACCAACACGCATTGGTTATCTTCTAAGGGCCCGAATCCCCTAAGTTTCCTCACACGCCTAGCTTTCTCACTCGACCGAGCAATATGCCAAGTCCACCCACAAGCATTGCTTTTCATCCAGGTGCCCGAATCCCCAAAGATTCCTTATGCGCATTACTTTCTCACTCGACCGAGCAATATGCCAGGTCCACCGACACGGATTGCTTTGCTCCTAGGGACCCGAATCCCGAAAGTTTCTTCCCGCGCATTGCTTTCTCACTCGACCGAGCAATATGCCCAGTACACCCAGACGCATTACTTTTACCCTAGGGACCCGAATCCCCTAAGTTTCCTCACGCGCATTGCTTTCTCACTCGACCGAGCAATATGCCAAGTCCATCGACACGCATTACTTTTCTCCTAAGGACCCAAATCCCCAAAGTTTCCTCACGCGCATTGCTTTCTCACTCGACCGAGCAATATGCCAAGTCCATCGAGACGGATTGCTTTTCTCTTAGGGACCCGAATCCCCAAAGTTTGCTCCCGCGCATTGCTTTCTCACTCGACCGAGCAATATGCCAAGTCCACCCTCACGCATTGCTTTTCTCCTAGGGACCCGAATCCCCAAAGATTCCTCACGCGCATTGCTTATTCAGTTAACCGACCAATAATCCAAGTACACCAACACGCATTAGTTTTCTTCTAAGGGCCCGAATCCCCTAAGTTTCCTCACGCGCATTGCTTTCTCACTCGACCGAGCAATATGCCAAGTCCACCCACACGCGTTGCTTTTCTCCTAGGGACCCGAGTCCCCAAAGATTCCTCACGCGCATTGCTTATTCAGTTAACCGACCAATAATCCTAGTACACCAACACGCATTGGTTATCTTCTAAGGGCCCGAATCCCCTAAGTTTCCTCACACGCCTAGCTTTCTCACTCGACCGAGCAATATGCCAAGTCCACCCACAAGCATTGCTTTTCATCCAGGTGCCCGAATCCCCAAAGATTCCTTATGCGCATTACTTTCTCACTCGACCGAGCAATATGCCAGGTCCACCGACACGGATTGCTTTGCTCCTAGGGACCCGAATCCCGAAAGTTTCTTCCCGCGCATTGCTTTCTCACTCGACCGAGCAATATGCCCAGTACACCCAGACGCATTACTTTTACCCTAGGGACCCGAATCCCCTAAGTTTCCTCACGCGCATTGCTTTCTCACTCGACCGAGCAATATGCCAAGTCCATCGACACGCATTGGTTTTCTTCTAAGGACCCGAATCCCCTAAGTTTCCTCACGCGCATAGTTTTCTCACTCGACCGAGCAATATGCCAAGTCCACCCTCACGCATTGCTTTTCTCCTAGGGATTCGAATCCCCAAAGGTTCCTCACGCGCATTGCTTATTCAGTTAACCGACGAATAATCCAAGTACACCAACACGCACTGCTTTTCTCCTAGGGACCCGAATCCCGAAAATTTCTTCCCGCGCATTGCTTTCTCACTCGACCGAGCAATATGCCCAGTACACCCACACGCATTACTTTTCTCCTAAGGACCCAAATCCCCAAAGTTTCCTCACGCGCATTGCTTTCTCACTCGACGGTGCAATAGGCCAAGTCCACCCACACGCATTACTTTTCCCCTAGGGACCCGAATCCCCAAAGATTCCTCACACGCATTGCTTATTCAGTCAACCGACCAATAATCCAAGTACACCAACACGCATTGGTTTTCTTCTGAGGGCCCGAATCCCTAAAGTTTCCACACACGCATTGCTTTCTCACTCGACCGAGCAATATGCCCAGTCCACCCACACGCATTGCTTTACTCCTAGGGACCCGAGTCCCCAAAGATTCCTCACGCGCATTGCTTATTCAGTTAAACGACCAATAATCCAAGTACACCAACACGCATTGGTTATCTTCTAAGGGCCCGAATCCCTTAAGTTTCCTCACGCGCATTGCTTTCTCACTCGACCGAGCAATATGCCAAGTCCACCCACACGCGTTGCTTTTCTCCTAGGGACCCGAGTCCCCAAAGATTCCTCACGCGCATTGCTTATTCAGTTAACCGACCAATAATCGTAGAACACCAACACGCATTACTTTTCTCCTGGGGACCCGAATCCCGAAAGTTTCTTCCCGCGCATTGCTTTCTCACTCGACCGAGCAATATGCCCAGTACACCCAGACGAAATACTTTTCTCCTAAGGACCCAAATCCCCAAAGTTTCCTCACGCGCATTGCTTTCTCATTCGACCGAGCAATATGCCAAGTCCATCGACACGCATTGCTTTTCTCCTAGGGATTCGAATCCCCAAAGATTCCTCACGCGCATTGCTTATTCAGTTAACCGACCAATAATCCTAGTACACCAACACGCATTGGTTATCTTCTAAGGGCCCGAATCCCCTAAGTTTCCTCACGCGCATTGCTTTCTCACTCGACCGAGCAATATGCCCACTCCACCCACACGCATTGCTTTACTCCTAGCGATCCGAATCTCCAAAGTTTCCTCACGCGAATTGCTTCCTCACTTGACCGAGCAATATGCCAAGTCCTTCGACACGGATTGCTTTTCTCCTAGGGACCCGAATCCCCAAAGATTCCTCACGCGCATTGCTTATTCAGTTAACGGACGAATAATCCAAGTACACCAACACGCATTGGTTTTCTGCTAAGGGCCCGAATCCCCTAAGTTTCCTCACGCGTATTGCTTTCTCACTCGACCGAGCAATATGCCCAGTCCACCCACACGCATTGCTTTACTCCTAGCGACCCGAATCCCCAAAGTTTCCTCACGCGCATTGCTTCCACACTTGACCGAGCAATATGCCCAGTACACCCACACGCATTACTTTTCTACTAAGGACCCAAATCCCCAAAGTTTCCTCACGCGCATTGCTTTCTCACTCGACCGAGCAATATGCCAAGTCCATCGAGACGGATTGCTTTTCTCTTAGGTACCCGAATCCCCAAAGTTTGCTCCCGCGCATTGCTTTCTCACTCGACCGAGCAATATGCCAAGTCCACCCTCACGCATTGCTTTTCTCCTAGGGACCCGAATCCCCAAAGATTCCTCACGCGCATTGCTTATTCAGTTAACCGACCAATAATCCAAGTACACCAACACGCATTAGTTTTCTTCTAAGGGCCCGAATCCCCTAAGTTTCCTCACGCGCATTGCTTTCTCACTCGACCGAGCAATATGCCAAGTCCACCCACACGCGTTGCTTTTCTCCTAGGGACCCGAGTCCCCAAAGATTCCTCACGCGCATTGCTTATTCAGTTAACCGACCAATAATCCTAGTACACCAACACGCATTGGTTATCTTCTAAGGGCCCGAATCCCCTAAGTTTCCTCACACGCCTAGCTTTCTCACTCGACCGAGCAATATGCCAAGTCCACCCACAAGCATTGCTTTTCATCCAGGTGCCCGAATCCCCAAAGATTCCTTATGCGCATTACTTTCTCACTCGACCGAGCAATATGCCAGGTCCACCGACACGGATTGCTTTGCTCCTAGGGACCCGAATCCCGAAAGTTTCTTCCCGCGCATTGCTTTCTCACTCGACCGAGCAATATGCCCAGTACACCCAGACGCATTACTTTTACCCTAGGGACCCGAATCCCCTAAGTTTCCTCACGCGCATTGCTTTCTCACTCGACCGAGCAATATGCCAAGTCCATCGACACGCATTGGTTTTCTTCTAAGGACCCGAATCCCCTAAGTTTCCTCACGCGCATAGTTTTCTCACTCGACCGAGCAATATGCCAAGTCCACCCTCACGCATTGCTTTTCTCCTAGGGATTCGAATCCCCAAAGGTTCCTCACGCGCATTGCTTATTCAGTTAACCGACGAATAATCCAAGTACACCAACACGCACTGCTTTTCTCCTAGGGACCCGAATCCCGAAAATTTCTTCCCGCGCATTGCTTTCTCACTCGACCGAGCAATATGCCCAGTACACCCACACGCATTACTTTTCTCCTAAGGACCCAAATCCCCAAAGTTTCCTCACGCGCATTGCTTTCTCACTCGACGGTGCAATAGGCCAAGTCCACCTACACGCATTACTTTTCCCCTAGGGACCCGAATCCCCAAAGATTCCTCACACGCATTGCTTATTCAGTCAACCGACCAATAATCTAAGTACACCAACACGCATTGGTTTTCTTCTAAGGGCCCGAATCCCTAAAGTTTCCTCACGCGCATTGCTTTCTCACTCGACCGAGCAATATGCCAAGTCCACCCACACGCGTTGCTTTTCTCCTAGGGACCCGAGTCCCCAAAGATTCCTCACGCGAATTGCTTATTCAGTTAAACGACCAATAATCCAAGTACACCAACACGCATTGGTTATCTTCTAAGGGCCCGAATCCCTTAAGTTTCCTCACGCGCATTGCTTTCTCACTCGACCGAGCAATATGCCAAGTCCACCCACACGCGTTGCTTTTCTCCTAGGGACCCGAGTCCCCAAAGATTCCTCACGCGCATTGCTTATTCAGTTAACCGACCAATAATCGTAGAACACCAACACGCATTACTTTTCTCCTGGGGACCCGAATCCCGAAAGTTTCTTCCCGCGCATTGCTTTCTCACTCGACCGAGCAATATGCCCAGTACACCCAGACGAATTACTTTTCTCCTAAGGACCCAAATCCCCAAAGTTTCCTCACGCGCATTGCTTTCTCATTCGACCGAGCAATATGCCAAGTCCATCGACACGCATTGCTTTTCTCCTAGGGATTCGAATCCCCAAAGATTCCTCACGCGCATTGCTTATTATAGTTAACCGACCAATAATCCTAGTACACCAACACGCATTGGTTATCTTCTAAGGGCCCGAATCCCCTAAGTTTCCTCACGCGCATTGCTTTCTCACTCGACCGAGCAATATGCCCACTCCACCCACACGCATTGCTTTACTCCTAGCGATCCGAATCTCCAAAGTTTCCTCACGCGAATTGCTTCCTCACTTGACCGAGCAATATGCCAAGTCCTTCGACACGGATTGCTTTTCTCCTAGGGACCCGAATCCCCAAAGATTCCTCACGCGCATTGCTTATTCAGTTAACGGACGAATAATCCAAGTACACCAACACGCATTGGTTTTCTGCTAAGGGCCCGAATCCCCTAAGTTTCCTCACGCGTATTGCTTTCTCACTCGACCGAGCAATATGCCCAGTCCACCCACACGCATTGCTTTACTCCTAGCGACCCGAATCCCCAAAGTTTCCTCACGCGCATTGCTTCCACACTTGACCGAGCAATATGCCAAGTCCATCGACACAGATTGCTTTTCTCTTAGGGACCCGAATCCCCAAAGATTCCTCACGCGCATTGCTTATTCAGTTAACCGACCAATAATCCTAGTACACCAACACGCATTACTTTTCTTATAAGGGCCCGAATCCCCTAAGTTTCCTCACGCGCATTGCTTTCTCACTCGACCGAGCAATATGCCCAGTCCACCCACCCACATTGCTTTACTCCTAGCGACCCGAATCCCCAAAGTTTCCTCACTCGCATTGCTTCCTCACTTGACCGAGCAATATGCCAAGTCCATCGACACGGATTGCTTTTCTCCTAGGAACCCGAATCCCCAAAGATTCCTCACGCGCATTGCTTATTCAGTTAACCGACCAATAATCCAAGTACACCAACACGCATTGGTTTTCTTCTAAGGGCCCGAATCCCCTAAGTTTACTCACGAGCATTGCTTTCTCACTCGACCGAGCAATATGCCCAGTCCACCCACACTCATTGCTTTACTCCTAGCGACCCGAATCCCCAGTTTCCTCTCGCGCATTGCTTTCTCACTCGACCGAGCAATATGCCAAGTCCATCGACACGGATTGCTTTTCTCCTACGGACCCCAGTCCCCAAAGATTCCTCACGCGCATTGCTTATTCAGTTAACCGACCAATAATCAAAGTACACTAACACGCATTGGTTTTCTTCTAAGGGCCCGAATCCCCTAAGTTTCCTCACGCGCATTGCTTTCTCACTCGACCGAGCAATATGCCCAGTCCACCCACACGCATTGCTTTTCTCCTAGCGACCCGAATCCCCAAAGTTTCCTCACGCGCATTGCTTATTCAGTTAACCGACCAATAATCCTAGTACACCCACACGCATTGCTTTTCTCCTAGGGACCCGAGTCCCCAAAGTTTCCTCACGCGCATTGCTTTCTCACTCAACCGAGCAATATGCCAAGTCCACCAGCACGCATTGCTTTTCTCCTAGGGTCCCGAATCCCCAAAGTTTCCTCACGCGCATTGCTTTCTCACTCGACCGAGCAATATGCCCAGTCTACCCACACGCATTGCTTTACTCCTAGCGACCCGAATCCCCAAAGTTTCCTCACGCGCATTGCTTTCTCACTCGACCGAGCAATATGCCCAGTCTACCCACACGCATTGCTTTACTCCTAGCGACCCGAATCCCCAAAGTTTCCTCACGCGCATTGCTTCCTCACTTGACCGAGCAATATGCCAAGTCCATCGACACGGATTGCTTTTCTCCTAGGGACCCGAATCCACAAAGATTCCTCACGCGCATTGCTTATTCACTTGACCGAGCAATATGCCAAGTCCATCGACACGGATTGCTTTTCTCCTAGGGACCCGAATCCCCAAAGATTCCTTACGCGCATTGCTTTCTCACTCGACTGAGCAATATGCCAAGTCCATCGACACGCATTGCTTTACTCCTAGCGACCCGAATCCCCAAAGTATCCTCACGCGCATTGCTTCCTCACTTGACCGAGCAATATGCCAAGTCCATCGACACGGATTGCTTTTCTCCTAGGGACCCGAATCCCCAAAGATTCCTCACGCGCATTGCTTATTCCGTTAACCGACCAATAATCAAAGTACACCAACACGCATTGGTTTTCTTCTAAGGGCCCGAATCCCCCAAGTTTCCTCACGCGCATTGCTTTCTCACTCGACCGAGCAATATGCCCAGTCCACCCACACGCATTGCTTTACTCCTAGCGACCCGAATCCCCAAAGTTTCCTCACGCGCATTGCTTATTCACTCGACCGAGCAATATGCCAAGTCCATCGACACGCATTGCTTTTCTCCTAGGGACCCCGATCCCCAAAGATTCCTCACGCGCATTGCTTATTCAGTTAACCGACCAATAATCCAAGTACACCCACACGCATTGCTTTTCTCCTAGGGACCCGAGTCCCCAAAGATTCCTCACGCGCATTGCTTATTCAGTTAACCGACCAATAATCCTAGTACACCAACACGCATTACTTTTCTTCTAAGGGCCCGAATCCCCTAAGTTTCCTCACGCGCATTACTTTCTCACTCGACCAAGCAATATGCCCAGTCCACCCACACGCATTGCTTTACTCCTAGCGACCCGAATCCCCAGTTTCCTCACGCGCATTGCTTTCTCACTCGACCGAGCAATATGCCAAGTCCATCGACACGGATTGCTTTTCTCCTAGGGACCCCAATCCCCAAAGCTTCCTCACGCGAATTGCTTATTCAGTTAACCGACCAATAATCCAAGTACACCCAAACGCATTGCTCTTCTCCTAGGGACCCGAGTCCCCAAAGATTCCTCACGCGCATTGCTTATTCAGTTAACCGACCAATAATCAAAGTACACTAACACGCATTGGTTTTCTTCTAAGGGCCCGAATCCCCTAAGTTTCCTCACCCGCATTGCTTTCTCACTGGACCGAGCAATATGCCCAGTCCACCCACACGCATTGCTTTACTCCTAGCGACCCGAATCCCCAAAGATTCCTCACGCGCATTGCTTATTCAGTTAACCGACCAATAATCCAAGTACACCAAAACGCATTGGTTTTCTTCTAAGGGCCCGAATCCCCTAAGTTTCCTCACGCGCATTGCTTTCTTACTCAACCGAGCAATATGCCAAGTCCACCAGCACGCATTGCTTTTCTCCTAGGGACCCGAGTCCCCAAAGATTCCTCACGCGCATTGCTTTCTCACTCGACCGAGCAATATGCCAAGTCTATCGACACGGATTGCTTTTCTCCTAGGGACACCAATCCCCAAAGATTCCTTACGCGCATTGCTTATTCAGTTAACCGACCAATAATCCAAGTACACTAACACGCATTGGTTTTCTTCTAAGGGCCCGAATCCCCCAAGTTTCCTCACGCGCATTGCTTTCTCACTCGACCTAGCAATATGCCCAGTCCATCGACACGGATTGCTTTTCTCCTAGGGACCCGAGTCCCCAAAGATTCCTCACGCGCATTGCTTATTCAGCTAACCGACCAATAATCAAAGTCCACCCACACGCATTGCTTTTCTCCTAGGGATCCGAGTCCCCAAAGATTCCTCACGCGCATTGCTTATTCAGTTAACCGACCAATAATCAAAGTACACCAACACGCATTGGTTTTCTTCTAAGGGCCCGAATCCCCCAAGTTTCCTCACGCGCATTGCTTTCTCACTCGACCTAGCAATATGCCCAGTCCACCCACACGCATTGCTTTACTCCTAGCGACCCGAATCCCCAAAGATTCCTCACGCGCATTGCTTATTCAGTTAGCGACCAATAATTTAAGTACACCAACACGCATTACTTATCTTCTAAGGACCCGAATCCCCAGTTTCCTCACGCGCATTGCTTTCTCACTCGACCGAGCAATATGCCCAGTCCACCCACACGCATTGCTTTACTCCTAGCGACCCGAATCCCCAAAGTTTCCTCACGCGCATTGCTTCCTCACTCGACCGAGCAATATGCCAAGTCTATCGACACGGATTGCTTTTCTCCTAGGGACCCCTATCCCCAAAGATTCCTCACGCGCATTGCTTATTCAGTTAACCGACCAATAATCCTAGTACACCAACACGCATTACTTTTCTTCTAAGGGCCCGAATCCCTTAAGTTTCCTCACGCGCATTGCTTTCTCACTCGACCGAGCAATATGCCCAGTCCACCCACACGCATTGCTTTACTCCTAGCGACCCGAATCCCCAAAGTTTCCTCACGCGCATTGCTTCCTCACTTGACCGAGCAATATGCCAAGTCCACCCACACGCATTGCTTTTCTCCTAGGGACCCGAGTCCCCAAAGATTCCTCACGCGCATTGCTTATTCAGTTAACCGACCAATAATCCAAGTACACCCACACGCATTGCTTTTCTCCTAGGGACCCGAGTCCCCAAAGATTCCTCACGCGCATTGCTTATTCAGTTAACCGACCAATAATCCTAGTACACCAGAACGCATTGGTTTTCTTCTAAGGGCCCGAATCCCCTAAGTTTCCTCACGCGCATTGCTTATTCAGTTAACCGACCAATAATCCAAGTACACCCACACCCATTGCTTTTCTCCTAGGGACCCGAGTCCCCAAAGATTCCTCACGCGCATTGCTTCCTCACTTGACCGAGCAATATGCCCAGTCCACCCACACGCATTGCTTTACTCCTAGCGACCCGAATCCCCAAAGTTTCCTCACGCGCATTGCTTCCTCACTTGACCGAGCAATATGCCAAGTCCATCGACACGGATTGCTTTTCTCCTAGGGACCCGAATCCCCAAAGATTCCTCACGCGCATTGCTTATTCAGTTAATCGACCATTAATCCAAGTACACCAACACGCATTGGTTTTCTTCTAAGGGCCCGAATCCCCTAAGTTTTCTCACGCGCATTGCTTTCTCACTCGACCGAGCAATATGCCAAGTCCACCCACACGCGTTGCTATTCTCCTAGGGACCCGAGTCCCCAAAGATTCCTCACGCGCATTGCTTATTCAGTTAACCGACCAATAATCCTAGTACACCAACACGCATTGGTTATCTTCTAAGGGCCCGAATCCCCTAAGTTTCCTCACACGCCTAGCTTTCTCACTCGACCGAGCAATATGCCAAGTCCACCCACAAGCATTGCTTTTCATCCAGGTGCCCGAATCCCCAAAGATTCCTTATGCGCATTACTTTCTCACTCGACCGAGCAATATGCCAGGTCCACCGACACGGATTGCTTTGCTCCTAGGGACCCGAATCCCGAAAGTTTCTTCCCGCGCATTGCTTTCTCACTCGACCGAGCAATATGCCCAGTACACCCAGACGCATTACTTTTACCCTAGGGACCCGAATCCCCTAAGTTTCCTCACGCGCATTGCTTTCTCACTCGACCGAGCAATATGCCAAGTCCATCGACACGCATTGGTTTTCTTCTAAGGACCCGAATCCCCTAAGTTTCCTCACGCGCATAGTTTTCTCACTCGACCGAGCAATATGCCAAGTCCACCCTCACGCATTGCTTTTCTCCTAGGGATTCGAATCCCCAAAGGTTCCTCACGCGCATTGCTTATTCAGTTAACCGACGAATAATCCAAGTACACCAACACGCACTGCTTTTCTCCTAGGGACCCGAATCCCGAAAATTTCTTCCCGCGCATTGCTTTCTCACTCGACCGAGCAATATGCCCAGTACACCCACACGCATTACTTTTCTCCTAAGGACCCAAATCCCCAAAGTTTCCTCACGCGCATTGCTTTCTCACTCGACGGTGCAATAGGCCAAGTCCACCCACACGCATTACTTTTCCCCTAGGCACCCGAATCCCCAAAGATTCCTCACACGCATTGCTTATTCAGTCAACCGACCAATAATCCAAGTACACCAACACGCATTGGTTTTCTTCTAAGGGCCCGAATCCCTAAAGTTTCCTCACGCGCATTGCTTTCTCACTCGACCGAGCAATATGCCAAGTCCACCCACACGCGTTGCTTTTCTCCTAGGGACCCGAGTCCCCAAAGATTCCTCACGCGCATTGCTTATTCAGTTAACCGACCAATAATCCTAGTACACCAACACGCATTGGTTATCTTCTAAGGGCCCGAATCCCCTAAGTTTCCTCACACGCCTAGCTTTCTCACTCGACCGAGCAATATGCCAAGTCCACCCACAAGCATTGCTTTTCATCCAGGTGCCCGAATCCCCAAAGATTCCTTATGCGCATTACTTTCTCACTCGACCGAGCAATATGCCAGGTCCACCGACACGGATTGCTTTGCTCCTAGGGACCCGAATCCCGAAAGTTTCTTCCCGCGCATTGCTTTCTCACTCGACCGAGCAATATGCCCAGTACACCCAGACGCATTACTTTTACCCTAGGGACCCGAATCCCCTAAGTTTCCTCACGCGCATTGCTTTCTCACTCGACCGAGCAATATGCCAAGTCCATCGACACGCATTGGTTTTCTTCTAAGGACCCGAATCCCCTAAGTTTCCTCACGCGCATAGTTTTCTCACTCGACCGAGCAATATGCCAAGTCCACCCTCACGCATTGCTTTTCTCCTAGGGATTCGAATCCCCAAAGGTTCCTCACGCGCATTGCTTATTCAGTTAACCGACGAATAATCCAAGTACACCAACACGCACTGCTTTTCTCCTAGGGACCCGAATCCCGAAAATTTCTTCCCGCGCATTGCTTTCTCACTCGACCGAGCAATATGCCCAGTACACCCACACGCATTACTTTTCTCCTAAGGACCCAAATCCCCAAAGTTTCCTCACGCGCATTGCTTTCTCACTCGACGGTGCAATAGGCCAAGTCCACCCACACGCATTACTTTTCCCCTAGGGACCCGAATCCCCAAAGATTCCTCACACGCATTGCTTATTCAGTCAACCGACCAATAATCCAAGTACACCAACACGCATTGGTTTTCTTCTAAGGGCCCGAATCCCTAAAGTTTCCACACGCGCATTGCTTTCTCACTCGACCGAGCAATATGCCCAGTCCACCCACACGCATTGCTTTACTCCTAGGGACCCGAGTCCCCAAAGATTCCTCACGCGAATTGCTTATTCAGTTAAACGACCAATAATCCAAGTACACCAACACGCATTGGTTATCTTCTAAGGGCCCGAATCCCTTAAGTTTCCTCACGCGCATTGCTTTCTCACTCGACCGAGCAATATGCCAAGTCCACCCACACGCGTTGCTTTTCTCCTAGGGACCCGAGTCCCCAAAGATTCCTCACGCGCATTGCTTATTCAGTTAACCGACCAATAATCGTAGAACACCAACACGCATTACTTTTCTCCTGGGGACCCGAATCCCGAAAGTTTCTTCCCGCGCATTGCTTTCTCACTCGACCGAGCAATATGCCCAGTACACCCAGACGAATTACTTTTCTCCTAAGGACCCAAATCCCCAAAGTTTCCTCACGCGCATTGCTTTCTCACTCAACCGAGCAATATGCCAAGTCCACCAGCACGCATTGCTTTTCTCCTAGGGTCCCGAATCCCCAAAGTTTCCTCACGCGCATTGCTTTCTCACTCGACCGAGCAATATGCCCAGTCTACCCACACGCATTGCTTTACTCCTAGCGACCCGAATCCCCAAAGTTTCCTCACGCGCATTGCTTTCTCACTCGACCGAGCAATATGCCCAGTCTACCCACACGCATTGCTTTACTCCTAGCGACCCGAATCCCCAAAGTTTCCTCACGCGCATTGCTTCCTCACTTGACCGAGCAATATGCCAAGTCCATCGACACGGATTGCTTTTCTCCTAGGGACCCGAATCCACAAAGATTCCTCACGCGCATTGCTTATTCACTTGACCGAGCAATATGCCAAGTCCATCGACACGGATTGCTTTTCTCCTAGGGACCCGAATCCCCAAAGATTCCTTACGCGCATTGCTTTCTCACTCGACTGAGCAATATGCCAAGTCCATCGACACGCATTGCTTTACTCCTAGCGACCCGAATCCCCAAAGTATCCTCACGCGCATTGCTTCCTCACTTGACCGAGCAATATGCCAAGTCCATCGACACGGATTGCTTTTCTCCTAGGGACCCGAATCCCCAAAGATTCCTCACGCGCATTGCTTATTCCGTTAACCGACCAATAATCAAAGTACACCAACACGCATTGGTTTTCTTCTAAGGGCCCGAATCCCCCAAGTTTCCTCACGCGCATTGCTTTCTCACTCGACCGAGCAATATGCCCAGTCCACCCACACGCATTGCTTTACTCCTAGCGACCCGAATCCCCAAAGTTTCCTCACGCGCATTGCTTATTCACTCGACCGAGCAATATGCCAAGTCCATCGACACGCATTGCTTTTCTCCTAGGGACCCCGATCCCCAAAGATTCCTCACGCGCATTGCTTATTCAGTTAACCGACCAATAATCCAAGTACACCCACACGCATTGCTTTTCTCCTAGGGACCCGAGTCCCCAAAGATTCCTCACGCGCATTGCTTATTCAGTTAACCGACCAATAATCCTAGTACACCAACACGCATTACTTTTCTTCTAAGGGCCCGAATCCCCTAAGTTTCCTCACGCGCATTACTTTCTCACTCGACCAAGCAATATGCCCAGTCCACCCACACGCATTGCTTTACTCCTAGCGACCCGAATCCCCAGTTTCCTCACGCGCATTGCTTTCTCACTCGACCGAGCAATATGCCAAGTCCATCGACACGGATTGCTTTTCTCCTAGGGACCCCAATCCCCAAAGCTTCCTCACGCGAATTGCTTATTCAGTTAACCGACCAATAATCCAAGTACACCCAAACGCATTGCTCTTCTCCTAGGGACCCGAGTCCCCAAAGATTCCTCACGCGCATTGCTTATTCAGTTAACCGACCAATAATCAAAGTACACTAACACGCATTGGTTTTCTTCTAAGGGCCCGAATCCCCTAAGTTTCCTCACCCGCATTGCTTTCTCACTGGACCGAGCAATATGCCCAGTCCACCCACACGCATTGCTTTACTCCTAGCGACCCGAATCCCCAAAGATTCCTCACGCGCATTGCTTATTCAGTTAACCGACCAATAATCCAAGTACACCAAAACGCATTGGTTTTCTTCTAAGGGCCCGAATCCCCTAAGTTTCCTCACGCGCATTGCTTTCTTACTCAACCGAGCAATATGCCAAGTCCACCAGCACGCATTGCTTTTCTCCTAGGGACCCGAGTCCCCAAAGATTCCTCACGCGCATTGCTTTCTCACTCGACCGAGCAATATGCCAAGTCTATCGACACGGATTGCTTTTCTCCTAGGGACACCAATCCCCAAAGATTCCTTACGCGCATTGCTTATTCAGTTAACCGACCAATAATCCAAGTACACTAACACGCATTGGTTTTCTTCTAAGGGCCCGAATCCCCCAAGTTTCCTCACGCGCATTGCTTTCTCACTCGACCTAGCAATATGCCCAGTCCATCGACACGGATTGCTTTTCTCCTAGGGACCCGAGTCCCCAAAGATTCCTCACGCGCATTGCTTATTCAGCTAACCGACCAATAATCAAAGTCCACCCACACGCATTGCTTTTCTCCTAGGGATCCGAGTCCCCAAAGATTCCTCACGCGCATTGCTTATTCAGTTAACCGACCAATAATCAAAGTACACCAACACGCATTGGTTTTCTTCTAAGGGCCCGAATCCCCCAAGTTTCCTCACGCGCATTGCTTTCTCACTCGACCTAGCAATATGCCCAGTCCACCCACACGCATTGCTTTACTCCTAGCGACCCGAATCCCCAAAGATTCCTCACGCGCATTGCTTATTCAGTTAGCGACCAATAATTTAAGTACACCAACACGCATTACTTTTCTTCTAAGGACCCGAATCCCCAGTTTCCTCACGCGCATTGCTTTCTCACTCGACCGAGCAATATGCCCAGTCCACCCACACGCATTGCTTTACTCCTAGCGACCCGAATCCCCAAAGTTTCCTCACGCGCATTGCTTCCTCACTCGACCGAGCAATATGCCAAGTCTATCGACACGGATTGCTTTTCTCCTAGGGACCCCTATCCCCAAAGATTCCTCACGCGCATTGCTTATTCAGTTAACCGACCAATAATCCTAGTACACCAACACGCATTACTTTTCTTCTAAGGGCCCGAATCTCTTAAGTTTCCTCACGCGCATTGCTTTCTCACTCGACCGAGCAATATGCCCAGTCCACCCACACGCATTGCTTTACTCCTAGCGACCCGAATCCCCAAAGTTTCCTCACGCGCATTGCTTCCTCACTTGACCGAGCAATATGCCAAGTCCACCCACACGCATTGCTTTTCTCCTAGGGACCCGAGTCCCCAAAGATTCCTCACGCGCATTGCTTATTCAGTTAACCGACCAATAATCCAAGTACACCCACACGCATTGCTTTTCTCCTAGGGACCCGAGTCCCCAAAGATTCCTCACGCGCATTGCTTATTCAGTTAACCGACCAATAATCCTAGTACACCAGAACGCATTGGTTTTCTTCTAAGGGCCCGAATCCCCTAAGTTTCCTCACGCGCATTGCTTATTCAGTTAACCGACCAATAATCCAAGTACACCCACACCCATTGCTTTTCTCCTAGGGACCCGAGTCCCCAAAGATTCCTCACGCGCATTGCTTCCTCACTTGACCGAGCAATATGCCCAGTCCACCCACACGCATTGCTTTACTCCTAGCGACCCGAATCCCCAAAGTTTCCTCACGCGCATTGCTTCCTCACTTGACCGAGCAATATGCCAAGTCCATCGACACGGATTGCTTTTCTCCTAGGGACCCGAATCCCCAAAGATTCCTCACGCGCATTGCTTATTCAGTTAATCGACCATTAATCCAAGTACACCAACACGCATTGGTTTTCTTCTAAGGGCCCGAATCCCCTAAGTTTTCTCACGCGCATTGCTTTCTCACTCGACCGAGCAATATGCCAAGTCCACCCACACGCGTTGCTATTCTCCTAGGGACCCGAGTCCCCAAAGATTCCTCACGCGCATTGCTTATTCAGTTAACCGACCAATAATCCTAGTACACCAACACGCATTGGTGATCTTCTAAGGGCCCGAATCCCCTAAGTTTCCTCACACGCCTAGCTTTCTCACTCGACCGAGCAATATGCCAAGTCCACCCACAAGCATTGCTTTTCATCCAGGTGCCCGAATCCCCAAAGATTCCTTATGCGCATTACTTTCTCACTCGACCGAGCAATATGCCAGGTCCACCGACACGGATTGCTTTGCTCCTAGGGACCCGAATCCCGAAAGTTTCTTCCCGCGCATTGCTTTCTCACTCGACCGAGCAATATGCCCAGTACACCCAGACGCATTACTTTTACCCTAGGGACCCGAATCCCCTAAGTTTCCTCACGCGCATTGCTTTCTCACTCGACCGAGCAATATGCCAAGTCCATCGACACGCATTGGTTTTCTTCTAAGGACCCGAATCCCCTAAGTTTCCTCACGCGCATAGTTTTCTCACTCGACCGAGCAATATGCCAAGTCCACCCTCACGCATTGCTTTTCTCCTAGGGATTCGAATCCCCAAAGGTTCCTCACGCGCATTGCTTATTCAGTTAACCGACGAATAATCCAAGTACACCAACACGCACTGCTTTTCTCCTAGGGACCCGAATCCCGAAAATTTCTTCCCGCGCATTGCTTTCTCACTCGACCGAGCAATATGCCCAGTACACCCACACGCATTACTTTTCTCCTAAGGACCCAAATCCCCAAAGTTTCCTCACGCGCATTGCTTTCTCACTCGACGGTGCAATAGGCCAAGTCCACCCACACGCATTACTTTTCCCCTAGGGACCCGAATCCCCAAAGATTCCTCACACGCATTGCTTATTCAGTCAACCGACCAATAATCCAAGTACGCCAACACGCATTGGTTTTCTTCTAAGGGCCCGAATCCCTAAAGTTTCCTCACGCGCATTGCTTTCTCACTCGACCGAGCAATATGCCAAGTCCACCCACACGCGTTGCTTTTCTCCTAGGGACCCGAGTCCCCAAAGATTCCTCACGCGCATTGCTTATTCAGTTAACCGACCAATAATCCTAGTACACCAACACGCATTGGTTATCTTCTAAGGGCCCGAATCCCCTAAGTTTCCTCACACGCCTAGCTTTCTCACTCGACCGAGCAATATGCCAAGTCCACCCACAAGCATTGCTTTTCATCCAGGTGCCCGAATCCCCAAAGATTCCTTATGCGCATTACTTTCTCACTCGACCGAGCAATATGCCAGGTCCACCGACACGGATTGCTTTGCTCCTAGGGACCCGAATCCCGAAAGTTTCTTCCCGCGCATTGCTTTCTCACTCGACCGAGCAATATGCCCAGTACACCCAGACGCATTACTTTTACCCTAGGGACCCGAATCCCCTAAGTTTCCTCACGCGCATTGCTTTCTCACTCGACCGAGCAATATGCCAAGTCCATCGACACGCATTGGTTTTCTTCTAAGGACCCGAATCCCCTAAGTTTCCTCACGCGCATAGTTTTCTCACTCGACCGAGCAATATGCCAAGTCCACCCTCACGCATTGCTTTTCTCCTAGGGATTCGAATCCCCAAAGGTTCCTCACGCGCATTGCTTATTCAGTTAACCGACGAATAATCCAAGTACACCAACACGCACTGCTTTTCTCCTAGGGACCCGAATCCCGAAAATTTCTTCCCGCGCATTGCTTTCTCACTCGACCGAGCAATATGCCCAGTACACCCACACGCATTACTTTTCTCCTAAGGACCCAAATCCCCAAAGTTTCCTCACGCGCATTGCTTTCTCACTCGACGGTGCAATAGGCCAAGTCCACCCACACGCATTACTTTTCCCCTAGGGACCCGAATCCCCAAAGATTCCTCACACGCATTGCTTATTCAGTCAACCGACCAATAATCCAAGTACACCAACACGCATTGGTTTTCTTCTAAGGGCCCGAATCCCTAAAGTTTCCACACGCGCATTGCTTTCTCACTCGACCGAGCAATATGCCCAGTCCACCCACACGCATTGCTTTACTCCTAGGGACCCGAGTCCCCAAAGATTCCTCACGCGAATTGCTTATTCAGTTAAACGACCAATAATCCAAGTACACCAACACGCATTGGTTATCTTCTAAGGGCCCGAATCCCTTAAGTTTCCTCACGCGCATTGCTTTCTCACTCGACCGAGCAATATGCCAAGTCCACCCACACGCGTTGCTTTTCTCCTAGGGACCCGAGTCCCCAAAGATTCCTCACGCGCATTGCTTATTCAGTTAACCGACCAATAATCGTAGAACACCAACACGCATTACTTTTCTCCTGGGGACCCGAATCCCGAAAGTTTCTTCCCGCGCATTGCTTTCTCACTCGACCGAGCAATATGCCCAGTACACCCAGACGAATTACTTTTCTCCTAAGGACCCAAATCCCCAAAGTTTCCTCACGCGCATTGCTTTCTCACTCAACCGAGCAATATGCCAAGTCCACCAGCACGCATTGCTTTTCTCCTAGGGGCCCGAATCCCCAAAGTTTCCTCACGCGCATTGCTTTCTCACTCGACCGAGCAATATGCCCAGTCTACCCACACGCATTGCTTTACTCCTAGCGACCCGAATCCCCAAAGTTTCCTCACGCGCATTGCTTTCTCACTCGACCGAGCAATATGCCCAGTCTACCCACACGCATTGCTTTACTCCTAGCGACCCGAATCCCCAAAGTTTCCTCACGCGCATTGCTTCCTCACTTGACCGAGCAATATGCCAAGTCCATCGACACGGATTGCTTTTCTCCTAGGGACCCGAATCCACAAAGATTCCTCACGCGCATTGCTTATTCACTTGACCGAGCAATATGCCAAGTCCATCGACACGGATTGCTTTTCTCCTAGGGACCCGAATCCCCAAAGATTCCTTACGCGCATTGCTTTCTCACTCGACTGAGCAATATGCCAAGTCCATCGACACGCATTGCTTTACTCCTAGCGACCCGAATCCCCAAAGTATCCTCACGCGCATTGCTTCCTCACTTGACCGAGCAATATGCCAAGTCCATCGACACGGATTGCTTTTCTCCTAGGGACCCGAATCCCCAAAGATTCCTCACGCGCATTGCTTATTCCGTTAACCGACCAATAATCAAAGTACACCAACACGCATTGGTTTTCTTCTAAGGGCCCGAATCCCCCAAGTTTCCTCACGCGCATTGCTTTCTCACTCGACCGAGCAATATGCCCAGTCCACCCACACGCATTGCTTTACTCCTAGCGACCCGAATCCCCAAAGTTTCCTCACGCGCACTGCTTATTCACTCGACCGAGCAATATGCCAAGTCCATCGACACGCATTGCTTTTCTCCTAGGGACCCCGATCCCCAAAGATTCCTCACGCGCATTGCTTATTCAGTTAACCGACCAATAATCCAAGTACACCCACACGCATTGCTTTTCTCCTAGGGACCCGAGTCCCCAAAGATTCCTCACGCGCATTGCTTATTCAGTTAACCGACCAATAATCCTAGTACACCAACACGCATTACTTTTCTTCTAAGGGCCCGAATCCCCTAAGTTTCCTCACGCGCATTACTTTCTCACTCGACCAAGCAATATGCCCAGTCCACCCACACGCATTGCTTTACTCCTAGCGACCCGAATCCCCAGTTTCCTCACGCGCATTGCTTTCTCACTCGACCGAGCAATATGCCAAGTCCATCGACACGGATTGCTTTTCTCCTAGGGACCCCAATCCCCAAAGCTTCCTCACGCGAATTGCTTATTCAGTTAACCGACCAATAATCCAAGTACACCCAAACGCATTGCTCTTCTCCTAGGGACCCGAGTCCCCAAAGATTCCTCACGCGCATTGCTTATTCAGTTAACCGACCAATAATCAAAGTACACTAACACGCATTGGTTTTCTTCTAAGGGCCCGAATCCCCTAAGTTTCCTCACCCGCATTGCTTTCTCACTGGACCGAGCAATATGCCCAGTCCACCCACACGCATTGCTTTACTCCTAGCGACCCGAATCCCCAAAGATTCCTCACGCGCATTGCTTATTCAGTTAACCGACCAATAATCCAAGTACACCAAAACGCATTGGTTTTCTTCTAAGGGCCCGAATCCCCTAAGTTTCCTCACGCGCATTGCTTTCTTACTCAACCGAGCAATATGCCAAGTCCACCAGCACGCATTGCTTTTCTCCTAGGGACCCGAGTCCCCAAAGATTCCTCACGCGCATTGCTTTCTCACTCGACCGAGCAATATGCCAAGTCTATCGACACGGATTGCTTTTCTCCTAGGGACACCAATCCCCAAAGATTCCTTACGCGCATTGCTTATTCAGTTAACCGACCAATAATCCTAGTACACCAACACGCATTGGTTATCTTCTAAGGGCCCGAATCCCCTAAGTTTCCTCACACGCCTAGCTTTCTCACTCGACCGAGCAATATGCCCAGTCCACCCACACGCATTGCTTTACTCCTAGCGACCCGAATCCCCAAAGTTTCCTCACGCGCATTGCTTCCTCACTTGACCGAGCAATATGCCAAGTCTATCGACACGGATTGCTTTTCTCCTAGGGACACCAATCCCCAAAGATTCCTTACGCGCATTGCTTATTCAGTTAACCGACCAATAATCCAAGTACACTAACACGCATTGGTTTTCTTCTAAGGGCCCGAATCCCCCAAGTTTCCTCACGCGCATTGCTTTCTCACTCGACCTAGCAATATGCCCAGTCCATCGACACGGATTGCTTTTCTCCTAGGGACCCGAGTCCCCAAAGATTCCTCACGCGCATTGCTTATTCAGCTAACCGACCAATAATCAAAGTCCACCCACACGCATTGCTTTTCTCCTAGGGATCCGAGTCCCCAAAGATTCCTCACGCGCATTGCTTATTCAGTTAACCGACCAATAATCAAAGTACACCAACACGCATTGGTTTTCTTCTAAGGGCCCGAATCCCCCAAGTTTCCTCACGCGCATTGCTTTCTCACTCGACCTAGCAATATGCCCAGTCCACCCACACGCATTGCTTTACTCCTAGCGACCCGAATCCCCAAAGATTCCTCACGCGCATTGCTTATTCAGTTAGCGACCAATAATTTAAGTACACCAACACGCATTACTTTTCTTCTAAGGACCCGAATCCCCAGTTTCCTCACGCGCATTGCTTTCTCACTCGACCGAGCAATATGCCCAGTCCACCCACACGCATTGCTTTACTCCTAGCGACCCGAATCCCCAAAGTTTCCTCACGCGCATTGCTTCCTCACTCGACCGAGCAATATGCCAAGTCTATCGACACGGATTGCTTTTCTCCTAGGGACCCCTATCCCCAAAGATTCCATCACGCGCATTGCTTATTCAGTTAACCGACCAATAATCCTAGTACACCAACACGCATTACTTTTCTTCTAAGGGCCCGAATCTCTTAAGTTTCCTCACGCGCATTGCTTTCTCACTCGACCGAGCAATATGCCCAGTCCACCCACACGCATTGCTTTACTCCTAGCGACCCGAATCCCCAAAGTTTCCTCACGCGCATTGCTTCCTCACTTGACCGAGCAATATGCCAAGTCCACCCACACGCATTGCTTTTCTCCTAGGGACCCGAGTCCCCAAAGATTCCTCACGCGCATTGCTTATTCAGTTAACCGACCAATAATCCAAGTACACCCACACGCATTGCTTTTCTCCTAGGGACCCGAGTCCCCAAAGATTCCTCACGCGCATTGCTTATTCAGTTAACCGACCAATAATCCTAGTACACCAGAACGCATTGGTTTTCTTCTAAGGGCCCGAATCCCCTAAGTTTCCTCACGCGCATTGCTTATTCAGTTAACCGACCAATAATCCAAGTACACCCACACCCATTGCTTTTCTCCTAGGGACCCGAGTCCCCAAAGATTCCTCACGCGCATTGCTTCCTCACTTGACCGAGCAATATGCCCAGTCCACCCACACGCATTGCTTTACTCCTAGCGACCCGAATCCCCAAAGTTTCCTCACGCGCATTGCTTCCTCACTTGACCGAGCAATATGCCAAGTCCATCGACACGGATTGCTTTTCTTTTAGGGACCCGAATCCCCAAAGATTCCTCACGCGCATTGCTTATTCAGTTAATCGACCATTAATCCAAGTACACCAACACGCATTGGTTTTCTTCTAAGGGCCCGAATCCCCTAAGTTTTCTCACGCGCATTGCTTTCTCACTCGACCGAGCAATATGCCAAGTCCACCCACACGCGTTGCTATTCTCCTAGGGACCCGAGTCCCCAAAGATTCCTCACGCGCATTGCTTATTCAGTTAACCGACCAATAATCCTAGTACACCAACACGCATTGGTTATCTTCTAAGGGCCCGAATCCCCTAAGTTTCCTCACACGCCTAGCTTTCTCACTCGACCGAGCAATATGCCAAGTCCACCCACAAGCATTGCTTTTCATCCAGGTGCCCGAATCCCCAAAGATTCCTTATGCGCATTACTTTCTCACTCGACCGAGCAATATGCCAGGTCCACCGACACGGATTGCTTTGCTCCTAGGGACCCGAATCCCGAAAGTTTCTTCCCGCGCATTGCTTTCTCACTCGACCGAGCAATATGCCCAGTACACCCAGACGCATTACTTTTACCCTAGGGACCCGAATCCCCTAAGTTTCCTCACGCGCATTGCTTTCTCACTCGACCGAGCAATATGCCAAGTCCATCGACACGCATTGGTTTTCTTCTAAGGACCCGAATCCCCTAAGTTTCCTCACGCGCATAGTTTTCTCACTCGACCGAGCAATATGCCAAGTCCACCCTCACGCATTGCTTTTCTCCTAGGGATTCGAATCCCCAAAGGTTCCTCACGCGCATTGCTTATTCAGTTAACCGACGAATAATCCAAGTACACCAACACGCACTGCTTTTCTCCTAGGGACCCGAATCCCGAAAATTTCTTCCCGCGCATTGCTTTCTCACTCGACCGAGCAATATGCCCAGTACACCCACACGCATTACTTTTCTCCTAAGGACCCAAATCCCCAAAGTTTCCTCACGCGCATTGCTTTCTCACTCGACGGTGCAATAGGCCAAGTCCACCCACACGCATTACTTTTCCCCTAGGGACCCGAATCCCCAAAGATTCCTCACACGCATTGCTTATTCAGTCAACCGACCAATAATCCAAGTACACCAACACGCATTGGTTTTCTTCTAAGGGCCCGAATCCCTAAAGTTTCCTCACGCGCATTGCTTTCTCACTCGACCGAGCAATATGCCAAGTCCACCCACACGCGTTGCTTTTCTCCTAGGGACCCGAGTCCCCAAAGATTCCTCACGCGCATTGCTTATTCAGTTAACCGACCAATAATCCTAGTACACCAACACGCATTGGTTATCTTCTAAGGGCCCGAATCCCCTAAGTTTCCTCACACGCCTAGCTTTCTCACTCGACCGAGCAATATGCCAAGTCCACCCACAAGCATTGCTTTTCATCCAGGTGCCCGAATCCCCAAAGATTCCTTATGCGCATTACTTTCTCACTCGACCGAGCAATATGCCAGGTCCACCGACACGGATTGCTTTGCTCCTAGGGACCCGAATCCCGAAAGTTTCTTCCCGCGCATTGCTTTCTCACTCGACCGAGCAATATGCCCAGTACACCCAGACGCATTACTTTTACCCTAGGGACCCGAATCCCCTAAGTTTCCTCACGCGCATTGCTTTCTCACTCGACCGAGCAATATGCCAAGTCCATCGACACGCATTGGTTTTCTTCTAAGGACCCGAATCCCCTAAGTTTCCTCACGCGCATAGTTTTCTCACTCGACCGAGCAATATGCCAAGTCCACCCTCACGCATTGCTTTTCTCCTAGGGATTCGAATCCCCAAAGGTTCCTCACGCGCATTGCTTATTCAGTTAACCGACCAATAATCCAAGTACACCAAAACGCATTGGTTTTCTTCTAAGGGCCCGAATCCCCTAAGTTTCCTCACGCGCATTGCTTTCTTACTCAACCGAGCAATATGCCAAGTCCACCAGCACGCATTGCTTTTCTCCTAGGGACCCGAGTCCCCAAAGATTCCTCACGCGCATTGCTTTCTCACTCGACCGAGCAATATGCCAAGTCTATCGACACGGATTGCTTTTCTCCTAGGGACACCAATCCCCAAAGATTCCTTACGCGCATTGCTTATTCAGTTAACCGACCAATAATCCAAGTACACTAACACGCATTGGTTTTCTTCTAAGGGCCCGAATCCCCCAAGTTTCCTCACGCGCATTGCTTTCTCACTCGACCTAGCAATATGCCCAGTCCATCGACACGGATTGCTTTTCTCCTAGGGACCCGAGTCCCCAAAGATTCCTCACGCGCATTGCTTATTCAGCTAACCGACCAATAATCAAAGTCCACCCACACGCATTGCTTTTCTCCTAGGGATCCGAGTCCCCAAAGATTCCTCACGCGCATTGCTTATTCAGTTAACCGACCAATAATCAAAGTACACCAACACGCATTGGTTTTCTTCTAAGGGCCCGAATCCCCCAAGTTTCCTCACGCGCATTGCTTTCTCACTCGACCTAGCAATATGCCCAGTCCACCCACACGCATTGCTTTACTCCTAGCGACCCGAATCCCCAAAGATTCCTCACGCGCATTGCTTATTCAGTTAGCGACCAATAATTTAAGTACACCAACACGCATTACTTTTCTTCTAAGGACCCGAATCCCCAGTTTCCTCACGCGCATTGCTTTCTCACTCGACCGAGCAATATGCCCAGTCCACCCACACGCATTGCTTTACTCCTAGCGACCCGAATCCCCAAAGTTTCCTCACGCGCATTGCTTCCTCACTCGACCGAGCAATATGCCAAGTCTATCGACACGGATTGCTTTTCTCCTAGGGACCCCTATCCCCAAAGATTCCTCACGCGCATTGCTTATTCAGTTAACCGACCAATAATCCTAGTACACCAACACGCATTACTTTTCTTCTAAGGGCCCGAATCTCTTAAGTTTCCTCACGCGCATTGCTTTCTCACTCGACCGAGCAATATGCCCAGTCCACCCACACGCATTGCTTTACTCCTAGCGACCCGAATCCCCAAAGTTTCCTCACGCGCATTGCTTCCTCACTTGACCGAGCAATATGCCAAGTCCACCCACACGCATTGCTTTTCTCCTAGGGACCCGAGTCCCCAAAGATTCCTCACGCGCATTGCTTATTCAGTTAACCGACCAATAATCCAAGTACACCCACACGCATTGCTTTTCTCCTAGGGACCCGAGTCCCCAAAGATTCCTCACGCGCATTGCTTATTCAGTTAACCGACCAATAATCCTAGTACACCAGAACGCATTGGTTTTCTTCTAAGGGCCCGAATCCCCTAAGTTTCCTCACGCGCATTGCTTATTCAGTTAACCGACCAATAATCCAAGTACACCCACACCCATTGCTTTTCTCCTAGGGACCCGAGTCCCCAAAGATTCCTCACGCGCATTGCTTCCTCACTTGACCGAGCAATATGCCCAGTCCACCCACACGCATTGCTTTACTCCTAGCGACCCGAATCCCCAAAGTTTCCTCACGCGCATTGCTTCCTCACTTGACCGAGCAATATGCCAAGTCCATCGACACGGATTGCTTTTCTCCTAGGGACCCGAATCCCCAAAGATTCCTCACGCGCATTGCTTATTCAGTTAATCGACCATTAATCCAAGTACACCAACACGCATTGGTTTTCTTCTAAGGGCCCGAATCCCCTAAGTTTTCTCACGCGCATTGCTTTCTCACTCGACCGAGCAATATGCCAAGTCCACCCACACGCGTTGCTATTCTCCTAGGGACCCGAGTCCCCAAAGATTCCTCACGCGCATTGCTTATTCAGTTAACCGACCAATAATCCTAGTACACCAACACGCATTGGTTATCTTCTAAGGGCCCGAATCCCCTAAGTTTCCTCACACGCCTAGCTTTCTCACTCGACCGAGCAATATGCCAAGTCCACCCACAAGCATTGCTTTTCATCCAGGTGCCCGAATCCCCAAAGATTCCTTATGCGCATTACTTTCTCACTCGACCGAGCAATATGCCAGGTCCACCGACACGGATTGCTTTGCTCCTAGGGACCCGAATCCCGAAAGTTTCTTCCCGCGCATTGCTTTCTCACTCGACCGAGCAATATGCCCAGTACACCCAGACGCATTACTTTTACCCTAGGGACCCGAATCCCCTAAGTTTCCTCACGCGCATTGCTTTCTCACTCGACCGAGCAATATGCCAAGTCCATCGACACGCATTGGTTTTCTTCTAAGGACCCGAATCCCCTAAGTTTCCTCACGCGCATAGTTTTCTCACTCGACCGAGCAATATGCCAAGTCCACCCTCACGCATTGCTTTTCTCCTAGGGATTCGAATCCCCAAAGGTTCCTCACGCGCATTGCTTATTCAGTTAACCGACGAATAATCCAAGTACACCAACACGCACTGCTTTTCTCCTAGGGACCCGAATCCCGAAAATTTCTTCCCGCGCATTGCTTTCTCACTCGACCGAGCAATATGCCCAGTACACCCACACGCATTACTTTTCTCCTAAGGACCCAAATCCCCAAAGTTTCCTCACGCGCATTGCTTTCTCACTCGACGGTGCAATAGGCCAAGTCCACCCACACGCATTACTTTTCCCCTAGGGACCCGAATCCCCAAAGATTCCTCACACGCATTGCTTATTCAGTCAACCGACCAATAATCCAAGTACACCAACACGCATTGGTTTTCTTCTAAGGGCCCGAATCCCTAAAGTTTCCTCACGCGCATTGCTTTCTCACTCGACCGAGCAATATGCCAAGTCCACCCACACGCGTTGCTTTTCTCCTAGGGACCCGAGTCCCCAAAGATTCCTCACGCGCATTGCTTATTCAGTTAACCGACCAATAATCCTAGTACACCAACACGCATTGGTTATCTTCTAAGGGCCCGAATCCCCTAAGTTTCCTCACACGCCTAGCTTTCTCACTCGACCGAGCAATATGCCAAGTCCACCCACAAGCATTGCTTTTCATCCAGGTGCCCGAATCCCCAAAGATTCCTTATGCGCATTACTTTCTCACTCGACCGAGCAATATGCCAGGTCCACCGACACGGATTGCTTTGCTCCTAGGGACCCGAATCCCGAAAGTTTCTTCCCGCGCATTGCTTTCTCACTCGACCGAGCAATATGCCCAGTACACCCAGACGCATTACTTTTACCCTAGGGACCCGAATCCCCTAAGTTTCCTCACGCGCATTGCTTTCTCACTCGACCGAGCAATATGCCAAGTCCATCGACACGCATTGGTTTTCTTCTAAGGACCCGAATCCCCTAAGTTTCCTCACGCGCATAGTTTTCTCACTCGACCGAGCAATATGCCAAGTCCACCCTCACGCATTGCTTTTCTCCTAGGGATTCGAATCCCCAAAGGTTCCTCACGCGCATTGCTTATTCAGTTAACCGACGAATAATCCAAGTACACCAACACGCACTGCTTTTCTCCTAGGGACCCGAATCCCGAAAATTTCTTCCCGCGCATTGCTTTCTCACTCGACCGAGCAATATGCCCAGTACACCCACACGCATTACTTTTCTCCTAAGGACCCAAATCCCCAAAGTTTCCTCACGCGCATTGCTTTCTCACTCGACGGTGCAATAGGCCAAGTCCACCCACACGCATTACTTTTCCCCTAGGGACCCGAATCCCCAAAGATTCCTCACACGCATTGCTTATTCAGTCAACCGACCAATAATCCAAGTACACCAACACGCATTGGTTTTCTTCTAAGGGCCCGAATCCCTAAAGTTTCCACACGCGCATTGCTTTCTCACTCGACCGAGCAATATGCCCAGTCCACCCACACGCATTGCTTTACTCCTAGGGACCCGAGTCCCCAAAGATTCCTCACGCGAATTGCTTATTCAGTTAAACGACCAATAATCCAAGTACACCAACACGCATTGGTTATCTTCTAAGGGCCCGAATCCCTTAAGTTTCCTCACGCGCATTGCTTTCTCACTCGACCGAGCAATATGCCAAGTCCACCCACACGCGTTGCTTTTCTCCTAGGGACCCGAGTCCCCAAAGATTCCTCACGCGCATTGCTTATTCAGTTAACCGACCAATAATCGTAGAACACCAACACGCATTACTTTTCTCCTGGGGACCCGAATCCCGAAAGTTTCTTCCCGCGCATTGCTTTCTCACTCGACCGGGCAATATGCCCAGTACACCCAGACGAATTACTTTTCTCCTAAGGACCCAAATCCCCAAAGTTTCCTCACGCGCATTGCTTTCTCATTCGACCGAGCAATATGCCAAGTCCATCGACACGCATTGCTTTTCTCCTAGGGATTCGAATCCCCAAAGATTCCTCACGCGCATTGCTTATTATAGTTAACCGACCAATAATCCTAGTACACCAACACGCATTGGTTATCTTCTAAGGGCCCGAATCCCCTAAGTTTCCTCACGCGCATTGCTTTCTCACTCGACCGAGCAATATGCCCACTCCACCCACACGCATTGCTTTACTCCTAGCGATCCGAATCTCCAAAGTTTCCTCACGCGAATTGCTTCCTCACTTGACCGAGCAATATGCCTAGTCCTTCGACACGGATTGCTTTTCTCCTAGGGACCCGAATCCCCAAAGATTCCTCACGCGCATTGCTTATTCAGTTAACCGACCAATAATCCTAGTACACCAACACGCATTACTTTTCTTATAAGGGCCCGAATCCCCTAAGTTTCCTCACGCGTATTGCTTTCTCACTCGACCGAGCAATATGCCCAGTCCACCCACACGCATTGCTTTACTCCTAGCGACCCGAATCCCCAAAGTTTCCTCACTCGCATTGCTTCCTCACTTGACCGAGCAATATGCCAAGTCCATCGACACGGATTGCTTTTCTCCTAGGAACCCGAATCCCCAAAGATTCCTCACGCGCATTGCTTATTCAGTTAACCGACCAATAATCCAAGTACACCAACACGCATTGGTATTCTTCTAAGGGCCCGAATCCCCTAAGTTTACTCACGAGCATTGCTTTCTCACTCGACCGAGCAATATGCCCAGTCCACCCACACTCATTGCTTTACTCCTAGCGACCCGAATCCCCAGTTTCCTCTCGCGCATTGCTTTCTCACTCGACCGAGCAATATGCCAAGTCCATCGACACGGATTGCTTTTCTCCTACGGACCCCAGTCCCCAAAGATTCCTCACGCGCATTGCTTATTCAGTTAACCGACCAATAATCAAAGTACACTAACACGCATTGGTTTTCTTCTAAGGGCCCGAATCCCCTAAGTTTCCTCACGCGCATTGCTTTCTCACTCGACCGAGCAATATGCCCAGTCCACCCACACGCATTGCTTTTCTCCTAGCGACCCGAATCCCCAAAGTTTCCTCACGCGCATTGCTTATTCAGTTAACCGACCAATAATCCTAGTACACCCACACGCATTGCTTTTCTCCTAGGGACCCGAGTCCCCAAAGTTTCCTCACGCGCATTGCTTTCTCACTGAACCGAGCAATATGCCAAGTCCACCAGCACGCATTGCTTTTCTCCTAGGGTCCCGAATCCCCAAAGTTTCCTCACGCGCATTGCTTCCTCACTTGACCGAGCAATATGCCAAGTCCATCGACACGGATTGCTTTTCTCCTAGGAACCCGAATCCCCAAAGATTCCTCACGCGCATTGCTTATTCAGTTAACCGACCAATAATCCAAGTACACCAACACGCATTGGTTTTCTTCTAAGGGCCCGAATCCCCTAAGTTTCCTCACGCGCATTGCTTTCTCACTCGACCGAGCAATATGCCCAGTCCACCCACACGCATTGCTTTTCTCCTAGCGACCCGAATCCCCAAAGTTTCCTCACGCGCATTGCTTATTCAGTTAACCGACCAATAATCCTAGTACACCCACACGCATTGCTTTTCTCCTAGGGACCCGAGTCCCCAAAGTTTCCTCACGCGCATTGCTTTCTCACTCAACCGAGCAATATGCCAAGTCCACCAGCACGCATTGCTTTTCTCCTAGGGTCCCGAATCCCCAAAGTTTCCTCACGCGCATTGCTTTCTCACTCGACCGAGCAATATGCCCAGTCTACCCACACGCATTGCTTTACTCCTAGCGACCCGAATCCCCAAAGTTTCCTCACGCGCATTGCTTTCTCACTCGACCGAGCAATATGCCCAGTCTACCCACACGCATTGCTTTACTCCTAGCGACCCGAATCCCCAAAGTTTCCTCACGCGCATTGCTTCCTCACTTGACCGAGCAATATGCCAAGTCCATCGACACGGATTGCTTTTCTCCTAGGGACCCGAATCCACAAAGATTCCTCACGCGCATTGCTTATTCACTTGACCGAGCAATATGCCAAGTCCATCGACACGGATTGCTTTTCTCCTAGGGATCCGAATCCCCAAAGATTCCTTACGCGCATTGCTTTCTCACTCGACTGAGCAATATGCCAAGTCCATCGACACGCATTGCTTTACTCCTAGCGACCCGAATCCCCAAAGTATCCTCACGCGCATTGCTTCCTCACTTGACCGAGCAATATGCCAAGTCCATCGACACGGATTGCTTTTCTCCTAGGGACCCGAATCCCCAAAGATTCCTCACGCGCATTGCTTATTCCGTTAACCGACCAATAATCAAAGTACACCAACACGCATTGGTTTTCTTCTAAGGGCCCGAATCCCCCAAGTTTCCTCACGCGCATTGCTTTCTCACTCGACCGAGCAATATGCCCAGTCCACCCACACGCATTGCTTTACTCCTAGCGACCCGAATCCCCAAAGTTTCCTCACGCGCATTGCTTATTCACTCGACCGAGCAATATGCCAAGTCCATCGACACGCATTGCTTTTCTCCTAGGGACCCCGATCCCCAAAGATTCCTCACGCGCATTGCTTATTCAGTTAACCGACCAATAATCCAAGTACACCCACACGCATTGCTTTTCTCCTAGGGACCCGAGTCCCCAAAGATTCCTCACGCGCATTGCTTATTCAGTTAACCGACCAATAATCCTAGTACACCAGCACGCATTGGTTTTCTTCTAAGGCCCCGAATCCCCTAAGTTTCCTCACGCGCATTGCTTTCTCACTCGACCGAGCAATATGCCCAGTCCACCCACACGCATTGCTTTACTCCTAGCGACCCGAATCCCCAAAGTTTCCTCACGCGCATTGCTTCCTCACTTGACCGAGCAATATGCCAAGTCCATCGACACGGATTGCTTTTCTCCTAGGGACCCGAATCCCCAAAGATTCCTCACGCGCATTGCTTATTCAGTTAACCGACCAATAATCCTAGTACACCAACACGCATTACTTTTCTTCTAAGGGCCCGAATCCCCTAAGTTTCCTCACGCGCATTACTTTCTCACTCGACCAAGCAATATGCCCAGTCCACCCACACGCATTGCTTTGCTCCTAGCGACCCGAATCCCCAGTTTCCTCACGCGCATTGCTTTCTCACTCGACCGAGCAATATGCCAAGTCCATCGACACGGATTGCTTTTCTCCTAGGGACCCCAATCCCCAAAGCTTCCTCACGCGAATTGCTTATTCAGTTAACCGACCAATAATCCAAGTACACCCAAACGCATTGCTCTTCTCCTAGGGACCCGAGTCCCCAAAGATTCCTCACGCGCATTGCTTATTCAGTTAACCGACCAATAATCAAAGTACACTAACACGCATTGGTTTTCTTCTAAGGGCCCGAATCCCCTAAGTTTCCTCACCCGCATTGCTTTCTCACTGGACCGAGCAATATGCCCAGTCCACCCACACGCATTGCTTTACTCCTAGCGACCCGAATCCCCAAAGATTCCTCACGCGCATTGCTTATTCAGTTAACCGACCAATAATCCAAGTACACCAAAACGCATTGGTTTTCTTCTAAGGGCCCGAATCCCCTAAGTTTCCTCACGCGCATTGCTTTCTTACTCAACCGAGCAATATGCCAAGTCCACCAGCACGCATTGCTTTTCTCCTAGGGACCCGAGTCCCCAAAGATTCCTCACGCGCATTGCTTTCTCACGCGACCGAGCAATATGCCAAGTCTATCGACACGGATTGCTTTTCTCCTAGGGACACCAATCCCCAAAGATTCCTTACGCGCATTGCTTATTCAGTTAACCGACCAATAATCCAAGTACACTAACACGCATTGGTTTTCTTCTAAGGGCCCGAATCCCCCAAGTTTCCTCACGCGCATTGCTTTCTCACTCGACCTAGCAATATGCCCAGTCCATCGACACGGATTGCTTTTCTCCTAGGGACCCGAGTCCCCAAAGATTCCTCACGCGCATTGCTTATTCAGCTAACCGACCAATAATCAAAGTCCACCCACACGCATTGCTTTTCTCCTAGGGATCCGAGTCCCCAAAGATTCCTCACGCGCATTGCTTATTCAGTTAACCGACCAATAATCAAAGTACACCAACACGCATTGGTTTTCTTCTAAGGGCCCGAATCCCCCAAGTTTCCTCACGCGCATTGCTTTCTCACTCGACCTAGCAATATGCCCAGTCCACCCACACGCATTGCTTTACTCCTAGCGACCCGAATCCCCAAAGATTCCTCACGCGCATTGCTTATTCAGTTAGCGACCAATAATTTAAGTACACCAACACGCATTACTTTTCTTCTAAGGACCCGAATCCCCAGTTTCCTCACGCGCATTGCTTTCTCACTCGACCGAGCAATATGCCCAGTCCACCCACACGCATTGCTTTACTCCTAGCGACCCGAATCCCCAAAGTTTCCTCACGCGCATTGCTTCCTCACTCGACCGAGCAATATGCCAAGTCTATCGACACGGATTGCTTTTCTCCTAGGGACCCCTATCCCCAAAGATTCCTCACGCGCATTGCTTATTCAGTTAACCGACCAATAATCCTAGTACACCAACACGCATTACTTTTCTTCTAAGGGCCCGAATCCCTTAAGTTTCCTCACGCGCATTGCTTTCTCACTCGACCGAGCAATATGCCCAGTCCACCCACACGCATTGCTTTACTCCTAGCGACCCGAATCCCCAAAGTTTCCTCACGCGCATTGCTTCCTCACTTGACCGAGCAATATGCCAAGTCCACCCACACGCATTGCTTTTCTCCTAGGGACCCGAGTCCCCAAAGATTCCTCACGCGCATTGCTTATTCAGTTAACCGACCAATAATCCAAGTACACCCACACGCATTGCTTTTCTCCTAGGGACCCGAG
Organism: Muscidifurax raptorellus; assembly: GCA_020010945.3. Lineage (NCBI taxonomy): Eukaryota > Metazoa > Arthropoda > Insecta > Hymenoptera > Pteromalidae > Muscidifurax > Muscidifurax raptorellus. Next base: position 19,003,987 of record CM052081.1, read on the forward strand.
TCCCCAAAGATTCCTCACGCGCATTGCTTATTTAGTTAACCGACCAATAATCCTAGTACACCAGAACGCATTGGTTTTCTTCTAAGGGCCCGAATCCCCTAAGTTTCCTCACGCGCATTGCTTATTCAGTTAACCGACCAATAATCCAAGTACACCCACACCCATTGCTTTTCTCCTAGGGACCCGAGTCCCCAAAGATTCCTCACGCGCATTGCTTCCTCACTTGACCGAGCAATATGCCCAGTCCACCCACACGCATTGCTTTACTCCTAGCGACCCGAATCCCCAAAGTTTCCTCACGCGCATTGCTTCCTCACTTGACCGAGCAATATGCCAAGTCCATCGACACGGATTGCTTTTCTCCTAGGGACCCGAATCCCCAAAGATTCCTCACGCGCATTGCTTATTCAGTTAATCGACCATTAATCCAAGTACACCAACACGCATTGGTTTTCTTCTAAGGGCCCGAATCCCCTAAGTTTTCTCACGCGCATTGCTTTCTCACTCGACCGAGCAATATGCCCAGTCCACCCACACGCATTGCTTTACTCCTAGGGACCCGAATCCCCAAAGATTCCTCACGCGCATTGCTTATTCAGTTAACCGACCAATAATCCAAGTACACCCACACGCATTGCTTTTCTCCTAGGGACCCGAATCCCCAAAGTTTCCTCACGCGCATTGCTTCCTCACTTGACCGAGCAATATGCCCAGTCCACCCACACGCATTGCTTTACTCCTAGGGACCCGAATCCCCAAAGATTCCTCACGCGCATTGCTTCCTCACTTGACCGAGCAATATGCCCAGTCCACCCACACGCATTGCTTTACTCCTAGCGACCCGAATCCCCAAAGTTTTCTCACGCGCATTGCTTTCTCACTCGACCGAGCAATATGCCCAGTCCACCCACACGCATTGCTTTACTCCTAGCGACTCGAATCCCCAGTTTCCTCACGCGCATTGCTTATTCAGTTAACCGACCAATAATCCAAGTACACCAACACGCATTGGTTTTCTTCTGATGGCCCGAATCCCTAAAGTTTCCTGACGCGCATTGCTTTCTCACTCGACCGAGCAATATGCCAAGTCCACCCACACGCATTGCTTTTCTCCTAGGGACCCGAATCCCCAAAGATTCCTCACGCGCATTGCTTATTCAGTTAACCGACCAATAATCCAAGTACACCAACACGCATTGGTTTTCTTCTGAGGGCCCGAAACCCTACAGTTTCCTCACGCGCATTGCTTTCTCACTCGACCGAGCAATATGCCCAGTCCACCCACACGCATTGCTTTACTCCTAGCGATCCGAATCCCCAAAGTTTCCTCACGCGCATTGCTTTCTCACTCGACCGAGCAATATGCCCAGTCCACCCACACGCATTGCTTTACTCCTAGCGACCCGAATCTCCAAAGTTTCCTCACGCGCATTGCTTCCTCACTTGACCGAGCAATATGCCAAGTCCATCGACACGGATTGCTTTTCTCCTAGGGACACGAATCCCCAAAGATTCCTCACGCGCATTGCTTATTCAGTTAACGGACCAATAATCCAAGTACACCAACACGCATTGGTTTTCTGCTAAGGGCCCGAATCCCCTAAGTTTCCTCACGCGCATTGCTTTCTCACTCGACCGAGCAATATGCCCAGTCCACCCACACGCATTGCTTTACTCCTAGCGATCCGAATCCCCAAAGTTTCCTCACGCGCATTGCTTCCTCACTTGACCGAGCAATATGCCAAGTCCATCGACACGGATTGCTTTTCTCCTAGGGACCCGAATCCCTAAAGATTCCTCACGCGCATTGCTTATTCAGTTAACCGACCAATAATCCTAGTACACCAACACGCATTACTTTTCTTATAAGAGCCCGAATCCCCTAAGTATCCTCACGCGCATTGCTTTCTCACTCGACCGAACAATATGCTCAGTCTACCCACGCGCATTGCTTTACTCCTAGCGACCCGAATCCCCAAAGTTTCCTCACGCGCATTGCTTCCTCACTTGACCGAGCAATATGCCAAGTCCATCGACACGGATTGCTTTTCTCCTAGGGACCCGAATCCCCAAAGATTCCTCACGCGCATTCCTTATTCAGTTAACCGACCAATAATACTAGTACACCCACAAGCATTGCTTTTCCCCTAGGGACCCCGATCCCCAAAGATTCCTCACGCGCATTGCTTATTCAGTTAACCGACCAATAATCCAAGTACACCAACAAGCATTGGTTTTCTTCTGATGGCCCGAATCCCTAAAGTTTCCTGACGCGCATTGCTTTCTCACTCGACCGAGCAATATGCCAAGTCCACCCACACGCATTGCTTTTCTCCTAGGGACCCGAGTCCCCAAAGATTCCTCACGCGCATTGCTTATTCAGTTAAACGACCAATAATCCAAGTACACCAACACGCATTGGTTTTCTTCTGAGGGCCCGAATCCCTAAAGTTTCCTCACGCGCATTGCTTTCTCACTCGACCGAGCAATATGCCCAGTCCACCCACACGCATTGCTTTACTCCTAGCGACCCGAATTTCCAAAGTTTCCTCACGCGCATTGCTTCCTCACTTGACCGAGCAATATGCCAAGTCCTTCGACACGAATTGCTTTTCTCCTAGGGACCCGAATCCCCAAAGATTCCTCACGCGCATTGCTTATTCAGTTAACCGACCAATAATCCAAGTACACCAACACGCATTGGTTTTCTTCTGAGGGCCCGAATCCCTAAAGTTTCCTCACGCGCATTGCTTTCTCACTCGACCGAGCAATATGTCCAGTCCACCCACACGTATTGCTTTACTCCTAGCGACCCGAATCCCCAGTTTCCTCACGCGCATTGCTTATTCAGTTAACCGACCAATAATCCAAGTACACCAACACGCATTGGTTTTCTTCTAAGGGCACGAATCCCCTAAGTTTCCTCACGCGCATTGCTTTCTCACTCGACCGAGCAATATGCCCAGTCCACCTACACACATTGCTTTACTCCTAGCGACCCGAATCCCCAAAGTTTCCTCACGCGCATTGCTTATTCAGTTAACCGACCAATAATCCAAGTACACCAACACGCATTGGTTTACTCCTAGCGACCCGAATCCCCAGTTTCCTCACGCGCATTGCTTTCTCACTCGACCGAGCAATATGCCAAGTCCATCGACACGGATTGCTTTTCTCCTAGGGACCCCAATCCCTAAAGATTCCTCACGCGCATTGCTTATTCAGTTAACCGACCAATAATCCAAGTACACCCACACCCATTGCTTTTCTCCTAGGGACCCCGATCCCCAAAGATTCCTCACGCGCATTGCTTATTCAGTTAACCGACCAATAATCCAAGTACACCAACACGCATTGGTTTTCTTCTGATGGCCCGAATCCCTAAAGTTTCCTGACGCGCATTGCTTTCTCACTCGACCGAGCAATATGCCCAGTCCACCTACACACATTGGTTTACTCCTAGCGACCCGAATCCCCAAAGTTTCCTCACGCGCATTGCTTCCTCACTTGACCGAGCAATATGCCAAATCCACCGACACGCATTGGTTTTCTTCTGAGGGCCCGAATCCCTAAAGTTTCCTCACGCGCATTGCTTTCTCACTCGACCGAGCAATATGTCCAGTCCACCCACACGTATTGCTTTACTCCTAGCGACCCGAATCCCCAGTTTCCTCACGCGCATTGCTTATTCAGTTAACCGACCAATAATCCAAGTACACCAACACGCATTGGTTTTCTTCTAAGGGCACGAATCCCCTAAGTTTCCTCACGCGCATTGCTTTCTCACTCGACCGAGCAATATGCCCAGTCCACCTACACACATTGGTTTACTCCTAGCGACCCGAATCCCCAAAGTTTCCTCACGCGCATTGCTTCCTCACTTGACCGAGCAATATGCCAAATCCACCGACACGGATTGCTTTTCTCCTAGAGACCCAAATCCCCAAACATTCCTAACGCGCATTGCTTATTCAGTGAACCGACCAATAATCCTAGTACACCCACAGGCATTGCTTTTCTTCTAAGGGCCCGAATCCCCTAAGTTTCCTCACGCGCATTGCTTTCTCACTCGACCGAGCAATATGTCCAGTCCACCCACACGTATTGCTTTACTCCTAGCGACCCGAATCCCCAAAGATTCCTCACGCGCATTGCTTATTCAGTTAACCGACCAATAATCCTAGTACACCCACACGCATTGCTTTTCCCCTAGGGACCCCGATCCCCAAAGATTCCTCACGCGCATTGCTTATTCAGTTAACCGACCAATAATCCAAGTACACCAACAAGCATTAGTTTTCTTCTGATGGCCCGAATCCCTAAAGTTTCCTGACGCGCATTGCTTTCTCACTCGACCGAGCAATATGCCAAGTCCACCCACACGCATTGCTTTTCTCCTAGGGACCCGAGTCCCCAAAGATTCCTCACGCGCATTGCTTATTCAGTTAAACGACCAATAATCCAAGTACACCAACACGCATTGGTTTTCTTCTGAGGGCCCGAATCCCTAAAGTTTCCTCACGCGCATTGCTTTCTCACTCGACCGAGCAATATGCCCAGTCCACCCACACGCATTGCTTTACTCCTAGCGACCCGAATTTCCAAAGTTTCCTCACGCGCATTGCTTCCTCACTTGACCGAGCAATATGCCAAGTCCTTCGACACGAATTGCTTTTCTCCTAGGGACCCGAATCCCCAAAGATTCCTCACGCGCATTGCTTATTCAGTTAACCGACCAATAATCCAAGTACACCAACACGCATTGGTTTTCTTCTGAGGGCCCGAATCCCTAAAGTTTCCTCACGCGCATTGCTTTCTCACTCGACCGAGCAATATGTCCAGTCCACCCACACGTATTGCTTTACTCCTAGCGACCCGAATCCCCAGTTTCCTCACGCGCATTGCTTATTCAGTTAACCGACCAATAATCCAAGTACACCAACACGCATTGGTTTTCTTCTAAGGGCACGAATCCCCTAAGTTTCCTCACGCGCATTGCTTTCTCACTCGACCGAGCAATATGCCCAGTCCACCTACACACATTGCTTTACTCCTAGCGACCCGAATCCCCAAAGTTTCCTCACGCGCATTGCTTATTCAGTTAACCGACCAATAATCCAAGTACACCAACACGCATTGGTTTTCTTCTAAGGGCCCGAATCCCCTAAGTTTCCTCACGCGCATTGCTTTCTCACTCGACCGAGCAATATGCCAAGTCCACCCACACGTATTGCTTTACTCCTAGCGACCCGAATCCCCAGTTTCCTCACGCGCATTGCTTATTCAGTTAACCGACCAATAATCCAAGTACACCAACACGCATTGGTTTTCTTCTAAGGGCACGAATCCCCTAAGTTTCCTCACGCGCATTGCTTTCTCACTCGACCGAGCAATATGCCCAGTCCACCTACACACATTGCTTTACTCCTAGCGACCCGAATCCCCAAAGTTTCCTCACGCGCATTGCTTATTCAGTTAACCGACCAATAATCCAAGTACACCAACACGCATTGGTTTTCTTCTAAGGGCCCGAATCCCCTAAGTTTCCTCACGCGCATTGCTTTCTCACTCAACCGAGCAATATGCCAAGTCCACCAGCATGCATTGATTTTCTCCTAGGGACCCGAGTCCCCAAAGATTCATCACGCGCATTGCTTTCTCACTCGACCGAGCAATATGTCAAGTCTATCGACACGGATTGCTTTTCTCCTAGGGACCCCAATCCCCAAAGATTCCTCACGCGCATTGCTTTCTCACTCGATCGAGCAATATGCCCAGTCCACCCACACGCATTGCTTTACTCCTAGCGACCCGAATCCCCAGTTTCCTCACGCGCATTGCTTTCTCACTCGACCGAGCAATATGCCAAGTCCATCGACACGGATTGCTTTTCTCCTAGGGACCCCAATCCCTAAAGATTCCTCACGCGCATTGCTTATTCAGTTAACCGACCAATAATCCAAGTACACCCACACCCATTGCTTTTCTCCTAGGGACCCCGATCCCCAAAGATTCCTCACGCGCATTGCTTATTCTGTTAACCGACCAATAATCCAAGTACACCAACACGCATTGGTTTTCTTCTGATGGCCCGAATCCCTAAAGTTTCCTGACGCGCATTGCTTTCTCACTCGACCGAGCAATATGCCAAGTCCACCCACACGCATTGCTTTTCTCCTAGGGACCCGAGTCCCCAATGATTCCTCACGCGCATTGCTTATTCAGTTAACCGACCAATAATCCAAGTACACCAACACGCATTGGTTTTCTTCTGAGGGCCCGAATCCCTAAAGTTTCCTCACGCGCATTGCTTTCTCACTCGACCGAGCAATATGCCCAGTCCACCCACACGCATTGCTTTACTCCTAGCGACCCGAATCCCCAAAGATTCCTCACGCGCATTGCTTATTCAGTTAACCGACCAATAATCCAAGTACACCAACACGCATTGGTTTTCTTCTAAGGGCCCGAATCCCCTAAGTTTCCTCACGCGCATTGCTTTCTCACTCGACCGAGCAATATGCCCAGTCCACCCACACGCATTGCTTTACTCCTAGCGACCCGAATCCCCAAAGTTTCCTCCCGCGCATTGCTTCCTCACTTGACCGAGCAATATGCCAAGTCCATTAGCACGCATTGCTTTTCTCCTAGGGACCCGAGTCCCCAAATATTCCTCACGCGCATTGCTTCCTCACTCGACCGAGCAATATGCCAAGTCTATCGACACGGATTGCTTTTCTCCTAGGGACCCCAATCCCCAGTTTCCTCACGCGCATTGCTTTCTCACTCGACCGAGCAATATGCCCAGTCCACCCACACGCATTGCTCTACTCCTAGCGACCCGAATCCCCAGTTTCCTCACGCGCATTGCTTTCTCACTCGACCGAGCAATATGCCAAGTCCATCGACACGGATTGCTTTTCTCCTAGGTACCCCAATCCCCAAAGATTCCTCACGCGCATTGCTTATTCAGTTAACCGACCAATAATCCAAGTACACCCACACGCATTGCTTTTCTCCTAGGGACCCGAGTCCCCAAAGATTCCTCACGCGCATTGCTTATTCAGTTAACCGACCAATAATCAAAGTACACTAACACGCATTGATTTTCTTCTAAGGGCCCGAATCCCCTAAGTTTCCTCACGCGCATTGCTTTCTCACTCGACCGAGCAATATGCCCAGTCCACCCACACGCATTGCTCTACTCCTAGCGACCCGAATCCCCAGTTTCCTTACGCGCATTGCTTTCTCACTCGACCGAGCAATATGCCAAGTCCATCGACACGGATTGCTTTTCTCCTAGGTACCCCAATCCCCAAAGATTCCTCACGCGCATTGCTTATTCAGTTAACCGACCAATAATCCAAGTACACCCACACGCATTGCTTTTCTCCTAGGGACCCGAGTCCCCAAAGATTCCTCACGCGCATTGCTTATTCAGTTAACCGACCAATAATCAAAGTACACTAACACGCATTGATTTTCTTCTAAGGGCCCGAATCCCCTAAGTTTCCTCACGCGCATTGCTTTCTCACTCGACCGAGCAATATGCCCAGTCCACCCACACGCATTGCTTTACTCCTAGCGACCCGAATCCCCAAAGTTTCCTCACGCGCATTGCTTCCTCACTTGACCGAGCAATATGCCATGTCCATCGACACGGATTGCTTTTCTCCTAGAGACCCGAATCCCCAAAGATTCCTCACGCGCATTGCTTATTCAGTTAACCGACCAATAATCCTAGTACACCCACAGGCATTGCTTTTCTTCTAAGGGCCCGAATCCCCTAAGTTTCCTCACGCGCATTGCTTTATCACTCGACCGAGCAATATGTCCAGTCCACCCACACGCATTGCTTTACTCCTAGCGACCCGAATCCCCAGTTTCCTCACGCGCATTGCTTTCTCACTCGACCGAGCAATATGCCAAGTCCATCGACACGGATTGCTTTTCTCCTAGGGACCCCAATCCCCAAAGATTCCTCACGCGCATTGCTTATTCAGTTAACCGACCAATAATCCAAGTACACCCACACGCATTGCTTTTCTCCTAGGGACCCGAGTCCCCAAAGATTCCTCACGCGCATTGCTTATTCAGTTAACCGACCAATAATCAAAGTACACTAACACGCGTTGATTTTCTTCTAAGGGCCCGAATCCCCTAAGTTTCCTCACGCGCATTGCTTTCTCACTCGACCGAGCAATATGCCCAGTCCACCCACACGCATTGCTTTACTCCTAGCGACCCGAATCCCCAAAGTTTCCTCACGCGCATTGCTTCCTCACTTGACCGAGCAATATGCCAAGTCCATCGACACGGATTGCTTTTCTCCTAGAGACCCGAATCCCCAAAGATTCCTCACGCGCATTGCTTATTCAGTTAACCGACCAATAATCCTTGTACACCCACAGGCATTGCTTTTCTTCTAAGGGCCCGAATCCCCTAAGTTTCCTCACGCGCATTGCTTTCTCACTCGACCGAGCAATATGTCCAGTCCACCCACACGTATTGCTTTACTCCTAGCGACCCGAATCCCCAAAGATTCCTCACGCGCATTGCTTATTCAGTTAACCGACCAATAATCCAAGTACGCCAGAACGCATTGGTTTTCTTCTAAGGGCCCGAATCCCCTAAGTTTCCTCACGCGCATTGCTTTCTTACTCAACCGAGCAATATGCCAAGTCCACCAGCACGCATTGCTTTTCTCCTAGGGACCCGAGTCCCCAAAGATTCCTCACGCGCATTGCTTTCTCACTCGACCGAGCAATATGCCAAGTCTATCGACACGGGTTGCTTTTCTCCTAGGGACCCCAATCCCCAAAGATTCCTTACTCGCATTGCTTATTCAGTTAACCGACCAATAATCAAAGTACACTAACACGCATTGATTTTCATCTAAGGGTCCGAATCTCCTAAGTTTCCTCACGCGCATTGCTTTCTCACTCGACCGAGCAATATGTCCAGTCCACCCACACGTATTGCTTTACTCCTAGCGACCCGAATCCCCAAAGATTCCTCACGCGCATTGCTTATTCAGTTAACCGACCAATAATCCAAGTACACCAAAACGCATTGGTTTTCTTCTAAGGGCCCGAATCCCCTAAGTTTCCTCACGCGCATTGCTTTCTCACTCAACCGAGCAATATGCCAAGTCCACCAGCACGCATTGCTTTTCTCCTAGGGACCCGAGTCCCCAAAGATTCCTCACGCGCATTGCTTTCTCACTCGACCGAGCAATATGCCAAGTCTATCGACACGGATTGCTTTTCTCCTAGGGACCCCAATCCCCAAAGATTCCTTACGCGCATTGCTTATTCAGTTAACCGACCAATAATCCAAGTACACTAACACGCGTTGGTTTTCTTCTAAGGGCCCGAATCCCCTAAGTTTCCTCACGCGCATTGCTTTCTCACTCGACCGAGCAATATGCCCAGTCCACCCACACGCATTGCTTTACTCCTAGCGACCCGAATCCCCTAAGTTTCCTCACGCGCATTGCTTTCTCACTCGACCGAGCAATATGCCCAGTCCACCCACACGCATTGCTTTACTCCTAGCGACCCGAATCCCCAGTTTCCTCACGCGCATTGCTTTCTCACTCGACCGAGCAATATGCCAAGTCCATCGACACGGATTGCTTTTCTCCTAGGGACCCGAATCCCCAAAGATTCCTCACGCGCATTCCTTATTCAGTTAACCGACCAATAATCCTAGTACACCCACACGCATTGCTTTTCCCCTAGGGACCCCGATCCCCAAAGATTCCTTACGCGCATTGCTTATTCAGTTAACCGACCAATAATCCAAGTACACCAACACGCATTGGTTTTCTTCTGATGGCCCGAATCCCTAAAGTTTCCTGACGCGCATTGCTTTCTCACTCGACCGAGCAATATGCCAAGTCTATCGACACGGATTGCTTTTCTCCTAGGGACCCCAATCCCCAAAGATTCCTTACGCGCATTGCTTATTCAGTTAAACGACCAATAATCCAAGTACACCAACACGCATTGGTTTTCTTCTGATGGCCCGAATTCCTAAAGTTTCCTGACGCGCATTGCTTTCTCACTCGACCGAGCAATATGCCAAGTCCACCCACACGCATTGCTTTTCTCCTAGGGACCCGAATCCCCAAAGATTCCTCACGCGCATTGCTTATTCAGTTAACGGACCAATAATCCAAGTACACCAACACGCATTGGTTTTCTGCTAAGGGCCCGAATCCCTAAAGTTTCCTCACGCGCATTGCTTTCTCACTCGACCGAGCAATATGCCCAGTCCACCCACACGCATTGCTTTACTCCTAGCGACCCGAATCTCCAAAGTTTCCTCACGCGCATTGCTTCCTCACTTGACCGAGCAATATGCCAAGTCCTTCGACACAGATTGCTTTTCTCCTAGAACACGAATCCCCAAAGATTCCTCACGCGCATTGCTTATTCAGTTAACGGACCAATAATCCAAGTACACCAACACGCATTGGTTTTCTGCTAAGGGCCCGAATCCCCTAAGTTTCCTCACGCGCATTGCTTTCTCACTCGACCGAGCAATATGCCCAGTCCACCCACACGCATTGCTTTACTCCTAGCGATCCGAATCCCCAAAGTTTCCTCACGCGCATTGCTTCCTCACTTGACCGAGCAATATGCCAAGTCCATCGACACGGATTGCTTTTCTCCTAGGGACCCGAATCCCCAAAGATTCCTCACGCGCATTCCTTATTCAGTTAACCGACCAATAATCCTAGTACACCCACACGCATTGCTTTTCCCCTAGGGACCCCGATCCCCAAAGATTCCTCACGCGCATTGCTTATTCAGTTAACCGACCAATAATCCAAGTACACCAACACGCATTGGTTTTCTTCTAAAGGCACGAATCCCCTAAGTTTCCTCACGCGCATTGCTTTCTCACTCGACCGAGCAATATGCCCAGTCCACCTACACACATTGGTTTACTCCTAGCGACCCGAATCCCCAAAGTTTCCTCACGCGCATTGCTTCCTCACTTGACCGAGCAATATGCCAATTCCACCGACACGGATTGCTTTTCTCCTAGAGACCCAAATCCCCAAACATTCCTAACGCGCATTGCTTATTCAGTTAACCGACCAATAATCCTAGTACACCCACAGGCATTGCTTTTCTTCTAAGGGCCCGAATCCCCTAAGTTTCCTCACGCGCATTGCTTTCTCACTCGACCGAGCAATATGTCCAGTCCACCCACACGTATTGCTTTACTCCTAGCGACCCGAATCCCCAAAGATTCCTCACGCGCATTGCTTATTCAGTTAACCGACCAATAATCCAAGTACACCAACACGCATTGGTTTTCTTCTGAGGGCCCGAATCCCTACAGTTTCCTCACGCGCATTGCTTTCTCACTCGACCGAGCAATATGCCAAGTCCACCCACACGCATTGCTTTTCTCCTAGGGACCCGAATCCCCAAAGATTCCTCACGCGCATTGCTTATTCAGTTAACCGACCAATAATCCAAGTACACCAACACGCATTGGTTTTCTTCTGAGGGCCCGAATCCCTAAAGTTTCCTCACGCGCATTGCTTTCTCACTCGACCGAGCAATATGCCCAGTCCACCCACACGCATTGCTTTACTCCTAGCGACCCGAATCTCCAAAGTTTCCTCACGCGCATTGCTTATTCAGTTAACCGACCAATAATCCAAGTACACCAACACGCATTGGTTTTCTTCTGAGGGCCCGAATCCCTAAAGTTTCCTCACGCGCATTGCTTTCTCACTCGACCGAGCAATATGCCCAGTCCACCCACACGCATTGCTTTACTCCTAGCGACCCGAATCTCCAAAGTTTCCTCACGCGCATTGCTTCCTCACTTGACCGAGCAATATGCCAAGTCCTTCGACACAGATTGCTTTTCTCCTAGAACACGAATCCCCAAAGATTCCTCACGCGCATTGCTTATTCAGTTAACGGACCAATAATCCAAGTACACCAACACGCATTGGTTTTCTGCTAAGGGCCCGAATCCCCTAAGTTTCCTCACGCGCATTGCTTTCTCACTCGACCGAGCAATATGCCCAGTCCACCCACACGCATTGCTTTACTCCTAGCGATCCGAATCCCCAAAGTTTCCTCACGCGCATTGCTTCCTCACTTGACCGAGCAATATGCCAAGTCCATCGACACGGATTGCTTTTCTCCTAGGGACCCGAATCCCCAAAGATTCCTCACGCGCATTCCTTATTCAGTTAACCGACCAATAATCCTAGTACACCCACACGCATTGCTTTTCCCCTAGGGACCCCGATCCCCAAAGATTCCTCACGCGCATTGCTTATTCAGTTAACCGACCAATAATCCAAGTACACCAACACGCATTGGTTTTCTTCTAAAGGCACGAATCCCCTAAGTTTCCTCACGCGCATTGCTTTCTCACTCGACCGAGCAATATGCCCAGTCCACCTACACACATTGGTTTACTCCTAGCGACCCGAATCCCCAAAGTTTCCTCACGCGCATTGCTTCCTCACTTGACCGAGCAATATGCCAAATCCACCGACACGGATTGCTTTTCTCCTAGAGACCCAAATCCCCAAACATTCCTAACGCGCATTGCTTATTCAGTTAACCGACCAATAATCCTAGTACACCCACAGGCATTGCTTTTCTTCTAAGGGCCCGAATCCCCTAAGTTTCCTCACGCGCATTGCTTTCTCACTCGACCGAGCAATATGTCCAGTCCACCCACACGTATTGCTTTACTCCTAGCGACCCGAATCCCCAAAGATTCCTCACGCGCATTGCTTATTCAGTTAACCGACCAATAATCCAAGTACACCAACACGCATTGGTTTTCTTCTGAGGGCCCGAATCCCTACAGTTTCCTCACGCGCATTGCTTTCTCACTCGACCGAGCAATATGCCCAGTCCACCCACACGCATTGCTTTACTCCTAGCGATCCGAATCCCCAAAGTTTCCTCACGCGCATTGCTTCCTCACTTGACCGAGCAATATGCCAAGTCCATCGACACGGATTGCTTTTCTCCTAGGGACCCGAATCCCCAAAGATTCCTCACGCGCATTGCTTATTCAGTTAACCGACCAATAATCCTAGTACACCAACACGCATTACTTTTCTTATAAGAGCCCGAATCCCCTAAGTATCCTCACGCGCATTGCTTTCTCACTCGACCGAGCAATATGCTCAGTCCACCCACGCGCATTGCTTTACTCCTAGCGACCCGAATCCCCAAAGTTTCCTCACGCGCATTGCTTCCTCACTTGACCGAGCAATATGCCAAGTCCATCGACACGGATTGCTTTTCTCCTAGGGACCCGAATCCCCAAAGATTCCTCACGCGCATTCCTTATTCAGTTAACCGACCAATAATCCTAGTACACCCACACGCATTGCTTTTCCCCTAGGGACCCCGATCCCCAAAGATTCCTCACGCGCATTGCTTATTCAGTTAACCGACCAATAATCCAAGTACACCAACAAGCATTGGTTTTCTTCTGATGGCCCGAATCCCTAAAGTTTCCTCACGCGCATTGCTTTCTCACTCGACCGAGCAATATGCCAACTCCACCCACACGCATTGCTTTTCTCCTAGGGACCCGAGTCCCCAAAGATTCCTCACGCGCATTGCTTATTCAGTTAAACGACCAATAATCCAAGTACACCAACACGCATTGGTTTTCTTCTGAGGGCCCGAATCCCTAAAGTTTCCTCACGCGCATTGCTTTCTCACTCGACCGAGCAATATGCCCAGTCCACCCACACGCATTGCTTTACTCCTAGCGACCCGAATTTCCAAAGTTTCCTCACGCGCATTGCTTCCTCACTTGACCGAGCAATATGCCAAGTCCTTCGACACGAATTGCTTTTCTCCTAGGGACCCGAATCCCCAAAGATTCCTCACGCGCATTGCTTATTCAGTTAACCGACCAATAATCCAAGTACACCAACACGCATTGGTTTTCTTCTGAGGGCCCGAATCCCTAAAGTTTCCTCACGCGCATTGCTTTCTCACTCGACCGAGCAATATGTCCAGTCCACCCACACGTATTGCTTTACTCCTAGCGACCCGAATCCCCAGTTTCCTCACGCGCATTGCTTATTCAGTTAACCGACCAATAATCCAAGTACACCAACACGCATTGGTTTTCTTCTAAGGGCACGAATCCCCTAAGTTTCCTCACGCGCATTGCTTTCTCACTCGACCGAGCAATATGCCCAGTCCACCTACACACATTGCTTTACTCCTAGCGACCCGAATCCCCAAAGTTTCCTCACGCGCATTGCTTCCTCACTTGACCGAGCAATATGCCAAGTCCACCGACACGGATTGCTTTTCTCCTAGAGACCCAAATCCCCAAACATTCCTAACGCGCATTGCTTATTCAGTTAACCGACCAATAATCCTAGTACACCCACAGGCATTGCTTTTCTTCTAAGGGCCCGAATCCCCTAAGTTTCCTCACGCGCATTGCTTTCTCACTCGACCGAGCAATATGTCCAGTCCACCCACACGTATTGCTTTACTCCTAGCGACCCGAATCCCCAAAGATTCCTCACGCGCATTGCTTATTCAGTTAACCGACCAATAATCCAAGTACACCAACACGCATTGGTTTTCTTCTGAGGGCCCGAATCCCTACAGTTTCCTCACGCGCATTGCTTTCTCACTCGACCGAGCAATATGCCCAGTCCACCCACACGCATTGCTTTACTCCTAGCGACCCGAATCCCCAAAGTTTCCTCACGCGCATTGCTTCCTCACTTGACCGAGCAATATGCCAAGTCCATCGACACGGATTGCTTTTCTCCTAGGGACCCGAATCCCCAAAGATTCCTCACGCGCATTCCTTATTCAGTTAACCGACCAATAATCCTAGTACACCCACACGCATTGCTTTTCCCCTAGGGACCCCGATCCCCAAAGATTCCTCACGCGCATTGCTTATTCAGTTAACCGACCAATAATCCAAGTACACCAACAAGCATTGGTTTTCTTCTGATGGCCCGAATCCCTAAAGTTTCCTGACGCGCATTGCTTTCTCACTCGACCGAGCAATATGCCAAGTCCACCCACACGCATTGCTTTTCTCCTAGGGACCCGAGTCCCCAAAGATTCCTCACGCGCATTGCTTATTCAGTTAAACGACCAATAATCCAAGTACACCAACACGCATTGGTTTTCTTCTGAGGGCCCGAATCCCTAAAGTTTCCTCACGCGCATTGCTTTCTCACTCGACCGAGCAATATGCCCAGTCCACCCACACGCATTGCTTTACTCCTAGCGACCCGAATTTCCAAAGTTTCCTCACGCGCATTGCTTCCTCACTTGACCGAGCAATATGCCAAGTCCTTCGACACGAATTGCTTTTCTCCTAGGGACCCGAATCCCCAAAGATTCCTCACGCGCATTGCTTATTCAGTTAACCGACCAATAATCCAAGTACACCAACACGCATTGGTTTTCTTCTGAGGGCCCGAATCCCTAAAGTTTCCTCACGCGCATTGCTTTCTCACTCGACCGAGCAATATGTCCAGTCCACCCACACGTATTGCTTTACTCCTAGCGACCCGAATCCCCAGTTTCCTCACGCGCATTGCTTATTCAGTTAACCGACCAATAATCCAAGTACACCAACACGCATTGGTTTTCTTCTAAGGGCCCGAATCCCCTAAGTTTCCTCACGCGCATTGCTTTCTCACTCGACCGAGCAATATGCCCAGTCCACCCACACGCATTGCTTTACTCCTAGCGATCCGAATCCCCAAAGTTTCCTCACGCGCATTGCTTATTCAGTTAACGGACCAATAATCCAAGTACACCAACACGCATTGGTTTTCTGCTAAGGGCCCGAATCCCCTAAGTTTCCTCACGCGCATTGCTTTCTCACTCGACCGAGCAATATGCCCAGTCCACCCACACGCATTGCTTTACTCCTAGCGATCCGAATCCCCAAAGTTTCCTCACGCGCATTGCTTCCTCACTTGACCGAGCAATATGCCAAGTCCATCGACACGGATTGCTTTTCTCCTAGGGACCCGAATCCCTAAAGATTCCTCACGCGCATTGCTTATTCAGTTAACCGACCAATAATCCTAGTACACCAACACGCATTACTTTTCTTATAAGAGCCCGAATCCCCTAAGTATCCTCACGCGCATTGCTTTCTCACTCGACCGAGCAATATGCTCAGTCCACCCACGCGCATTGCTTTACTCCTAGCGACCCGAATCCCCAAAGTTTCCTCACGCGCATTGCTTCCTCACTTGACCGAGCAATATGCCAAGTCCATCGACACGGATTGCTTTTCTCCTAGGGACCCGAATCCCCAAAGATTCCTCACGCGCATTCCTTATTCAGTTAACCGACCAATAATCATAGTACACCCACACGCATTGCTTTTCCCCTAGGGACCCCGATCCCCAAAGATTCCTCACGCGCATTGCTTATTCAGTTAACCGACCAATAATCCAAGTACACCAACAAGCATTGGTTTTCTTCTGATGGCCCGAATCCCTAAAGTTTCCTGACGCGCATTGCTTTCTCACTCGACCGAGCCATATGCCAAGTCCACCCACACGCATTGCTTTTCTCCTAGGGACCCGAGTCCCCAAAGATTCCTCACGCGCATTGCTTATTCAGTTAAACGACCAATAATCCAAGTACACCAACACGTATTGGTTTTCTTCTGAGGGCCCGAATCCCTAAAGTTTCCTCACGCGCATTGCTTTCTCACTCGACCGAGCAATATGCCCAGTCCACCCACACGCATTGCTTTACTCCTAGCGACCCGAATTTCCAAAGTTTCCTCACGCGCATTGCTTCCTCACTTGACCGAGCAATATGCCAAGTCCTTCGACACGAATTGCTTTTCTCCTAGGGACCCGAATCCCCAAAGATTCCTCACGCGCATTGCTTATTCAGTTAACCGACCAATAATCCAAGTACACCAACACGCATTGGTTTTCTTCTGAGGGCCCGAATCCCTAAAGTTTCCTCACGCGCATTGCTTTCTCACTCGACCGAGCAATATGTCCAGTCCACCCACACGTATTGCTTTACTCCTAGCGACCCGAATCCCCAGTTTCCTCACGCGCATTGCTTATTCAGTTAACCGACCAATAATCCAAGTACACCAACACGCATTGGTTTTCTTCTAAGGGCACGAATCCCCTAAGTTTCCTCACGCGCATTGCTTTCTCACTCGACCGAGCAATATGCCCAGTCCACCTACACACATTGCTTTACTCCTAGCGACCCGAATCCCCAAAGTTTCCTCACGCGCATTGCTTCCTCACTTGACCGAGCAATATGCCAAGTCCACCGACACGGATTGCTTTTCTCCTAGAGACCCAAATCCCCAAACATTCCTAACGCGCATTGCTTATTCAGTTAACCGACCAATAATCCTAGTACACCCACAGGCATTGCTTTTCTTCTAAGGGCCCGAATCCCCTAAGTTTCCTCACGCGCATTGCTTTCTCACTCGACCGAGCAATATGTCCAGTCCACCCACACGTATTGCTTTACTCCTAGCGACCCGAATCCCCAAAGATTCCTCACGCGCATTGCTTATTCAGTTAACCGACCAATAATCCAAGTACACCAACACGCATTGGTTTTCTTCTGAGGGCCCGAATCCCTACAGTTTCCTCACGCGCATTGCTTTCTCACTCGACCGAGCAATATGCCCAGTCCACCCACACGCATTGCTTTACTCCTAGCGACCCGAATCCCCAAAGTTTCCTCACGCGCATTGCTTCCTCACTTGACCGAGCAATATGCCAAGTCCATCGACACGGATTGCTTTTCTCCTAGGGACCCAAATCCCCAAAGATTCCTCACGCGCATTGCTTATTCAGTTAACCGACCAATAATCCAAGTACACCAACACGCATTGGTTTTCTTCTAAGGGCCCGAATCCCCTAAGTTTCCTCACGCGCATTGCTTTCTCACTCAACCGAGCAATATGCCAAGTCCACCAGCACGCATTGATTTTCTCCTAGGGACCCGAGTCCCCAAAGATTCATCACGCGCATTGCTTTATCACTCGACCGAGCAATATGTCAAGTCTATCGACACGGATTGCTTTTCTCCTAGGGACCCCAATCCCCAAAGATTCCTCACGCGCATTGCTTTCTCACTCGATCGAGCAATATGCCCAGTCCACCCACACGCATTGCTTTACTCCTAGCGACCCGAATCCCCAGTTTCCCACGCGCATTGCTTTCTCACTCGACCGAGCAATATGCCAAGTCCATCGACACGGATTGCTTTTCTCCTAGGGACCCCAATCCCTTAAGATTCCTCACGCGCATTGCTTATTCAGTTAACCGACCAATAATCCAAGTACACCCACACCCATTGCTTTTCTCCTAGGGACCCCGATCCCCAAAGATTCCTCACGCGCATTGCTTATTCAGTTAACCGACCAATAATCCAAGTACACCAACACGCATTGGTTTTCTTCTGATGGCCCGAATCCCTAAAGTTTCCTGACGCGCATTGCTTTCTCACTCGACCGAGCAATATGCCAAGTCCACCCACACGCATTGCTTTTCTCCTAGGGACCCGAGTCCCCAATGATTCCTCACGCGCATTGCTTATTCAGTTAACCGACCAATAATCCAAGTACACCAACACGCATTGGTTTTCTTCTGAGGGCCCGAATCCCTAAAGTTTCCTCACGCGCATTGCTTTCTCACTCGACCGAGCAATATGCCCAGTCCACCCACACGCATTGCTTTACTCCTAGCGACCCGAATCCCCAAAGATTCCTCACGCGCATTGCTTATTCAGTTAACCGACCAATAATCCAAGTACACCAACACGCATTGGTTTTCTTCTAAGGGCCCGAATCCCCAGTTTCCTCACGCGCATTGCTTTCTCACTCGACCGAGCAATATGCCCAGTCCACCCACACGCATTGCTTTTCTCCTAGGGACCCGAATCCCCAAAGATTCCTCACGCGCATTGCTTATTCAGTTAACCGACCAATAATCCAAGTACACCAACACGCATTGGTTTTCTTCTAAGGGCCCGAATCCCCTAAGTTTCCTCACGCGCATTGCTTTCTCACTCGACCGAGCAATATGCCCAGTCCACCCACACGCATTGCTTTACTCCTAGCGACCCGAATCCCCAAAGTTTCCTCCCGCGCATTGCTTCCTCACTTGACCGAGCAATATGCCAAGTCCATTAGCACGCATTGCTTTTCTCCTAGGGACCCGAGTCCCCAAATATTCCTCACGCGCATTGCTTCCTCACTCGACCGAGCAATATGCCAAGTCTATCGACACGGATTGCTTTTCTCCTAGGGACCCCAATCCCCAGTTTCCTCACGCGCATTGCTTTCTCACTCGACCGAGCAATATGCCCAGTCCACCCACACGCATTGCTCTACTCCTAGCGACCCGAATCCCCAGTTTCCTCACGCGCATTGCTTTCTCACTCGACCGAGCAATATGCCAAGTCCATCGACACGGATTGCTTTTCTCCTAGGTACCCCAATCCCCAAAGATTCCTCACGCGCATTGCTTATTCAGTTAACCGACCAATAATCCAAGTACACCCACACGCATTGCTTTTCTCCTAGGGACCCGAGTCCGCAAAGATTCCTCACGCGCATTGCTTATTCAGTTAACCGACCAATAATCAAAGTACACTAACACGCATTGATTTTCTTCTAAGGGCCCGAATCCCCTAAGTTTCCTCACGCGCATTGCTTTCTCACTCGACCGAGCAATATGCCCAGTCCACCCACACGCATTGCTCTACTCCTAGCGACCCGAATCCCCAGTTTCCTCACGCGCATTGCTTTCTCACTCGACCGAGCAATATGCCAAGTCCATCGACACGGATTGCTTTTCTCATAGGTACCCCAATCCCCAAAGATTCCTCACGCGCATTGCTTATTCAGTTAACCGACCAATAATCCAAGTACACCCACACGCATTGCTTTTCTCCTAGGGACCCGAGTCCCCAAAGATTCCTCACGCGCATTGCTTATTCAGTTAACCGACAAATAATCAAAGTACACTAACACGCATTGATTTTCTTCTAAGGGCCCGAATCCCCTAAGTTTCCTCACGCGCATTGCTTTCTCACTCGACCGAGCAATATGCCCAGTCCACCCACACGCATTGCTTTACTCCTAGCGACCCGAATCCCCAAAGTTTCCTCACGCGCATTGCTTCCTCACTTGACCGAGCAATATGCCATGTCCATCGACACGGATTGCTTTTCTCCTAGAGACCCGAATCCCCAAAGATTCCTCACGCGCATTGCTTATTCAGTTAACCGACCAATAATCCTAGTACACCCACAGGCATTGCTTTTCTTCTAAGGGCCCGAATCCCCTAAGTTTCCTCACGCGCATTGCTTTATCACTCGACCGAGCAATATGTCCAGTCCACCCACACGCATTGCTTTACTCCTAGCGACCCGAATCCCCAGTTTCCTCACGCGCATTGCTTTCTCACTCGACCGAGCAATATGCCAAGTCCATCGACACGGATTGCTTTTCTCCTAGGGACCCCAATCCCCAAAGATTCCTCACGCGCATTGCTTATTCAGTTAACCGACCAATAATCCAAGTACACCCACACGCATTGCTTTTCTCCTAGGGACCCGAGTCCCCAAAGATTCCTCACGCGCATTGCTTATTCAGTTAACCGACCAATAATCAAAGTACACTAACACGCGTTGATTTTCTTCTAAGGGCCCGAATCCCCTAAGTTTCCTCACGCGCATTGCTTTCTTACTCAACCGAGCAATATGCCAAGTCCACCAGCACGCATTGCTTTTCTCCTAGGGACCCGAGTCCCCAAAGATTCCTCACGCGCATTGCTTTCTCACTCGACCGAGCAATATGCCAAGTCTATCGACACGGGTTGCTTTTCTCCTAGGGACCCCAATTCCCAAAGATTCCTTACTCGCATTGCTTATTCAGTTAACCGACCAATAATCAAAGTACACTAACACGCATTGATTTTCATCTAAGGGTCCGAATCCCCTAAGTTTCCTCACGCGCATTGCTTTCTCACTCGACCGAGCAATATGTCCAGTCCACCCACACGTATTGCTTTACTCCTAGCGACCCGAATCCCCAAAGATTCCTCACGCGCATTGCTTATTCAGTTAACCGACCAATAATCCAAGTACACCAAAACGCATTGGTTTTCTTCTAAGGGCCCGAATCCCCTAAGTTTCCTCACGCGCATTGCTTTCTAACTCAACCGAGCAATATGCCAAGTCCACCAGCACGCATTGCTTTTCTCCTAGGGACCCGAGTCCCCAAAGATTCCTCACGCGCATTGCTTTCTCACTCGACCGAGCAATATGCCAAGTCTATCGACACGGATTGCTTTTCTCCTAGGGACCCCAATCCCCAAAGATTCCTTACGCGCATTGCTTATTCAGTTAACCGACCAATAATCCAAGTACACTAACACGCGTTGGTTTTCTTCTAAGGGCCCGAATCCCCTAAGTTTCCTCACGCGCATTGCTTTCTCACTCGACCGAGCAATATGCCCAGTCCACCCACACGCATTGCTTTACTCCTAGCGACCCGAATCCCCTAAGTTTCCTCACGCGCATTGCTTTCTCACTCGACCGAGCAATATGCCCAGTCCACCCACACGCATTGCTTTACTCCTAGCGACCCGAATCCCCAGTTTCCTCACGCGCATTGCTTTCTCACTCGACCGAGCAATATGCCAAGTCCATCGACACGGATTGCTTTTCTCCTAGGTACCCCAATCCCCAAAGATTCCTCACGCGCATTGCTTATTCAGTTAACCGACCAATAATCCAAGTACACCCAAACGCATTGCTCTTCTCCTAGGGACCCGAGTCCCCAAAGATTCCTCACGCGCATTGCTTCCTCACTTGACCGAGCAATATGCCAAGTCCATCGACACGGATTGCTTTTCTCCTAAGGACCCGAATCCCCAAAGATTCCTCACGCGCATTGCTTATTCAGTTAACCGACCAATAATCCAAGTACACCAACACGCATTGGTTTTCTTCTAAGGGCCCGAATCCCCTAAGTTTCCTCACGCGCATTGCTTTCTCACTCGACCGAGCAATATGCCCAGTCCACCCACACGCATTGCTCTACTCCTAGCGACCCGAATCCCCAGTTTCCTCACGCGCATTGCTTTCTCACTCGACCGAGCAATATGCCAAGTCCATCGACACGGATTGCTTTTCTCCTAGGTACCCCAATCCCCAAAGATTCCTCACGCGCATTGCTTATTCAGTTAACCGACCAATAATCCAAGTACACCCACACGCATTGCTTTTCTCCTAGGGACCCGAGTCCCCAAAGATTCCTCACGCGCATTGCTTATTCAGTTAACCGACCAATAATCAAAGTACACTAACACGCATTGATTTTCTTCTAAGGGCCCGAATCCCCTAAGTTTCCTCACGCGCATTGCTTTCTCACTCGACCGAGCAATATGCCCAGTCCACCCACACGCATTGCTTTACTCCTAGCGACCCGAATCCCCAAAGTTTCCTCACGCGCATTGCTTCCTCACTTGACCGAGCAATATGCCATGTCCATCGACACGGATTGCTTTTCTCCTAGAGACCCGAATCCCCAAAGATTCCTCACGCGCATTGCTTATTCAGTTAACCGACCAATAATCCTAGTACACCCACAGGCATTGCTTTTCTTCTAAGGGCCCGAATCCCCTAAGTTTCCTCACGCGCATTGCTTTATCACTCGACCGAGCAATATGTCCAGTCCACCCACACGCATTGCTTTACTCCTAGCGACCCGAATCCCCAGTTTCCTCACGCGCATTGCTTTCTCACTCGACCGAGCAATATGCCAAGTCCATCGACACGGATTGCTTTTCTCCTAGGGACCCCAATCCCCAAAGATTCCTCACGCGCATTGCTTATTCAGTTAACCGACCAATAATCCAAGTACACCCACACGCATTGCTTTTCTCCTAGGGACCCGAGTCCCCAAAGATTCCTCACGCGCATTGCTTATTCAGTTAACCGACCAATAATCAAAGTACACTAACACGCGTTGATTTTCTTCTAAGGGCCCGAATCCCCTAAGTTTCCTCACGCGCATTGCTTTCTCACTCGACCGAGCAATATGCCCAGTCCACCCACACGCATTGCTTTACTCCTAGCGACCCGAATCCCCAAAGTTTCCTCACGCGCATTGCTTCCTCACTTGACCGAGCAATATGCCAAGTCCATCGACACGGATTGCTTTTCTCCTAGAGACCCGAATCCCCAAAGATTCCTCACGCGCATTGCTTATTCAGTTAACCGACCAATAATCCTAGTACACCCACAGGCATTGCTTTTCTTCTAAGGGCCCGAATCCCCTAAGTTTCCTCACGCGCATTGCTTTCTCACTCGACCGAGCAATATGTCCAGTCCACCCACACGTATTGCTTAACTCCTAGCGACCCGAATCCCCAAAGATTCCTCACGCGCATTGCTTATTCAGTTAACCGACCAATAATCCAAGTACACCAAAACGCATTGGTTTTCTTCTAAGGGCCCGAATCCCCTAAGTTTCCTCACGCGCATTGCTTTCTTACTCAACCGAGCAATATGCCAAGTCCACCAGCACGCATTGCTTTTCTCCTAGGGACCCGAGTCCCCAAAGATTCCTCACGCGCATTGCTTTCTCACTCGACCGAGCAATATGCCAAGTCTATCGACACGGGTTGCTTTTCTCCTAGGGACCCCAATCCCCAAAGATTCCTTACGCGCATTGCTTATTCAGTTAACCGACCAATAATCCAAGTACACTAACACGCATTGGTTTTCTTCTAAGGGCCCGAATCCCCTAAGTTTCCTCACGCGCATTGCTTTCTCACTCGACCGAGCAATATGCCCAGTCCACCCACACGCATTGCTTTACTCCTAGCGACCCGAATCCCCAAAGTTTCCTCACGCGCATTGCTTCCTCACTTGACCGAGCAATATGCCAAGTCCATCGACACGGATTGCTTTTCTCCTAGGGACCCGAATCCCCAAAGATTCCTCACGCGCATTGCTTATTCAGTTAACCGACCAATAATCCTAGTACACCAACACGCATTACTTTTCTTCTAAGGGCCCGAATCCCCTAAGTTTCCTCACGCGCATTACTTTCTCACTCGACCAAGCAATATGCCCAGTCCACCCACACGCATTGCTTTACTCCTAGCGACCCGAATCCCCAGTTTCCTCACGCGCATTGCTTTCTCACTCGACCGAGCAATATGCCAAGTCTATCGACACGGATTGCTTTTCTCCTAGGGACCCCAATCCCCAAAGATTCCTTACGCGCATTGCTTATTCAGTTAACCGACCAATAATCCAAGTACACTAACACGCATTGGTTTTCTTCTAAGGGCCCGAATCCCCCAAGTTTCCTCACGCGCATTGCTTTCTCACTCGACCTAGCAATATGCCCAGTCCATCGACACGGATTGCTTTTCTCCTAGGGACCCGAGTCCCCAAAGATTCCTCACGCGCATTGCTTATTCAGCTAACCGACCAATAATCAAAGTCCACCCACACGCATTGCTTTTCTCCTAGGGATCCGAGTCCCCAAAGATTCCTCACGCGCATTGCTTATTCAGTTAACCGACCAATAATCCAAGTACACCAACACGCATTGGTTTTCTTCTAAGGACCCGAATCCCCAGTTTCCTCACGCGCATTGCTTTCTCACTCGACCGAGCAATATGCCAAGTCCATCGACACGGATTGCTTTTCTCCTAGGGACCCGGGTCCCCAAAGATTCCTCACGCGCATTACTTATTCAGTTAACCGACCAATAATCAAAGTACACCAACACGCATTGGTTTTCTTCTAAGGGCCCGAATCCCCCAAGTTTCCTCACGCGCATGGCTTTCTCACTCGACCTAGCAATATGCCCAGTCCACCCACACGCATTGCTTTACTACTAGCGACCCGAATCCCCAGTTTCCTCACGCGCATTGCTTTCTCACTCGACCGAGCAATATGCCAAGTCCATCGACACGGATTGCTTTTCTCCTAGGGACACGAATCCCCAAAGATTCCTCACGCGCATTGCTTATTCAGTTAACCGACCAATAATCCAAGTACACCCACACGCATTGGTTTTCTTCTAAGGGCCCGAATCCGCAAAGTTTCCTCACGCGCATTGCTTTCTCACTCGACCGAGCAATATGCCCAGTCCACCCACACGCATTGCTTTACTCCTAGCGACCCGAATCCCCAAAGATTCCTCACGCGCATTGCTTATTCAGTTAGCGACCAATAATTTAAGTACACCAACACGCATTACTTTTCTTCTAAGGACCCGAATCCCCAGTTTCCTCACGCGCATTGCTTTCTCACTCGACCGAGCAATATGCCAAGTCCATCGACACGGATTGCTTTTCTCCTAGGGACCCGAGTCCCCAAAGATTCCTCACGCGCATTGCTTATTCAGCTAACCGACCAATAATCAAAGTCCACCCACACGCATTGCTTTTTCCTAGGGACCCGAGTCCCCAAAGATTCCTCACGCGCATTGCTTATTCAGTTAACCGACCAATAATCCAAGTACACCAACACGCATTGGTTTTCTTCTAAGGGCCCGAATCCCTAAAGTTTCCTCACGCGCATTGCTTTCTCACTAGACCGAGCAATATGGCAAGTCCACCCACACGCATTGCTTTTCTCCTAGGGACCCGAGTCCCCAAAGATTCCTCACGCGCATTACTTATTCAGTTAACCGACCAATAATCAAAGTACACCAACACGCATTGGTTTTCTTCTGAGGGCCCGAATCCCCCAAGTTTCCTCACGCGCATTGCTTTCTCACTCGACCTAGCAATATGCCCAGTCCACCCACACGCATTGCTTTACTACTAGCGACCCGAATCCCCAGTTTTCTCACGCGCATTGCTTTCTCACTCGACCGAGCAATATGCCAAGTCCATCGACACGGATTGCTTTTCTCCTAGGGACACGAATCCCCAAGGATTCCTCACGCGCATTGCTTATTCAGTTAGCGACCAATAATCCAAGGACACCAACACGCATTACTTTTCTTCTTAGGGCCCGAATCCCCAGTTTCCTCACGCGCATTGCTTTCTCACTCGACCGAGCAATATGCCAAGTCTATCGACACGGATTGCTTTTCTCCTAGGGACCCCAATCCCCAAAGATTCCTCACGCGCATTGCTTATTCAGTTAACCGACCAATATTCGAAGTACACCCACACGCATTGCTTTTATCCTAGGGACCCGAGTCCCCAAAGATTCCTCACGCGCATTGCTTATTCAGTTAACCGACCAATAATCAAAGTACACTAACACGCATTGGTTTTCTTCTAAGGGCCCGAATCCCCTAAGTTTCCTCACGCGCATTGCTTTCTCACTTGACCGAGCAATATGCCCAGTCCACCCACACGCATTGCTCTACTCCTAGCGAACCGAATCCCCAAAGTTTC
Organism: Muscidifurax raptorellus; assembly: GCA_020010945.3. Taxonomy (NCBI): domain Eukaryota; kingdom Metazoa; phylum Arthropoda; class Insecta; order Hymenoptera; family Pteromalidae; genus Muscidifurax; species Muscidifurax raptorellus. The sequence goes on from CM052081.1 coordinate 19,030,442, forward strand.
CTCACGCGCATTGCTTTCTCACTCGACCGAGCAATATGCCAAGTCCATCGACACGGAGTGCTTTTCTCCTAGGGACCCCGATCCCCAAAGATTCCTCACGCGCATTGCTTATTCAGTTAACCGACCAATAATCCAAGTACACCAACACGCATTGGTTTTCTTCTAAGGGCCCGAATCCCCTAAGTTTCCTCACGCGCATTGCTTTCTCACTCGACCGAGCAATATGCCCAGTCCACCCACACGCATTGCTTTACTCCTAGCGACCCGTATCCCCAAAGTTTCCTCACGCGCATTGCTTTCTCACTCGACCGAGCAATTTGCCAAGTCCACCCACACGCATTGCTTTTACACTTTACACAGAATCGCTGTAACACACACTTCCCCCCCTCCTGCATCTGGGGTCACGTCTATCCGACAAGACGAATACCCAAGCCAAGGACTGAGTCTCAGCACATCGCAACGTGGTAACTGCTCTACCGAGTGCAACACCCTTCCAGGTACCTAAGTCGTCTACAAACGATTCCGAGTCTCTACATCAAACTTGGTATACCCATGATCGACCGTTAATGAAGCCAGGCCTGCTCTCGGTAAGATCCCGAATCTGGATCCGTGACCCCATACGGCAATTAGCGCCCGTGCGATGGCCGACCCGTGGTTCGGCCACCTAGTAGTGTCACATTGTTTTGAGCCTTCCGACTCACGAGTTTCCTAGAGATTTCGTTGCCTCCTTTGACTAGAAAGGATACGGCCTTAGAGGCGTTCAGGCATAATCCCAGGGATGGTAGCTTCGCACCACCGGCTGCTCGACGGAGTGCGTGAACCAAATGTCCGAACCTGCGGTTCCTCTCGCACTGAGCAGGATTACTATCGCAACGACGAGTCATCAGTAGGGTAAAACTAACCTGTCTCACGACGGTCTAAACCCAGCTCACGTTCCCTGTTGGCTGGTGAACAATCCGACGCTTGGCGAATTCTGCTTCGCAATGATAGGTAGAGCCGACATTGAAGGTTCAAAAAGCGACGTCGCTATGAACGCTCGGCCGCCACAAGCCAGTTATCGCTGTGGTAACTTTTCTGACACCTCTTGCTGAAAACTCTTCAAGCCAAAAGGATCGATAGGCCGTGCTTTCGCAGCCTCTATGCGTACTGAACATCGAGATCAAGCCAGTTTTCGCCCTTTTGCTCTACGCGAGGTTTCTGTCTTCGCTGAGCTGGCCTTAGGACACCTGCGTTATTCTTTGACAGATGTACCGCCCCAGTTAAACTCTCCGCCTGGCAGTGTCCTCGAATCGGATCACGCGGGAGTATTAACGACGATCGGCCGAAGCCTCACGCCACTCTAACACGCTTGGCTCTAGAACACCGTGACAGCCGGGACGAAAATCCGCGGCGCACGCGCTCCGCCTAACCGAGTAAGTAAAGATATGATGAAAGTAATGGTATTTCACCGGCGATGTTGCCATCTCCCACTTATGCTACACTTCTCATGTCTCCTTACCGTGCCAGACTAGAGTCAAGCTCAACAGGGTCTTTTTTCCCCGCTAATTTTTCCAAGCCCGTTCCCTTGGCAGTGGTTTCGCTAGACGGTAGATAGGGAGTAGTGACTCATACGGCTTGTATCACCTGCGAGTTTTTCATACCATACGCTTCCTTCCGCCAGAGGGGACCGAGAATGGGAAAAATTTCGTGCCAGCTGTCACCTCCTATCCACAGAAGCTTGGCAACCAACTTAGACGTCCAAAAAGATGGGCGGTGGTACTTAGGTCCATTCCTCTAGACTGGCCCGAAGGGATATCTCTCCGCTTATGCTGGGAGAACCAGTTCAGCCGCTGTGGGATAACCTCTTCGGTTTTGCCCTAGCTCCCGCGGGGAACCACGTGGAGGCCTGGTCTCTAAGTCCCGCCTGGACTTACACTTAGGAAGACCCAATGGGCAGTTTTAGTAATCCTAAAAGTGGTATTATGGTGATGATAAACCCCACTTTCCAGAGGCTAATTTGGGAAGACTAATTTTGAGACTAATTGTGCTTCTCGATATATTTGAGATAAAGAGATGAGAGATGATCTGAGTGTGCAGTGCACAGGATCAGATTGAATATTTGTGCCCTTGGTGGCTTACATTGTTCCACTTGCGGGGCCAGTGATGACAATCTCCTTATGAGATAGTTAGAGGTAGTTTATTGATGGGGTTCTTGATTGATGTTTAAGGGGACATGATCTCGAAGTTTGTGAGATGTGAGATAAGAAACTAATTGAAGTTGGGTTTCTAGATGGATGTTTGAGGGGTCGTTATCACGAAATTTTTGTGAGACTTAGGACCCTTGATTGGTCACCGGGAAGGACACAATGGGCTGTTTTAGTTATCCTAAAAGTGGTATTATGGTGATGATACACCTCACTTTCCGGAGGCTTGTCGGGGGAATTGTTGTGTGATGTGGCATCCAGGTTGGTGAGGAGTATAGGGATGTTTAATTTATTCGGTGAGTTTTCGAGGAGAGTGTTAGAGAGGAGGTCAGGAATCGGGTTGGCAGTGAGTAGGAGAGATGAGGGTTAGATGTGATTTAGATGCTGAGTCAGGTAAATTAGAGGGGCGAGTTTGAGGAAGCATATTTAGAAGAGAGTGGTTTCAGACCCTTCTTGCCATCAGAGAAATACAGCTTGACCGTGTGAAGTACCCCCAGTGCAAAGTTACTTCCAGGTAGTGCATCAGCAAAGCCGCATAGCGGGACCCGGCCGATACCCCGGATTTTCACTTTCCCCGGGGGCTAGCGTCATTGACGGACCGCATCTGTTTTCTCCGGAAACAAGCAAGAGACCTGTGCGTGTGTGTGTGTGTGTGTGTGTGTGTGTGTGTGTGTGTGTGTGTGTGTGTGTGTGTTTGCCTTGGGAAAAAGTGGGGGAACGTGAAAGTTTTGTCGAGTCAGACGCTACTTGCCATCAGAGAAATACCGCTTGACCGTGTGAAGTACCCTTGGTGCAAAGTTACTTCCAAGTAGTGCATAGCCGGACCCAGCCGATACCCCGGATTTTCGCTTTCCTCGGGGGCTAGCGTCATTGACGGACCGCATCTTTTTCTCCGGAAACAAGCAAGAGGCCTGTGCGTGTGTGTGTGTGTGTGTGTTTGCCTTGGGAAAAAGTGGGGGAACGTGAAAGTTTTGTGGAGTCAGACGCTACTTGCCATCAGAGAAATACCGCTTGACCGTGTGAAGTACCCTTGGTGCAAAGTTACTTCCAAGTAGTGCATCAGCAAAGCCGCATAACGGGACCCGGCCGATACCCCGGATTTTCATTTTGCCCGGGGGCTAGCGTCATTGACGGACCGCAGCTGTTTTCTCCGGAAACAAGCAGGAGGCCTGTGCGTGTGCGTTGGCATATGTGGTTGTAAGAAATGAGAGATTGTGTGGGTAGGGAATGAAGTTATCTAATTGGGAGAAGGGTAGGATAAGCTTTGTGGAGAGAGCAAAGATGCATTGTGTATTTGGAAAGAGAGAGAGATAGAGAGAGAGACGGAGGGAGACGGAGAGAGACAGAGAGAGACAGAGAGAGATAGAGAGAGATGGAGAGAGACAGAAAGATATAGAGAGAGATAGAAAGAGACAGAGAGAGATAAAGAGAGGTAGAGAGAGGTAGAGAGAGATAGAGAGAGTTAGGGAGAGATAGAGAGAGATAGAGAGAGAGATAGAAAGAGATGGAGAGAGATGTATAGAGATGGATGGAGATATCGGGAGATAGAGAGACAGGCGGGGAAATTGTGTTGTAGGGAGAGAGAGCAAGAAAGTGACAGATTTTATACTGTCAGAATTATGATGAGAGTGCGTAATTGTGTGATTGTGTAGGGGCCCGCCATTAAATTAAATTGGTTACCTAATTTGCTGCGCCAACTCGAGATTGAAGGGATACAGAGCTGGACGGAGAATAGAGAGAAAGCGCGCCAAAAATATGCACGCGAAGAAGAATTTGTACCACAGGCGGCAGGCCACGCCCCGCCCCACCGACCCCAGTGCATGATGTCGGAGACAAATATTAAACATTGCCGAAAATGGCATTATTATTATTATTATTATTTATTTAATTTGGGACACCACAAATGGGGCCCAGAGGATCTGTTATATTTTGGCTCGACTGCAACTGATTGAGTCGGTAAAGTGGGCGCGGCCTATTATCATACCTGTAGCAGGGTATGTTATAATTTAGAAGGATAGAATTTAATTTAATTTAAGCATGTGCAAACTTTATTGCTCTTAGTGAAAGGTGCATCCACGCCGCGACACGGGATACCCCCGGCCATCCTTCCCCGGTCTAGAGCGTTAGTACGAAGCGAAAGATAGAGAGTAAGCGCGCCAAAACCAGCAAGGCATAACGCGGACCTGGGATAGTTAGAGAGGCAAAATAGTTAGATGAACTAAATTAAATAACAGATATTCGAACGTGATGCTCTTGCTCCTCGGAGAGGCTCAGTCAGCGATGATGGGTCGTGGATTATTCCAGGTCCAGACAGTAGACAGCAACATCCATCAGGAGACCAGCAGGTGCAGTAGGACACAGCATGGTGCAGCATGGTGCAGCAGGATGCAGCAGGATGCAGCAAACACTTTCACTCGCGCACATATTATCACAGGCGATCACTATGCCGCGCCCCTACGCCGGAGTGGGGAGGGCGGCATCAAGCCAGCATCGTAGTTACCAACGCGCGAAGCAAGCACTTTCAAACGCGCACATAGTATCACGCGTATACTAGGCCGCACTCCTTCGCCGGAGTGGGGAGGGCGGCGTCACGCTCACGCCGTAGTTACCAACGCGCAGTAGCTAGGCTGCGCCCCAGCGCCGGAGTGGGGAGAACAGCGCTAGCAGGAGCTCCCGAAAACACGTCCGCTCATCTCGGCAGCCCGAAGCGGACGGTAAATAGAGACATTGAATCCGTTTGTTTAACGTGTGGGCTATGCTTGGAGCTTCCCCATACGGCCCCCATGGGGCGCGGTACCGAGATATGCTCGGCCAACGCGTCACGGTTACACCTCGTGCAAGGCTTAAGGAGGAATGCGCAAGGCTTTTCACCTCAAATCACACCCTTGGTTTCACCACAACTACCGATTCTCCCTTTGGCTGGCAAGGCCAAATGGAACCCTCGGTGGGGGCCGGGACCCATCCAATCCCTAACGTCTAAGCAGGCCGCTCCCCGAGTTGAGACCGCAACAGCGAAGAGAGAAGAGTTCCAGACTCCGATGGTATAGAGCACCCAAAGAGCATTTCACTCAACTCCAGCCTCTAGCCCTAAGCGATCTGGGCTACAACCACTGCCACCACGAGTCCAAACCCAGTGACCTGGGCGGGGAGGACGTAGTCCCCCCCGCGGGCCTCCCGGTCGCCCGTGGTACCATTTATCCTCTGGTATGAGGGTTGGTTGAGGTCTTGCCACCTCGGCACCGGCAAGCCAGCTCGGGTTCGTGGGTTCGCCATGCCCAAAGGTTACCCTCCCTGCGATAAATTAACAATCAGCTTTCCAAACATAACAACTTTAACAATAAACATCATAACATAGCAACGCAACGGGCAGTAAATAATATAAAAGCAGCTTTAACAATAATCAAATGCAATCATTCATCGCGTACACATTCAAGCTTCATTCATATAATCTTCATTCATATATTCTTCATTCATCGCTGCTTCGTCCAATCTCGCCTTCATCGAATCTCTCATCCTATACGCACGTTCAATAAACTCACACAGAGAATCATAGTTGGTTTTATCTTTTAAAACCCCACTCACATCCCATTTATTCCCATCCCAAACAATACCCATACCATCTAAATTTGTAAACCCAGAATACATATCACACTCACACAACAGATGCAACCAATCCTCTCTTGCAGCTCCACACATACATTCGGGTGTCTCATGCAGGTTCCTCTGGTGGAGGAACACATTGAGACTCCCGTGCCCAGTCAACACATAGCAGACCCTCAAGTCAGGCTCGAAATAATCTCTCCTCGCCGAGAGTCGCACATCTTTTATCCATTCATACGTCACTCGTCCATTCACACTCGCATTCCATCTTCTCTGCCATTCCTCATAAGCCGCATCCTCAACTCTCTGGTTTCTCGCAAAAACATCCATACCTTCCAATTCATCATTCGTTACTAAATCATTCTTATTCATGCTTAGACCCTTACGCACTTTATAGCAGGCACTCTGCTTCAAGCATTCCAGGTGGAGACCGTCTTGCACACTTTCACACTTGCATAAAACACACACCTTTGACATATATTCAATTCCTCACGCACCCTTTTCTTTCGCAGTTCTCCATTCCACACACTCGCTCCATACATAACAATCGTCACAATCATTCCAGTTACATACGCTCTCACCGCCCTCTTTTTCATTTCCCAGTCTTTCCTCATCACTCACCTCATCGTACCTATCTCCTTCCATACACGTTCTCTCAACCTATCCACATGCACCTGAAAATTCATACCGACACTCATGTTCACTCCCAAATACTTCACTTCATTCACAAATCTTAACGCTCCTACTTCTCATCCATCCACATGCACACGTACCACTCTCTGCATCATATTCAACCCACTTTTTAGCATCATACATACTGTTTTCTTTTCGGACACATCCATACCAGACCTACTTCCCCATTTATAAACTATATTCATCGCTTCACTCATTCTACTCTCAATCATAGCTCTTACATTCCGCTCAATTAACATTAATAAATCATCCGCATACGCAACCACTTCCATATTCATTCCTTCTAACTCATTTAACAACTCATTTATACACAGGTTCCACAGGGTTAGTCCTGAGATCGACCCCTGTGGACATCCCCTGCTCACATTTTTCCAAATAACATTCATTCCATTACAAATACACAACCTTCTATCCCTAAAATAACTTCTCCATACTTTCATTTCTACTTCCGTACACCCATACACAGCCAGCCTTTCCAAGATCTCACGCCACAACAACTAATCAAACGCACCCTTAAAATCTACAAACACTCCTGCAACATACTTAGATTCGCTCACGAACACACACTCTTTCACTCGTTCCCATGCATCCTCTGTACATTTATTCTTCACAAATCCAAACTGGCATTCATTCCATTTTCCATGCATACGCACCATCATTCTCGCAACAAGCATCCTCTCTAGGATCTTACCCAGGCCACTTAGCAGACAAATAGGTCTGTATGACCTGGGCTCTGTCCTATCCTTTCCCGACCATTTCAATAATACAACCACATTGGCCTCCTTCCACTGTTGTGGAAAGAGGCCCTCACTCAAACAGCAATCAAACACACATTTCACATATTCAGGGATCACTCTACACACACATCTAATCATCTCATTTGTAACACTATCCATACCTAGCGCCTTTCGTACACTCATCAATCTCACCGCACTCACAAATTCATTCATACTAAATTCATTTTCATTAAACTCATCCACGGCCCCCTCATTTCCACCCCCTACCTCGACAGGTATCCCGTCGTCGAGGGGGGAAAACGCATTTAACAATACATTCACACTTTCACTTCAGTCCTTCGTCCATTCATCACCAACTTTCAAAGCATTCAGAGACTCATTCTTCTTTTTACCCATGCACACACTAATCACCTTCCACACGTCCTCTCTACTCTTATTTCCCACAAACTCCCTCCAATTTTTCTCTTTTGCTTCATTCATCATTTCTTTATACTCACTCACACTTTCCTTCCACTCAGTCTATTTTTCTCTCACATTCACGCCCTCTCTTCTCTTCTCCTTCTGGTATTTTTTCTTTTTCCTCGCAACTTCCCGCTTTTTCTCCTTTAGCTCCTCATTCCACCAAACTAATCCCTTCCTAATCAATCCTCTTTTAAGCCTGATCATGCATTCATCGTTCGCTCATTCCATCCATTCATACAACATGTTTATCCTATCCTCCACAGAGAGATTACGGAAATGTTCAATTCCACAGTCCTCCGCGGAGGACAGGACCATTCCCTCATACACGTTCCCAGTTACACTTCCTTGCATTCCATCTTTTACACACACTATCATTCATTTCTGCTTCTCCGGCCATCGCCCGTATTCTAATAAGAATCGGGTTGTGGTCGGAGATTCCCCATTCGCTTCTTATCATCCAGTCCGATACGTACTGCCCTCCCTTGAGGAGAGTGACATCTATGTTACTCTCTCCTCGGGCTCCACTAAATGTGAAGTCCTGGGAGGGCACATTCAAGATATCCACTCTCGCATTCATCACCCATTCTTCCATTATTTCACCTCTTTTCATATTATTCCACACCCGACTAATGGCCTTACTATGCCACAAGCCGGACGTGGCATTTACATCCATACCAATTAACACACACTTTCCATTCATACATCTAATCAATCTATCCAATTACTCTACACATTCATTCATAATGCCACTCGGTCGACAATATAACGATACAACATACATTTCACACACACTATTTTTAAACCATACACACACAACATCATCAAACTTACACTCTTCTACTAACATACACTCACATTCACTATCGGGGACAATTACACATGCTAATCCAGATACACTTTTAAACAGGCGCATCCATGAGCGCAAGCCACACACGCGATCATTCCGAACATACGGCTCCTGGAGAAGACCCAATTGGATCCCCTCCCGGAGCAACCATTCACCCAGATCATACATCACACCACTCGATTTTTGACAATTATACTGCACAACATTCACAATCGGACACACACTTACATTCACATCGTTATTGTCTACATTTATACTAGCCATTCACACGTTTTCTTAACACATTCAATAGACATACATGCTCAGGACACTCAGCCCAGAAGGAGGAGTGATCCGCAGGTCGGCCCCTGCGTTTGCAGTTTACGCAGACCTCGGGGCTCCGACACTCCCGGGCATGATGTCCCACCACACCACATCTGTAGCACACTTTCCCATTCTTACAATCATTCACACGATGGTCAAATAACATACACCCATGGTACCTCAACACTTTCTCATACACTCTTACTTTATAAGACATCCATCCAACATACACTCTTCCATTCTTCAACAATTTCTCTTTCCATTCAATCGGCAACTCCACAAACACATTCTCTACTCTAGCATCATTACCTCTCTTCTCCCTCCTCACAATTTTCGCCTTCTCTTTTATTCCCTCTGTTTCTGTTAAACCATCCAGATTCTTGCGGGCCAGTTCATCAAGGAGGTTGGCGTCGGTCACCGACGAGGGGAGATCATATATGATCACCCTAGGATCAAACCTTTTTGGTGCAGCAGCACGCAGACCGGTGTCTCCCAGGGGGCACTGGACCAGTCGCTGCCGATCCTCCTCCGTCGCAGCCTCCACCAACAGTCCTCCGCCTTTCATCAATCTCATGCCCTTGACTTTCACATTCTCTCCTCTCCAACACTCTCTACCATTCGTCTCTTTATTTGCATACTTTTTAATTTCTCCTTATCCCTTTTAACAATCAAAGCATAACTCTTTTCCGGGGCTAGGGTCGTTTTGCCAGCCCCGGGTTGAGCACGCTCCATCACATCATTTAAATTCATATCCCCACACACTTGCTCCATTACACTCCCACACATATTAACCATCCTCTTCTAAACATTATCCAATATCCCCTTTATCCCATCATTCATTCCAAATTCCATTTTCTGCATTCTATTCTCCATTTCCTTCATTCTTCTATCCATAGCCTTCTCTTGTTCACTTAACCTCATCTCCAATCTTTCATTCTCTACACTCATCCTACTTATAATCTTCTCATACCTCCCCATACACCTATACAATTTGGCCGCCTCTTCTTTTGGTACCTTCTTGGTATTCACCAGGATCTTCTTTACCCGTTCCCTTACATTTCCCAATTCTCTGTCCAAATTGTCATAGTTCACAACCATCATTTCCTCTTCATCATCTTCGTCATCCTGTGTGTTCAGCACCAGTCCCCCCTTTCTATCACCGCTCATGTCTTTTTCATCCTTTCCTCGCAGTAACGCTCTATTTTCTGCCTTTGCTCTCTCATTTTTTTGAATCTCTCTCTTATCCTCAGCTTCCTTTAATGCTCTCATTTCCTTTTCCTCTTCTTTTTTCATTCTTCTCTTCCTCTATTCCTTCTTTGTCGATACTTCATCCTGTACTTCCTTCTTTCGCTCCTTCATATATCGCTTTTTTAAATCATCATTTCCATAACCTTCATTCACTACATCCGGCTTCCTTTTTCCCAACTTCAACTCACCCATTTCTATTTTTTCGACACTCACCACTACATCAGTTGTAGTATTCAGCGCCCCCCTTCTTTCTTTCCCTTTTTCTTATCTATCTCGAATCCCGATCCTTTACTCCTATCCGAGTCCTTTCCCGATGTCTCACCCGATTCCTTACCCAATTCATTCCTTGGTACTTTCCTTAATCCCCCCTGTTCCACCTTTCTTTCCCCAGCTTTCTTCTTCTTTTGAGCTGTACCTCTTAGGCGACATCTATGTGGAACCATGAGCCAGAGATCCTCATCTCCGCGTTCCCATACTTCTTAGGGTCTCCTTTCCGCTTGCGCAGACCGGTTCCTGAGAGTAGGTTCGGCTAGCCGAAGCTGCAGAGCCTCCACTATTTCCTGGGTTTGGATCACTTTGGCGGAACAGGAGCATGCTTTCGCAAACTCCTGAACCGTGAGGGGGGTAGATAGGGACAGTGGGAATCTCGTTAATCCATTCATGCGCGTCACTAATTATATGACGAGGCATTTGGCTATTTTATTTATTTATTTTTTTTTTATCTATATGTTCATAGACATTGTGCCTGATCCGAGTGGTAAACAGATTACCCTCATAAGTGAGGGGATCCCAAGTCCACCATCCTTGACAGCCGCCTGAAAGTAGGCTGATGGTGTATCATTTTGGAGGTCTAGCCACTTCTTTACTCTAGTCCTTATTTTCTTGTCCATCTTGCGAAGTAGGCTAATATTTGCACTCCCTAGGACTAGTAGATGGTATAAACTTGTATTACGACACACCTTAAGCCAAACAATATGTGCTGAGGCCTTAGGGGCGCCTTAGTGAGTGTTTCCATTGATGTCATCAAGTTGAGGAGGGGGTTACCCGTCCATTTTCCTTCCGGCGTGAAAGGAATACCTAAATATTTCCATTCACTTGACCTACTTACGGCCGGAAGAATCCTACCTAGACACCTAAATTTCATCGCTGGATCAATCACAGTCTTCTTTTCTTTAGGTACTGTATGTACGGACACCGTCATGCATTTTCCAGCATTCACTTTCAGGCCACACTTTAAAAGATACTCCGCTGACTTGTTAATTGCTTCCAGAAGACCACTTGGAGAGCTTGCCACCAGTACGAAATCATCCGCGAATGCAAATGCATTAGTTTTGATCCCGTCTACCTCCACTCCCACTTCTGGGGGTAGAACTTTGAAAAGCCGGTCCATTACAAGATTAAAAATAATCGGTGACAACGGGTCTCCTTGTTTCACTCCGCATGTAGGATGGATTCCATGGGAGATCCAATCGCCACAAGTCAGCTCAGTCGTGCTATGAGCATAGATATCCATGACATACTCCACCATAATACCGGGCACTCCTGCTCCTTCCAAGATGTCTCTAATGGTATTGTGCGTAACCGAATCGAATGCTTTTGCCATATCCATAGACGCCATGTGCATCGGCTTCGCCCGATGTTGTCTTAGGATCAAATCCATAAGAAATATGTTCTCTGCACAGCCATCAACGTCTCTGAAAGCTTTCTGCCTGTCATCTAATTCCACGAGATTCAGCATGCGTGTTGCTAGTATCTTATTTAGCGCTCTTGCTATAACCGAAGAAACCGTAATCGATCTAAAATCACTAGCCTCATATGCTTGTTCCTTCTTCGGGATCATCGTGGTCCTTGACTTCAGCAGGTATCTGGGCAGTTTGCCACACCAGAGCAAGATGTTATATACTCTCAGTAGGATGTTCATTGGTGTGCTTTTAAGCTGTCCAGCTGTAACTCCATCAGGCCCAGGAGAGGTGGAATTCTCGGGCATAGACTCCCTGATCTCTCGGGAGTTAATCGGGTCCCATAGTTTTGCAATGACTGGCTTCCTGGTCGCAATTCCAGGGCTCACATTAGATTTTTGGGTCATTACTGTTTCCCAAAAGGGGACCATAAGATCTTTTGATGGTGTTACCACATTCTCAACGTCTTTAAGCAGATATCTAAGAAATTTATTAGGATTCTTCCTCCATAAATCCTGCGATTTGGCATATTCCTGCCTGCGCATTTGTCGTTTCTTTAAAACGCGATTAGGGCCAGATGACCTTCGCCCCGTTTCCTTAGAACCCTTAAATGTCTCAGATAGGTACAGAGTCATCTCCTCGAGTACCTGGCCCCTGGGCGTTGAACTTACCAAGCCACATATCCTGCTCAACTGACTACCATGGTACTGATTTGATTCCAGAGCCTCGAAGACCGAGATGGTCGCCTTTAGTTTCTCAAGAATCTCATCGTCTGCCGAAGCAGGCTGAGGTTCCTCTATAACATCATCCGTTCTTTCCCGTTTTAATCTTTCCTTGTGGGCTTCGACTAATCTCCTATAACCAAGCTGTTTCCGTTTCCCTTTTATGCCCTCCAGGGTTCGAGTGGGAAACGCTTCTACAAGGCCATCATACAAATCTTTATGTGCCTTTTGATGGTGAAGGCCCCTTCCTTGCACCGTGCGAAAATTTCTATCACAGCCTGGAAATTCGCACCTGAATTCGCCCAGACTTGGATCTGGTTGAGTCTGAGCTATTTACCGGGGCGCGCGAGCCAGTGGGCTCACCGCTTGTTATAATATTCCTTGTGTTTCTACTTGAGCCGGTATAGATCTGCATCGGGTGGGCTGGCAATCCCCCCGACCGTTTTGCCAGTGCCTAATATTCGCCGTTCGAAAACGTTGCCCGACTCTCACTACGAGGAGGTTGTAGGATAGACTTAAGAGAGTCATAGTTACTCCCGCCGTTTACCTGCGCTTGCTTGAATTTCTTCACGTTGACATTCAGAGCACTGGGCAGAAATCACATTGCGTCATCACCCGCGAGGGCCATCGCAATGCTTTGTTTTAATTAGACAGTCGGATTCCCCTACTCCGTGCTAGTTCTGAGCTGAGCGTTGAATGGCGGCCGAAGAGAACGATCGGGACGGCGTAACCGCCCCAAAAGCCTCGCAGCAAGGAAGATCAGCGGGAGGCCAAGGCACGGTACCGAGCTCGGATCCCGACCCTCCCGTGAAGAAGGGTCATTCACCTCGCCCAGGCCAGGCATGTCAGCCAGACCCACTTCCCGACCAAGCCCGACGCGCCCCGCTCCTCAGAGCCAATCCTTATTCCGAAGTTACGGATCCAATTTGCCGACTTCCCTTACCTACATTAGTCTATCGACTAGAGGCTCTTTACCTTGGAGACCTGCTGCGGATATGGGTACGAACCGGCGCGACACCTCCACGTGGCCCTCTCCTGGATTTTCAAGGTCCGAGGGGAAGATCCGGACACCGCCGCAACTGCGGTGCTCTTCGCGTTCGAAACCCTATCTCCCTGCTAGAGGTTTCCAGGGAACTCGATCGCTTATACAGAAAAGAAAACTCTTCCCGGATCTCCCGACGGCGTCTCCAGGTCACTTTGGGTTACCCCGAGGAAATGGCTATACGGACATGTCCCGTGTAACGTACGTGTAAAATAATAAAGGCTCCGTAAGAGTTTGGGGGCTCCGTAAAGATCCGTAAGGCTCCATAAGGCTCCGTAAGAGTACATGGGAGCTCTGTAAGGATCCGTAAGGCTCCGTGATATTCCGTAAGGCTCCGTAAGAGTATGTGGGAGCTCTGTAAGGATCCGTAGAGGCGCCGTAAGATTCCGTAAGGCTCCGTAAGAGTACATGGGAGCTATGTAAGGATCCGTAGAGGCGCCGTAAGATTCCGTAAGGATCCGTAAGGCTCCGTGATATTCCGTAAGGCTCCGTAAGAGTACGTGGGGGCTCTGTTAGGCTCTGTGTAGGCTCCGTAGGCTTCCGTAGAGGCACTGTAAGGATCCGTAAGACTCCGTAAGAGTTTGGTGGCTCCGTAAAGATCCGCAAGGCTCCGTAAGGCTCCGTAAGAGTACGTGGGGGCTCTGTTAGGATCTGTGTAGGCTCCGTAGGCTTCAGTAGAGGCACCGTAAGATTCCGTAAGGCTCCATAAGATTCCGTAAGGCTCCGTAAGAGTACATGGGAGCTCTGTAAGGATCCGTAGAGGCGCCGTAAGATTCCGTAAGGATCCGTAAGATTCCGTAAGGCTCCGTAAGAGTATGTGGGAGCTCTCTAAGGATCCGTAGAGGCGCCGTAAGATTCCGTAAGGATCCGTAAGGCTCCATGATATTCCGTAAGGCTCCGTAAGTGTACGTGGGGGCTCTGTTAGGATCTGTGGAGGCTCCGTAGGCTTCCGTAGAGGCACCGTAAGATTCCGTAGAGGCACCGTAAGATTCCGTAAGGCTCCATAAGATTCCGTAAGGATCCGTAAGGATCCGTAGAGGTGCCGTAAGATTCCGTAAATGCACCGTAAGATTCCGTAAATGCACCGTAAGGATCTGTAACACTCCATAGGCTTCCGTAGAGGCACCGTAAGATTCCGTAGAGGCACCGTAAGATTCCGTAAAGGCACCGTAAGATTCCGTAAGGCTCCGTAAGGATCCGTAGAGTCGACGTAAGATTCCGTAGAGGCACCGTAAGAATCTGTAAGGCTCCGTAACAGTGTAGCCAAAAGGGACAGAATAAAAGGTGGGAAAAATAAAAATTTAAAATCCAAGAAAAATAAATATAGTCGAAAAAATATTTAAAATGTTGGACAATTATTTATGGTTGAATATAAGAAAAGTTACTGTAAAAAATTAATTTTTATGCATCAATTAACATTGTTATAAATAATCAAAATTTTACGTATATTTCGCAATAAAAGCTGTGAAAAACTTTAATTTGAGCAATGGAGGTATTTACTATCGCTTAGATAATGAATAATATAATACGTATCAATGATTTGAACAAGATAGAAGTATAAAATATGTTTTAAAACAATATAAATTGCAAAAAGGGGGATTAAGGCGCTTTCCCACTATCGGCCGAAAGTATGTCATTTCACAGGGAACAGAAATGAAGGGTAATCACGCAGGCAATGTGTGTACCTATAGGTTTTTAGGTTCATTTTTTTAGCAATTCGCTTTTGCAATACTTTGCATATTATTAAAATATATTATTTTACAAAACCGAAATCATATTTGCGTTCAGCTACCCCAAAACCTCCGAGCGATCATTACTTTCGACGTGCTATTCGTTTTTGAAATAATTTGCATAAACAAAGTTGTTTAAACAAATTTTTTTGCAAATTTGAAATCATATTTGCAATCAGCGAACCTAAAAACCTATAGGTACATACATAGCTTGCGTGATTACACTTCATTTCTGTTCCCTGTGAAATGACATACTTTCGGCCGATAGTGGGAAAGCGCCTTAATGCCCATTTTTGCAATTTATATTCTTTTAAAACATATTTTATACTTCCATCTTGTTCAAATCATTGATACGTATTATATTATTCATTATCTAAGCGATAGTAAATACCTCCATTGCTCAAATTAAAGTTTTTCACAGCTTTTACTGCGAAATATACGTAAAACTTTGATTATTTATAACAATGTTAATTGATGCATAAAAATTAATTTTTTACAGTAACTTTTCTTATATTCAACCATAAATAATTGTCCAATATTTTAAATATTTTTTCGACTATATTTATTTTTCTTGGATTTTAAATTTTTATTTTTCCCTCGTTCTATTCTGTCCCTTTTGGCTAGACTGCTCCGTAAGAGTTTGTGAAGGCTCCATAAATTCCCGTAGAGGCTCCGTAAGGATCCTTTGGGTTCCGTAAGCCTACGTGAGAGATTCGTAAGTACCCGTAGAGGGTCCGTACGATCCCGTAGTAGCTCCGTATTGCTCCGTCTGTATCTGGACTGTATGGTATGTCGATACCCGGTCTCGCAGGGCGCCTTCATCGTAAACTTAGCTTTTAGTTTGCCTATGCGATCAGAAGCCTGCCTACAATGATTTGCATTCCGTACGAAACTAATGTTGTGACATCCTTATTTTTCCTTACTCAAACATTAGTTCCATATGCCACGGAATATGTACATGTAACGGGAACATGTAGGGGAAATAAAACTTCACGCTATTTAAGTATAGAGATGCTCAATCTGTATTTCGCTCAATCCTCTAATTTTTATTAATTCTGAACTAAATTTCTAACTAGATTGAATGAAGATTATAAATAAAACATCCTTAATTCAACTTATTATTGAAATAATATATTACAAATTTTTTTAATACGGCGAGCGAGGGTCTCTACTTTTATTGCGTGCAGTTGCCGATGTACCCAGTACACCACAAATCACACATCGATTGAACGCTCTGAAGTGCCGTCCATTATGGCACTCTTGGGTCTCAACTCGATTAAGGAAGAAAATAACACTGTACAGATAGCGCTTGTGCGCAACCCCGCTTTCGCTTTCTACCGCAGTCTGTTGTATATGGTTCATGAATTTTTAACGCAAGGAGGTTATTTTGCGCAAGGTTAACCTGTGAACTATTTTTGGATAATATTAATAATCTGCTTAAAACAGTCAATAATATCAGATAAGTTTATTCATATTTTCATTTATTTAATCTATACTTTTTTAATTTAATAAGGATTATGACTCTCTGTGTAATAAGTTTATATTTATTTTTAGGTAATTTAACTCTATTACATGTACAAGAGGCTATTGGGAGATGTGCTTGCAGAAGGTATGTGGAAGATCAATAGTCAATCACCGTTACACGAGGTAGAAAGTTTATTATAACATACAAGGCATACATTGAAACATTTATTACATTGTGAAAACCTAGAATTTTATTTACGTTACTGAGAGTTGGTAAAATTTAAGCTACTTTCAGCATGGCAAATAGATATAAATATATATAACTGCAAATAATTGTTAATATGTTGTATGCAGTGTAATACAACATTTTTTGAATCAACGTTCCTTATCTCCAGGTGCGCTATAGGAGCTAAATGTTTATTTAAGGCTCATTATCTTAGCTAACATCATATAAATCAAAAGAGAGAAAATTAATTTTATTGATTCATTTACTGATTCAGACAAGTACAAACAATCAGATCATCTGCCAAACATGAGTCAAAGCAAGCGGAAAAGCAACGCGTCTTCGGCCTGGCAAGAATTGGGATTGCGTTACCATTCAGCACAACAGGATTACTTACAAAGTTAATAAAACACATTTTCTATTTAAACCTATTGATTTTTTATTCATTCATTGCAGTAAGCTAAAATGATGTTTGACACAATTTTTTCAGAAATAAACTCACGAGAAGATGAACTAAACAGACTACTGGCTTAATGAATCCACAAGTAGTGAACCTATTTCAAGTATGTGGCAAGGTCAGAAACATCAAGATCATGTTCTTCTCCAACTCGACGATGTAGAATAAGATATTAGAATAGCGGTTGAAAGGGAAGATAAGGTAGAAAATATTGTGAACAGTATTTCTGAACTTGAAAACGTGTTTAAGGTGGGTTGTTCTTCACACTTGACAAAATGTTAGCAAAAAAGGGCGGTAAAAAATAACCCTTATAAACTTGCTTTTCAAATTATGTCCTTAGGAACTCACGGTTATGGTGCAAGATCAAGGAACTGTTTTAGCTAGGATTGATTATAATATGGAACAAACACAAGTTCAAGTACATGAAGGACGTCAACAATTGAAGAAAGCAGAGTCATATGATAAAAGTAATCGAAAAATGTGCATTTGGATACTCTTAGGATCGATATTTTCATTAATATTCTTTTATGTCATATTCAAATCTTACTCATGGTATTGTTGTATTATCTCTGTATATTTTTGGAACTTAAACTTATGTTCTTTAGTCAAAGTCACTCAAACTAAAAGAATCATAGACTTTTTTTAATGCAACAGAGAAGTTAAATGCTTTTTTTATTGAACGTTCAAGCTGAAAACTAGATTTTTTAGGATTTACAATTCCGCAAAGGATCTCGCATTAATTTTATATTGTCTACAGTGAAAATGTATTTTGGTGCATGCATACATTATAATTCCAAATGTAGAGTAAATAATACTGTGATAGGTAAGGTTCTTTAAAATTAATTGATAAATGTATGTATTGTCTAATTTGCATCTGTTGCATGTGAAACTTTAGAGCACGTAATAGATTGAGAAACCAACAGCTATGACGTTGTGAAATTGATTTTAAGGTTTTCCCATAGAAAAGGTACTTTTAATGGCAATGTCAATAAGTTTATCGTACAAAAATATAGACTTGTGTGCATATAACAAACACCAAAGGCTTGTATACTTTCTTGCGTGTAAATATTTTTGGACCTTATTTGTTTTATGGGTAAATTTTGGGAAATAAGCATATCAGAAATAATTAAAATTTCATATTTATGATTTAGTTACTGAGACCAACATTGTACTTTATTAATAATTATCAAACATTATTATTACAAATTATTATGTAAAAGTCTCAATGCTACACTTAATCAAAAAGTATCTTATTTTTAAAAAGTTGACATGATTATAAAACCTCTGTTGATATTTTGAGAAATAAAAGACGTGCTTAAATACATTACATTTTTTAATTTTGATTTATGTTACATTGAATTATATATTTTTACGTAGATAATCTGTTTAGCTTTACTGTAGAAATGAAATTACTTTAAAAAAATTATTAGAATATGTTTATTATTTAGTGTTGTTTATTGAACATTTGAGAAAAAATTGCAATCCTGTTCAGTACAAAACCAATCTTCTTTGGGTTCTGTATCGATGCCTACGCATTCATAATGGTACCACTTGAGGCATGCCTCGCATAGAACGGAAGAATCTTTTTCTTCCCCTTTGTTTCATTTTGAACATATCCATTGCAAGTCACATTTTGTTTTTATACTTTTATTAAGATGTTTATACGTTTCATTCGAAAAATGGTTCTTCAAGAGAGCCAAATCATTCTCAGAAATCATTGTAAATGATTCTGTTGGATCATTTAAATCTGAAGTTTGTATCAAATATTCCTGTTTCAAGCTATTTTCAATTGCAATTGTTAATATTTTGAGCCATTCCATCATTTTTTTCTTTTTGTTATACCTATTTAAATCAGAAAAGGCCGTTTTCGCAATTGCTTACAAAGTAATTTTTTGTAAATTGTTTTCCTATATAAAAAAGTCATGACCGGATGTTGTGAAGCCAAGATAGACGTTATGTGATTAGATCGTGTAGTGCGCATGCGTCTAGGCTTCTAAGTTAGTGCGCGCAACGCGCGCTGTTTAAAATCTAGTTTTTTAAATTCAGAGATGATATTTCAATTCTGCAAAGTAAAGTAAGATTTTATTAATGTCATATATAAAATATTTAGTATACAACTAATAATAGTAATTATAGTTACTAGTTTACTATTATTTTTAGTTATTACAACTATGACTTTGAACTTACTTTGAATTTAAATTATGTGATTCATCTGAAGTTGGATCCAGTAGTTTATTACGATATTTATTTCTAAAAATAAATTTTTTATTTAAAAATTATTGTAAATGAATTTATAGAAATTAAAGTGAAAAAAACTTACATGATGGTATCACAATCCTCATTTGATACTTGTTTTAATTTTTTTCTTTTGCACTTCCAGCTTAGAAAATACTTTTTTTGCTTTTTCAATCTTTTTAGGTTTTACCTTTTCTACGGTAGGTGAATACATTTTCTTAACTTTGATCACACGTTTACATTTTAAATTAGCTTTAATTGTTGAGGGTTCTTTGCTCGATTTAGTTAAATTTTTTCTAAAATAAAATACACCAAATTATTTAAATAATTAATGCATATGTTGAGCTGATTTTCATTATGTGTCTTATTCAAGTAAATTTGTGTCATGTTTTGAAGACTTACTGAGGCAACGCATTGCTTTTCAAGAGTAGAGATTTAGTTTTCTCGAATTCACTATCGCTTGAACTGAAAGCTAAATCATCCATCGAAACACTCTTGTCAATTTCAGTATTAGCATTATCAACTTAGTTTCACATGATTTCATGCTGGTAATAACTGTTTCTCTGAAAGAAGTTACAAGATAAGTCAGTAAATCTTATAATAAGAAATATTCAGATATGGGTTTATAAAATGATGTTACAAAATGTATATCAAAGAATGACATCAGACTTTCTATTGATATACAAGCTATTCATTTACCGTATATTATGAAAGTATTTACAAGAAAGTATTTACAAGAATTTTGATCCTTATTTGTAGATCCGATATTCTTATTTACCGGATCTTCATTGATATCCTTCGTTAAAATTTCAGATTTTCCAGATAATTGTTCTTCAACTTTCTTCATTGGTAGAGACGTATTATATGTAAATATTGTTTTAACGTGCACAAGGGGTGATGCTTCTGTACTTGTGGCCATGTCATTCTGAATTACAGAGCTCAATAATTCTAATTTTCTTGTGAAGTCATCGTCCTCAGCTTCCAACAGTATTGTAGCTAATTTGGATGTAACGGCTTCCATAATCTTATATCTTTCATATCGTTCTTCATTCGTTGCAATCTAGACAAAATGTTGCAGAATTATTGAAATAAAACAAAAATATTATAAATATTTTTAATGATCTTACTTGTTGTATATCATGGTTGTGCTCCATATCGTAAGCAGTCATTTTAAGTATAGTAAAATTGTCACGCGGAGTCAGATTAATTTGGGATGGACATTCTTTAACCTCACTGAAACAGTTTAGATTCTTTTCCTATTAAATTTTCTTTTAGTTATAACAATTTATATGTATAACCTTACTGAAACATACCCCGTCACTGGATTTATTCCTTTTCCTTTGCATTGTACGTGATATTCACTAAAAATTATGTCTGGACTGAAAGTTTTATTTTTTAACCTCCTATCAGTAGTGCGATATTTTGTAGATCTATGTTTGTAGTCCAAATTATATATATTCTTAAGTTCTTGAAATTTTTTATTAAATTCTGCAAATTGTGTAAATTCTTGATTTAACTTAAGAAGTGGAAAGTTAATTGTGTTCATTTTGCACATATATCAAAGAAACTACAATATATATGTAAATAAATTATTCTTCTAGCTGTTTTTTGAACCGTTCGCACAAAGGACTAAATCAATGTGAGGCTCTTTCGTTTCCATGCAGCAATACGCGTTTTAACAAGTTGAATTCCCGAAAATACCGCTTACGAACTTGACTGAACTTTATCACATAGAAAGTGGCGCCAACGGGCGCCACGGACAAATTGTGAACTCGTTGTTCCGCGCAAAGCAGTGTACAAAGCGTGTGATTTAGAATAAGTATCTCTTATACTCGAAAAAAGAAAAAAAATTAATAAAAATAAAAAATGAATAGCAACGTACCTCGAGTAGGCATGAGTTTTAAAAGTTATGAGGAGGCAGAGAATTTTATAAATAATTCGGGAAAATCAAGTAATCAAGTATTTATTAAACACAGCACCACGATATGTGGTAAGAATTGTCAAATTAAACAAAAAATTAAAAAGGAAATTATTTATCACGACGTGAATTTTGAATGCAAACATGGGAAAAGCCATCATAAAAGTACGGGCAGAATTAGGAAAAAAAGGTATTTTTTTATACACACAAATCCTTATAAAAAAAAAGTGATAGCTGCTCGAAGCAGGTTAAAACTAGATGTAATTGGCTGCCTGAATTTTGTTTAGTCCATATAAAAACAATTTAATTTATTTTATGTATTATTATTTGTGTACAGATCTTTTAAAGTCAATTGTCCTGCGAGAATAAGATTGCAGGCTTCTCGTAATGGACGATTATTGCAGATTAGTCACGTCAGCTTAAATCATGAGAACCATCTGGATACAAAGGTAACATTTGATTTCAATATTTGCTAAAAAAATGATGCAGTTACTAGCTAAAATAACTCATCTAAGTAACACGTGACACTCCAATCTAAAAATCTTGTCGAGGCAATCACATTTTATTCAATTATGGTCACTGTAGTACATTGTATTTTTTTTATTTCAAAGTATACCTCGCTTTGGTACTTGGATGATAGTCAAGACTCACAGTTAGTAATTTTTGTTCTCAGTGTATATGTATTTTATAAAATTATGGTGTTATTTTAAATATTTACTTAATAACTTAAAAATATTAAAATATTTTACAGTTAGATCCTGTTCCAGAGAGCATAAAAATGAGTAAAGAAATATTTGAGTTTGTTCTTAATGCTATAAACTTAAAGAGCAACAGAGCATGCATAATTCAATTGCTTAAAGAAAAATTTAACGTCACTGTTATTCCTAAAGATTTAAAAAATATTCAACTGAAGCTTCGAGTATAAGAAGTGGATCAACTTTCAGCAACAATAGAATTTTTGCAAAAGAAAGGTACTTCATTTTTATTTGAATTCAAAAATTCCATCACTTCTAAACAATTGATTGTATTTTCCAATGCTACATTTATTTCTCTATTAAGTTATAATTTAAATATTCTAAACACTTGCTAATTGATCTGTTTTATTTTCTCATAACTCAGAATTTGATTTGCAGGAGCTGTAATAGATATTCTAAAAGAACAAAATACGTTTCAAGGATTATTTTTCACAACACCTGACATGATAGCATCATTGAAGGCATGGGGTGAAACAATTTATTTCGACGGAACTTATAAATTGATAATGCACAGTCTTATTGTACTTATATTTTTGGTTGAGGATGGTACTTTTTTAACAAAAATTGTAGGTGTAGGTATTGTACGGAGAGAGGATCAGGCTACCATGGACTGGATAATGAGTTCCTTTAAAAAGCATCACCACAATAATATTCAAATCATAAAATATTTTATGAGTGATAAAAATCAAACCCAGAGGCAAGCAGTTAAAAAAATATGTCCTAATATAGTATTGCTTATTTGTTTGTACCATACTATTCAGATTTGGAAACGTCAACTTTCAAAAATGAACTTAAGTTCAAAACAAAAAGAGTTTTATTTGTATGAATTAAAGAAATTGGCTTATGCAGAAAATATTAACATCTATGAATATCGATTGCGAGAAATGGTTAAAGAATGTCAAGAGTGTATTCTGTCATACTTTTTTCAAAATTGGGATGACATCAAACTGCAGTGGACGTGTTATAATGAGCATCATGGTACTTTTTATAATAGGACGAACAATAGAACTGAATCTATAAACCAAAAATTAAAACAAGTCATGGATAAAATGAGTAAGCTTCTACAAGCTGTAACTCACTTTTTTACTTGGAAAAATTTCCACGACAATGAAAATAAAAGGAAAATCATGCGAAATTTTGGATCTGTATTACAAAGAGAACAGTCTGAAGATGAAAAAAAATATATGAATTACCTCATGGATGGATCAGATGAAATTGTTCTGAACGAAATGAAAAATAAAAATTATATAACTTTTGACAACGACAGTCAAAACAATACGATTTTTACAATAGCTAAATCAAAGAGAAACGACATACAAAGAATGCAATTGCACTATTTCGATAGCCTATAAACTACCATGTCGTCATATATTTGCTGCAAGAAGTATAATGCAATTGCCATTATACGACGAGACATTAGTCTGTAAACGTTGGACAAAAGAATTCTGTTTAAATTCACTATGATTCAATATGATTGAATTAAAAATTATTAAAATCGATGAAATTATTTCAGATATTGTAAATTTTTATAGCTGCAGCTGTGGTGTAAAATTTTACAATCAAATTCTTATTCTCCAAAAATTAATAGAAATATGGAACAACAAACCAAATGTGTACGTAACTGTAACGTCGCCCTCTATTTTTAAAAAATTTTTAAACAATTTTTGAAAATTCTTAGAAAAATATATAAAGGAAAAAATAGTAAATATTTAATCTAAGAGATACGTATGTCTGAAAAATATTCTGTAGAACTCTCGAGATTAGAAGTAAGATAATAAATACAAACAGAGATGCCTACTCTGCTGCAACGCGTTGGGAATTTTTTCCGATACAATATCCACGCACTTGAACGACAAACATCCTGAAGTTGTAAAAACCGCCCAAAAATTAGAAAATAACCAAATGCAGGCTAAGATTGTCGCTGCGTTTTTCTCGAGAGAGAAAGCGAAGACAGCCAGCTGCAGGCAATAAAAGTGCGAGATAACATACCCTATCTGGATTTTATGGCCTGTCGCGCCTAGGATTTTGGAGTGCGTATAATCTCCTATGTAGAAAAAAAACATAGACATGCGTCCGGAAAAAGTCTCCAGCTACGCTGTGGGAAAATGCGCCTATGCCCTTATACATATATATATATATAATGCTTTAGGACCTTTATTATCTTTTAAAAATTTAATAATTATTTTAGTTAAAATATTGCATAATGCCTATAAATTATG
The DNA here is from genome assembly GCA_020010945.3 of Muscidifurax raptorellus. Lineage (NCBI taxonomy): Eukaryota > Metazoa > Arthropoda > Insecta > Hymenoptera > Pteromalidae > Muscidifurax > Muscidifurax raptorellus. The sequence continues at coordinate 19,054,959 of CM052081.1, forward strand.
CATAATCAATATATAGTATATACGAATTTTTATTTAAGGAAAAATAGTGTTAAATTATGATAAAATCTTATTAGTTTATAAGTTATTAATAAATTTAGCAGACTGATGCGTATATAGGAAAAATATACAGTTGCACACTAAAAACATACATTTAAGATCAATAGTATATACATAAATAGTTTAAATAAAATCATTTAAGAGCGATAACAAAACATAATAATAAGATGTAATGTTATAAGAGTATTGTTTAGTATGATTAGAGTGTTCAAACATTAATAGTATTATATTTTTCATGTCAAATAAACAAGTTTTAAAAATCAATACAATCTGCTTTTATACAATTGACTATTTTAACATATATACAAAAATATAGCTATAATCGTTTTGTTATAAATAAACTTGTTTATTTAACGAAAAATCGTACTAATAATAAGTATCTATATATATGTATTTTTGGTGAATGTAGTAGAGAATTTATAATTTAGCAGAACATTTTGCATGAGTATGAATATTTATATATATGTAAGGTTCTGATTTACTATGCTGAACCGCGCAGTAATTCTATATACAAATAATTATTTATTTGAGTATAGGTGAACTAGCCTTGACTCGAGAGTCTTCTGTTACTATTAAGTAGGTTATGATTCTAATAAACTGTCTCTTTATGGTACTTCTTTGTTATGACTTTATTTAGACGAAGGCCCAATGCTTTGATACAGATGTTACACAGATGTTTTAATCTAATCTTTATGTTTGTTCTTAATGTTACGTATTTACTTATTTCTATATTGGTTCGACTTACAATCCCGTTCGGATACTACTAGTAGATTGCACGGTCGATGACTGGGCGGTGTTTAGTATTATCCTACACGGATGGTTCCGTGGCGTGTTGAGACTAAGTTCCTTAACTAAGCTGCCGAAGCTAACGCCAGATAGGTTGACGGTCCTTAAGCCTCGTACTGTACCAACTCACGTCCAGAGTATGAAGAATTCCACCGGTTAGCTTCCACGGAGTTTGAGTGGTTTCTAAGCACCCAATAGACGACGCGAAGGACTAAACGGCACTCGTATTCACACACCAGGTCCAGCAGGTACAACACTCGTTGTCCTTGTAAAAAGAGACTTCACTAAAGGCAATATGAGGACTGAGTGCGGTGCTTATAAGGCTTGGCGGATGATCTCAATGTTAGGGTAATAACCAATCACTGATCGCCACCGAAAGTGTCTTACAATATAGGTTGGTGATGGTGCAGAATAAGTAGGTTTTGGGATTGCTGACTCGGGGGTCAGTTGGTTTAATTAGTAGGACGCGTTTGATGTCGTAAACGCGGTTGCGGAAATGCTTACATTGTGATTATTGTCGTATACCTGCGCCTGTACACATACACGCCGTCATACATCATTCTGTATGCAGTATATTCATACATATAATTATCTTTTATGAACATGGGACGTTACACCTCCCCCCCCAGAGTATTGCTGTCCCCAGCAATGGGTGCTGGTGCAAAAAGAAAAAAAAACGTGCGATGTTCATTCACAATATGTTGTTACATAAGTATGTTGTTTAAGAACTTTTCATAAAGTTAATAATATAATGCTGACATATGCATTATTTCGGAAGATTAATAAGTGATGAAAAAGAAATTTTCGGTATTTTGATCTCTAATCCTAGTTGTAAAATTTTTGTTTTGATCCGATCATAATTGCGATTTTTCGTACTTTATTTACAGGATAACAATGTAAATATAAACAATTTGTCTAACTTTTATTACATTATTAGTTCGGAGACTCTTAATTGCAAAATTACAAAAAGGTTTGATTCAAATCCGACCATAATTTTTTTTTTTTTTTTTTTTTTTTTAATGTTATTACTGTTTTTTTTTTTTTTTTTCTCATAGGTTGATAGAGTATCCTTAATTAACAATTTAGGTACAAAAATAACAATTTTCGTACTGTAATTTTTCGAGTTACAGGCCTATAAACATTTGATTGTTGCTACTCATTTTTGGGTGTATTTTGACTTCCTAAGGTGCGGTCGAGTGCTAAAAGTCCGAAATTATTATTATTTTGTTAGGTAATGCCAATTGTTGCTAAATTGTTTATTCTGCATGTTTAGTATTTGTATAATATGAACCCTTATGTGGTCTTATTGTAAGTCCGCTAGATTGGAAAGTGCATGTGTGTAGGTATAAGCCTGTATGCAAGTATAACTGGTCTTATGTATACTTATATATATACTCTTACCCGTCTTTATGTACACTGATATATATACTCGCATGTCCATACGTTATGTTCATTTATATATATACTCGCTACATATATATAAGTATAGTATTGACTGCGAGTGTGACGTACTGCATTCCTGGGTGGGTCGCATTCCTGGATGGGTCTTTTTGATTCTTCAAGTATCCGCTCGGTGGCAGGAGTTACCGCGCTTTGGCGCGAACTCGTGCTTTCGTCACGCCTACATATACGCGCGTGCTGTGTAAGTTCCGGCGCGAGCTGACAACACGTGAGCGCGAGTGCATTGGCTTCGGATGGTAGTAGCCGCAATGCTAAGTTCGCTGACAATAGGTAGAGATAGACAATAGGCCGAAAATGAACTACTTATTTTCTTGTTTTGTTTGCCTAATCTTAAGTATTTGTTGTTACGTTTTATTGAACCCACGATCCTATGCTGCTTCCTTTTGCGTAAAAATTAATTACTACCAAAATCATTTAGTCGAAAGAAGGAGAATAATTTGGACATCGGTAAGTTTAAAATACCGTGTCTTGAATTTGTAGTGGTCTTGTCTGGTCTACTCAGCGATAAAATTTCTCTAACTTATCTTTATGCTTTACTATAAGTTTTCCATTAGATGATTCTACTATGACATTACTATTGTCTTTAATTTCCTTTACAAAAAATTTTCCATTATAAAATTTATCTAATTTCCCATATCTGGGTTCCTTTAATACTCTCACTTCGTCTCCGACAGAAATCTGTAAAGGTCTTGCCTTTTTATCATAGTACTCCTTGTTCTTATGTTTTGATTGTATGAGATTATTCCTGGCTACTGTTTGTGCATCTCTCAAACATTCAGTTAGTTCTTGTATGTAATCGTTGTAAGTTTCTAATTCGAATTCGTTCGGCAAACGATTGGGTGTACGGGCTGGTTTGCCGTATACTAATTCATGAGGAGTGTAACCCGTTGATGTATGTACGGATGTATTATACTCATGAATAGCAAAGGGAATTACTTTATCCCAATCTTGTTTGCTTGATGATTTATTTCTTAGAAAGTCTGCTAAGACAGCGTGACTTCTTTCTAAGGATCCATTAGACTGTGGATGGTATGCAGTCGTAGTATTTAATTTAAAATTATAAATTTCGGATAACTGTGACAATAGATTGTTTTGAAAACTGCGTCCTCGGTCGCTTAGAATTATTCTAGGTACTCCAAAATGTACAAAAAGGTGTCGGGTCAAAGCGTCTGCGATTGTAACTGCTTTGATGTTGGGCACTGTTACTGCTATACACAATTTTGAAAACTGACACTGCATAGTTAGTATATGCACGTTACCTTGCGTAGATTTGCATAAAGGTCCAACTGTATCTATGGCTACTTTATAGAAAACTTCACTTGGTGTATCCGTTATTACCATTGGTTCTCTTGTCTTTACTCTAACCAGCTTTTGTTCTTGGCAGATTTCACATTTGCGTACGAAATCATGTATATCTTCTTTCATTCCTTTCCAATAGTATCGTTCTCTTATTCTTCTATAGGTTTTTCCCATACCACGATGTCCTCCAAACAAACTATTATGGTAATCGTTCAGAACTACTAACTTGTATTCAGGGGCTAGTATCTTACACTCACCGTAACATATCGTTACTGCTATTTGTAAATTTTTCAGTTTTTCCTTAATTTTATTTAATAATACCCCTCGTGGAAGAGTGTCAGTTAGCTCTCCGCTTCTAGCTAATCTAAAAGACTTTAACTTTTTATTCCTAATTTCGTTTGCTAATGTATTTAAACATTTCGATAAATTATCTGGTATAATTTCGTCTTTTTCTTTATCTGAAATAACTAAACTGAAAATGAATCTTTTTCTATTTTGGGTAACTATTACATCACCGATGGTTATCTTGGCCTTCGATAATTCATCGCGATAAATAGCTTCTACGTCAATAAGTAATTTGTTAGTTCCATATGATAAACTTAAATCTTTTGAAATAAAATGTACTATATTATCTTTTAGATATGTTATACATTCTCTAGTTTTTAAAAATTTTAATGATTCACTCGAGTTCACATCTGAATCTACATAGTCGAAAAATACACATGTTGATGTGTTTCCAAATCTTGGAGCTGTACTGTCTTCCTTCGGTTTACTATTTATATAAAAAGTATTATGGTTGTTGGTAAGTGTTCCGCTTGTGGGTGTTATTATTGTTTTTGTCGTTTTAGGTGGATTATTTTGTTTTTTGGGTTTAGATAATTTTTTTCTTAATTCTTCGTTAATCTCGTCCTCCGATTCTTCTTCACTATCCTCTTGTTCTATTGTGGAGAGGTGATGCCAATTGGTGTTTTCGGCCATCTCTTCAGTCCAAGCAGTAGAAGATGCTCTAGGTTGTTTTATGGGTGACTTGGAACGAATCGGATTAGACTGACTATCTGCGTATTCTAGCATCCATTCTCTCACAGTGCTGCTGGGGACTACTGCCTGTGAAGCTTCTCCTAGTAACGTAGGTGGTTCTGAACTCGCTTTCTCTCCTTGTTGTAAGGGTGATGAGCTTTCAATATCTTTCATGAGGTCCCAGTTCTCAGTTGGAGTTTCATGATAGAGCTCTAAGAAATTATCCCAGCACATCGAGAGTGGTTGGTTATTTGTAGTCTCGCTTGGGTTTCCATTAGGATTAATCTCTTTTTCCCTTGCACTTTTGTTTAATTCAATGCTAGATAATTCTTGTAGTTCTGAATTATCCATGAGTTGACCTGGCATTGATCGTCTCATAGTAGATTGTAATTTTGGGTTTATTAACTCTTTGTCATCACTTGATGATGAAGAATCTCTAAATTTTGTTTCAATTTCCGGACTAGTTTGTCTAGAATTAGTATTCTTTTTGTTGTCGGGATTTTTACTCTTGTTCTTGTGGGGTTTATTCAATATTATTTCATCAAATTCACTTTCACCTGGATCCACGTTTGACTTGGCCATAGTAGAATCAGTTTCCTCTTCTGACTCTGTATCTTGATTCAACAGGCTAGGAAGCAAAGATTTGTTGCTTAGTGGTATTGGTGGAGCATCGGAAGATTCTGCAATACTACTCTCGATTGAGTTGGTTATTTCTGAGTTATCTGTTTCACTCATTGATGGTGGTTCGGAAACTATGGGTTCTGCAAAAACTACTGTTTTCTTTTCTGTAGTGGCTGGTTCGTTCTTCCTCATTCTAAGTCTCTTCGCGATTGTACTTGCTTCTAGGTCGGCTTGCCCTCCCTCCATACCTAAAGGGATAGTGGGGTTATCAAGCTTGATTCCTTCCTTACGACCCGGTTTCTTTCGATGTTTAACTCCTTCTTTAGAAGTTTCGTTTTCGCTTTGTAGTTGAGTACGATTCTGTCTGGCTAAAGAAGTTTTAGTCGGCTTAGGTAGGATAGGCAGTACTCGTACCTCCCCCCCCCTGTTCTTGTTCATCTTCTTTAATTAGTTGGTCTCTATCAACTGGATTGCGGGAAAGGGCGTCTGCGTTAACATTTAGACGACCAGGTTTATACTTGAAAGTATAGTAATAACCTCGTAATCTCATTCTCCAACGATTTAACCTACTGACTGGATCTTTTAATGATTCAATCCATGTCAATGGTTCGTGATCTCCGTAGACGGTGAAATGCTTACCGTAAAGGTAGTGGCTAAAATACTCTATGGCATCTACTACGGCTAAACATTCTTTTTCTGTGGTAGAATAATTACGTTCGCATTTGTTGAGAGATCTGAACATATAGGCGATTGGATGTTCTTGACCTGGTTCACCTTGACTTAGGACTGCACCTATAGCTCCATCACTTGCATCCGTAGTTAGAATGAAAGGCTTACTCTCATCCACTGTTGTTAGTACAGGGGCTTCACAAAGTGCTTCTTTTAAGATCTTAAAACTTTGTTCTTGTTCTAATTCCCACTTCCATTTTACGTTTTTGGCTAATAGGGCATTGATGGGCCCTGCTTTCTCTGAGAAGTTTTCAATAAACCTTCTGTAATAACCAGCTAATCCTAAGAACTGTCGGATTTCAGTTTGGTTAGTCGGCCGCGGGTAGTTTTTAACGGTTTCTAACTTCTTAGGGTCCGGTCTTACTCCATTACTGTCGATGATATGACCTAAATAATTAATTTCTGGTACAAGGAATTGGCATTTATCCATTTGTAGTCTTAAACCTACCGCTGACAACCTTTCAAACAATTTAGCGATTTTCTCCTCATGTTCTTCGAGAGAATTTGCATAAATCACTATATCATCTAAAAAGACATACATTTCTGATCCTTGCAGACCTGTTAGGACGCAATCCATGGGCCTTTGGAAGGTTGCAGGCGCTTTGGTAAGGCCGAAGGGCATACATAGGTACTCAAAATGGCCGTATTTGGTGTTAAAGGCAGTTTTCTCAACATCCCCAGGGTCAATCTCTATTTGATGGAAGCCCATGGCGAGGTCAAAAACTGAGAAATATTTTGCTCTTCCAATCTGCTCAAGGATTTCCATGATGTTAGGTAGTGGATATGCGTCCTTGATGGTTTTCGCGTTTAACTTTCGGTAGTCAATTACCAACCTGTACTTTTTCTTTCCGTCTGGTCCTGGTTTCTTAGATACGATTCGAATAGGACTGCAAGATGGGCTCTTTGAATGCCTGATTATACCGGCTTCCAAAAGTTTTTGTATTTGGTTAAAAAGCTCATCATCTAGTCCTGTTGGTCCTCTCTTGTACTTAACTTTGACGGGTTCTTCATCGGTTGTCCTAATCTTATGCTTAACACATGATGTTCTTGGTGGCGGATCTCCTGGCAAATAAAACAGATGAGAATATTCTTTTACCATTTTCTTAATCTGCGTTCTTTCTGGTCTTGTGTGATAGTTGGTTAAAACTTTTTCCAGGATTGTTTTTATGCGGTCTTCTTCGTCTTTAGGTGGTTCCCCTTCTAACGGAAACTCGTAGTCATCCTCCAAGTCATCGTAAAAGTCAAATGCTTCCAATGGCTGTGGAGTAATTTCTATTTCAACTGGGTCAGGTAGAGTATTAGGGGCCATTACATAACAGTAGCCTTTGTTATTTTTAACGGCGGCTTCTCCTATAAAAACTCCTGGGACGGTATTTATTCGTCTTAAGTAGGCTTGGCCCTTAGCTGAATGTTTAATTGCGGGAATTCTTATAGGAACTTTTGCTCTGGCCGGTAACTTAAATACAGTTTTACCATTGGATTTAAAACCTTTAGAATTAAAATTCCAATTTACTGTATCTATAGATTCCGGTTCTATCTCGCGTTCGGCATATGGAAATTCAAACTCAGGTTCAATCTGAACTCTTTTTACTTCCGTGTTTCGATATGCTTCCTCTGGATGTTTATCTTCACTAGTTTCTGGTATTAGTTTATGAACGAAGGGAACGGGTGTTATCGGATGACTTTCCGTTACTAGTACTCCCTCTCCAAACATGATGTTTACTTTTTCTACAAGTAGAAAAGGGTTACCCAATATAAGTTCCTCTGATAGTGGCGTGCTAGATGGTAACACGTGGAATAAATGGTCCTTTCCTAAGATTTTTAATTTTACAGTTCCTAGAGTCCTTACCTCCTGTGGAGAAATACCTAGTATAGAGATCACGTCATTTTGGTCTACTATAGCATTAGGACCCAATGCATTTTCTTTTACTGCATTGATTTGGGCTCCGGTATCCACAACACATAAGGCTTCTGGAACTGCTAGTTGTTCTATTTTTAATTTTATTGTGGGCGAGGATTCGACTCTTGACGTGAGTCGAATAACTTGGGCTGGTTTCCCGACTTGGCTGTGGGGCCGGGACTGGTTGAACGCTGTGGAGTCGTCCCGCTCACTGGTGCGTTCTTCCAGTGAGCGTTGTCCCAGTTTAAATGATTTTTATTTCCACTGCGAAACGGGATTGGCGACTTCGGCTTTTCTCCGTAATAGTCTTGATTTCTGTTAATTGCGGATTCTTGATGGTGACATGGTTCCTGCATTGGGACTGGTCTGTGCGTACACGTTGGTGGATTTTGATGTTGGTAGCCTCCATTTTGAGGTGGGTACCAATATCCGGCTCTCTGTTGATTTTGAAAGTATATATAACATGCAGCACAGTTACAGGGTCTGTAATCCAGATATAATGGTGCCTCTGGTGGTATAACATGTCTTTGTACTGGTGGTCTTACTGGCACCATAGTATTTTCGGTATATTCCCTCTGGAGTATACTTGGATGTTTGATAGGCTCGGGTACTGGCTTTTTATAACTCAATTGTGGTGGTGCGTGTATCTTGCCTCCTTCAAAAGTCATTTTTGGGAAATAGGTGTCATCCCGGTCTATTGAATAAGAAATCTCATTTCTATTATGCGTAGAATCATGAAAATTCACTCTTCTTTGCCCTCCTCTATCTCCTTCCTCATTATTCAATGTTCTTACTTGATGTATACTTTCAAATATTTCTCCTGAACCGTGGGGTGAATCCCGTGAACCATGTGGACTTCGATCTTGTGTATGACTTACTTGATGAATACGTGGATTGGAGTAATGATTATTATACATGGTTACTTTACCCCGTTCATATTTCGATGCTAACGCGAACGCGTCATCCAGTTTTTCTGGTGCTAACTCGATAATACGGGTTCTCCAACCATCTGGTAATCCATTAATAAATGATTCTAAGGCGATGATTTCGATCTGAGGTTTTAAATGATCTCGCTGTACGTTATTTCCCAGTACTTCCAACGCGGCGTTAATTGCGGGATTAACTAGCGCGTTTATTCGACCGTAAAACTGTCGAATATTCTCTCCCTGCCTCATGGAAGATGATTGAATTTCGTGTAAGTAATAACTATATGTGCGGGGCGGTGCAAAGCAGTCTTTTAAATGCGATTTTAAATCATTCCAAGGTTTAAATGTGCTACCTTCCAAGGCTTGTCTGGCTTTACCCCTTAATTTTGATATAACGATTCTTAAAAAGTGTGCTTCTGAATCTGTAGAAATCATGGTAAAGCAGTTATCAACATCATGTAAGAATTCTTTTAGATTCATGTTCGTTCCATCGTAATCTGCAAGATGTTGAGTTGCTCTTTCCACTGCCCGAAAATTATTTGACTCTAATATACTACGTGAAAATTCTATTAATTGTTCTTCTCTTTTTGCCTCTTTAAATCTATAAAATTGATCTAAAGCATTGATTCTTTGTTCTAAGTTGGGTAATCTTAAGATTTCCTCTCTAGTCTGATTAAACGCCATTATGATTTATTTCGTCTAAAAGTTTCCTAAATTTCTTCTTAATAATAAAAATTCTAAACGAGACAGTTGGTACTTTAGTAACAATGGCTTCGTTCCCCACAAGGGATGCCATTTGTAAGGTTCTGATTTACTATGCTGAACCGCGCAGTAATTCTATATACAAATAATTATTTATTTGAGTATAGGTGAACTAGCCTTGACTCGAGAGTCTTCTGTTACTATTAAGTAAGTTATGATTCTAATAAACTGTCTCTTTATGGTACTTCTTTGTTATGACTTTATTTAGACGAAGGCCCAATGCTTTGATACAGATGTTACACAGATGTTTTAATCTAATCTTTATGTTTGTTCTTAATGTTTACGTATTTACTTATTTCTATATTGGTTCGACTTACAATCCCGTTCGGATACTACTAGTAGATTGCACGGTCGATGACTGGGCGGTGTTTAGTATTATCCTACACGGATATTTCCGTGGCGTGTTGAGAGTAAGTTCCTTAACTAAGCTGCCGAAGCTAACGCCAGATATGTTGACGGTCCTTAAGCCTCGTACTGTACCAACTAACGTCCAGAGTATGAAGAATTCCACCGGTTAGCTTCCACGGAGTTTGAGTGGTTTCTAAGCACCCAATAGACGACGCAAAGGACTAAACGGCACTCGTATTCACACACCAGGTCCAGCAGGTACAACACTCGTTGTCCTTGTAAAAAGAGACTTCACTAAAGGCAATATGAGGACTGAGTGCGGGGCTTAGAAGGCTTGGCGGATGATCTCAATGTTAGGGTAATAACCAATCACTGATCGCCATCGAAAGAGTCTTACAATATAGGTTGGTGATGGTGCAGAATAAGTAGGTTTTGGGATTGCTGACTCGGGGGTCTGTTGGTTTAATTAGTGGGACGCGTTTGATGTCGTAAACGCAGTTGCGGAAATTCTTACATTGTGATTATCGTCGTATACCTGCGCCTGTACACATACACGCCGTTATGACGTTACCATTCTGTATACAGTATATCCATACATATAATTATCTTTTATGAACATGGGACGTTACATGCGAGCAGTAGTGCATTATGTGCGAGCGGTAGTGAGTTATGTGCGAGCATTTGCACCTTATGTGCGAGCAGTTGTAAGTTATATGCGAGCAGTAGTGAGTTATGTGCGAGCAGTATTGAGTTATGTGCGAGCATTAGTAAGTTATGGTCGCGCAGTACTGAGTTATGTTCGAGCAATTGTGGCTTATGTACGAGCGATTGTAAGTTATGTGCGAGCAATAGCTAGTTATGTGCGAGCATTTGTGAGTTATGTGCGAGGAGAAGTGAGTTATGTGCGAGCGGTAGTGAGTTATGTGCGAGCAGTTGCGAGTTATGTGCGAGAAATTTTGCGTTATTAGCGAGCGATAGCTAGTTATATGCGAGATATGAGATATATGGGCGAGAAGATACGATTATGCGCGAGTGGTAGTCAGTAATATGCGAAGCCAAAAGTGGTCATGCGCGAGATAGACAACGATATATGTGTGAGAGCAACGAGCATATGCGCGAGCAATACTGAGTTATGCGCGAGGACAAAGTCCACAAGTCCACCCACACGCATTGCTTTTCTCCTATCGACCCGAATCCCCAAAGTTTCCTCACGCGCATTGCTTCCGCACTCGACCGAGCAATATGCCAAATCCACCCACACGCATTACTTTCGCATTCGACCGAGCAATAAGCCAAGTCCACCCACGCGCATTGCTTTCTCACTCGACCGTGCAATAAGTCAAGTCCACCCACACGCATTGCTTTTCTCCTAGGGAACCGAATCCCCAGTTTCCTCAGGCGCATTGCTTCCGCACTCGACCGAGCAATAAGTCAAGTCCACCCACACGCATTGCTTTACTCCTAGCGACCAGAATCCCCAAAGTTTCCTCACGCGCATTGCTTTCTCACTCGACCGTGCAATATGTCAAATCCACCCACACGCATTGCTTTCGTACTCGACCGAGCAATAAGCCAAGTCCATACACGTGCATTGCTTTCTCACTCGACCGAGCAATAAGTCAAGTCCACCCACACGCATTGCTTTACTCCTAGCGACCCGAATCCCCAGTTTCCTCACGCGCATTGCTGTCTCACTCGACCGTGCAATATGTCAAGTCCACCCACGTGCATTGCTTTCTCACTCGACCGTCCAATAAGTCAAGTCGACCCACACGCATTGCTTTACTCCTAGCGACCAGAATCCCCAAAGTTTCCTCACGCGCATTGCTTTCTCACTCGACCGTGCAATATGTCAAATCCACCCACACGCATTGCTTTCGTACTCGACCGAGCAATAAGCCAAGTCCATACACGTGCATTGCTTTCTCACTCGACCGAGCAATAAGTCAAGTCCACCCACACGCATTGCTTTACTCCTAGCGACCCGAATCCCCAGTTTCCTCACGCGCATTGCTTTCTCACTCGCCGTGCAATAAGTCAAGTCCACCCACACGCATTGCTTTCTCACTCGACCGTGCAATAAGCCAAGTCCACCCACACGCATTGCTTTACTCCTAGCGACCCGAATCCCCAAATATTCCTCACGCGCATTGCTTTCTCACTCGACCGTGCAATATGTCAAGTCCACCCACACGCATTGCTTTCGCACTCGACCGAGCAATAAGCCAAGTCCACCCACACGCATTGCCTTTCCCCTAGGGACCCGAATCCCCAAAGTTTCCTCACGCGCATTCCTTTCTCACTCGACCGTGCAATATGTCAAGTCCACCCACGCGCATTGCTTTCTCACTCGACCGGGCAATATGTCAAGTCCACCCACACGCATTGCTTTCGTACTCGACCGAGCAATAAGCCAAGTCCACCCACGTGCATTGCTTTCTCACTCGACCGAGCAATAAGTCAAGTCCACCCACACGCATTGCTTTACTCCTAGCGACCCGAATCCCCAGTTTCCTCACGCGCATTGCTTTCTCACTCGACCGAGCAATAAGTCAAGTCCACCCACACGCATTGCTTTCTCACTCGACCGTGCAATAAGCAAAGTCCACCCATGCGCATTGCTTTCTCACTCGACCGTCCAATAAGTCAAGTCCACCCACACGCATTGCTTTACTCCTAGCGACCCGAATCCCCAAAGTATCCTCACGCGCATTGCTTCCGCACTCGACCGAGCAATAAGCCAAGTCCATCCACACGCATTGCCTTTCCCCTAGGGACCCGAATCCCCAAAGTTTCCTCACGCGCATTGCTTTCTCACTCGACCGTGCAATATGTCAAGTCCAGCCACACGCATTGCTTTCGCACTCGACCGAGCAATAAGACAAGTCCACCCACGCGCATTGCTTTCTCACTCGACCGGGCAATAAGTAAAGTCCACCCACATCCATTGCTTTTCTCCTAGGGACCCGAATCCCCAGTTTCCTCACGCGCATTGCTTTCTCACTCGACCGGGCAATATGTCAAGTCCACCCACACGCATTGCTTTCGTACTCGACCGAGCAATAAGCCAAGTCCACCCACGTGCATTGCTTTCTCACTCGACCGAGCAATAAGTCAAGTCCACCCACACGCATTGCTTTACTCCTAGCGACCCGAATCCCCAGTTTCCTCACGCGCATTGCTTTCTCACTCGACCGAGCAATAAGTCAAGTCCACCCACACGCATTGCTTTCTCACTCGACCGTGCAATAAGCAAAGTCCACCCACGCGCATTGCTTTCTCACTCGACCGTCCAATAAGTCAAGTCCACCCACACGCATTGCTTTACTCCTAGCGACCAGAATCCCCAAAGTTTCCTCACGCGCATTGCTTTCTCACTCGACCGTGCAATATGTCAAATCCACCCACACGCATTGCTTTCGTACTCGACCGAGCAATAAGCCAAGTCCATACACGTGCATTGCTTTCTCACTCGACCGAGCAATAAGTCAAGTTCACCCACACGCATTGCTTTACTCCTAGCGACCCGAATCCCCAGTTTCCTCACGCGCATTGCTTTCTCACTCGACCGTGCAATATGTCAAGTCCACCCACGTGCATTGCTTTCTCACTCGACCGTCCAATAAGTCAAGTCGACCCACACGCATTGCTTTACTCCTATCGACCCGAATCCCCAAAGATTCCTCACGCGCATTGCTTTCTCACTCGACCGTGCAATATGTCAAATCCACCCACACGCATTGCTTTCGTACTCGACCGAGCAATAAGCCAAGTCCATACACGTGCATTGCTTTCTCACTCGACCGAGCAATAAGTCAAGTCCACCCACACGCATTGCTTTACTCCTAGCGACCCGAATCCCCAGTTTCCTCACGCGCATTGCTTTCTCACTCGACCGTGCAATATGTCAAGTCCACCCACGTGCATTGCTTTCTCACTCGACCGTCCAATAAGTCAAGTCCACCCACACGCATTGCTTTACTCCTAGCGACCCGAATCCCCAGTTTCCTCACGCGCATTGCTTTCTCACTCGACCGAGCAATAAGTCAAGTCCACCCACACGCATTGCTTTCTCACTCGACCGTGCAATAAGCAAAGTCCACCCATGCGCATTGCTTTCTCACTCGACCGTCCAATAAGTCAAGTCCACCCACACGCATTGCTTTACTCCTAGCGACCCGAATCCCCAGTTTCCTCACGCGCATTGCTTTCTCACTCGACCGAGCAATAAGTCAAGTCCACCCACACGCATTGCTTTCTCACTCGACCGTGCAATAAGCAAAGTCCACCCATGCGCATTGCTTTCTCACTCGACCGTCCAATAAGTCAAGTCCACCCACACGCATTGCTTTACTCCTAGCGACCCGAATCCCCAGTTTCCTCACGCGCATTGCTTTCTCACTCGACCGTGCAATATGTCAAGTCCACCGACGCGCATTGCTTTCTCACTCGACCGTCCAATAAGTCAAGTCCACCCACACGCATTGCTTTCGTACTCGACCGTGCAATAAGCCAAGTCCACCCACGTGCATTGCTTTCTCACTCGACCGACTAATAAGTCAAGTCCACCCACACGCATTGCTTTACTCCTAGCGACCCGAATCCCCAGTTTCCTCACGCGCATTGCTTTCTCACTCGACAGAGCAATAAGTCAAGTCCACCCACACGCATTGCTTTCTCACTCGACCGTGCAATAAGCCAACTCCATCCACACGCATTGCCTTTCCCCTAGGGACCCGAATCCCCAAAGTTTCCTCACGCGCATTGCTTTCTCACTCGACCGTGCAATATGTCAAGTCCGGCCACACGCATTGCTTTCGCACTCGACCGAGCAATAAGTCAAGTCCACCGACGCGCATTGCTTTCTCACTCGACCGTCCAATAAGTCAAGTCCACCCACACGCATTGCTTTACTCCTAGTGACCCGAATCCCCAAAGTTTCCTCACGCGCATTGCTTCCGCACTCGACAGTCAAATAAGTCAAGTCGACCCACACGCATTGCTTTACTCCTATCGACCCGAATCCCCAAAGATTCCTCACGCGCATTGCTTTCTCACTCGACCGTGCAATATGTCAAGTCCACCCACGCGCATTGCTTTCTCACTCGACCGTCCAATAAGTCAAGTCCACCCACACGCATTGCTTTACTCCTAGTGACCCGAATCCCCAAAGTTTCCTCACGCGCATTGCTTCCGCACTCGACAGTCAAATAAGTCAAGTCGACCCACACGCATTGCTTTACTCCTATCGACCCGAATCCCCAAAGATTCCTCACGCGCATTGCTTTCTCACTCGACCGTGCAATATGTCAAATCCAGCCACACGCATTGCTTTCGCACTCGACCGAGCAATAAGCCAAGTCCACCCACGCGCATTGCTTTCTCACTCGACCGGGCAATAAGTAAAGTCCACCCACATCCATTGCTTTACTCCTAGCGACCCGAATCCCCAAAGTTTCCTCACGCGCATGCTTCCGCACTCGACCGTCAAATAAGTCAAGTCGACCCACACGCATTGCTTTACTCCTATCGACCCGAATCCCCAAAGATTCCTCACGCGCATTGCTTTCTCACTCGACCGTGCAATATGTCAAATCCACCCACACGCATTGCTTTCGTACTCGACCGAGCAATAAGCCAAGTCCATCCACGTGCATTGCTTTCTCACTCGACCGAGCAATAAGTCAAGTCCACCCACACGCATTGCTTTACTCCTAGCGACCAGAATCCCCAGTTTCCTCACGCGCATTGCTTTCTCACTCGACCGTCCAATAAGTCAAGTCCACCCACACGCATTGCTTTCGTACTCGACCGAGCAATAAGCCAAGTCCACCCACGTGCATTGCTTTCTCACTCGACCGAGCAATAAGTCAAGTCCACCCACACGCATTGCTTTACTCCTAGCGACCCGAATCCCCAGTTTCCTCACGCGCATTGCTTTCTCACTCGACCGTGCAATATGTCAAGTCCGGCCACACGCATTGCTTTCGCACTCGACCGAGCAATAAGCCAAGTCCACCCACGCGCATTGCTTTCTCACTCGACCGTCCAATAAGTCAAGTCCACCCACACGCATTGCTTTACTCCTAGCGACCCGAATCCCCAAAGTTTCCTCACGCGCATTGCTTCCGCACTCGACCGAGCAATAAGCCAAGTCCATCCACGTGCATTGCTTTCTCACTCGACCGAGCAATAAGTCAAGTCCACCCACGCGCATTGCTTTCTCACTCGACCGTCCAATAAGTCAAGTCCACCCACACGCATTGCTTTACTCCTAGCGACCCGAATCCCCAAAGTTTCCTCACGCGCATTGCTTCCGCACTCGACCGAGAAATAAGCCAAGTCCATCCACACGCATTGCCTTTCCCCTAGGGACCCGAATCCACAAAGTTTCCTCACGCGCATTGCTTTCTCACTCGACCGTGCAATATGTCCAGTCCAGCCACACGCATTGCTTTCGCACTCGACCGAGCAATAAGACAAGTCCACCCACGCGCATTGCTTTCTCACTCGACCGGGCAATAAGTAAAGTCCACCCACATCCATTGCTTTTCTCCTAGGGACCCGAATCCACAGTTTCCTCACGCGCATTGCTTTCTCACTCGACCGGGCAATAAGTAAAGTCCACCCATATCCATTGCTTTTCTTCTAGGGACCCGAATCCCCAGTTTCCTCACACGCATTGCTTTCGTACTCGACCGAGCAATAAGCCAAGTCCAGCCACACGCATTGCTTTCGCACTCGACCGAGCAATAAGCCAAGTCCACCCACGCGCATTGCTTTCTCACTCGACCGGGCAATAAGTCAAGTCCACCCACATCCATTGCTTTTCTCCTAGGGACCCGAATCCCCAGTTTCCTCACGCGCATTGCTTTCTCACTCGACCGTCAAATAAGTCAAGTCGACCCACACGCATTGCTTTACTCCTATCGACCCGAATCCCCAAAGATTCCTCACCCGCATTGCTTTCTCACTCGACCGTGCAATATGTCAAATCCACCCACACGCATTGCTTTCTCACTCGACCGAGCATTTAGCCAAGTCCACCCACACGCATTGCTTTACTCCTAGCGACCCGAATCCCCAAAGTTTCCTCACGCGCATTGCTTTCTCACTCGACCGAGCATTTAGCCAAGTCCACCCACACGCATTGCTTTCTTACTCGACCGAGCATTTAGCCAAGTCCACCCACGCGCATTGCTTTCTCACTCGACCGTCCAATAAGTCAAGTCCACCCACACGCATTGCTTTCTCACTCGACCGAGCATTTAGCCAAGTCCACCCACACGCATTGCTTTACTCCTAGCGACCCGAATCCCCAAAGTTCCCTCACGCGCATTGCTTTCTCACTCGACCGAGCATTTAGCCAAGTCCACCCACACGCATTGCTTTCTTACTCGACCGAGCATTTAGCCAAGTCCACCCACACGCATTGCTTTACTCCTAGCGACCCGAATCCCCAAAGTTTCCTCACGCGCATTGCTTTCTCACTCGACCGAGCATTTAGCCAAGTCCACCCACACGCATTGCTTTACTCCTAGCGACCCGAATCCCCATAGTTTCCTCACGCGCATTGCTTTCTCACTCGACCGAGCAATATGCCAAGTCCACCCACACGCATTGCTTTTCTCCTAGGGACCCGAGTCCCCAAAGTTATCTCATGCGCATGGCTTTCTCACTCTACCGAGCATTTAGCCAAGTCCACCCACACGCATTGATTTACTCCTAGCGACCCGAATCCCCAAAGTTTCCTCACGCGCATTGCTTTCTCACTCGACCGAGCATTTAGCCATGTCCACCCACGCGCATTGCTTTCTCACTCGACCGGGCAATAAGTAAAGTCCACCCACATCCATTGCTTTTCTCCTAGGGACCCGAATCCCCAGTTTCCTCACGCGCATTGCTTTCTCACTCGACCGGGCAATATGTCAAGTCCACCCACACGCATTGCTTTCGTACTCGACCGAGCAATAAGCCAAGTCCACCCACGTGCATTGCTTTCTCACTCGACCGAGCAATAAGTCAAGTCCACCCACACGCATTGCTTTACTCCTAGCGACCCGAATCCCCAGTTTCCTCACGCGCATTGCTTTCTCACTCGACCGACCAATAAGTCAAGTCCACCCACACGCATTGCTTTCTCACTCGACCGTGCAATAAGCAAAGTCCACCCACGCGCATTGCTTTCTCACTCGACCGTCCAATAAGTCAAGTCCACCCACACGCATTGCTTTACTCCTAGCGACCAGAATCCCCAAAGTTTCCTCACGCGCATTGCTTTCTCACTCGACCGTGCAATATGTCAAATCCACCCACACGCATTGCTTTCGTACTCGACCGAGCAATAAGCCAAGTCCATACACGTGCATTGCTTTCTCACTCGACCGAGCAATAAGTCAAGTCCACCCACACGCATTGCTTTACTCCTAGCGACCCGAATCCCCAGTTTCCTCACGCGCATTGCTTTCTCACTCGACCGTGCAATATGTCAAGTCCACCCACGTGCATTGCTTTCTCACTCGACCGTCCAATAAGTCAAGTCGACCCACACGCATTGCTTTACTCCTATCGACCCGAATCCCCAAAGATTCCTCACGCGCATTGCTTTCTCACTCGACCGTGCAATATGTCAAATCCACCCACACGCATTGCTTTCGTACTCGACCGAGCAATAAGCCAAGTCCATACACGTGCATTGCTTTCTTACTCGACCGAGCATTTAGCCAAGTCCACCCACACGCATTGCTTTACTCCTAGCGACCCGAATCCCCAAAGTTTCCTCACGCGCATTGCTTTCTCACTCGACCGAGCATTTAGCCAAGTCCACCCACACGCATTGCTTTACTCCTAGCGACCCGAATCCCCATAGTTTCCTCACGCGCATTGCTTTCTCACTCGACCGAGCAATATGCCAAGTCCACCCACACGCATTGCTTTTGTCCTAGGGACCCGAGTCCCCAAAGTTATCTCATGCGCATTGCTTTCTCACTCGACCGAGCAGTAGGCCAAGTCCACCCACACGCATTGCTTTCTCACTCGACCGAGCATTTAGCCAAGTCCACCCACACGCATTGCTTTACTCCTAGCGACCCGAATCCCCAGTTTCCTCACGCGCATTGCTTTCTCACTCGACCGTGCAATATGTCAAGTCCACCCACGTGCATTGCTTTCTCACTCGACCGTCCAATAAGTCAAGTCCACCCACACGCATTGCTTTACTCCTAGCGACCCGAATCCCCAGTTTCCTCACGCGCATTGCTTTCTCACTCGACCGAGCAATAAGTCAAGTCCACCCACACGCATTGCTTTCTCACTCGACCGTGCAATAAGCAAAGTCCACCCATGCGCATTGCTTTCTCACTCGACCGTCCAATAAGTCAAGTCCACCCACACGCATTGCTTTACTCCTAGCGACCCGAATCCCCAGTTTCCTCACGCGCATTGCTTTCTCACTCGACCGAGCAATAAGTCAAGTCCACCCACACGCATTGCTTTCTCACTCGACCGTGCAATAAGCAAAGTCCACCCATGCGCATTGCTTTCTCACTCGACCGTCCAATAAGTCAAGTCCACCCACACGCATTGCTTTACTCCTAGCGACCCGAATCCCCAGTTTCCTCACGCGCATTGCTTTCTCACTCGACCGTGCAATATGTCAAGTCCACCGACGCGCATTGCTTTCTCACTCGACCGTCCAATAAGTCAAGTCCACCCACACGCATTGCTTTCGTACTCGTCCGTGCAATAAGCCAAGTCCACCCACGTGCATTGCTTTCTCACTCGACCGACTAATAAGTCAAGTCCACCCACACGCATTGCTTTACTCCTAGCGACCCGAATCCCCAGTTTCCTCACGCGCATTGCTTTCTCACTCGACAGAGCAATAAGTCAAGTCCACCCACACGCATTGCTTTCTCACTCGACCGTGCAATAAGCCAACTCCATCCACACGCATTGCCTTTCCCCTAGGGACCCGAATCCCCAAAGTTTCCTCACGCGCATTGCTTTCTCACTCGACCGTGCAATATGTCAAGTCCAGCCACACGCATTGCTTTCGCACTCGACCGAGCAATAAGTCAAGTCCACCGACGCGCATTGCTTTCTCACTCGACCGTCCAATAAGTCAAGTCCACCCACACGCATTGCTTTACTCCTAGTGACCCGAATCCCCAAAGTTTCCTCACGCGCATTGCTTCCGCACTCGACAGTCAAATAAGTCAAGTCGACCCACACGCATTGCTTTACTCCTATCGACCCGAATCCCCAAAGATTCCTCACGCGCATTGCTTTCTCACTCGACCGTGCAATATGTCAAGTCCACCCACGCGCATTGCTTTCTCACTCGACCGTCCAATAAGTCAAGTCCACCCACACGCATTGCTTTACTCCTAGTGACCCGAATCCCCAAAGTTTCCTCACGCGCATTGCTTCCGCACTCGACAGTCAAATAAGTCAAGTCGACCCACACGCATTGCTTTACTCCTATCGACCCGAATCCCCAAAGATTCCTCACGCGCATTGCTTTCTCACTCGACCGTGCAATATGTCAAGTCCACCCACACGCATTGCTTTCTTACTCGACCGAGCATTTAGCCAAGTCCACCCACGCGCATTGCTTTCTCACTCGACCGTCCAATAAGTCAAGTCCACCCACACGCATTGCTTTCTCACTCGACCGAGCATTTAGCCAAGTCCACCCACACGCATTGCTTTACTCCTAGCGACCCGAATCCCCAAAGTTCCCTCACGCGCATTGCTTTCTCACTCGACCGAGCATTTAGCCAAGTCCACCCACACGCATTGCTTTCTTACTCGACCGAGCATTTAGCCAAGTCCACCCACACGCATTGCTTTACTCCTAGCGACCCGAATCCCCAAAGTTTCCTCACGCGCATTGCTTTCTCACTCGACCGAGCATTTAGCCAAGTCCACCCACACGCATTGCTTTACTCCTAGCGACCCGAATCCCCATAGTTTCCTCACGCGCATTGCTTTCTCACTCGACCGAGCAATATGCCAAGTCCACCCACACGCATTGCTTTTCTCCTAGGGACCCGAGTCCCCAAAGTTATCTCATGCGCATGGCTTTCTCACTCTACCGAGCATTTAGCCAAGTCCACCCACACGCATTGATTTACTCCTAGCGACCCGAATCCCCAAAGTTTCCTCACGCGCATTGCTTTCTCACTCGACCGAGCATTTAGCCATGTCCACCCACGCGCATTGCTTTCTCACTCGACCGGGCAATAAGTAAAGTCCACCCACATCCATTGCTTTTCTCCTAGGGACCCGAATCCCCAGTTTCCTCACGCGCATTGCTTTCTCACTCGACCGGGCAATATGTCAAGTCCACCCACACGCATTGCTTTCGTACTCGACCGAGCAATAAGCCAAGTCCACCCACGTGCATTGCTTTCTCACTCGACCGAGCAATAAGTCAAGTCC
Organism: Muscidifurax raptorellus; assembly: GCA_020010945.3. Lineage (NCBI taxonomy): Eukaryota > Metazoa > Arthropoda > Insecta > Hymenoptera > Pteromalidae > Muscidifurax > Muscidifurax raptorellus. The sequence goes on from CM052081.1 coordinate 19,076,310, forward strand.
ACCCACACGCATTGCTTTACTCCTAGCGACCCGAATCCCCAGTTTCCTCACGCGCATTGCTTTCTCACTCGACCGACCAATAAGTCAAGTCCACCCACACGCATTGCTTTCTCACTCGACCGTGCAATAAGCAAAGTCCACCCACGCGCATTGCTTTCTCACTCGACCGTCCAATAAGTCAAGTCCACCCACACGCATTGCTTTACTCCTAGCGACCAGAATCCCCAAAGTTTCCTCACGCGCATTGCTTTCTCACTCGACCGTGCAATATGTCAAATCCACCCACACGCATTGCTTTCGTACTCGACCGAGCAATAAGCCAAGTCCATACACGTGCATTGCTTTCTCACTCGACCGAGCAATAAGTCAAGTCCACCCACACGCATTGCTTTACTCCTAGCGACCCGAATCCCCAGTTTCCTCACGCGCATTGCTTTCTCACTCGACCGTGCAATATGTCAAGTCCACCCACGTGCATTGCTTTCTCACTCGACCGTCCAATAAGTCAAGTCGACCCACACGCATTGCTTTACTCCTATCGACCCGAATCCCCAAAGATTCCTCACGCGCATTGCTTTCTCACTCGACCGTGCAATATGTCAAATCCACCCACACGCATTGCTTTCGTACTCGACCGAGCAATAAGCCAAGTCCATACACGTGCATTGCTTTCTTACTCGACCGAGCATTTAGCCAAGTCCACCCACACGCATTGCTTTACTCCTAGCGACCCGAATCCCCAAAGTTTCCTCACGCGCATTGCTTTCTCACTCGACCGAGCATTTAGCCAAGTCCACCCACACGCATTGCTTTACTCCTAGCGACCCGAATCCCCATAGTTTCCTCACGCGCATTGCTTTCTCACTCGACCGAGCAATATGCCAAGTCCACCCACACGCATTGCTTTTGTCCTAGGGACCCGAGTCCCCAAAGTTATCTCATGCGCATTGCTTTCTCACTCGACCGAGCAGTAGGCCAAGTCCACCCACACGCATTGCTTTCTCACTCGACCGAGCATTTAGCCAA